>JAIVEN010000008.1:21262500-22512500 GCA_026686845.1 Adenanthera pavonina
TTGTTCCTCCCTAGGCTTTTTCACAGGATCTCCCTTGGCTCCCTTTTCCTAGGGTTCTTCGGCCCCCTTTGTGCCTCCCTTTGTTTTTTTCTCTTGTACCCCTCTCTCATGTGGCTCCCTCTTTTTCTTGTTCGCCTCCCATTGCTTTTTCGTCTTCGCGTCTCCCTCTGCTTTTGGTCTTCCCTCCTCCCTCTCTCGTGCTTTGCTTCCCCGCGAATCCCTCACTATCTCTCGCCTGAGCCCTAAGCTAGGGCCTCCTCCATCTCTCCATCTCACTCGTCCAGCTCCTCTCAGCTGCGACTTCCTCTGCCTCTTGGACACCAGCCCCCTCAGTGCCTTTTCTATCCAAGCCTCCTTGGTCTCTTTTTCCACCTCATGGCCACTCCCTTTGGTTCCTTCCACTCGTAGCTCGCTCCTTTTCTTTTCACTCATACCTGAGCCCTCTATTAGGGCTCAGGATGAGTTCGGGCCTGAGCCCCCATTTAGGGCTCAGGATCACCTTGAGCTGAAATAAGCCCAAGGTTGAAAATTTTTATTTTTTTTTCTATTTTTTTTTGTCTTTGTTGTTGTGTTTTTTTTTCTTTGTATTTTTAGCTGACTATTGACCCAAAATTTTGTATTTGGGAAAAGGATTTGGCCCATCAGTGACCCCAACCCCAACCTTTCTTCCTCTTTCTTCATTTTTAGGTTTTTGAATTAATCATTTTAATTAAATTGATTAATTTTTATTTTATTTTATTTTTATTTTTATCATTTTTATTTGTTTTTATTTGTTTTTTAATCTTTAATCTTTATTATTTGTTGTTATTATTTTTTATCTATATTTATTATTATTTTTGGTTTTTTCTTTTTAAATTTTTATGTATAAAACCTGGACAAAATACGGTGTTCACATGTTATTTTGAAATGTTTTATGATAATATTTGGATTGTCAAATTGTTACTATTGTATTTTGTGACTAGTTTTGGCTGCTTTTGATTGAGGACAATGTTTAGGATGTATATTTTCTAAGGGAAAACTCTGCTAAAATTTTTATTTGACAATATAGTATTTTATGTTATTAAATGTTTGAAGATGTTATGAATGATGTTTAAAGATTTGCAAGATGATATAGTTGTATGGAATGCATTTGCTACTGAGATTATTAAATCTCACTCTCCCAAACCCCTAACCATGTTAGGGCTAAGCTATGCATGACTTGATCATGGAAGTTATGATGTTATATTTTGAATTTTACATGTGTAAATTCATGTATAATTTTTTAAATCTGTAACTTATTATGGATATGCTCCTTAGAACCTCTTATCAACTTTAGAATGGATTATGAATATGTTTTGATATTGTAGTAAGGTTATGAAGTCAATTATGCAATATATGGCATAAATTGTCCATTATGAATGCTGGAAAGTTTAGAATAGCAATTTTGTCCACAACAAGGAATAATGAATGGGTGATTTATATGCTTTGAAAGTAGATATAATGAGCTTTCTAAGAAACCAAAGATCACTCAAATTTGTTAAATATGGAATTAGTTATGAATTTTCAAAATTAAGATTAAAAATCTGGATAGTTTTGAGATTGCCAATTGAATAGTAAATTTTGTAAAAAAATACTATATAAATTGACACAATGAATGATCTATTTTATATTTTTTTTCATGTAGAGCTTGATTTAAGCTATTTTAGGAGACTTGAATCACCTTCATATGATTTTTCTAGTATTAGTTATGATTTTCCAAAGTTTAGCTAAAAAACTTGGGTGACCAAATGACCAAAGATTATACTTTATGGAAATGATAGAGCCATGAGAGAGGAGGCCAAAATTGTTGTTGAAAAAAAGGAAATGATGACATACAAGCATAGAAGAAGATCTCACTAATATTAATAACTTTGATCATCTTGTTTCTCTAAACAAGGTGAGTTTGGAAAATTATGCTCCATCAATGGATTAGGATAACTACTCAACTGAAGATCAATCACCTGGAGCAAATAGTAAGAGCAGCAGGAAGAACAAAAAGGTAGCTACAATTATAGAGAAACAACTTGCACCGCTAACTAGAAGTGAAAGGGCAATAGAAAATTTTACAAGTGCACTAAGGGATGGGAATAACGTAATTTAAAGAGATTCAACCCATAGCTTTCAAGAGAAGAAATTTTAATAATGATTGGAGAAAGTAGATGTGACATTGAGAAAAATCCATGATATGCATTGCTTTCTGATAAATGATATTGCCAAACTTAGGACTGTCATATAATGATAATGAGGATGGTCTTTGGCGCATAGACTGGTACATGAATGATGATGCTAAACTTTGTTCATATTTTGTTGTATGCTCTATGGATGAGTAGTTAGGTGATATTATATGGATGCTCCAATATTTAGCACTTAGGTGGTATTAAATATTAGAGTATCCATATGTTGCTAAACTTTGTTGATATTTTGTTGTATGCTCTATGGATGAGCACTTGTATGTGATATTTATGTGGAAGCTTTGATATTTTGTTGTATGCTTTATAGATGAGCACCTAGGTGATACTTTGTTGGATGTTATGATATTTAGCACTTGTGATATTTTGTTGGATGCTTTATGGTTGAGCACCTATTTTAGTGACACTTGTTAAAATATGGAAATAATTTCCACATGGTTAAGAATTCTGGTGTTATACTCTTGTGCCTATATTATACTCTTTCAAAAAGACAACTAGTTTTAGTTGTCAACGCTCCTTGCCTTTATTATGGTGTTCTATACTTGTTAAAATATGGAATGTTGTTTGATTAAAGATGTTGCTAAACTCTTGATATAAAATAGTTTTCAATGCTCCTTGCCTTTATTATGTTGAGTGATGGTTGACATTGGATTTGGCTTAGGTTATGTATAGGAGTTTGGGTCTCATTTTGCATGAATCACAACATAATTGATATAAAATAGTAAATAGAATATCCCACTAGCTTCTTTCTCTTGTTTTTGAAAAATAATATGTCATTATTTTATTAAAGGTAAAAGTCTATGAATTGAAGTATTGGACAAAAAAAATATTGAAATGGAATTGAAGTATTGTATGAATTTGTGGATAAAAACGGTACTTTCCTTCTCCAATTAATGTATTTTCATATTATTTTTTACAATATTATCTTATTCAAAGTTAAAATTAAAATTCAATATCAATTGAAATGAGCACAATGATATGTAATCATACTAGCAAAAAAATAATATGTAATTATTCATTCATAGAAAAGAAAAGAAAAAAGTAGAGGGAAAGAATAGAAAGGGAAAATTGACTTAAGTGTATCAAGGGTATAATTGTTCACTCATAATTATTTTCCCTCCCTCCCCTCCTAAGCCAAACAAGATAACATGAAAATTCCTCCATTAAAATCCCTTCCTTTTCCTCAAAGTGAGGTAAAATTAAAATTCCTTATTTTTATTTTCCTCCCTTTTTCTCCATTAAAATCCCTCCCCTCATTTTCTTTTTGTTGAACTGAACACTATGTAAATGTGTGGGAACTCAGAGTTCTTTACCACAATTTACCTAGATGTAATGGAACGTAGCATTGATTAACATGAAGTTAGTACATGAAGTGCATGATAACGATAAATCAATGGAATAACAATGAAATAACCTAGGTCCTAGCATCATGCAACCCTGGGGAGGGCATGATGCTGGAAAAGTAGCAATACAAAAGATAAAGTCACCAGAGGATTACAATAATAAAACAATACAAAACATAAAGTCATCAGAGCAAGATGTAGCAACGCCACAGAGCTAGAAGTCATTGGAGCGATGTATAGTTAGGGCATGATTTCAGAAATGCAATTGGAGATTTTATGTGTCTTATGTTGATGATGTGAGTGTACACTGTTTGGCCTTGTCTTCTACTTATAGATAGGTGGGTAAGTGAAATCTCCCCTTCCATGACGTAGATTCCCATGATAGGAAACCACTCCATACTCCTTGTGAAGTGCTCCATAATGAATTCTTGCCCTAGATTCTTGCGAACAAGTAGGGTATGTGGGCGTTTAGTTAAACATGCATCTTGACCTAATCTAATTAAGCAGATTTTTGGTCTTAGTTGGGTCAGGCCTTGGCCTAGTGCACTTATTTGGACCAAATAATGCCCCATGTGAACAATTTGACCATGGCTTCCTAAGGCCAAGTTGTTTTACATAGTTCACGTGGGGTTCTTACTTTTTATATATATAGGGCTTTCTCGAATTTGACTTTGGGGCCTACGAGGTTCGCGTAGAAACTTGCAAAATATCTCCGGTAACACAAGAGTTTCCCTCCCTTTGAATTTTTTATTACAATATTCTCCTTCATTCGCTCCTTGTGTTTTTTCAAGAAGTATTGCTTGGTTTCTAAATGCTACCATCTCCTCTAGAATTTTAGCTTTTGATCATCGCCCTTGTTTGTCACACCTTAACTATTATAGTCCTTTCTCATGCATTAGACATTTATTAGAGTCTTTTAGAGAGGATTTGGAAGCTTAAACAATCCAAAATATCAAAACTTCAAAATTCATTATCGGGTTACTATTCATTTGGTAACTCTAAATTTTTCTCTTAAATTTGAAAAATCATAATTAATTCTAGAAGATCATTATGAGATGATTCAAGTTCTAGATTAAAGATCTTTCAATCCTCTACATGGGAAAAATATTCAACTGGAAGTTCATCATGCCAATTGATATGGTAAATTCCGTGAAATTTATTATTCATTTGGTCAATTTGTAGCTTCCATTTTTTAATCATGCAAATTTGGAGACTTGTAGCTTCTTCTATACTTAACAAATTGAGGTGATTTTAGTCTTGTCTAAAAGATTATTGAGTCCTCTAATTATTATCAACGGCTTACTTAATAATTTGGCTAGCAACTATCCTTAACCTTCTTTTATTTCTATAATGTCATTGGGGTACATTATAATACTCTTTCCTTCGATATATATCCATGCCTAGCCCATAGCATGTTCTATAACTATAATTAACATATAAACCATTCCAATTCATCATATTTTACATTATGGAAGATGTCAAACATACATTACATCATGTCATCCTTTACATTATAAATTTACAAATTTATAAACAAAGCCATGCTATAATGAACACAAGGCCATAAATCTTTACTTGCTTCTCCTTTTTGTCATGCTTCTTCTTAGTGCTTGTTCCCTAGACATGGTTAGAACGTTGGGGATGAAACTTTGGGAAAATCTTAGTAGCAATTCCCATTGAAGCATTTATACATAATTGAGCAATTGGAAAAAAACATATAACACTCAAGCATCGTGACATGTATTTAATCAAGGATAGAATTGCATCATCATGGCCATAGTAACCACTCAAACATAATAATTTTGTCTATCTCAAACATGCTTTCTTAAAACATGGCAACATAATAATCACAACAATTACCCAAATTATAATGAAATGCAAGAATAGGGAAGAGTTGCTACCTCTTGAGCAATATAATCCCTCTAGCTTTTCTTCTTGATTAAGCTATCCAAATACTTTCGTTGACTTTCCAAGGCCTAAATACATAATAATAAACTCACTAAATCATCCACAACTAATAGTAATCACCATAAGGTTTCAAAAATCAACTTTCATATGCTTGGCTCTAATTTCAAAGCCTAGCCATATTCCTACTCATTTTTGCATGAGGAATCCATTTCTAATATACATTTCATGAATTTCACAAGATTACTCCTACTTTCATGTTTGGCCGAAACCATGCTTTATGTAACACCTTACTTTTATCTATATTTTTTCATATATTATAGTATGTACAATGTCCAATTAGCTCATATTAAGAGCTTGAACCATTAATAGAACCAAAATATTTAAATAAAAAAATGTGGTACTATTCATTTTGTTCTCAAGTTTTTTGGATGAATTTTGAAAAATAATAACTTAATCCAAAAAAATTGTATCAATGTGGTTAAAGTCTCTAAATGAAACTAGAAACATGATATACAAGATAAAAATATGAAAATTTCCTTTGACTTGACCAATTAGTACAGTTTATTGCTCAAACTTACACTGTACAAATGATCATTTCTCTCTTTTTTAGGATTTTGGCCATAACTTTAAAAATTCATATCTAACTCTATACTGAGCCAAATCTTGTATTCTATAAGCCATTGGAAAGGTATATATGTCTACTTACCTTCATATTTTTCTTATACATTTATTTAGTGTAGATAGGGCACAAAATCAATTTGAATCACTAGGGATCAGAACATCACTTTTTCTAGAACTGTCTTGGAAAAACTTGTATATCTCTCATTGTACAGCTCCAATTGAACTCAAACTAGTGGTATATTAACCTCAAAAGATAAAATATTTTCATAAATGTAAGCCACTAAATTTTTGGAGCTCTGTACTGTTGAATCAAGAGTGTTGATGATTCCAAACCAGCATTCAAGAGCTTGGATTGAAGATATCAAAAGGAGATCAAAGCTGTCTCAAGTGAAGATTTTCTAAGTTCTTGCTGTTAGATCTTTTGTAGGATCCTTAGTTTTTGTTATGACTGGGTAAAAGATTTTGATTTGAAGAAAAGATGTTTTCAAACTTTGACTTTATGCTAAATCTTTAAATATTTGGAAAACACCCACAAACAGACGAAGGTTGAAAGTTTAAGCTAAACTGTTAAGTTGGAAATTCGAACTTTGCCTTTGGAAATTCGAATTTCGAGCTAAAACTGAATAAGTCTGAAGAGATGGCTCTCTGTCAGACGAATTTTGGCTGTTCAAAATTCGAATTTTCATCCAGTCTGAAAGAGGCCTTTTGATAAATAGACGAACTTCACACTTTCAAAATTTGAATTTCAAGTAAAACGAAGTTTGTAAAAACCAAAGAAATTCGTTTGAAACTATTATAAAGTGCATCTGAAATCAAAATGAAATTGAGTTTGATAAATGCTCTCTGACAGACGAATTTTGAACTTCCAACATTCGAATTTTCATATAAGTCTGAAAGATGCCTCTTTGCAACAGACGAACTTTGAGTCTTCAAAATTCGAATTTCAAACAAAACAAAAATTGAGAAAATAGAAGAAATTCGTCTGAAACTATGTTAAAGTTCATCTGAGATCAAGAATGATTTCAGTTTCAAAACTGCTCTCTGACAGACGAACTTTGAACATTAAAATTTGAATTTCAGAAGCTAAGTTCTTGAGTCTGTTAAAGTGAAATATTGACATACGAATGATAAGAACTTGCAACATTCGAATGATGAAATTAGTCTGGAAAGAGTCTCTCTGACAGACGAATTTCACCCTTCCAAAATTCAAATTTCGAAGAAAGTAATCTACTGTGTCTCTTAAACATTCAGTGGACAGACGAATTTTGGGATACCAAAATTCGAATTTCGAAGGCACTGTAGAAAATTGAAAACACTGTTCACACTTAACCAAAAACTTTCTTCTTTGAAATTCGTATGTCACATTGTGAAAATGTTTTGTAAGTTTCAAAATTCGAATTTCAAGTCATGAACAGACGAACTTCGTGCTGTGACATTGGAAGCTTTAATCTTCGGTTCCTTCGAAATTCGTCTGTTGACCAACCAAAATTCGAATTTCAGTATGTCAGAAACATTAAATGCGGTTGGTAAACGGATAGTTTTTCAGAGTAACCATTGGATAACTTCCCCAACGGATAGATTTAGTCTCTAACGGATATTTGAAACCTAAATCTATAAATACAACATCATTTGAAGTTGTGGGTAACGAATCAAACTTGTATATACTGAATTTCTGCTAAATCTTCTTCTCAAAAGCTTTTACCCTCTCTACTTCTATACTTGTACTCAAACCTTCATATCTACTCTTTTCAAGAGAGTTATATCATTGTAATCAATCTACTCTTCATCTTGGAGATAGATTTACTTGTGAGGGGTATTCACAAGGGGATTGGGAAGCACATAGTGAAAGTGCTTGGAGAGTTTGAGAGAGCTCAGAAACAGAGCATACTCATGTACTGTGGCCCTAGCAAGAAGCCCATTGAAATTCTTGCTGTATAGTGGATAAATCTCAAGAGGTGTCTTGGGGACTGGATGTAGGTCAAGTGGAAAGATCGAACCAGGATAAATTACTGAGTTTTCTTCTCCCTATCTTTACTTTTCAGCTTGCTCTGTTTTACGCATTGTTTTCATTATATTGTGATATCTTCAGTTACTTCACTTTGTACAGAAAAATTTCAATCTTCCCAATTCACCCCCCCTCTTGGGAAGTCAGCCTTGCTAACATGTACGATTTTATGTCACTTTTAAAAAAGAAGTAATATATTCACTAAAATTCGCAGCCTTCACATCACTGTCCTGTTTCGATCCTGAAATTTAAAATTACACTATAAATCATACATATATCCAAATTATGTGTTCTTTAGCTCATTGGAAAGCTTGTTCTCTCTAGTTTTAGGGAATATATAACACTTGACTTAGTTTCTTTGTTTCAGTCAAACGGTGTTGACTTTACTTTTATTGATACAAAATAAACTTCTAGCAATATAACATGGCAAAGTAGACTTCATAACAAGCTCACATGATCATTACATGTTTCAAATCCATACCAAACATTTCATAATGCTAATAAGGACATAATAGCACAATGGCACAGATCTAAAAGCATATACATGGTTTTATACATAATTTCAAAATATACACTCATAGCTTGAAAACACCATCAAGCATCATTCTCTTCTTCATTCTCCTTGCCTTTTCTTTGGACTCCGTTGCCATAGCCTGTGCCTATCATTTGGGATACTTGAGGGGGTGAGATTGGGGAAAAATCTCAGTAGCAAGTTACATTCCATGCAATTATGTCAATCATGTCAAATAAACTCATATTTGATCACATATAATCACATCAATCACCTTTAAACAATAAATTGGCACATTAGTCATAAAAATTTGGCAGCATAATGGCTTAGAAAATGGACATCCTGGGGAATAAAACCCCTTATTTTACTGCCAAGACCAATCAAAGAAATTACAATTTCAATATGGCAACACAATTTAATCATAGAAAGACAATGAAAGAACATAAAGCAAGAATATGAAACTTAGCTACCTTTGGTGCTTGCACTTGGCTTTCCTCTTTAAACCAAAGCTTCCTATAGTTTTCCCAAGCTTCCTCAAGTCCCTAAATATCATTCAACACATGCTCAATCCACTGATTTCATGGCTAATCACAAAAAGTTCTCATAAAACTCTTGAAACCCTTAAATTTCCAAACTCTTTATTTTAAGCTCTATCTTTGAGCCAACCCTTGTCTTTAAGGTTTTTCATTATGGGGAATTCATTTTTGGCATCAAATTAATGATATTCCCACTCTAAAAATTACTTCTAGGGCTGGCCAAAATCTGCCCCCTTTAGAAAATATGTATTTTTCATTTACTTTCTTCAAGACTTAACAAACTCTCTTTATTTCACAACTACTTATGCTTCCTTATGATTTTGTGGTTTGGAAACATTTTCCCTTCCATAAACATGCTTTGACCAAAACTGTGCAGAGATTAGAGATGAAGAAATTTCATGGAAACAAACTCCTACACCCAAGAAACTAGGATAGAACACTTAAGTGTTGCAAGAGAAACACTACCTATTTTCTTGGAATTTTTCTTCTTATTTTCCATCACTTTTCATCTCCTTCACGTAGCCTTCCTTTCTCCCTCACCTTGCTTCAGCTTCTCCTCTCCTTTTCTTGCCCAAATATGTCGCACAACATGAGTTAAGGAGGGAGTATTTATAAAACTTTGTGACCAATAAAAAGTTGCCACTAAATCTTCTTGAAATCTCTATGGAAAATGACATAATTAATTGAATAATATAATTTCTTCATGTGAAGCTTGTTGGCCATGAAATAGGGAGTATTTTGGTCCAAAAATTTCAGATATTTACTTATCCAGATATATCCTGAACCAGTTTGGACCAATAAAGCTACTTTAGCAGTATATTATTGGGATACTAATTACAATTATATTGGCATATAAAATTACCATAATATACTTATCCCAATTGGTCCAAATATAGGGCGCACATATTGTTCTTGAATTAATACTGGCTCTTCCTGTAGTCCAAACTGACTTTTATCGGGTAAAATATTAATATTAAATCATAGTTACCTAATAAATATTATTTTGATCTTAATAAATTCTATACTATATTCTATGGGTTTTAGCTCATTAAGAGCTTCATTTTGACTATAATTTTTTATATTTACAAAAATGCCCTTGACCCGGGATAAATTTATAATTTTCAAAACTTTTAGGTCATTAGGTGTAATTTTTGCCAAAATATTTGACTTCTCTTCCCCACGTGAATTCTTATCTACTTGGGGATAAATTTGTCATTTCTATAATTTTTAGGGGTAAATGTAATTTCTCTTTTTTCCGTTCAATTAGGGAAAATGACATTTTTGCCCTATGTCACGTAAAATGGTGCCTGCCCGTTTTTATAAATTTTCTATGCATTTATAGTTATATAAAATTTTAGGGATGTTACACTTTGACTGATGCAAGTGTAGTTCAATCAGCAATAGCAAACATACATGTTATGAATAATATAATATAAGTTTTGATTATGACAAATGTACGATAATATCGAACAAATGTATCATATCTATCTAACATCTATATTATTCCTTACAAAAGTAAAATATGCATTAGCATGTACTTAATTGAATTTATAATGCATACATCATGCTATGCACTAATATATCCTACTATGCTTTTACAATGTATAATACAAGTTGGATGTATAAATTAGATTAACTACTTGGTTTGTAAGTATAATATCTTAAATGTAGGATGGTCCGAGTAGGAAGAGTAAGCATTAAACTAAAAAAATGGAAATCAATATCATGCCTCACTCAATAAAGAAGAAGAGAAAGAATGCTCCAAGAATTGAAGATCAGAAGGAAGCATGCTAAGAAGGAAATAACTAATTGAAAGTTGAGCTTAATCATTGAAGACCTAGCTATTAGGTATATTTTGAGTTCACTTAGGTTTTGAGGTGGTTTTAATCTTTGAAAATTACTTAATCTTGTTACCATATGTTTAAAACATGTTAGATTAAGTAAATCTAATGTTAGCTTATATTAAAATTGAGAAATATTAGCTAACAGATGAATTTTATATTTAACTCAATTTTATTTTGTGCAAAATTTGAACTTTGCTTGGTAAAATTTGAAGTTACAGAATTTTCATTACTAACAGAAGATTTTTAGTTTTGAAATTTGAATTTCAGGCTAAACACTGTTAGTGAAAGCGTGCAAAATTTGTATGAAACTTAGTCGAAATTTGAATGTTGGTGAAGTTCAAAATGAGTTTATTGTCATTGCCTTTGAAAGATGAATTTTGGGCTTCAAAGTGTGAATTTCAAAATGAGTATTTGTGAGTCTCGTTAGAGCATGACTCGGATAGATGAACTTTGAACTTTGACAGTTGACTTTCTAAGAGAGAACTTTTGTCTCATGTTGAATATGCCACTGATAGACGAATTTCAGCTTCTGAGATTCAAATTTCGAAGTACACTATAAAAACTTGAAACAACTGTTCAAACTTCAACAGATGCACTTCTAATATGAAAATTCGCATGAATTAATATGAGTTAACTTTGGCAAACTCAAAATTCAAATTTTACTCTGTGATAGAGGAATTTCTAAACTTTAACATTAAACACGTAACTATGTTATCCTTACAAAATTTGTCTTTTGAGCTCTGAAATTCGAATTTTAGAAAGACAGACACATTTAATGCAGTTGGTGAACATCTCTTTTTGCAGGGTAACAACAAAAAATTGTGTCTAATGGATAAATCTTGTGTCTAACATCTAGTTAAGCTACAAATTTATAAATAGAATCTAATTTGAGCTTATGGGTAAAAATCTTAAGTGAGTTTGTACCAAAATACTATTCCAATATATAAAATCTTTTTGTATCAACATTATTAGTTAAACTTACCTCAATAGAGTAAACTTTCAATATATCATCTATTCTTAAAGAGAGTCATTTTTGTAATCATTCTTTTCTACTATTTTCTAGGTAGAATTTTAGTGTGGAGAAATACTAAGAGATTTTACACATCTTGTAAAGGTGTAGGGAGAATGGCTTCACAAGTGTCTACTGAAACTTATGGCATGTACTAAGACTTTACAGGTGCCTAGATCAAACTTGTGGGATATAGTGAAAATCTCAAGTACTGGCGTGCGCACTGGACATAGGCCAAGTGTTTTGGGCTGAACCAGTATAAATTCTTATGTCTTGCTTTTCATCTTCTCTCTTCAATTGCTGCACTTAACTGCCTCTCTGTTCATCCCTGTTTTGCTGCACATTTAGTGAAATTAGGTTGTGATCCAAAAAGTGCAAAAATCTTGTATCACCCAATTCATCCCCCTCTTGGGTGACTAGCCAAACCTAACACGACAAAGTGTGTTACATTTTACATCTTACAAAGTGTGTTATATCTTACATTTCCCATGAAATCTGCTTACTTTTAAATTCATGCACATCTTTACTAAATGTTACCTCAAAAATCATAACTAAATGAAGAAAAATCATTTTTTAGTGGATCAAGTTCTAAAAATCATGCACATCTTTAACATCATGGGAAAAATAAGAAATAAAAAAATAGATGCATAGATCCATACAGTTTATTATGCAAACTTTACTGTTCACTTTACATCTCTATTTTTGTCTAAAATCTGAGCCATATATTTGAAAATTTGTTTGTCATAAAATACAAAGTCATTTGATGATGCTTAACATCTTTAGAAAGCTTTACATGTCCATTTTCTAGCCATATATATTTTGTACATTTATTTTACTTCTACAAGTCAGCACATTGATTTAAACCTTCAAGGATTAGAAATGACTTTCACCAGAGCAGTTTTGGCAAAACATGCATAGCTATAATTGTATAAATCTAAATACAGTCAGACTAGTGCATATTGTTCCTGAGATATAGCTTCATCCATACATACAAACCACTAAATTTTTTAAGACATATTCAAATTTTTACAATCATTCCAAATAGACAGTATGAAACAAAACCAAAATATTTTCTAGCAAGGTATCATCATTATCATTCTTCAAGCTCCACATGCTTTCCCTTAGCATGACTTGGTCGTAGAATTGGTTAACTTACAGGGGTGAGATTGGGAAATGTCAATAGTTAACTTGTATATGCTATCATATTATCACAATACATTTAAAAACATAGAAATCATAACATACTTTCATGAAACATTAAAAATATCCATGTTGTTTAACGAAATTTCAGCAGAATAACAGATTAAAAATAAGACATCTTAAGCTTAGCCCTCATCATGAAAACAGCCACCAATAATGGAAACATTCATAACATCAATGTGACATAATTTACATACATAATAACATAGAAAATCATTTAGCAATAACATCAAACAAGAGCAAGAAACTACCTTGGAGCTCTACTTTAAACCTTATTTTTCACTTGACTTTAGATCACTTCCTTAGCTTGATTATAGCCTATTAGTACCATTAAACCTTACCCTAGATCATGCTCAATGACTAGGGAAAGATACTAGAAGAGATTAGGAGAAGAATCTTACTCTTGAAGACCCTTGCTTCTTGCTTCTCCTTCTCTCTCTTCCTCTCCTTCCTTTTCTCTTCCTCTTGGCCTCCCTCTCCTTCTCTCTCTAAAATCACACCACTCCATCTCTCTCTAAACTTCCCAATACTTCTTTGAAAATAGGAAAATGGAAAGGAGGGTTGGAGGTCTATTTATATATGGTTGGGGTTAATTATAGCTATTAGATTTGCTTTTGATACAAAGGTCATCAATTATCCTCCAATTGTTTAATCCATTTTACCCTTATGCCCTTAGATATTTTCTATCATGAGATAGAGTGATGGAGGGGCATTTTGGTCCTTAAATTTTGTTCATTATGAGGAAGAGAAGAGAAATTACAAGTTTACCATTTAACTAATCCAATTGAAACTGGTTTGTGCATTTTTTGATCTGGTTTTCAATTATATCCATTATCTTTTCTATTTACCTTATTTATGGGACCCACTAACTTTTTCTCTTTACCTTTTCATGTAGATTCTACTTGTCTTGATTACTTCTTAATATTAATTTTTCCCGGCATTTACTATTCATCTTGTATGGCATTTACTATTCATATGGGATCCGCCTTTTATCAAACTTGTATTTTTTCCTCTCTTGGCCCACATAACCAGTCTTACTTATACTTTTAACCTGTATCAGAGTATTATATATTATTTTCTCCCTCTTCTTTTTTAGAAAGACCATTTTGCCCTTACCTTTTGGCAAAATGACTATTTTGCCCTCTTAAGCCCTTTTTTGATATTTTTATGTTATTTTGGGCCTTAATCCTATTTAATTAAATTTCCAGGCTTCTTCAAACACCATGAATTAATCCAAAACAATTTCATATCATCTCTTATTATCATCTAGTCATAAAATACAAATAGAAAAATGGGGATGTGACAAAGTGCAATAATCTACAGAATATGATTTAGTCAATTAGATTAAAACGTTAGTCAAATGAAGCAATTCAGTTGGCGAAAATAAGAAGCAATTAATTGACCAAGACAATAATTCACTAAGGGAAGTTTAGCAAGCCTTTAAGACAAGGTTAGGTGTATGGTGAGAAATGAGCCAAGTCTCTCCCTAAGGCCTAAGATGGCATGAAAGAAGGAAATTAAGCCAAGTAGCCTGAGCCATATCTCACCATTAGGGTTCAAGAAGGTGGTGGGCAAGATAAAGAGCCAAGATTACACCAAGTCTTGTAAATCTCACCATTGGATTTTAAGGAAATGGTCTATAAATAGAAGAGTGCTCTCCTTTCCTTTATTCTTTCCCATTTTGACACTACTCACCAAGATAGGAGAGAAAGAAATAAGGTTTGCAAGCTTCATAGGAAATCTAGTGTGAGAAAGCTATTTCCAACCACCAAAATCACTTTTAACAATCCAATTTCTCCAAAAAGACAATGATCTTCATCATAAGGGCTCTATTTCTAAGACTTTGGAATCTTAGAAAGAAGATTGAAGAAGACAAGTGCAGAAAGAAGCCAAGATTCAAGGAGAAATTGGCAAAGGAAGTACGAGGTAATAATTCTCTACCTATCTAGGTAAGTTTGATTGGATTTTAATTGAGAAAATCCGAAACCCTAGGCTAAAGTGTAACGTCCGGCCACTTCTTTAGGATTGACGACTGTCCCCACAAACCAACACAAGCCCTTTTGATGTGCTTTGTCCTCACTCACACATCTCCTTCCCAGAAGGTCACCCATCCCAGAATTGCTCTAGGTCAAGCACGCTTAGCACGCTTAACTGAGGAGTTCTTAAGGGATAGGCTACCGAAAAGATAAGTGCACCTTGTTGGAATAAGTAGTACCTATCAATTCCTTTAAACTATCCTTAACCATATAGTCCCATACCTATACAGTCTTTGGATCCCTCTGATTTTGGTATGCATTCGATTCATTCATATGCCCCTCCCGCTTGAAGCTTGCCAGAAGCCGCTCCTTGTCCGTGCCTTATCATTTTATCTCACCTCCTTTTCTTACACCAGCGATCACTCCCTACCCTCATCAGCACCCGGATATCACATACCCATCGGCTTCTGCTTGGTTGGTCCCCAAACCATACCGTATTAAGAGAGGCTGGGCTCTGATACCAACTGTAATGTTTGACTGCTTCTTTAGGATCGGCGATTGTCCCCACAAACCAACACAACCCCTTTTGGTGTGCTTTGTCCTCACTTATACATCTCCTTCCCAGAAGGTCATCCATCCCAGAATTGCTCCAGGTCAAGTATGCTTAATTGATGAGTTCTTAAGGGATAGGCTACCGAAAATGTAGGTACACCTTATTGGTGTAGGTAGTACCTATCAGTTCCTTTAAACTATCCTTAACCGTGTAGTTCCATACTTATATAGTCTTTGGATCCCTCTCGTTCTGGTATGCATTCGATTCATTCATATGCCCCTCCCACTTAGAAGCCTGCCAGGAGTTGCTCCTTGTTCGTGCCTTATCACTTTATCTCACCACTTTTTCTTGCACCAGCGATCACTCCCCGGCCTCATCAGCTCTCGGATGTCACACAAAGGACTTATTCATTTGATTGATTTCAACCTAGCTTCTTCAAATGAAACTTGATCTAAAATGTCTTACTCTCTTTATGGAATTTCATTCAAGCAGAGCACCATTAATTGACTAAGTGCTTCTCTTGTCATTCAATCGAATGCCTTCTTGCTAGTCATATAAAACTGATTCCATAATTCAAAGCTATCGAGTTATAATTCCATTTGATTAAATCCTTTTTAGTCTAATTGAATAAACGTTTATCAACTTAGTTGACATTTGTTTTTCTCTACTCAGCTAAATCTAACTTAGTTGCCCTCAATTTTTTTTTGCTTCATTTGAATATAATTTAGATCAATTGAATAACTTATCATCTCTTAGTTGGTTGATCCCTTTGAGTTTATCGAATAAGCTGTACTAAAGGTTGCTTCATTCTTTCCTTCATCCATTCGATCAAGCTTATTGTCGCCCAATTGAAAGATGGATTGATTTGTTATACGTTATTAACCTTTCTATTCAATTGGCTTAAGTTAAGTCCATTCAATTTTCATGGTAACATTATTAAGAAGGAGTTGTTGAATCATTTTATTTGATTGATGTCTTCTTGGCTAACTTGAATAAATTGTTAGACGCATTTAATGCAGTAGTTGAACAGCTAATTAATTTTGTCTAATGGCTAATTAATTAGTTCTACTTGTAAATTTGGCTTGATTTAAATTGAGAGGAGAGAGATTGATGTTTTGAAACTGTTTGCGTTCAATTTTACATTTTTTCTTGCATTAAACAATTTGCACTACCACTTTGAGCTCCATTGTAGTATCTACTCATTTATGTGAGGAACATTTTCACTATGCTAAAAATGGCTTTTTTTGGCTCATATTCTTTTGTGGTTATAATGGTCAATGCTAAGACAAGTGGGACGTAGATGAGGGAAGGATTTTGTTACTTTTCTTTGCGGTTATCAAAACAATGGTAAAGGAAAGTGCTCCCTCTACATGGCAAGGACTTTGTTTACCATACCTTTGCAGTTTAATTGAAAAATGCAAAGTAAATTAAATTTTTTTAAGAAAAAATTTAAAACTTTCCTATGACGTTAATTAACAAATGTAAAGGAAAGTCTAATTCCTTTGCGATTATTTTTGCAATCACAAAGGCATGTGTGCCCTAATTTAAAATTAGACTTCTTTTTCCCTCGTCTGCTACTCTTTCTTAGTGTCTTGAAACTCACTCAGAACTTCTATCTTATGCTAGCTCCCTCCCAAAATTCCATCACTCTCTTTTCTGGCCACCTTGTGTTTATTGTCTTCCTCCATTGCTGTAGCTACCTCCCATACATTTGCCCTATTCGTTGACTATGAGAGACCTTTTCTTTGTCATGTTTGATTGAATCCAGTGAACCCACATCAACCGATTCATTTCTCATCTCCTCTGGCATCTTTTCAGTGTAAGCTCCCCTTTCTTTTTTTGGGATTCTGGGTGCTTTGGTTGAAGCTCTATCACCACCCATTAACTTTTTTGAAGGATTTTCTCACATCTATATAACTTGTAAGGATAAGGTATGCATGTCCCACATGAGTTTGGGATTTTCACTAGGTTCTGAAATTTTTATTGGGTTGTCACTCTACAATGGGTTGGATTTTCACTAGTTTCGAGCTTTAGCATGTATGGGTGAACTATTGCAAGAGGTCTGAATGAGTTTTTGAGCTGAATGCTTATAAGCTGGATGCAGATGCAATATGCATTAATTTTCACTTCTTTCTTGCTTTAGTTAAAATTTTGTTTTGCTGTGGTATATATGCTCATATTCCCTTATGAATAGGCTATTGCATGCTGTTTCTATTTTGTGTTGAGATATTTCCTCACTGGTTGATTTTGATGGATTCTCTCGTAACTACAATTCACAAAAAGTAAGGTATGTTTGTGCTTTAACTATTATCTTTAGAAAAGCATAGGTGAAGTTTGTTAATTGAGCTTAAATGTCACCTTCGAGTTTGAGATGTGTGTGAAACTAATTTGGTGGAACTTATCAAAATAAATTGACCTTGATTAATGAGTTGTTGTACTTGTTTGCTTGTCTATGTCATGCATGTTGCCTTCATATAATAGTTAAAAGTGATTTGATGATTGGAAATGATTTAGGACCTGATTGCTATTGTGATTGGTTGAAATCTGTTGTAATTTAGTACTTTATGTTTGAAGAGAGGGCTAGAGGCCCTAGATACTCTCATGTTAAGCCATTATACTATCGATTTTTCTTTAAAAATTAGTCTATGAAGTTTATGGTTGAATGTTGTATTGCCACTGTAGGTATAATGATATGAGAATATGGCATGTGATACATAAAAAGATGGAAAAAAAAGTAAGATGGTAATTTCACCTACTTAGTTCTTAATTAGAATTAATTTTCCATATGGTTCTTAAAAGGAATTATGTGTGGTCCTTAATTGGAGTAGATTGCAAATAAGGTTTCTAGTAGGAATTAATTTCAAAATTGGAAATTATACAATATACCAGTTGATTAGAAGCTCTTGACGAACTGAGCACAATGATGTAAATATTGGGTAACTGGGAGGTCGAGATTAAAAAAGCGATGTAACATCTCTAAACTCCTGGATATCATAAAATGTGTAAGAATTGAGAGAGAACTGAGATATATGAGTAGATACAATAAAGGGCAAAAAGATCATTTTTCCAAGTTAGAGTAGAAAATGAGAAAATCATATTTTTGTCTATGGGTAGAAAATTTTACGCAACTAGTCCTTAAGAAAGAAGAGTTTTATGCAATATAGTCCTTGGGAGAAACTATGGGTAAGGAGCTGAAAGAATTAAAAATTATAATTTTACCTTGGGTCATGTGCATTTTTGCAATTAAGAAAATTTCTATCAAAACGAAGTTCACGATGAGCCGAAACTAAAGGAATATGCTTTGAGGTTAACTAAGTTAGTAAGAATTTATAATTAGCATTGAAAGTCAAAAAGTGATTATTATATCAAAAAAAAAGTTGTGGGCCCCACAAAAACAGATCGGTGAATGGAATAGTATGTGGACCCCTTACAAATATATTTTGGGACAAGATAATGAGTTTAGTCTGAAATCAAATTTAGAATAATCCTGTATCAATAAAGTGCCAAAATACGTCAAAAGTCATTAATCAGTAGGGTAAAATTTATCAGTAAAGGTTATTTTGAACTGATAAAACTATGGAGCATTTTTGGACAGAAATACCCCTTAAGTAGCATGCTGTGCAGTTGTTGGGACACCATGGGAATTTATTCAATTGATTTTATTGAATTTTCTCATTAAACTAACTCAAGGTAGTAAGTAAACCCAAGAATACTATTGTCACATTAGATATCTCTCCTCTAAATGTGTGGTTAAGTGAGTTTGTTTCCTTCTTTCCTCTCATTCTACTCGTGACTTTTCGCTACCAAGGAGAGAGAAGCTTCAAGAAACTCAAGAGAAAAGAGAGGAAAAGAGAAGGAATTAGAGGCTCAAGTTATTGGCAAGTTATCTCACTACCTTACGCCTGCTGATTTGAGTAGTTTGAGGTAGTTTCATTGAGTCCTCCTCTCCTTTTCTTCACAAATGAATTATGACCAAGCCCTAGAGAGAGATGAATTTTCATGCACCAAAATAAGGAGAAACCATAAACTAGTCAAATAGAAAATGATTTCATGAAATGGCTGGTTGTACTTCAAGCAAATCTTTTTCTCCTTTTCTCTTATGGGTTTATACCAAAATAAGGCATCATTTTAGAGTTGGAATTTCATGATTTTGATGCCAAAAAAGAGTTCTCCATGGTGCAAAACCTTAGGAACAAGTGATAGTTTAATGAAAAATGCTAAAGATAGTTATATGAGATTTTAAGATTTTGAGAGAACTTTATGAAGCATCTCCATGTACTAGTGGCTCATGAGCTTGTTTGATTTATGGTTAGGTTAAAAAAAACTTGTGAAAGTGTTTGGAATACCAAAGGTGAAAAGCAAAGGAAGCCAATAAGTTAGGTTTTACCTTTTTCTTGCAATATTCTGTCTTATATGATTTCTATGAATTTGATGACTTACCATGTAATTGTTTGGATGATTTGTTAATGTTGCCTGAACTAAATGAAGAGGTTTATGACCTCTAGATGTCAATTTTGTAAAATGAAATTTTGCCAAAAATTTTATGAAATTATATGGCTTACTATGTTCAAGTGCTTAATGATTGCTTTCATAAAGTTTTTACGTGAAATATGATGATATATATGCTTGATGGGTAATGCTATTGAGATTCTTTGAAATAAACTCTTCCAAATGACTAACATGCTTAGATACAAACTATGGCAATGGAGTCAAGAAAGCTAACGAGGAAGGAAAAGGAAATAGTACTTGGATTGTTGATTCAAGCTATGATATTATATTTTGAGATATTATGTAAAACCATGTATATGCCTTGGGGTCTATACCTCTATGCTACTATGTTCTTTTAGGCACTATGACATGTTATGTATGGATTTGGAGCAATGAATGATGATGTATGATGTTTATGAGATATATTATGTAAGTTATGACATGATTTTATCTAAAATGTCTAATAGTAGTTGGAATAGGGGAAATCTATCCAAAACAGAGCACTAATGTCTAATAGTAGTTGGAATAGGGGAAATCTATCCAAAACAGAGCACTCCACTTGAGTGCTATATATGCTTTGAAATTTGATAGAACAAGCTTTACAAATAGCTAGAGAATACTAAAATTGGATAAATGTACAATATATAGTGACTTTTTAAATTTAGGGTCAAAAACTAGACAAAATTGGAAAACAATGCATTTTTACCATAAGTATTGCTTACTTTGAAAAGTGGAATAAAATTTTAAAGAGCTCTAAACATCTAGTGATTGGTATATATAGAAAGTTCTATGTCTTAAGAATAAAATGCCACTGATTGGAATGCAATTGGGGCTATAGAAGAAAAGTTATGTGAGTTTTCCTAAAATTGTTTTTTTAAAATCTATGTTTTGACCCTTAAAGATTCAAGATAATGCTATGCCCTATTTTAGTAGAAAAATGTATAAAGTAAATATTTGTAGAAAGTAGATATTTAGGGCTTTCAAATGACATAAAGAATGCACAAAATGGCTTAGGGTAGGATGAGAAATGAATTCTTAAATTTAAGCCCAAAATCTTGGGAAAGTGAAAAATAACCATATGAATAGTAAACTTCATGTTAAATAATGTACCAATTGGCATGGCCAAAGTCTTGTTTCATTTTTTTTATGCAGAGATGTTTTAAGCTATTTTTAGAGACTTAAATCGCCTCTATACGATTTTTATTGAATTAGTTATGAGTTTTCAATATTCAGTTGGTAAAAAGGACTTACCAAACGAATTGTAACTCAAAATTTTTAATTTTTTTTGTTTTAGTCCCTCAAATGATTCATGCTTCTTAACATGTTCAAATAGACTCAATTAAGGTCTGTTGAATCAAGAGTTTTGATGATTCAAAACCAGCATACAAGAGCTTGGATTGAAGATATCAAAGGAGCTCAAAGTGTTTCAAGTGAAGGATTTCTAAGTAATTGCTGCTAGATCTACTGTAGGATCTTTAGCTTTAGTTATGAGTGAGTAAAAGATTTTGATTTGGTGGAAAAATATTTTAAAACCTTGATTTTATGTTAGATTATGAAATATTTGAAAAATACCCAACAACAGACGAAGTCTGAAAAGTTTATATTGAACTGGCATGTTGGAAATTAAAAAATTTTCCTTTGGAAATTCGAATTTCGAGCTAAAACTGAACAAGTCTGAAGAGATGTCTTTCTGTCAGACGAATTTTTTTCTCCAAAATTCGAATTTTCATCTAAGTCTGAAAGAAGCCTTTTAGTGACAGACGAATATCAGATCTTCAAAATTCAAATTTCAGATAAAATGCAGTTTGAGAAAACCAAAGAAATTCATCTGAAATAATGTTAAAGTTCATCTGAAATAAAGATGAAATTGAGTTTCAAAAATACTATCTAACAGACAAACTTTGGCTTTCCAACATTCGAATTTTCATATAAGTCTGAAAGAAGCTTCTTTGAAACACAGACGAACTTTGAGTCTTCAGAATTTGAATTTAAGACAAAACACAACTTATGAAAATAGAAGAAATTCGTCTGAAACAATGTTAAAGTTCATCTGAGATCAATAATAATTTAAGTTTTAAAACTACTTTATGTCAGACAAACTTTGAACATTAAAACTCGAATTTCAGAAGCTAAGGTTGTGAGTCTGTTGGAATGAAATGTTGACATACGAATGACAGAGTTTTGTAACTTCGAATGTTAAAGTTAGTCTGAAAAGAATCTCTCTGACAGACGAACTTCACTCCTTCAAAATTCAAATTTCGAAGAAAGTGAACCACTGTGCTTTCTTGAACGTCCTACAGACAGACAAATTTTGGGCTTCTAAAATTCGAATTTCGAAGGCACTGCAGAAAATTGAAAACACTGTTCACACTTAATCGAAAAACATTCTTCTTGAAAATTCGTATGTCAAATTGTGAAAATATTTTGTAAGTGTCAAAATTTGAGTTTCACTTCATGAACAGATGAACTTCGTGCTATAAGGTTGGAAGCTTTAACCTTCAGTTCCTTCGAAATTTGTCTGTTGACCAACCAAAATTCGAATTTCAGTATGTCAGAAACATTAAATGCGGTTGGTAAACGGATAGTTTTTCAGAGTAACCGTTGGATAACTTCCCCAACAGATAGATTTTGTCTCTAACAGACATTTGAGACCTAAATCTATAAATATAACACCATTTGAAGTTGTGGGTAACGAATCAAACTTGTATATACCGAATTTCTACCAAATCTTCTTCTCAAAAGCTTTTAACCTATCAACTTCAATATCTGTACTTTAACCTTTATATCTACTCTATTCAAGAGAGTTATATCTTTGTAAACAATCTACTCTTCTTCTGGAAGATAGATTTACTTGTGAGGGGAAATCACAAGGGGATTGGGAAGCACATTGTAGAAGTGCTTAGAGAGATTGAGAGAGCTCCAGAAATAGAGCATACTCATTGTACTGTGGCATTAGCAAGAAGCCCGTTGAATTCTTGCTGTATAGTGAAAAAATCTCTAGAGTTGTCTTGGGGACTGGATGTAGGTCAAGTGGATAGACCGAACCAGGATAAATTACTGAGTCTTCCTCTCCTTATTTTTTCTTTTCAGCTTGCTCTATTTTATACGTTGCTTCCATTACACTATGCTACCTTCACTCATTTCACTTTGTGCAGAAAAATTTCAATCTTCCCAATTCACCCCCTTCTTGGGAAGTCAGTCTAATAATGGGAGACATTGTCTAAAGCTAAGGTGTTTTAGCTTTAGTCCATGAGAATAGTGATAATCCTTATGTTAGGGTTTTGGAAGAGAATTTTGTTTAATGTTAGCTGGAATGATATTTATATAACCAAAAGCGGTTACTTAAGGCAAAGTTTTATTGAAATTATAGTTGATTGCAGTTTTGTTGAAATTTCAATTTGCCAAGTGCTTCATCATGTAATATGTTAGAGGAAAACGACTAAGTTAATTTTGTTGCTTATGTGTTGTTAAAAGAGGCTCATGCTATCAGTTTTTCTTTAAGAATTGACCAAGTTCTTACTCTATGGTTGAATCTTGTATTGCTTTAGTCCATTATAATAGTGATAGTCCTTATGTTTAAAGATAGCTTAGGTTGCTTAGGATTGGCTGGAAAATGGTAGTGCTTCTAGTTAAAAATTTAATCTTTTTGTGAGTTATTGTTGTAGAATTATTGGACCCCCAACTTTAGGGGAGTCTCTGCCCAAATTTATACAATTTCAAGAGTATGGATCAATCATGGATGTTTGTGAATCTTTTGACAAAGGAATATAAGGATGGAATGAAAGAGTTCATTAAGTTTGCATTGAGTATGCAGACGACCTTAACAAAATTTTATGCCCTTATTTAAAGTGTTGTTATGGGAGGCTACTTAATGCAGATGACTTGAAGGATCATTTCGTGTCTCATGAAATTGACCTAGGTTACAAACATTGGACAAAGCATGGTGAGACATGTTGAATCAAGAAGTTTTGATGATTCCAAATCAACTCCCAAGAGCTTGGAATAAAAGATATCAAAGGTGCATAAATAGTTCAAGTGAAGAAATCCTGGAGAAATCTGTGCAAAGTTTGTTGTAGGATGTTTAGTTTTGTTTCATTTTGAGTACAAGGCTTTGATTTGGTGGAAAGAAGTTTTAAAACCTTGATTTTATGTTAAATAATGAAATATTTGAAAAACACCCACCAACAGACAAAGTTTTAAAGGTTTATATTCAACTGTCATGTTGGAAATTCGAACTTTGGCTTTGGAACTTCGAATTTCAAGTTAAAACTGAATAAGTCTGAAGAGATGCTTCTCTGACAGATGAATTTTGATTTTCCAAAATTTGAATTTTCATAAGTATCTGAAAGAAGCTTTAAGCAACAGACGAACTTTGGGTTTTAAAAATTCGAATTTCAAACCAAATGCAACTTATGAAAACTAAAGAAATTCGTCTGAAACAATGTCAAAGTTCATCTGAAATCAAGATTATATTGAGTTTCAAAATTTCTCACTGATAGACGAAATTTAAACATGAAAATTCAAATTTTAGAAGCTAAGGTTGTGAGTCTGTTATAATGATATGTTGAAAGTCAGAGGACAGTGTTTATAAATTTGAACGTTAAAGTAAGTTTGAAAAGAGGTCTCTCTGACAGACGAACTTCACTCTTTGAAAATTCAAATTTCGAAGTAAAAGAACTACTGTGCTGTTTGAGCCTGTTACGGACAGATGAATTTTAGGGTTCCAAAATTCAAATTTCGAAGGCACTGTAGCAAATTGAAAATTCTGTTCACACTTAACAGAAAAGCTTGCTACTTGAAAAGTCGTATGTCACAATATGGAAACATTTTCTATGTTCCAAAATTTGAATTTTGCTTCATGAACAGACGAACTTCGGTATTTCAACGTTAAAGCTGTTAACCTTCGGTATTTGAGAAATTCATCTGTTGACCAACCGAAATTCGAATTTTAGTACGTCAGAAGCATTAAATGCGGTTGGTTAAGGGATAGTTTTTCAGAGTAACCGTTGGATAACTTCTCCAACGGATAGATTTTGTCTCTAACGGACATTTGAGAAATAAATCTATAAATACAACATCATTTTAAGTTGTGGTTAACGATTTTAACTGTGTATATACTAAAACTCTGCCAAATTAATCACAAAAAGCCTCATACTCTCATACTTCAATATTTGTACTTCAACTTTCATATTTACTCTGATTAAGAGAGTTTAATCTTTGTAAACAATCTAATCTTCATCTGGAAGATAGATTTTCTTATGAGGGGATATCATAAGGGATTAGGAAGCACTTTGTGAAAATGCAGAAAGGGATTGAGAGAAGCTCTAGAAAACAGAGCATAAACGTTGTACTGTGGCATTTGCAAGAAGCCCACTGAATTCTTGCAAGATAGTGGAAAATCTCAAGTGGTGACTTGGGGACTGGACGTAGGTCCAGCTTTTCCTTGTGATATTCTTTGGCTTCCCATTAAAGCAAACAACATATCTTTACCTCTAGTAAGTCTAGACATGCTTTTTACTAGATATTCATTGGTTTGCTTTAGTTTAATGCATGTCTTACAGCACACAGATTCAGCAATAGGTAGAGAAACAGTTTCAAAAATATTGTGTTGAGATTCTAGTTTGTTAATCTTTTTCTTAGCTTGCTTCAGGTCTTTAGCAACCTTAAGAAACTCATCATGCAGCTCATGAAATGCATCCAGTAATTTTGAATAAGAAGGTTCAGATTCATATACCTCATTTTCTTGATTACTGCTGCCTGGGATTTCAGCTTCTTCAGATACAAGTGCCATGAGACAAATGTTGGCAATTTCATCATCATCATCTTTTTCTTCATCTGAGCTTTTGTCCCATATTGATGAGATGTAAGCTCTCTTCTTCTTGCCTTTGTCTGTAGTTTTCTTTTCTTTCTCTTGCTTCTTCAGGAGTTGTGGATAATCCCATTTGATATGTCCTTGCTTTTTGCATTCATAGCAAGTTACAGGCTCTTTTGGTTCCCTCTTGCTATCCCCAGTAGCTCCTTTCTTGAAGCTTTTCTTGTTTCTCTTCTTGCTGTAGAATCCTCCGAATTTTCTGACCATCATTGCCAGAGTTTCTTCATCTAGCTCCTCTCCATTGTCAGATTCTTCCTCCTTTTCTTCAGCAACTTTGAGAGCAAGGCCTTTCTTCTTTCTGTCTTGTCCAACTTCCTTGAGAGCTTTTATTTTTCCTTCATACTCCTTTAAGCTGCCAAAGAGAGCTGTGACAGAAGCCATTGATTCTCCTCTGGCTTCCTCTATTGCTGTTACTTTGGGTTGCCATTCCATAGGGAGAGCTCTGAGGATCTTTCTAACTTTCTCTGTTTGAGTGTACTCCTTTCCCAGACTCTTTAGTTGATTCACAATGAGGGTGAATCTTTTCTGCAGCTCTTTAACACTCTCTCCTTTTGCCATTCTGAAGCTTTAATATTCTCTTATGCATGTATTTAGTTTGTTTTCCCTAACTCCAGTTGTTCCTTCATGAGCAATTTGCAGGGTGTCCCACATTTCCTTGGCAGTGGAGGGAGACTCTGTAGAATTCATCTTGATTCAAGGTACTTGCCAAACAATGTTTTGCCTTGAAATTCAGCAAGACTCTTCTTCTGTCTTCTTCATTCCATTCAGCTTCTGGCTTCTCTCTGTATTTTCCATCGTCTTACAAAGCCATTGGTGCAAATTCTCCCTTATAAATAACTGACCAGATGTCCAGATCATTTGACTGGAGATAGATTTGCATCCTTTTCTTCTAGTACCCATTGTGTTCTCCACTGAAGTCAGGTGGTCTATTTGTGTTGTTGCCTTATGGTAATATACTTTCTCCAAAGCCAGCCATTGTAATTCCCAGACTGTGAGATCTTTTGATTGGGAATCCGGGCTCTGATACCACTTGTTAGTTAGGCTGGCTTCCCAAGAGGGGGGTGAGTTGGGAAGATTAAATATTTTCTGCAAAACATCAAAGAGGTGATGAATGCAATATATGATGGTAAAACAGAGTATAAATGAATAATAGTGAAAGTAGCAGAAAAGAGAAGAAGACTTAGAAATTTATCCTGGTTCGGTCTCTCCACTTGACCTACGTCCAGTCCCAAAGTCACCCCTACCTGGTGCGCCACCCACTTTCTTTTCTTGCTATTGTATTTTATGGAGGCATACTAAGTTTTTATCACTTCATCATCATACCTCTCCAATATCTCTAACAGATTTTTATATCTTAGCATCCATATACCAGCATCAAAACTATTAGAGACTAAGAAATCCTCCAAGTTCACACAATATGGCTTGATTACCTTTTTGTTTGCAAACTTGGTCGAATATTCTTCTTGAATCTGTGGAGTGCTCCATAATGGTAATGTAGTAAGCTCTTATTCTCCAGATTTAGTACTTAAGGATGAAGTGGAAGCAACATTCTCAGTAGTAGCAGGAACAGGGACTGAAGGTTCTGCTTTCTTAGAGGAAGAGGGTCCAGCTTTCTTTGATTCTCCCTTTGATGTAGTTTTCTGGCGTTTAGAAGGAGTTCCCTTGCTGGATTCGGCCTTTCTCTTCGGTTTTTCTCCTTCCTTGGTAGCATATTGAGATTTGACTGAACGTTTTGGATGAGCCTCTCCTTTGCCAGCTTCAGGATTCTTTACTTTTGCCATTTTCGAGGATGAATGATTTAGAATGAAGCAGAGATTGTATTTATAGGGTGCGAAAAATAGTTTAAACGGTGGAAGATGTAGATTTTTGGTCAGAATTTAAGAGCATTGGAGAGAGGATTTGAACAGACCCAGAGAGGAAGATAGTAGGGCTGCGTCTGTTCAAATAAAAATCATCGGTTTTAATGCAAGTAACCATCTGACAAACGAATTTTGAGGGGTCAAAATTCAAACTTCGAGCAGTTTTAAAGCTTACTGATAGACAAATTTTCTTAAGAAAGTTCGTCTGATAGTGGCTTGGTTCAAGCAACACAAGATGAACAGACGAACTTTGTTCCAACAAAGTTCAAATTTCAAGGAGTAAACATCAAATAGCAATCAAATCACCAAACAACAGACGAATTAAGCATAAAACTTCATCTTTCAAAGATTTAATGTTGAGGAGCATGTTTCAACAGACGAATTTTCAAATCAGAAATTCGAATTTTTACACTCTGTAAAAGTTTTCCAATATTCATATGTTAAGAGATAAACATAAGTATAATCACATGTTGGACAAACAAAACTTTGAAATTTTTGTTCTTGAAAATTCGAATTTTGAAGGGCCAACAAACGAATTTCGAGGCATTACCGAGAACTGTTCCAACTTATAACAGGCTAAAGTTCATCTGTTGGGTATCCAAATTCAAATGTTGACCATGCTGACTTCCTCAGGAACTTAGTTTTTCAAGGAAATTCGTCTAACACCTAATCGATATACGAATTTCAACTTTAAAAACTTACAGAATGGATCCAGAAACTCAGAATTTTTGCCATTTTCTTCACTTTTTGATTATTCCATTTGGTAAGCTCCATTTTTCAGATTTATCAGCATTGAATCTGATGAGGAGCACCAGCAACTTAAATTAAACACACTCCGATGCTGAAGTTAGAACTAATTCAATGTTGGAAAATCCAAAAATAGAATTACACACGGATTTACTTGCAGTTCATTGGGATTTACCATGCTCAATTCTCTTCTTATTTTACAATGTCTATCTTCTGATAGAGGCTTTGTCAATATATCAGCTACTTGATCTTCAGTTGGGATGCACTCTAGTCTGATTTCTCCTTTCAACACATGATCCCTTACAAAGTGGTGCCTTACTTCAATATGTTTTGTCCTTGAATGCATGACAGGATTCTTCGTGATATTAATGGCACTTTGATTGTCACACATGATTGGTATTTCCTTCATCTCAACCTCAAGATCTTCAAGCTATTGTTTCATCCAGATGATTTGGGCACAACAGCTTCCAGTTGCAACATAATCAACCTCTGCTGTGGATAAGGCCACACTGTTTTGCTTCTTGCTAAACATGAAACCAAGGATCCTCGAAGAAACTGACATGTTCCACATGTGCTTTTTCTGTCAGTTATGGATCCTGCAATTTCAGCATCACTGTATCCTTTGAGATCTTCTCCATTGCCCTTAGGATACCAAAGACCCATCTGTGAAGTTCCAATGAGATATCTGAAGATACGCTTCACAGCAGTTGCATGGGTCTCCTTGGGACATGATTAGAATCTTGCACACATACAGACACTAAACATAATGTCAGGTCTGCTAGCAGTTAGGTACAGTAGGGATCTAATCATTCTTCTGTACTGGGTTATGTCAAACATTTTCCCTTTTTCATCCATATCCAGCTTGGTTGCAGTAGCCATAGGTGTTCCGATTGGTTTGGCATTTTCCATTCTAAACTTCTTTAGCAATTCCTTCAGATACTTGGATTTGTTGAGGAAGATACCGTCATCACACTGTCTGATTTGCAATCCAAGGAAGAAGTTGAGTTCACCCATCATGGACATTTCAAATTCCCCCTGTATTAACTTGGAAAAATTCTTGCAAAGGGATACATTTGTAGCACCAAATATAATATCATCAACATAGATTTGAACAATAAGTAAATCTTTATTCTCTTTCTTAGTAAATAAAGTTGTATCTACTTTTCCTCTGTTGAACCACTTTTCACTTAGAAAATTACTCAATCTTTCATACCATACTCTAGGGGCTTGTTTTAAACCGTAAAGAGCTTTCTTCAGTTTATACACATGGTTTGGTTTTGTAGAATCCTCAAAACTTGGAGGTTGATCTACATAAACCTCTTCCATGATATATCCATTTAGAAAAGCACTCTTCATATCCATTTGATATAACAAAATATTTTTCATGCATGCATATGCTAATAAAATTCTAATTGCTTCTAATCTAGCTACCGGAGCAAAGGTTTCCTCAAAATCAATGCCTTCTTCTTGATTATAACCTTTAGTAACCAATCTAGCTTTATTTCTGATGATTGATCCTTGTTCATCAAGTTTATTTCTAAAAACCCGTTTGGTACCAATGACAGGATGGTTTTTGGGTCTAGGCACTAAATCCCAGACTTTATTTCTTTCAAACTGAGTTAATTCATCCTGCATGGCCAAAATCCAGTACTCATCAGTTAAGGCTTCCTCAGTACATTTAGGTTCAATTTGTGAGATGAAAGCACAATTAATCATTTGATCACTTAACTATTTTTTGGTTCTAATTCTCTCTTGAACATTCCCTATTACTTGATCAACATGATGATTCCTTTGATATCTCCAAGCTCTAGGGAGTTCTTGAGACATTTCTTCAATATTTTCATTTTCAAAATTCCTCTCCTGAATATCTTCTTCTATGTTAATAGATTCAGATATTTTTGGAGACTCAATTTTACCTTCATCAGAAATATCTAACTTTTTAAAGTTTGAAACAAGATCATTCTCATCAGTAGCATGTTTAGAAACAGTTTCATGTTCAATAAATACTACATGCACAGATTCTTCCTCCATGTTATACTTTTTATTGAAAACTCTATATGCTTTACTCCTACTAGAATAGCCCAGAAAAATGCCTTTATCAGATTTGGCATCAAACTCACCCAGATTCTCCTTTCCATTGTTGTGAATGGAGCATTTGCAGCTGAACACATGGAGATGTGACAGATTTGGCTTTCTTCCCTTGTATAGCTCAGAAGGAGTTTTCCCAAGGATTATTCTGATGTAGGCTCTATTTATGATGTAGCTTGCTGTATTCACTGCATCAGCCCAAAATACTTGAGAATGTTCCTTTTCATTCAGCATAACTCTAGCCATCTCTCTAGTAGTTCTGTTTTTTCCTTTGTACTACTCCATTCTGTTGTGGAGTTCTTGGGGCTGAGAAGTTGTGGTCAATTCCATGTTCATTGCAATACTCCAGAAAATATGAGTTCTCAAATTCTCCTCCATGATCTGACTTGATAGACACAATGGAAATATCTTTCTCATTTTGCACTTTCTTGGCTAAGGTTACAAATGCATCAAAGGTATCACTTTTAGAGGAAAGAAACAATGTCTATGTAAATCTAGAATAATTATCTACAATGACAAGCACATATAGATTTCCACCAATGCTTTTTACCCTAGATGGACCAATTAAATCCATATGCAGTAGTTCTAGTGGTCTAGTTGTGGTGACTACGTTTTTGGGTTTAAAGGAAGATTTAGTTTGTTTTCCTCTTAGGCATGCATCACATTCTTTGTCTTTTTTAAAAGCAATTTTTGGCAGGCCAGTGACTAATTCATTTTTAACCAGTTTTGAAAGCTGATTCATGTTAACATGAGCTAATCTTCTATGCTATAGCCAACTATCATTATCCTGAGTAATTAAGCAAATAGAATCTAAGAGAGGAAGTTCATCAAGATCAATAGCATAGCAGTTACCATCCCTTTGAGCTTTGAGAATTACTTTGTGATCACTTTTTCTGATGACCAGGCAGAATTTTGAGTGAAACAGTACCCAATTTCCTTTGTCACATGTTTGGCTTACACTCAGCAGATTGTGGTTGAGGCCTACCACAAATAACACCTCTTCAATGGATGTTTCAGGATTCTCACCCAGAATGCCAATCCCAACAATTCTGCCCTATTGATTACCTCCAAAGGTCACCTTTCCTCCTTTCTTGTCTTTAAGGGTGATGAACCTCTCCTTATCACAGGTCATGTGACTTGAGCAGGCACTGTCCATGTACCATTTATTGTTCTTTCTAGCTTTGAGACAGACCTGCAAAACAAAGTTCAAGTTTTCTTCTTAGGTACCCAAATCTGCTTGGGTCCTTTTCTGCCAATAGTCTTTTCCCTAGATATACATGTACCTTTGGGAACCCATTTAACAGTTCTGTCAAGTTCATTTTTCTTTAAAGCACAAGAGCTAGAAATATGCCCTTTTTTTGTTATAGAAGTGACAGGTGGTAAAGGGACTGCTAGATTGAGAGGCAGGAAGAAAACAATGCAGATAATATTTTTGTTTTGCATGCCTTGGTTGATTATACGATTCAATCTGATGTGACATATGATCTTTCTTACTATCAGCATGAACAAAATGTCTCATGTATACATTCTGATTTTTCTTTCTAATCTTTTTTTTAATAGCACACGGGTGATAGCCAAGTCCAGCTTTTCCTTGTAATATTCTTTGGCTTCCCATTAAAGCAAACAACATATCTTTACCTCTAGTAAGTCTAGACATGCTTTTGACTAGATATTCATTGGTTTGCTTTAGTTCAATGCATGTTTTACAGCACACAGATTCAGCAATAGGTAGAGAAACAGTTTCAGAAATATTGTGTTGAGATTCTAGTTTGTTAATCTTGTTCTTAGCTTGCTTCAGTTCTTTAGCAACCTTATCTGCACTCCACAGATTCAAGAAGACTATTCGACCAAGTTTGCAAAGAAAAAGGTAATCAAGCCACATTGTGTGAACTTGGAGGATTTCTTATTCTCTCATAGTTTTGATGCTGGTATATGGATGCTAAGATATAAAAATCTGTTAGAGATATTGGAGAGGTATGATGATGAAGTGATAACAACTTGGTATGCCTCCTTAAAATACAATAGCAAGAAAAGGAAGTGGGCGGTCAACTTGAGATCAAGAACCATCTGGCTCTCAGATGAGACTGTTAATGAAGTGTTGGAGATACCAAGGCAAGATGGCTTCAAGATTGACATCACTGCCTCTGGATACTTGGATGAGTCAGATACTGCTGATAAAGAAGGTGGCCCCTTGCTGAACTACAAGGATAGCACAATTCTGAGGACATTGTTCAAAAGAAAGGAAAACTGGCCAACCATAAACTTGTTGAAGCCCACAGACCTCAATGCCTATGTGTGGATTCTACACTACATAGTGTCTAGGATCATATTCAACAAAGGAGGCAGCTTCAATCTGAGAACAAGGGCAGAGGCACATGTCATGGCAGCAATGATGCGTGGAAAGTTGATCAACATGGGTCATATCATACTTCAATGCATGATGAAGGCAAGAGAGATCAGAGGAAAGACTCCATACTCCCCTATGCATCTATCATTTCCAGAATGTTGCTGTATGCTAGAATTCAGCATCTTGAGAAGGGGAAAGGGAAACCCACTGAGATCCTCAAGGAGGAAGAACATCAGAGAATGAGGATTGAAAGGAGTGAAGGAAGATGGATTAGGAAGGGAGCAGGAAAATCAGAAGATCTTTTCTTTATTGAAGGTGCCTCTTAACAGCAAGAGGGTACTTCTGAGGCTCCTGCCAGACCTACTCCTCAGCCCTCTCTGCCTATCCCATCTCTATCCAAGCCTACTTACATTTAATCCACTTCCTCCTCTCGTGCCAAGCCAACCAAGATCACTGAGTTGTTTGACAGCCTGTCTACACTCATACTTAGCATCAGGGATGAGCAAAATGCCAAATTTGCTCATATGCAAGATCAGATTCATCAGTTGGCAAAGAACATGAAAGTGGTTGCTGATGCCTATGAAGAAATTCGGAGTGCAATTCCTGCCACATCAGCTCCACCTCAGCCAGGGTTCTCTGTGCCTGTTCAGTCTCCAACTCCTGAGGCTCCAGGCCCCTTTGAGCTAGCCTCTTCTGAGCATGATGATGATGTAGATGGTACTGAGCCTGCCGGTACAATGAGGACACCAAGTCCTGGTCCTCCCTTGGACTATGGTTTGGAAGAAGAAGGACCTCAGGAAACAGGCCCTCATGAGCCAATTCCAGAAGATGCTCAGGATTCAATTCTTTCCACTCAAGAATCTAAGCAAGTTGAAAAACTAGTGGCAGCCATTTCTACTTCATCAATGTTGGAGGTTGCCAGCAATGAAGAGAGAAGCATTGTGCCTGTTGTTGATTTTGAAGCTATTACTCGCAATGCTCTCTTACAAGCTCAGAGAAGAAGGCTTGAGGAGATGTTTCGTTCTGATGACCCTGCTCCTTCATCTCTCTCTGCATATGGTCTCTCAGAAGAGTAGAGAGCTCAATTTGCTCTTTCCAGGCAGGAAATACAAGAGCTGCTGGAGATCTCTGATGATGAGGATCCAAGTACTGAGCCTTCTGAGCCTCCTGCACCAGTTGAACCAGAAATCCCTTTTGATCCTGTGCCCTCCAAGCTATTCCAGTCTCTCAGATCCCTCATTCGGTTGATTTTGTTGGGATTTTTTATGATGCCAAAAAGGTGGAGAAGAGTAAGCAAACTGGCAAGTTTACTGAGCCATCTGGGAAGACATACAGCAAGAAGACCAAGCCAAAGAAGAAGTGATTGAAGGATTGATTACATTTTAGGCTTGAGTCTTCGTGCAGTGCTATACTGTGTTTCTGTTGTCTGTTTTGATTGTTTGTATTTTGTATTTGATTTGTGTATTTGAATGAACTTTGCTTAAATTCTGTCTCTGTAAAGCAACATTTGTTTAAATGAATAAATTTCTTAGTTGCAACGATTTGCTCTTTGAATCTCTTCACATGGTTTACTATATATTATATCTTTTGACATATAATACATATATTGAGGGGGAGCTTGTTAAAGCAAACCCTAGTACTAATCCAGTTTGTAAGTTGTTTTGTCATCATGAAAAAGGGGGAGAATGTTGAATCAAGAAGTTTTGATGATTCCAAATCAACTCCCAATAGCTTGGAATAAAAGATATCAAAGGTGCACAAAGAGTTCAAGTGAAGAAATCCCGGAGAAATCTGTGCAAAGTTTGTTGTAGGATGTTTAGTTTTGTTTCATTTTGAGTACAAGGCTTTGATTTGGTGGAAAGAAGTTTTAAAACCTTGGTTTTATGTTAAATAATGAAATATTTGAAAAACACCCACCAACAGACGAAGTTTGAAAGGTTTATATTCAACTGTCATGTTGGAAATTCGAACTTTGGCTTTGGAACTTCGAATTTCAAGTTAAAACTGAATAAGTCTGAAGAGTTGCTTCTCTGACTGGTGAATTTTGATTTTCCAAAATTTGAATTTTCATAAGTATCTGAAAGAAGCTTTAAGCAACAGATGAACTTTGGGTTTTGAAAATTCAAATTTCAAACAAAATGCAACTTATGAAAACAAAAGAAATTCGTCTGAAACAATGTCAAAGTTCATCTGAAATCAAGATTATATTGAGTTTCAAAATTTCTCACTGATAGACGAAATTTGAACATGAAAATTCAAATTTTAGAAGCTAAGGTTGTGAGTCTGTTATAATGATATGTTGACAGTCGGATGACAGTGTTTATAAATTCGAATGTTAAAGTAAGTCTGAAAAGAGGTCTCTCTGACAGACGAACTTCACTCTTTGAAAATTCAAATTTCGAAGTAAATGAACTACTGTGCTTTCTCAGCCTACTGGGAATAGATGAATTTTGGGTTTCCAAAATTCGAATTTCGAAGGCACTGTAGCAAATTGAAAATACTGTTCACACTTAACAGAAAAACTTTCTACTTGAAAAGTCGTATGTCACAATATGGAAACATTTTCTAAGTTTTAAAATTTGAATTTTGCTTCATGAATAGACAAACTTCGGTATTTCAATGTTGAAGCTGTTAACCATCGGTATCTGTGAAATTCGTCTGTTGACTAACCGAAATTCGAATTTCAGTATGTCAGAAGCATTAGATACGGTTGGTTAACGGATAGTTTTTCAGAGTAACCGTTGGATAACTTCTCCAATGGATAAATTTGTCTCTAACGGACATTTGAGACCTAAATCTATAAATACAATATCATTTGAAGTTGTGGGTAACGATTTTATCTGTGTATATACTGAAACTTTGCCAAAATTATTTACAAAAATCCTCATACTCTCATACTTCAATATTTGTACTTCAACTTTCATATTTACTCTGATTAAGAGAGTTTAATCTATGTAAACAATCTAATCTTCATCTGGAAGATAGATTTTCTTGTGAGGGGATATCATAAGGGATTAGGAAGCACTTTGTGAAAGTGCAGAAAGGGATTGAGAGAAGCTCTAGAAAACAGAGCATAAATGTTATACTGTGGCATTTGCAAGAAGCCCACGGAATTCTTGCAGGATAGTGGAAAATCTCAAGTGGTGACTTGGGGACTGGACGTAGGTCAAGTGGAGAGACCGAACCAGGATAAATTTATGAATGTTCTTCTCTTTTCTGCTACTTTCACTATTATTCATTTATACTCTGTTTTAGCATCATATATTGCATTCTTCACCTCTTTGATATTTTGTAGAAATTTTTTAATCTTCCCAATTCACCCTCCTCTTGGGAAGCCAGCCTAACTAACAAGACAAACAATGGGAATAGTGATTGGGTGTACAAAAGGGAGCCCATGGATTGGATGATTTTGACACAAGTACATTCGAAGCTAACCATCTTGAAGATATGGAAAACATGATTAAGGATGAGTTTAAGGACTATCCTGAGATGTTTGAGAGGTTTTAAACTAATGGAGAGAAGCCCTTATGGGCTTGTTGTTCCAAATTGATGATATTATCGACTATTTTGAAGTTGTATAACTTCAAAGTAGGCAATAGGTAGAGTGATAAGAGCTTCATAGAATTGCTTAAGCTTTTGAAGGATATGTTACCAGAGGATAATGAGCTTCCTGGCCGAACATATGAGGCTATAAGAATGTTAGACTCTATTAGTATGAGCTATGAGAGGATACATGCATGTCCTAATGACTGTGTTTTATTCTAGAAAGAATACGTATCATTAGATAAGTATCCTAAACGCGACGATCCCCGATATAAGAAGAATGAATCGAGTTCGATGAAGATAGTACAGTATTTTCCTATCATTCCTAGATTTAGACACTTATATAGCAGTGCTGAATATGTGAAGTGTTGACATGGCATGTAGATGAAAGACTTGAATATGGAAAGCTTCGACATCTTGTAGATTCTCCACAATGGAAAATGATTGATAGTGAGTATAAAGATTTTAGTGGAGAAGATAGAAATTTATGCCTTGCATTATCTACTGACGGAATGAACTCCCATGGTATACATAATAGTATCCACAGTACATGGCCCATGATTTTGTTGATTTATAATTGCCACCATGGCTATGCATGAAACGAAAGTTTATGATGCTATTTATGTTAATCTCTAGACCTAAACAACCTGGAAATGATGTAGATGTATACTTGGGATCCATTGATTAAAGATTTGAAGCTATTGTAGGATACAATTGTGGAGGTTTATGATGAGTATAGAAAAGAAACATTCACTTTTAGAGCTATGTTGTTTGGTACAATTAACGATTTTCCAGCTTGTGGTAATTTGTCAGGATACAGTATCAAAGGAGAGTTTGGGTGTATATTTTATTCTATTGGAATATGATGGGAAATTTGTCTTCTTTAGCCATCATAGATTTTTCCTTCAGGCTCATCGATATAGGGGGTGGAGAAAAGCCTTTGATAGGAACATAGAAGTAGGAAGAGAACCTTTGCTTTTATGTGGTGAAGACTTGTGCTGCAAGGTAAAGGATTTGCATAGCAACTTGGGGAAACCTTTTGCAAGACACCTTGGGATGAGAGGGTAGATGTAAAGGTCAATTTTCTTTGAATTGCCATATTGGAAGTCTTTATATGTGATACACTTTCTTGATGTCATGTTTAACATCCCTAAAAACCAAAATATCTAAATATATGTAAGGAATTCGTGAAAACAGGCATGTGCCATTTTGTATGAAAAAGGACAAAAATGTCATTTTTTTGGTTGGATGAAAATATAAGAAATTATATTTTTATCTCTATAAGTTAAGATAACTACATTTTAGTCCCCTCTGAGTAAAAGTCACGTGGGGTTCCATCTGTACATATATTTTGGAGAAAATTACAGCTAATGACCCGAAAGATTTAAAAATTATAATTTGACCTAGTCAAGGGTAATTTTGTAAATATGTAAAATTACTGTCAAAACGAAACTTGTGATGAGCTGAGTCCAATGATATATAGTATGGAAGTTAATTGATTAAAAATAAAGAAATAATCAGCGTCAAGTGTCCAAAAGTAACTTAATATTGATAAAGTAGATTGTGGGCCCCACAGATGGTGAAAAGTTGATTGGGATAGGATATGGGCCTTACACAGATATTGTTTGGGATAGGATAATTAAGGAAACATACATATAAATTTGGAATAGTCCTATATCCCTAAAATACTAATTTACTGTAAAAAATGAGTTTATGGGTACAGTTAAAAAATTAACCAGTTTAAGATATATTTGAACCAGGAAAAATTGAGCAGTATTTGAATAATTTTTTTTCTCTCCTAGGTGTCTAGATAGATCACTTTTTTTGGCCAAAACTTCTCAAAGAGGGATTTACTTTTTGGTCAAACGACTTCTTGAGGAAGTCTTGACTTTTGGATAAAAAAAGTGATTAAGATTAAGTAAGGTAATTAGTGAGCTAATTAGGATAAATAAACGCCTCCTTTCTCCTTGTTTTAGATGTGGGTTCTATAACAAAAGATAGAAAGAGAGAGAACTTCCAAAGCCTAAGGGAGAAGAGAGAAAAGAGAATGAGAAAGTGAAGAGAACTTGAAGCCACCCAAGATCAAGTGTAAGGTAATTGTTCTAGCCACCTCCAACTTATGATTTCAAGTAGTTTGTGGTAGGTTATTTGAGACTTCTTCCTTCCTTTTGCTTAAAGTTTTGGCCAAACCATAACTTGTCCAAGGGATGAGTTTTTGCCAAATAAATAAAGGGGAAAGCTTAGAGAAGTCATATAAAGCAAGTTTTCACAACTAGTTTGAAGTATTGTGAAGGAAATTATTTTCTTCAAATTTTCCTAAATTTCAACCAGAACAGAGGGTTAGTTTAGAGTGGGATTTTCGTGTTTTGATGCCAAAAATGAGTTCCTCATGGTGGAAAACCTTAGGAGCAAGTATTGATTTTTTGAAAAAGCCAAAGGAAAATAAAATGGAATTTTAGGGTTTCATGAAGACTTTATGATGAATGTCATGGAAGCTTTGGCTTAAGTAGTTATGTGATGATATATTTAGGTTTAAGGAAGGCTAAGAAAGCTTGGGGAGGTGTTTGGAAGAGCTGAACTAAAGGAAAAAGCAAGAGGAATTCACAAAGGTAGCATTACTTTTCTACTTGCACTATGTTATCATGCTTGCTTTCAATATGTTTGATGCTTTTCCATATGATTTTATTGTTTCCTTGTGATGTTTTTATGATGTTGGCTGAATTAAAGAAGGGGCTTTGAGACCTCAGGATGTCCATTTTTGAAAATGAAACTCTGCTGCAGTTTTTGTGAAATCATATGACTTAAATATGCAAGTGTGTTTGATCAATGATTCTTTAATGTTTTTACGTAAATGTAATAATATGATTGCATGTATGGGTAATTACTACTGAGATTCTTTGAATCTTACCCTCCCTCAATCACTAACCATGCTGGGGAAAAACAATGGAAAAGAGCTAAGGGAGGAGCTAGATGCATGAAGAAGATAATGATGAGTGGTTGATGATGCAAATTTATTATGTTATAATGTGATAATTTGTATCAATATAAGCATAGATGACTGATGCTGCCATTATTTGCTATCATATATTTCTATGTTTCTCATTATGTTATGTGTGAATGTGGTACAATGAAAGATGATGTAAATATATTGCATGTATGGGTAATTGCTACTGAGATTCTTTGAATCTCACCCTCCCTCAATCACTAACCATGCTAGGGAAAAACAATGGAAAAGAGCTAAGGGAGGAGCTAGATGCATGAAGAAGATAATGATGAGTGGTTGATGATGCAAATTCATCATGTTATAATGTGATAATTTGTATCAATATAAGTATAGATGAGTGATACTGCCATTATTTGCTATCATATATTTCTAAGTTTCTCATTATGTTATGTATGAATGTGGTACAATGAATGATGATGTAAATATAATATGAAGCTCATTTTGCCAAGACATGAATGGAAATGTACAATTTGGACACCCTGATAGAAACATAGATACTGTTCATATAAGTTAGGCCAATTAGTTTAAGTAATATATATGATTTTAAAGTACACAAATAGAGCTTTAACATGGTCTAGAGAGCTCCCCATTGGAGTTGGGTACAAATTATAGTGATTTTTCAAAATTAGGGTTCAGAACAGGGCAAGATTGACAAAACTAGAAACTGAAAGTTAGGTACTGGAAAATTCAAAAGATAATATATCATCTTTGTTTTAAGTTTGATATGCCACTAATTTGGAGATAATTGGAGCTATATAATAGAAGATATGGAGGTTTTCCCAAAACTGTTCTAATAAAAGTTGAATTCTGACCCTTCATGATTTAAGTTAATGTCATGCCTTGTTCAAATAAAATAAATGTACAAGAAAAATATATGTAGGAAGTAGACATATAGAGATTTCAAATGACATAGAGTATGCTTGATTTGGTCTAGAATATAAGGAAATATGATTTTTTAAGTTTATTGTCAATTTCAGGAATTTTCATAAATGACTAAATCTATAGTACTTTTTGAAGGAATAAACTATATCGAATGGACCAGTATTTTCTCTGTTTCCTATTTTTTTCCATGTATAGAATCTTTTTATCTATTTTTAAAGATTTGAATCACTTTGATATGATTTTTTTAGAATTAGTTATGAATTTTCAAAGTTCATTAGAAAAACTGGAAATGGCAATATGAATAGTACCCGAGAAAATTGAAAATTTTGTTTTTAATATATTTTGATTCTAGTTTTTAAACTATGATAAAAGGCATATAAAATGATCTAATACATGGGAAATGAGCCCTAATTTAGGTGTGATATCATGCATATATAGAAAAATGTGTGAGAGAGCATTATTGGTATATTACTCAATGTGCTAGGAATGACTAAAAATAGCAAGAAGTGAGGTTGGACTTGGCTACTTTGGGAATTAGAGAATTGGCACTAGTAAAGCGCAATCGATGTACATATCTACTTTTGGCATCTTATACTTTATCTAGAAAAGAGAAAATCATTTTTTGTGAGATTGTTAATGGAGTTAAAGTTACAGAGGGGTACTCCTCAAACAACAAGAACCTTGTATCTATCAAAGACTTTAAGTTAAAGGGTCTAAAGTCTCATGACTGCTATGTTCTTATGGAGCATTTCATACTTGTGGGTATACGATCCATTTTGCCCAAAAATGTACGAGGGACAATCATAAAGCTATGCTTCTTCTTCAAGTCTCTTTCTAGCAAGGTGATTGACTCCATGAAGTTGCTCATATTGCAAAAATAGATTGTAGTCACTTTGTGCGAGCTTGAGATGTACTTCCCGCCTTCATTTTTTGATAAGATGGTTCACTTGACAGTTCACCTAGTTAGAGAGACATAGTTATGCAGCCTAGCTTATATGAAATGAATGTACCCAATTGAGTATTACATGAAGGTATTAAAAGGGTATGTGAAAATTGAAGTAGACTTAAAGGTTGTATGGTTGAACGGTACATAGCTGACGAAGCTGTTGAATTCTGTACCAAATACTTATTGAATGTCACTAACATTAGGCTTCTGAAGTCTCAACACTCGGGAAGAATAGATGGGCAATGAATTATGGGAAATGACATAATTAGAATCTCTAAAACATAGTGGGAGCAAGCTCACCTATATCTTCTACACAACTTCGAAGAGGTTGTCCCATATGTGGAAATGCATAAAAAAAGCTTAGAAGATTGAACCCAAATAAGAATGAGAGTTGGATATCAAGAGAACACAATCGGTTTTTTTAGGCTGGTTAACAGATTATATAATTTTGGAGTTGGAGATGTTTAATCAAGTGTTTTGATGATTCCAAACCAACCTTCTAGAGCTTGGAAAGAAGTATCAAAGGTGCATGGAAGATCCCAAATGGAGAAATCTAAGTAAAATCAGCACACGATTAGATATAAGATTTGTTATTATGTTTAATTTGAGTAAAAGAGTTTGAATTGACAAAAGAATGTTTTTAGAAATCCGATGATTCCATGTTGATTCATTGAATACTTGAAAATACCGACTAACAGATGAACTTGAAAGTGTTAAAGCTGAACTATTGCTTTGAAAATTAGAAATTTGGCTTTTGAAATTCAAATTTCGAACTAAAAATATGTTAGTCAGAAAAGAGATTCCCATGACAGATGAATTTTGAATGAAGAAATTTGAACTTTGAAATGAGTCCGATGAGAGCCTTCTATGACAGATGAACTTTGAATGAAGAAATTTGAACTTTGAAATGAGTCTGATAAGAGCCTTCTCTGACAGACGAACTTTGAGTTTTGAAAATTTGAATTTTTGATAAACTACAATTCATTAAAAATTGAAAATTCGTCTGAGGATATTTCAAAGTTCATCTAAAAGTGAAGATTAAAAAGAATCTAAAATTAGCTCACTGACAAACGAACTTTGATTTTGAAAATTTGAATTTTAGAAACAAAGCTTAGAAGTCTGTTATGATAATCTCTTGACAAACGAATGTTAGTATTCAGAAATTTAAACTTTGAACTAAGTCTAATAGGAGCTCTCTCTGACAGATGAACTTTGGATTTTGAAAATTCGAATTTCGAAAAGATGATCTATTATGTCTCATTGAGCTGCCCACTGACAGACAAATTTTGGACACTAAAATTTGAACTTCGAAGGCACTGTAGCAATATGGGACAATTGTTCACACTTTCCAAAAGTACTTTAACTTGAAAATTCGTATGTTCCAACACATAAACATTTTTGAAAAATGAAAATTCGAACTTTGCTTCATTTACAGACGAACTTTGAAGTTTAACGTTAAAGTCTTTAGCTTTTGGTATCTGTGAAATTCTTCAGTTGACCAACCAAAATTCGAACTTTGAGTGTCAGAAGCATTAAATACAGTTGCTGAACAGATAGTTTTTCAGAGTAACCATTGGGTAACTTCTCTAACGGATAGATCTTATCTCTTACATATAATTAAGACCTAAATCTATAAACAGAACTTCATTTGAAGTTGTGGGTAACAAATTTTTCATTGGATATACTGAAACTTTGTGAAATTCACAACTCAAAGTCTTTAACTCTCACACTTCAACTTTCATACACACTCTAAATTAGAGAGTTCTTTCTTTGTAATCAATCTTCATCTGGAAGAAAGATTTTCTTGTGAGGGAATATCACAAGGGATTTGGGAAGCACTTGGCTAGAGTACAAAGAGAGAAGTTGTAAGCTCTAAGAATAGAGCACCAAAGCTGTATTGAAGCAATCACAAGAAACCCACTGAATTCTTGCAAGATAGTGGATAATCTCAACTAGTTGCTTGGGGACTAGAAGTAGGTCAAGATAAAGAGACCAAACCAGGATAAACATCTGTGTCTTCCCTTCTCTTTTACTTCTTTTACCTTACTGTGTCTTTATACTCTGTTTTACTATCATTCTTGCCTTCATCACCTTTCTGACTTTCACAGAAAATTTTAAGTTTCCTAATTTAGCCCCTCTTGGGAAGCCAGCTTATCTAATAGGAGATTGTAACATCCCAAATTGCATGAAGAATGCCATTGTATGTATAGAGATTTGGAAATTGGCATGAGATGCATGAAAAGATGGGAAAAGGACTAAGATGATAATTCCACAAGCTCGTTCCTTAATTAGAATTAATTTCCGATATAGTTCTTAGAAGGAATTATGTTTGGTTCTTAATTGGGATTAATATTCCATAAGGTTCTTAGTAGGGATTAATTCCAGAATTGATGAAATGTCCTTAATTTTACAGAGTATCATACTATGCATAGAGAACTAGAGAAAACTAAGAGACATAATTAAATGTGAAAACTAAGAGGCACAATTAAATGTGAAAAAGTGCAAAATTTTCACTTTTGAGGTTAAAAGGAAATTGTAGAAAATTATGTTTTAGCCATAGAAATGAAAAATTCTATGCAATATAGTCCTTAAAAGGAAATTTTTTTTATTTTGTCCTTGGGAAAAATTATACAAAAGGACCCGAGAGAATTAAAATTATAATTCTACCCCAGGTCAAGGGTAGTTTCATAATTATAAAAATTTCTGTCAAAATGAAACTAACGATAAACCAAACCCAAAAGAATACTGCTTTGAGGTTATCTAAGTTAATATGAATTTGTAATTGGCTTTTAAAGTAAAAAAGTTATTATTATTCTCAAAAAGAAGTTGTGGGCCTTACAAAAGTAGACAGGTGAAGAGAACAGTATGTGGACTCATTACAAATATATTTTGAGATAAGATAACGAGTTTAGTCCAAAATTAAATTGAGAATAATCCTGTAACAATAAAGTGACAAAATATAATAAAAGTATTTTATTGGTAAAGGTAAAAAGTATTGGGTACAGGCTATTTCTAGGCTGATAAAATTATGAAGTATTTTGGACAATAATACACTCAGGAATGACATGCTAGCTACTACAAGGGACAATGAGGTAATTTATTTAATTGATTTTTGGAGAATATTTCATAATTAGTAAGCAAGGTTAATTGTAAACCAAGATTACTATTTATTCATTAAATCTCTCCTCCAAGTCTTGAGTTAAGGTGTTTTAAGTGTATTGAGAGCTCTAAAATTGCATAAAAAGAAGCTCTTAGGGGTGACAAAAAGGAGAGAAAAAGGGAAGAGAAAACAAGAAGTCAAACTTGAGGAAGCATGATTCAAGTATATGGTAAGTTTCCCTACTAAGTTGAGCTAAATTTTTCAAGTAATTTGGTATGGGTTCCTAAAGTTCTCTTCTCCTCCCTCTGAAGTCAGTTTCAGCCTAGGTTTAGAGTGCTAAGAATGATGAGTTTTCATGCACTAAACATGATAGAAAGCTTAAACTATGCAAAAAATTATGGTTCCCAAGAGTTTGAAGAAAGTTGCATGAAAATCATTCATTCCTTCCTTAAGGATAGATTTTGACCAGTAGAAGGGGTGGAGTTAGAGTTGGAATTTCATAATTTTGATGTCAAAAATAGATTCCCCATGGTTGAAAACCTTGGGAACATGTATGGGTTTCAAGTTAGAGCTTAAGAATCATTATCTAGATTTTTAGGGTTTTGTTGAGTCTATATGTAGTACAACCTTGAACAAGTGGCTCAAGTGAGTATTTAATGATGTATCTAGGATCAAGGAGGACTAAGAAAGTTAAAGTAAGCATTGGATTCAAGTCAGAAAGCAAAGGAAAGAATTAAGTTAGTAAAGCTCACTTTCTTACTTTATGTTATTATGTATTTTTTGTATGCTATGATATCATTACCACTGCTTTATGAAAAGGGTTTTGTCTCGAGATATCTATTTTTTAAGGGGAAACTCTGCCAAATTTTTTTATTAACATTATGGCTTACTATATACTTGAAAAATTGATAATGTCATGAATTATGTTTTTGAGCATATATGATAATGTATTTACATGAAATGTGACTTGCTTGAGATTTTATAGTCTCACCCTTCCTAATGCTAACCATGATTAGGCCAAGTATGCCAAAGCTCAAGGCAAGGCTAATGGAATTGGAGAGAAGCATGATGATTTAGTGAATTGTATGAGAATTCATGAGGCTTTGTTTTGCTGTAACTATGTTCCCTAAGACCTCTTATAATGTTATGAATATGATTAATATAAGTTTGAACCATGTATGTAATGTATAATAATGGTTTTAAAGTTGTCCAAGATGATCAATATTGATTGGAACAGGGGCACTCTAGTTGAAATAGGGTATTCCTTATAAGTGTTATATAGGAAAATAGATAGTACAAGTTTTCCAAAGAGCTAGAGAACACTTAAATTTGGTAAATGTACAATTTATAGTGAATTTCTAAAATTAGAGGTCAAAATTGGATAGTATTAAAAAAACTAGAATTCTCATTGTAAATAGTGGTTATGTAAAAAGGAAATGTAAAATCGTTCAAAGCTCAAAAAATTAAGTGGTTTCATGTATGAAAAACTTTATGTCTTAAGTTTAATATGCTACTGATTTGAAGTAATTGCAGCTATAGAATGGGAGATATGTAAGTTTTTCCTAAAATTGTTCCTGTTAAAGTTATGTTTTAACCATTAATGATTCAAGATAATTCTAGACCTTGTTCATGTTAAATAAATGTATATAATATCATGTCAAAGAGGAGACATATAGAGTTTTCAAATGACATAAAGAATGCAAAAATCTACTTAGTATAGGAAGAGAAATAAATTTTTAAACTCAAGGCCAAAATCCTAGAGAAGTGTAAAATAACCATTTGAATAGTAATTTTCGTGCTAAATATGATATCAATTGATATGATTAAAATACTATTTCATATTTTTTCCCTGTAGAGAACATTTTAAGCTCTTTTTAAAGACATGAACACCTTCATATGTTTTTTTTTTCTAGAATTAGTTATGATTTTTTTAAAATTCAATAGGTAAAAGGGACTTACCAAATGAACTGTAACTCAAAGTTTTAAATTTTTTTGTTTTAGTTCTTCAAGTGATTTGAGCTTCTAAACATGATTAATGAGTCATAATAAGGTCTAGTATATTGGTAATGTGGTCATAAATTTAGGTGTTATAGTGATTAATCTTGGTTCAATTTCTAAAAGGTTGAGATGGTTAGCTGCTGGTCTAAACTTGCGTGTCCTCTCTTATACATGTTATCTCATCAATGGCTATACCATCTATATGAAAGAGCAAGATGAGCGGAGTACAATGCAGAATAGATAGGTAATCTTATAACACAATCAATGCCTATTTCCAATACAAAAGACAGAAACCCAATTTTTGTATGAATGTCATATTATGGGGTTATTGAGTCCATATATGAGTTAGATTACATCTTCTTTTGAGAACTGGTCTTCAGTTGTAAGTGGGTGGACATAATGAATGGCCTTCACGTTGATGAGTAATGATTTATCCAAGTGGATCTAAATAAGGAAGGCTATAAGGATGATCCTTTTATTTTCACCTCCTAAGCTCAATAGATGTTCTTTATCTTGGATCCTGCTAATAAGATGTGGTCAATTGTTATGTTAACCATCAAAATTGATGCCAAGGACCAACAGGGTAGGGAAGTTAAAGATGATCCATTTTTAGGGGCATCATTTGATATTGATTCTATTGGAGATGATGCCTTTTATATGAGTGATGATTATAGAGAAAGGATTTGGATTGTAAGAGGGGGACGAATTACTCAACAAACAACAATAAAGTGGAAAATGTTTTCATTTTATTTGAATACATTTTTATTTGAATATATGTTTTATTTGAATTGATAGTGTTATTTGAATATATTTTTATTTTTGAATAAAATTTTTATTTGAATATGTGTCTTTTATAGAGATTTTTATTTGAATATATTTTTTATGATTTGTTATTCATTTTATAATGCCTAACTACTTTGATTGATCTTTATTATATGTAAATATGGGGTCATTTTCTAGCTAAAAAGAAAAGTCCTCTTCCAAAGATCGTGTAAATGAAGTAATCAAGGAAATGGTCCTGATAGATGGTTGAAGTCAAGTAGTGGTGGGTATAATTGATTCTTAGATAATTAAGTTCTAAATTAATTGTGGTCTAAAACTTAGTAATGTGAATTCTATTTCAGGAGATAGCGGACAAAGTGATGAGCATATAGTGCCAGCTACAACTTATTGGTCATGTGGGTTGTAAGTTTTTTCTTGCCTTGGTAGCTAGATTTCCTTGTAGACATATGTGTAATACTTTGTAAGTTTTTTATGGTAGGTATTAGGTTGTTTTATAACTAGCTAACTTTGTTTAGATAGGAACTTTTTATTGTTTTAGGTTGCTGTATTCCTAGATTGATGTTGTATTACTGTTGAGATTGAGTTAGGAATATAGCTATACTGCTGTGTTGCTGATGAGAATATAGTTGGATCAATTCTACCTTGGGTTGCTGTATTGTTAGGTGGTTAATTAATTTGTTTTAGGTTGTTGCAGTATTGGATATGCCATTTCTGTAGCTAGATTATTAGCATTTTCTTTTTGTAATATTTTGTTTGTAAATATTGGCCATTTCTGTGGTATATAAAATAAGGAGGAAATTGACCAAAATGCATAGTACATTAAAAAAAAAAATATGTGATTTCTTTTGCGGTTGTGTCCAACAAATGCAAATTTGATGAATTGAGTGACCACTTTCCTTTGTAGTTTCTAGTTATGACCACTGACTACAGTGTTTTTCAAACATTTTGTTTAATCATAATCAATTGATTTCCTTTGTGGTCGTGGCAAACAACAATAAAGTAAAGTTCATCAGAAAGGAATTTTCCTCATAGTCCAATTCTTTTGCACTTTGAAATTACAAAGGATTACTAATTTTAACCACCAAGGAAGCCCTTTTTTTAGCATAGTGCTTGATTATTTCACCTTAAATAGACTTAAGATTATGAGAATCTTGAGTGGGTATTCTTGTTCTCTTGTAAAGAGACAAATTTGCTCAGTTTGAGCAAGGATTTTGTACTATGGCTCACAAGTGTTTGATTTAAACTTGTGGAGTATAGTGAAAAATCTCAAAGATTTTTTGAGGATGGGATGTAGGCCAAGTGGTTTGGGGCCAAACCAATATAAATATTCTATGTCAAACTCTTTATTCATTGTCCTCTTTAGTCTCACAAAATATCCTCTGTTCTACGTGGCAACATTGTTACATTAGGTTGACTATGTAAATTGCAAAAAATTTGTTTTACTCAATTCACCCCTTCTTGGGTGACCCTCCCTCTTAACAAATTGAAGCAAGAAGGAATTATTTGAGTAAAGCAATTCGTTCAACTAGAACATGAAGCACTTAGTCATCCAAAGAGTTTAGTTGATGAAGGCAAGTTTAGATCAAATGAATGAAGCATAGAAGATGAGTTTTTGGACTTTAAATATCCCCCATTATTAAAAGATGTTCAAAAAATGGTTCAAAAACCATTTTCAACTTAAAATTTCTTATCTACTTTCATAAAAAGAAAGCCTAAACTATGATTTCTTGTTCTTCTTCAACTTACTGCTTCCTTAATTGCTCAAAGTTGAATTATTTCCAAGTTGTTGTCCTCCAAGACACTCTTCTTTGGTTTGTTATCATGAAAACATAGGGATTCTAATATGTGGGTCATTGTATCTTTCTTTGCTTGATTTCAATGTGTAGCAACAAAGTCAAGTAAAAACTTTTCTTTAGCAACAAACTCAACCAATACTTCTCAACAACCATGCAATTGACCAAGGTATAAGAGAATAGGTGTATTTCATTCAACTCCTTGGAATAATTGTACAAGAGTGTAAGTCATATATCTTATAAACATGGTCCTTTTTTTGTTGTTTTTACAATAAGTGCACTTTATCATATAGTCATATATCTTTCTATTTGCATTTTGGTTCTACTAAAAGCCTTTTGGCATTAATTGGTGCATAATTTAGTAGTATGCAACACTGGTAAATTTCTCTAGGCTTAGTGCAGAAACAAGATTTTTTGGTTAGTGCAACAATATCCCAAGCAATGTCATTTTGGTAAGAAGGTGGTGGAACATTCCTTTCTTGGCTATTTGGAAGTGTAATTTGCAATGTTCAAGTCTATACAAATCAACGATTTTAAATCAGTATATTTTGTATTTTTGCATATCATAGCAACTTTCCTATTCCAAATGAAAATATAGTCTTATTTCAATTGTAATACCTTAACTTATGACAATATTACTTATGTGTTAGACCTTAATATGGCTGATTGATCATATTTAGAAGCTTAAATCACATGATAGATTAAGATAAAAAAATTTTCCTTTTCCCGAGTTACTACTGATATGGTAAACCCTTTTTCCTGAATAAATAGTATCAGGTGATTTAAGTCTCTGAAATTAACTAAGAATCTCATCTACATGGGAAAAATATGAAACAACATTTTAAAGTGCCAATTAGTACAGTTTATTGCATGAAATCTATAGTTCAAATGGTCACTTTTTACTTCTCTAGGATTTAGGCTATAATTTTAAAAATTCATATCTCATTATATATTGAACCAAATCATGCAATCCTCATGCAATTGGAAAGCTCTACATTATAGCCATATTTTGTTGTACATTTATTTAAGTTGTGTAGGGCATGATTCCATCTTAAATCACTAAAGGTCAGAACCTCACTTTTACTTGAATAATTTTAGGAAATCATGCATAACTCTCATTGCATAGCTCCAATTACTCTCAAACTAGTGGCATATTAAACTTGACACATAAATATTTTCCTACATATAAACTAATAAATTTTTGGAGGTCTATACAATTTTATATTGACTCCTGAAGAATCCACTACTTACAATGAAAGTTCTAGTTTTCTCATTACTATCCAGTTCTGAACCTAAACTTATAAAATTCATAAAAATTCGCACACACATCTAAATGAGGTCCTGTTTCAACTTTAAAGCTATATCTTCCTAAGCATGTATAACATTCCTATGTTATCTTACAATTGGAATGAATAGTAGCTACCTAACTGAAACACATTTAGAGTGGCCAGCTTGCATCATAACATTGCAAAAGTAAGCTCATACCTCATATACATTGTATACATGGTTCAAACTTGTCCCAATCATATTCATAACACCACAAGGGATATACAAGAGAATGTTTAGAGAAATACAAAGCCTCATGCTTGCATATACCATATTACATAAAATTTTTCAATATATACATTCATAGCTTAAGAAAAACATTAATCATCAATTTCTTCTCATTTCACCTTTGCTCTTGGGACTCCATTATCATAGCTTGTGCCCAATCATGTTGATACTTAGGGGATGAGATTGAAACAATCCCAGTAGCAAGTTACATTTCATGCAAATATGTCAATCATTTCACATAAGTCTCCCATTCTAACACATTTAATAATATCCATATTGGTCTTAAAAATTTCAGCAGTATAACGGCTTAGAAAATGGATATCCTAGGGAATGAAAACCCTTATAATACAGCAAAAACCTATCAAAGAAATCAAAATTATAATATGACAACACAATTTGATCATAGAAAGACAATGCATGAACATAAAGCAAGAATATGAAACTTAGATACATTGAAGCATTCCTTTGGCTCTTTCATTTGAATCCAATGCTTCCACAAGACTCCTAAGGCTTCCCCATGTCCTATATCAATATTAGACACTAGCTCAAACTACTCATTTCATCTCATAATTCATATGGTTCCCATGGAACCCTAGAAACCCTTAAAAATCCATTTTGCCTATATTAGTTTGTATAATGAAACTTATACTTGTCTTTAAGGTTTTTGGCCATGAGAAATCCTTTTTTGGCATCAAATGAATGAAATTCCCACTCTAAGAGTCACTTTTGGCTATGAGAAATCCATTTTTGGCATCAAATCTGGCTTCCATGAGGAAAAATGGGATTTTCACAAAACTTGCTCAGATCTTACCTATCTTGTTTTCTCTTGTAAAAATTCATACTTTTTCACAAGTTTATGGTTTAGAAACATCATTTCTAACACAAACCAAACGTTGAAAAAATTTCCAAAGGTTGAGGAAGAAGATATTTCATTAAAATTAAGCCCAACAATCAAGAAACTATGGCATAACATTAAAGGATCCTAAGTTAGACATTTACCGATTTTTCTTAGTTTTTCTCTTCTCTATTTCTTCCCTTTTTTATTCCTTCACTTGGGTTTTTATAGAGTTTCCTTTCTCATTTAGGCGTGATTTTTGTTCAAGTGGTAGGGGGTATTTATAGGCAGCTAATCAAGGTTACTTTTTGCTAATTACCTTGATTAACTTTAATGAAACTTATCCATTAAGTTTCACAATCAAATTTTTATTCAAATTTGTGCACATGGGCTGCTGCTGGACCTCCAACTTGAGGGGAAAATATCTCCAAAATACTGCGTATTTTTCCTAGTTCAGTAATAGCATATATCGATTACTTTATACCTGGACCGGTAAAGTTAGCTTTTGCGGTATAAAATCACTTTATGGGTACATGATTAAAGTAAACTTGTGTCTAGAATTACTTTATGATCATGTCTAAAAAAATATCCTTTTGGGGTGCCAATTTACTTTACTATTTATCTTTTTACTTTTTGCAAATATAAAAGCACCTTTATCAGTATAAAGGTACTGCTAAACCATTGGTGCTAGTTATTTCTTTATCCTTGTATAATAATTCTTAGTGCCATATGCCGCTGGACTCGTCTCGTCGAGAGCTTTGATTTGATTGTAATTCTGCATGTTTAGAAAATTACTGTTAACTTGGGAGAAATTTATAATTTTTAAAATTTTTGGGGTTATTAGCTGTAATTTTTCCTAAAATATTAAAACTTTTGCCTCTTCCACGTGTTGTTTCTGTGCCTTTTTTTTTCTTTTTTTTAGGGGTAAAATCATCATTTTCTTATTTTTCTTTCTAACAAAGAAAAATGATCTCTTTACTCAATTTATGCAAAATGGTGTCTGTCCATTTTTTTGAATTCTTTATGTATCTCTAGATATTCTAACTTTTTGGGATATTACATCAGTGATAGCAAATGAAGAAACATCTTCGCTCTAGCCATAAATATTTACAATATAGGGAAAACTAATATGTAGGTCGACCCTATAGCTTGTAACTTTTTTCAACTAGATCCCTATATTTTAAAGAGCTAAAAAATGGTGCTTGTAGTTTATTCTTGCCATGACCTAATTTCTAAGTTGTGACTAGTGCACAATGTAAAGCCAATATAGCCCAACTTAGCTTGGCAAGTTTGAAAATTTTCTAAATTGCTATTGAAGAAAAGGAGATGGTACCTCCAAATTTTTTAATTGCCCTTACTTAAAACGGCAGAAGAATACCATGATGACATCTAAGACACTGACTATTGTAACATGCTCATTTTTATGGCAATGTTTAAAGATAAGGGGAAGAAAGTGCTTATTTTTATGGCAATATCTAAAAAGATGATTATGATATGCCTTGTATAAATGTGCTAAAAGCATAATTGGAAAAGATATCGTATGTAAAATATTATTTGAATACTACAAGGGGCAAAATTGTAATTTCTCATGCTTGGTTCTTAGGAGGAATTAATTTTCCTTTTGGTCCTTCGACAGAATAAACTTTGGTTCATAATTGAAATAAATTTCAAATTTGGTCTTAATTGGAATTATTTTTTAATAAAGGAAAATTATATATATATGTGGAAATAGACCCCTTGAGATGCTGGACTATGTTAGAAGTATGAATTAAGCTAAAAAGGTACAGTTTGAAAATGATACAAATTGTAAAAATGCAAAATATAATTGTAAAAGGAAAAAGAAAGCATGTGGACCTCACATAAAATGTTGTTTAGGACAATTAATAAGATAAATACAGATTCCAATTCAGTATAGTTTCTATACATATTAATGAACAAATAGTGTTAATATATATTGAAAAATACTAAGAAATTGTCCAGAAATAAAGTAATTGATATATGATTTATTTGGATTAGGAAAAATATACTGTATGAAGGGCAAATGTTCTCCTCCTATTGGCTAAATTTTTAAGTACATGTTGGAAATAATATTTTAATGTTTAGGAAGAAAACCCTAAGAAGGAATTAATTCTTGGCTATAAATGAATTGGACACTCAGATTATTTTGGTTGAATCTTGGAATTTATAAATACTCCTTCTTGGCTGAAGCTTAGGAGGAAAATTGGTGGGAGAGTGAGCTGAAAATTTGGTGCAAGAAGAAAGGTAGAAGGCATGAGCGAATATCCTAAATCCCTTGTAATAACCCCTCACAAGAATATCCTTTTTCCAGATGAAGAAAATATTTTGTACTAAATGAAAACTCTATTATAGATTAAATGAAACAGTTGAAGTGCAGTAAATGAAGTATGAGAGAGTAAAAGGCTTTGACTAAAGATTTCAGCAGAATTTTGATATTTACAACATAGATTTATTACCCATAACTTCAAATGAGGTTCAATTTATAGATTTGTGTCTTAACTAAACATGAGACACAAGATCTAGCCATTAGAGATGTTACCCAATAGTTACTTTGCAAAACTATCTGTTCACCAGCCGCATTTAATGCGTCTGCCACACTGAAATGTGAATTTTGGATACTAATAGATAATTTTGTAGAGACCATAAGCTAAAGTTTTTAACGTTAAACTTCCAAAATTCATCTGTTCAGGAATGAAATTCAAATTTTTATTTTTTCAGATATATCCTATGTCAAAACATACGAATTTTCATATCCAAAGTGTATCTGTTGAATGTGAACAGTTGTCTCATGTTTCTGCAGTGCTCACGAAATTTGAATTTTGGAGGCCCAAAATTTGTTTATTTGAGCTCAGCTCAACATGTCACAAGAGTTCTACATTTCGAAATTCAAATTTTACACTTTCAAAATTCATCTGTTAGAGACACCTTTAAGCAGACTTACAAGTCTTCATTCTAAAATTTGAATTTTGAGATTCAAAATTCTTCTATCAGAGGGATAATCTTTAAAATCTTTTTGTACTTTAATATCAGACGGATGTTGATATGACTTTAGACAAATTTTGCACTTTGCACTAACTATGTTTGACTGGAAATTCAAATTTCAATACCTGAAATTCGAATTTCAATACCTAAAATTCGTCTGTCAGAGGTGATATTTGTGGAACTTCGAATTTCAATCAACAAAGTTCAAATTTTAAACAAAATATATATGGTTTATCAATTCAAAATTCATCTGTTAGTCATTTTTTTTTAAATCTAACATATATTAATATAGGATAATGGGTGAAACACATATTTAAATGTAGTGGGAGTTTGAGAAGGTGAAAATCAAAGCCTTTTACCCCTGTGTATATTGTGAAAAATCCTAATGACTAATTCTTCCCTTATTTCTTCTTGGATTTCTTTACTTGTTTGTTCTTATACCCATTTGATATCATCCTTCCAAGCTCTAGTTGTTTAGAATAATCAAAATACTTGATTTAATATTATGAAGTTCTAAATTTAGGATGATGTGCAGGGCATGTGTAACTAAAAATTTCTAAGCTAGCCATAGTGAGTATTTGCTAATAATTATAAAATGTCACGGTTTGAGTGATTTTGAGAGTGTTGTGCTAGGGTTTCAAGTTGTGGTGACAAGAGGGGCATGTTTAGACAATTTGAGGTTGTTTTCCACTAATTTTAGAGCTTGAAATCTTCATTGAAAGCACTCTTGCTATTTGGACTTGAAGAATTGCAATTTTAAGTTTAGGTAATCTCAAAGTTAAATTACTTGATCTTGTGACGGCTTGCCATGATACTTAGTATCTTTGGATGGGTGGTGATAACCATCGAGTAAGTTTTGTTTAATATATTTTCTTATAGCTTTTCATATGTTGATAGGCATTATCTTTGGCACGGCTAGAATGTTTCTTGTGATTCTCCACTCTTTTGAGCCTATGGAAAACATCTTATAAATGATTGTATATATTTTGTATGATAGTACAGTACTAGGATGATAATGTATATGATAAATTGGCATGTTAGCATAATATATTGGTATTGTTACTGGTTGTTAACCATAATTGGGCATGATTCTGTTAGGTGATGATGCTAGAGAATTCCATGTGGTATGCTTATCTATTAAATTGCACATAAGACCTCTGTGCACAGGTGATGAAGCTTGTGATATCCTTGTCCCTAAATAGTCATGCTTTGGCTAAGAGACTTAGGTGGCTATGGATTGGGGATGTGTAACACCTTACTTCATAGCTCAATTTCCATGTATTAAATTCCATTTAAGTCCATTATTACATATCAAGAAACTTGATTGCAAAAAAATACCAAATAAAAATTTTCAATATTTCTGGTAGTATTCACTTGGTTAATTCCATTTTACCCAATGAAATTTGAAAGTTCAAAACTGAATATAGAAAAATTATCTTGAGGTGATTCAAGTTCTTAAAATTAACTTAAAAGATTTTCTACATGGGAAAAATATTGTATAGGGCAAATACTTAGCCAATTTATACAGTAAATTTGTATAAGAAGTATTGTAGCAATGGTCAATTTGGAATTTTGCTGTTACTGACCATAACTTTGAAAATTCCCCAAAAATCACACACAACTTAAAATTGAGTGATCTTGATGTCTATAAAAATCTATTTGTGTCTACTTTACAACCATATAAGATAATCATATATAAAACCATATCAGGTCTATACAATACATGCATGCTTATCCAATGGTCACAATGGCCATTTACTTCTCTTAAGCCTACAAAAGATACATGACTATATTCAAACATGGCCAATTCTTATTTCCACTTTGCAGGTTACATCATATATCATCTGGAGTGATATAATTACATTCAAATACAATCCCAATATCATACACCTCATTTTTGCCAGATACTCTAAACAAAATATTAGTGCAAGCAAATTCATTTTAACCAATCGCTTGCTTTTCCTTCCCTTTTTTTTCTTGGGGAGTCTTGCCATAATTGGGACCTATAAATTGAAATATTTGAGAAGAGAATGAGATTCAAAGAATCTCAGTAGTTATAACCAAATATGTACACATTTTATCAAACAAAACATAGAAATATCATTTGAAAACAATCAATCAATTTATGCCATACATTTTCATAGAAATTTTGGCATGATAACATTCTAAAAATTGGACATCCAAGGGTTACAAAAACCCTTATTCAAACAGCCAAATCAATAAATACATCATATAACATCATTGTCATACATTACATGTTCAACAACATTGTAAAACAACTTTAAAAACTTTGACATAATTAGTAAAGTAACTACCTTGTAGCTGTCCAAAGTCCACCAAGCTTTCCATACATTTTCCATGATCTTCAATTGTCGCTTGGAACCGTATAACATCATTAAAATAAGTCTCAATCCAAGGATTGTACAACTTGCTTCACAAAGTGCCACTTTAACCTTAAAAATCTATATAATTCTTCTTTTGGAATTTTTGGTACAACACACTTTATCTAACCTATTTTAGACCCAAGAAATCCATTTTCTAGGGTCAAAATCATGAAATTCCCTTTTCTTTAACATACCCTAAATAGTAGAAAAATAAATAAAATTGTAGAAAAACAATAACTCATCAATTTTTAAAACCAACATCATAATCTTGCATCTTGTGACATATGCTTCACTTTTCATGGATTGGTTTCTTTATAGCACAACTTTCTCCATCTACTCTCTCTCTAGGTCAGAAATTTCAGTAGGAATATTTGATAAAATACTCCATGAATCCTTACAAAATCAAGTATGTACATGGTATTAGTTAAAGAAAGTTACCTTGGAAGTTTGGAAACAAACACTTGCCTTTTTTTTTTCTCATTTTCTCCTCCTATTTTTCATGCCTCGAAGCCCTTATTGCTCACTATTGCAGCATGCTTGAAGATGAAGAAGATGATGTTTGTGAAAGCCACTTGCAATAAAAAGTAATACATATAATGTTATTAATTTATTTACTTTATTTTTAACGTTTATAAAGCCACTTGCCATTAATCTTTTGTAAGAATTCCTTCTGTGTCCCTTGAACATTCTATGCGCTATTCACTTTCTTTTTTGGTAAAAAATTGCTTCAATAATTTTTATAGACCAAAATACCTTTTACTAATTCAATTTACCCATATCGATTAAATATTTCTGCCAAAATTGGCACTATATTGGCACATGATTATCCAAAAATAATTTTTAGTCCAACATAATTGTTTTGGTCGAAAACATATTTTATCATGGTCTCCTCAGTGTCCTTAAATTAATATTGTCTTTTTCTGCAATTAAAATTGGCTTTTAGTAGGTAAAATGTTCACATTAAACCCTAACTGCCCAATAATTATTCCACTGACCTTAATAAGTTCTATACTGTATATCATTGGACTTGGCTCATTGAAAGCTTCATTTTGACTATAACTTTTTATATCTCCAAAAAAACACTTGACTCGAAGTAAGTTTATATTTTTTAAAACTTTTGGATTGTTAGATGTAATTTCCCCAAACTTCTTTCTCTTTTCCTATTCACTTTGAAATAACTCTTAAGGGACCCAAATGAAAAGATTCTTAATTCTTGGGGTCAAAATATAATTTTCTCATTTTTCCTTTTAACAAAAATTGACCTTTATGCCCCTTACTCTTCACATTGTGGCAAGTCAAATTTTTCCGATTCTTTCTATATTTGGGATATAACCTCTTGATAAATTTATGAAATTAATTCATTGCATCTTAATTCTAGCTCGAGCTAGACTTATTAAATTGCCATTATGCGCTTGTATCAGGTCAAATTGGGATATAGTGGAAAATCGTAAGTGGTGGCTTGAAGATTAGATGAAGGCCAAGTGGTTAGGCTGAACCAGTATAAATTGTTATGTATTGTTCTTCATCTTCCCTATTCATTTATTGCACTTACTTGTTCATCCCTGTTTTGCTGTACATCTGGTGAATTTGGGTTGTGATCTAAAAAGAGCAAAATTCTTACATCACCCAATTCATCCCTCTCTTGGTTGACCAGCCAACCTAACATAAATCACCTCCAAAGGTCAAAGGTTCAGAACCCTAGCGTAGCTCTTCCTCTTATCCTTCGATTCTTTCTATTTCTGTTGGCTGAAATGCTTCAAATTTATCAAAGTTTGGAGTTTGGTGTCGTGGCAGGAGGTAAGTTTGCCGCGACATGGAGGCCTTTTGTTAAAAAAAATCTATCCAAGTCTCAGCTTGCTCACCGCAGTAGCTCTGTTTCTCGCCATAACGTTGACCACTTCTATCTTCACTTTGTTCTTCCTCCATCATGTTTCCTTCGGTCCTGCACACATCATCATTTGTACTTCCTATTAGCTAGAGACTAATTCTGGGATAGTATACTGAGGATTGTTACATCAGATATCTATTGGAGTCATTTAAAGAGGATTTGAAAGGTTGGACTAATAAAAATTTCAAAATTCCAAAATTCATGTTTGGGTTGCTATTCATTAACCTTAACTTTTTAATTGAAATTTGAAAAATCATAACTAGTTCTACAAAAATCATTTTGAGGTCATTCAAATTTCTACTTAAAGCTCTTGAAGTCTTCTACAAGAAAAAAAATATCCAACTAGATATTCATAAGGCTAATTGACATAGTTTATTCATCAAATTTTATTGTTTACATAGTTAACAAAATTTCCAAATCTTGACCCTTTTTCTTGAAAATTCCACAATTTGAGTTATACTGAACCAAACAGGGTCAAATTGGTTTTAAATTAAATGTGAGGACTTCCTCTCAATAATATCTTTAACCATTCTTCATGTCTTATCAGTTTTCCAAAGAAATTTCATTACTAAGCATATGGACATCATAATAGACATTTTCTTTCCATAAACTTTGCAATAATAAAATTATAATATTTCTATTTTTATGTATGTTGTAAAATGAATAAAAGATGAGATATGAAGTGAGAAGAAAATGCTATATATATACTCAGGTTTTAGAAGGAATTAATTTCTTATCTAATTTTCAGAAGAAGTTATGTTTGATTCTTAATTGAAATTAATTTTTCATAAAGTTCTTAGTAGAAATTAATTCCAGAATTTACCTCTGAAAATATGCAATATACACTTACCTCGGAAAATATGCAATGTACTACTTGAATGAAAGCTCACTCCTAGCAGAGCACAACGGTATAAGTATTGTGTTGCCGGGAGATCTAGGTTGAAAGAGAGACTAATTTGAAAGTTAATGTGAATATGAAAAATAAATAATACAAAATTAGTCTTTGGGTAAAATTACAAGAAAGTACTAAGAAGAATGGATAATTACATTTTTGTCTTGATTTAGGGGCAAAATGGAAATTTCTCATATTTGAAGTAAAATGTAAATATTGTATTCAAATCTCAATGAAAAAATGTCAATATCATAAAATGCATAACTAACTAGAAAAAACCGAGGGACACCATTAAGCGTGAAGAACGGCAAAGAGGTCATTTTTCTAATTAAATGGAAAAATAAAACAGTTATATTTTAGCCCCAAGAACTATGAATACTTGTAATTTAGTCCTTAAAGGAAGGAATTCAAGTAGAGGAAATGAAAATAAGTTTGGGAAAAATTACAGTTAATGATATGAAAGTTTTAAAAATTATGAATTTGTCTGGGTTAAGGGTATATTTGAAAATATGAAAAATTATAGTTAAAATGAAGCTTTTGATAAGCTTAGCCTAATGGAATATAGGAAGGAATTTATTAACATTAAAATAATATTTATTGGGTAATTAGGTTTTGATATTAATATTTTACCCTATAAAGATTATTTTAGACTGTAGAAAAATATAGTACTATTTCAGGGATAGTGATTGGACCTTGTTAAAATATATTTTTGGCCAAGATAATGATTTTAGTCCAAACGTTCTAATGACAATTTCTATGAAAATATTTAATCGATACGAGTAAATTTAATCGATAAAGGGTATATTGGCTCATAAAATTATTGGAGCAATTTTTGGCCAAAAATGAGATAGAGACACGTCTGGACCACAGGCAAGACACCAATGGAGTTAACTCAAAAGCTTTAATAGAAAAGTAACTAAACGCTTATTAAAATTAACCATGATTTGCTTTGTATTTGATATCTTTCCTTTAAGCTTAAGGTTAAAGCTTGGTTAAGCATTCTTCTTCACCTCCAACACATTTGAACAGAGGACCAAGAGGAAGGGAACACGAAAAGAAAAATTGGAGAAGAAGGAGAGCAAGAACCATACGCCAAGACCTCGAGTAGTCAAGGTAATATCTTAAAGCCATATTATTAGATCCCCAAGTGTTTGTGATGTATTTCATGGTTCATTTTCCTCTCTTTCACATCTGTAATTTTTAGCCATGAGAGAGAGTAGAGAGAAAAAGTTGAGCCATGGCCAAAAAAGTGTAAGAAACCATAAAAATCCTTCAAGATGCAAGAATATGCCATTGGTTTGCAAGTTTATAGAGTAGTTATTTTTCTATAATTTCTTTAAATTTTTGCTGATTTAGGGTTTGAGATTGGAAGAGAATTTCAAGTTTTTGACCCCAAAAATGGATTCCTTGGGTCCAAAATAGGTTGATACAAGTGTGTCGTACAAGAAAATCTAAATAGTTTGCAAAATGGAATTTTATGGTTTGTAAGCACACTTTGTGAAGAAGGTCATGAAATTAATGGTTAATGGCCTTAATTTGTGATGCATCAGGACTCAAGTAAGTGATGGAAGATCAAAGGAAATGTTTACCAAGTTTTGGAAGCAAAGGAAAAGCTTAAGGTAGTTACTTTTCCTATCAATGCTTTATGTTACCATTATGATTTTCTTGATTTAATGAGTATGCCATATATTTGTATGAATGTTTTGTGATGATATTGACTAGTTGGCTTGCTGATTAGAGGGTCTTGTGACTCTAGGATGTCCATTTTATAAGGTGTTACCATGCCAAAATTTTTATGAAAATACTATGGCATAATATATTCTTGTGACTTTTATGGATGCATTTATGAAATGTTAATGATAATATGAATACATGATTGGGTGTAACTATTGAGATTCCTTAAATCTCACTCTCCATAAATGCCTAACCATGCTAGGGTGAAGACATGAAAGTGGCCAAGGAGAAAGCAAGAGAAATGAAGAAGATAGTGAAGAGTCATTGATTTTTCAAGTTATAATGTTATGATATGAGATTATGTATTAATTAATGTATGAGGTGTGGATGTTGGGAATTTCGGTACACACACAGCAAAAAACTCTACCGAAATCCCTCCCGTGGATCCATCAACATTACTTAAATCAAGATATAGAAGATGAATTTACCTCCAGTGCATTCCTTTGGTGTTCTTTTTGTTTCGTTGGACCCTAGGAACTAACGCATTTGATAAGCTCCCTCTACTGGTATCCACACAAATGGTGGGTACAACTAGAAGGGCATGCTAGCACCTCTATTTCTAAACATCCATACATTTTGTGTTCATCTGTACACTTTCTCTATGTGAGTGTGTGGCCGTTCAATCTCAAGGGAGAGTGGAGAATCTCTCTTGATTCTATATATAATAATCCCTGGTCTATATCAATATATAGATAGGATTATCTATTTGTTTAATTTTAAATCAAATATTAATTAAATAGAATAGTTTAAATTTAAGTCTATCTAATAGATTAAATCTAAACTAACTATCTAATCTATATTCAGAATCAAATCTAAATTGAATTTATCATATAAATCATATTTAGATTTTAGTTTGAATTTAAATCCATCATATAGAATTAAATTTAAAACTAATTCATTTAAATTAATTTAAATAATAAATATTTTTTTGAAATAATATAATATATCAAATATATATAATATCAAACAAATATTAATATACTTCGAATTATATAATATATATATCAAATATATATATATATAATTCAATTACCCTAAATTAAATGTTAAATTCATTGAATCTAGACACATTTTAGATTCAATAAACCTGGACATTCTAGCTCAAGTTGGTCCGTTATTGTGTGCAACCCTGTAGGCTCATATGACATTGGCAGTAGGCCAATAATACTATTGTACCCACAAGTCACAAGTTGTCTCTAGCAAGACACTGTGACTGCTTGACTCATATGAGATCGGTGATCTGATACAACCTTTTATATAACCTTATCACACCACTTTTGTCTCACGATATGTAAATTATGAGGCATGGAAACATTATCCTCATTTTACTCAACTATAACTTTTCTCGATCTCCGAGCAGACTAACTGAACAAATGGAAACCCTTCCATTCAAGCACGGCAATGCATTTCTTAGTCTCACTCATCGAAGGGCCCAGATATATATCTCTCCATTAATTAGAGGGACAAATTTCATCTTGACCATTCACCTTCCTTTACATGAATTCCACTATACCGTATCATAGCCTTTATAATCTCCCCATTAAAGGTGACTTTTGACTATGCCAAAGTATAGTGTTTCCCATGAAGGAAGCCATGGTGATCTCAGGTCTGAGAGCTCAATGGCACAGTTATATATGAGATATGCTCATGACTTGATCCATGCAGGTATCTTATGACAGGTCAATCCAGTGCCTATTCCCTAACAGGAGCTTATGATTATGATTTGTATCTTAATACATAATTATAACATAATTATTAATCAAAATCATACTAGTCTTAATTCATCATTGTTCCCACAAAGATGATTGACTAGGGACATTTAGGATAAAATGATTTATTCAAGAATATTGTTATTATAAAGATAAACATTTAAACAATATAATAATGTAATAAATGGAAAACACCTTCTTTTTCATAATAAAGTACAATATTCATAATATAATAATTGGCCTAGGACACAATCTCCAACAATGGATTCTGCAATTATGCATGTTTAAGTTTCCTTAAGATCTCCTATCATATAATGTGTGAAATAGGAGTAATGAATGTTGATGAATTATGTTTATGAAGTTTACTATATGAGATATGACATGATTATACTCAAGATTGACCGGTAGAAGCTTGAATTGAGGTGCTTTATTTGAAACAGGTCCATTATATATTCTGAAAAGTAGATAGAATAAGCTTTCCAAAGAGCTAAAGAACACCTAAATTGGATAAGTGTAAAATTTATGGTGAATTTTCGAAATTATGGTTCAGAACAGGACAGTGTAGAGAAAAAATGGAACTTTGTCATGAACATTGGAAATTTCAACATGCAATAGAAAATTGTACAAAGCTTTAAAAATTTAGTGGTTTGTATTTCAAGAAATATCTAAGTCTTAGAAAACTAATGCCACAGGTTTGATAGTATTTGGAGCTATAAAAAAAGAGTTATGTAATTTCTCTTAAAACTATTCTAGTAGAAGTAGTATTATGACCCTTGATGATTTAAGTCAATTCATGCCCTATACAAGGTGAATAAATGTACAAGAAAAATGTACATAAAAGAAGAGATACAGGGCTTTCCAAAGACATAAAGAATGGATAATTTGGCTTAGCCTATCATGAGATATGAATTTTTAAATTTAAGGTCAAAACTTGAAAAATTTCAAAATGATCAAATGTATAGTAAATATTTGAGAAATAAACTATATAAATTGGTCTAGAAAATGCTCTTTTTCATTTTCTTTTCATGTAGAAAATATTTTTAGCTATTTGTAGAGGCTTGTATCATTTGGAGATGATTTTTCTATAATTAGTTATGAGTTTTCGAAATTCATTAGATAAAAAGGAAAATGCACAATGAACAGTACCCAAAATAAAGAAAATTCTGTTTTAACATTTTTATGCAATCAAGCCTCTAATCATACAATAATGGACATAAATGGAGTTTAATACATGGGAAATAGACATAAGTTTAAGGTGTTACATTTTTGGTATCAAAGCTGAAGGTCTAGGCTCTTAGAAACCTGGCCTATCAATGTTTTAGTGGCATAAGGGATTAGTCTTAAGGATAGGTAAAGGTAGTTATTGGATTAATTGAAAATATTTTACAAATTAATTTACCTTAGGTCTTAAATTCTTTCAGAGTAAGATCGAAGTTAAATCCTATCAGTAAAGAGATGATGTAGGATCACAGAAGATCCTAGAAGGGCTCAAAGATTGCAGTGGTTCTCATGGTTGCAGTAGACCAATAATAAGGTTGTAGTAGATCTCTACAAAGAATGAAATGATGAGCCTCATAGTACAGATAGTTCTCTGAAAGTGGATGATTTAGAAAGATAAGAAACCTCATTAATTAGCAGCTAGTATGAATGTTCACCTAAGACTTTTCTCAAATGCCAAGCCACTGATTGGAAAGTAATTAAGAAAGGTGATGGTAGGTTGTGATAATGAGAATGAGAAATAAGATCCCACCCACAAGGAAATATTAGTGGCAAAATGTTTTCAATAATGAATGAAAAAGGCCAGTAAAGAATAATTGATTGTAATGAAGAAAAGTAATGAGAAAAGAGTTAATGGGGAAAATTAATATATAATTTAAAAGAATGTAAGTTACAAAAGAAGAGTGAATAATAATTTGGGTGAAGGAAAATAGCTTGATCTATTTAAAGGAAAATTCATTATTTATTTCTTTTCCTTAAAAAAGTGATTAAGGTTTTATTTTTGGAAAAAAATTATAAATGACTTGATCGATAAATCTAGAGGAGACAATTTGTAATATCCCTATTTTTACGGGATTTAATAAAATATATCAAAAGATGGGAAATGAAGCATGATGAAAAGGTTATATACTCGAGTTTTAAAATGAATTAATTTCTCATCTAATTTTCAGAAGAAGTTATATTTGTTTCTTAATTGGAATTAATTTTCCATAAGATTTTTAGCAGAAATTAATTCTAAAACTTATCCCGGAAAATGTGCAATATATCACTTGAATGAAATACCGCTTCAAGTTGAGTACAACAGAATAAGTATTACATAGCTGAGAGATTTAGGTTGAGAGATAGACCAATTTGAAAATTCATGTAAATAGTGAAAAAAGAAATAATAAAAAATTAGTCATTGGGTAAAATTACAAGAAGTGATCGAAAAATGGACAATTAAGTTTTTAACCTAGTTTAAGGGCAAAACAATCATCCGTTATTAAAAATAAAATATGAATATTGCATTCATGCCCCAAGGAAAAATGTTCATATCATAAAATGTATAAGAAATTTTCAAAAATGAGTATACACTGTTTTATATGAAATAGAGTAAAGAGGTTAATTGTCTCGGTTGAAAGAAAAAAAGAAAAAAGTACCAATTTTATAACTAGGAAAAGAAAAGGAAAAAAATGAAAAAGAAAAAAAAAGAGAGGCAATTGTGAAGAAAAATTTATCAATTTTGGGAAAATTACACCTAATAACCCGAAAGTTTTAAAAATTATAAATTTATTTCACGTTCAGGGTATTTTTGGAAATATGAAACCTAATACTCAAAATGAAACTTTCAATGAGTTAAACCCAATGGAATACAATATGAAATTTATTAAGATCAAAATAATATTTATTAGGTAATTAAGATTTAATATTAATATTTTACCCAATAGAAGAGATTTTAGACTGCAGAAAAAGAACTACTGAGTCAAGGACAATGAATGAACCTTACTCAAGTATATTTTGGGTCAAGATAAAGATTTTGGATCAAAAGAATTTTTGGATTATCTTATAACAATTTAATACCAATTTCAACAAAAATTAGTTTGGCCTATAAAAATTATTGAAGCAATTTTTTGGCCAAAAATGAGGTGGACCACGTCTGAACATCTGCTGGGACATCATGGGAATTTGGTGAAAACCTTTATTGAGAAAAAGTAACTAAGGTTAAGGGAAAATTAACCATAATGTATTTTTATTTGATATGTTCTCTCATAAGTTTGGTTAAGCTTTCAGTCTTCATTTTCACCCTCATCAACACGTCTGAACAGAAGCCTTGAGGGAGAAAGGGCACAAAAATTTGGAGAAGAGAATGCATGAGCAAGAAGTAAAGTTTAAGGATGCAAGTGCTCAAGGTATGTTCTATGACTAGTATCTTGTGTTTCTAAGTCTTTGTGAGGCTTTCTATCGAGTATTCCTCTCTATCTTTGCTCTGAAAAAAATTTTTACCTAGGGAGAGAGTAGAGAGATAAAATGAAGCCATGCAGGAAACAAACCGTGAAAAAGGTTGTGGATCTTTCAAGATGTGAGAATATGTCATTAGTTTGCAAGATAATTGAGTAAATATTTTTCTATAATTTCATGGAAATTTATGCTAATCTAGGGCTTGATTTAACAAGGGAATTTCATGATTTTAACCCCAAAGAGGGATTCCTTGGGTCTAAATTATGTAAGAATAAATGATGTTGTACAAAGAAAAACCAAGGAAAAACAACATGAAATTTTTAGTTCAAGTATACTACTTTGTGAATGAGCTTAATAAATCAGTGGCTCATAGTATTATTTTATGATGTATAGGGTTCCAAGAAGTGTTTTAAGATCAATGGAAGTGTCCACAAAGTTTGGAGATCATTGGAAAGCAAGAAGGTAGTTATTTTCCCTATTATGCTTAAAGTTGTCATACTTTATTTTCATGATAATATGACTATGTCATATAGTTGTTTGAATGCTTTGTGATGTATTTACATTGTTGGCTGATTGTTTGAAGGGTTTTATGACCTCTAGGATATCCATTTTACAAAGTGCTATCATGCCAAAATTTTTATGGAATTATATAGCATAATATGAAGTTATGATTTTCATTGATGATTTTATGAAATGATATGATGATGTGAATATATGATTGGGTATAACTACTGAGATTCTTTGAATCTCATCCTTCCAAATGATCATCATGACTAGGCTCAAGCTATGGTAAGAAGGGGGTCAAGAGTGCCAAGGAGAAAGAAGAAAGAGGATCAAGCATAATGTTATTTTCAAGTTATGATCTAGTTGTTTGAAATGACATCTAAAGTTATAAGAATGTTACTAAATCTTTATCTCCAGGCTATTATGATCATTAAAGCATTATGAAATGTTATGTATAAATTTAGTATAATAAATGATGATGTATTATGTCTATGAAGCTCACTTTTTTAAGTTATGATTGGAAATGCTTAATTAGAACACTTTGAGTATAACAAAGATACTGTTCATATGAAATAGGGCATAATGCATGAGTTTATGTTGGCTCAAAAGTAGATAGAATCAGCTTTCCATAGAGTCAAGGAACACCTAAATTAGATAAGTGTACAATTTATGGTGAATTTTTGAACTTAGGGTTCTGAATTGGACAGTATTAGAAAAACTGGAACCTAAATTGTGAATACAGGATTTTTCAAAAGGCACAATAAAATCGTGTATAACTCCAAAAATTCAGTGATTTTATTTCATCAAAAGCTATAGGTCTTAGGAAATGAATTTCATTGGTTTGAAAGCATTCGATACTATAAAGAAGGAGTTATGTAATTTCTCCTAAAACTATTTTAGTAGAGGTAGTGTTCTGATCCATAATAGTTAAGTTAATGTCATGCTCTGTACAAGTTGAATAAATGTAAAATAAAAATATTTCTATAAAGTAGACTCAGGGATTTCCAATGACATAAGGAAAACATGAATTGGCTCTGCATAGAGTGAGATATAAATTTTTTAAATTAAGGCCAAAATATTGAGAAAAAGAAATTGACCAAATCTTAGTGATTTGGAAGAATAAACTGTATAAATTGGTTTATAGAATACTCTATTTCATATTTTTTCCATGTATAAAATCTTTCTAGCTATTTTTAGAGACTTGAATCACTTTAAGATAATTTTTTTTTCTAGAATTAGTTATGAATTTTCAAAATTTGTTTGGTAAAATGGAAAATGCACAATGAATAGTACCCAAAGTAAAGAAAATTCTGTTTTAATATTTTTATGTAATCAAGTCTCTAATCATGCAATAATGGATATAATTGGAGTCTATTACATGAGAAATGGATGTAATTTTAAGATGTTATATTTTTTGTATCAGAGTTCAAGGTCTAGGCTCTCAAAGCAAAGATTCGGGTAAATCTTTGAAACAAAATATGTCTTTTAAAGTGAAAGATTTCCCCTTTAAATGTAAAGTATTATTCCTTAAAAAAATTTGGCTTGAGAATGTTATAGTGGCATACGGGATTAGTCTTAAGGATAGCTAATGGTAGTTGCTAGATTAGTTGGGGATGTTTTATAAATTATTTATTTACCTTAGGTCTTGAATCATCTTAGAGTTTGATCACAGTTAGATCTTATCAATAAAAAGATGATGTAGGATCATGGAGGATCCTAGTAGGGCTAAGAATCTCATGGTCACAGTAGACCAATAATGAGGTTGCAGTAGACCTCTATGGAGAATGAGATGATGACCCTATAGTACTGATAGTTCTTTGAACGAGGATGACGTAGGATGATTTTAGAAAGATAGGAAACCTAATTAATTAACAGCTAATATGAATGTTTACTTAAGGCTTCCCTCAAATGCCAAGCCACTAACCATGAAGTAACTAAAAAAGTGTTGGTAGGTGGTGATAATGAGAATGAGAAACAAGATCCCACCTATAAGGTAATATCTATGGCAGAATACTTCGAATAATGAATGTAAGAGGCTAGTAAGGAATAAATGATAGTAATGAAGAAAAGTAATGAAAAAAGAGTTCATGGGGGAAAATTAATGTATAATTTAAAAGAATGTAAGTTACAAAAGAAGAATAAGTAATAACCCAGGTGAAGGAAAACAGCCTGAGCCTAATTAGAGTCCTACAAAGGAAAAAGTAAGAACTAAATGACTGATGACTATATGATGATTTCTAAATGGAAAAATTATCTAAGTTTAAGAAGTGACTTAATGATAGTGATCTTCTTAGGTATAACCCTAATAGAGGAAGTAAATGCACATCAAGGTAAAGTATGAGTTGTGCTAAGTAAGTTTGGGCTAGAGGAATCATTTGAAGAACAAAAAGTAGCTCTGCCCAACTAAACCAAGGACTCCAAATCTAAAGGAATAATAGAACTACTTTTAGAAACGCTAGGACAGATCTGGAAGATAAGTTTAATTTCTAGATCTCCTGAGTATTGTGATTGAAACAAAAGAATGTTTTAAAGGGCATCATGATTATTAACTCCTTGGAAGTGAAAGGGTTGAGCTAGTAGTTGATGCTGTATAGAATCATGAGCTATGAAAGTTTCAGAGGATGAACTAGAAAAGAATCTCATAGGGATGTTAGAAGACAATAGTAGTAAGTTTGAAGCCAATAGGGAAACCCCATAAGTTTAATATGATGATAAGGATGAAAGGTGTATGTAGAAGTGATGCACAACCTTAGTTGTGAACCAAGTAGTTATGCACAAAGGTATTAAAGTAGTAAAGTAGAAAGACCATGGATCAAATGATAAGGATGAAAGAAGTAGTCAATGAAACTTGTTAAGTACAATTGTTAAATGCAAGATAAGAATGGTTGAGATATGAAGAGATGTCTAGCAAAGATAGGTAGGACAAGCATGGATTTCTCGAATGACCCCAATAATAGTAAAGAAAGATCCCCCAACCGAGATTCCCTATAAATGATTCTTATGGCCTAGCTCAGTATCAGAGGATTTGTGAAGAGCAACTACAAGAGAGAATTATTGCTCAAAACAATAGGTGGAAGCTAGAGCCTATAATGCTCCTTCTATGCCACAGTAGTATCAAGTAGATTAAGAAGCTCCTGCGGAATACGTTATTAGGCAACTAGTTAAATTTATCAATCATTGACATATGGTTATATAATTTAGAATGTATCAACTATCATCCTTGATGATGAATTTGACGTGCAAAATGTTGAAGGATGGACTATGAGCCTAAAAAGATTTCTAAGACAATGGACGACATATCGGTAATGAAAAGACTTTAATGGCAATATCTAAGTTGAAAAATAAAGTTGATTAAAGGAACTAAAATTTATAAGAATCCACTCTAATAAGAATGAGCTGGTCAATGAAAGTATAATAAGGCATAACCAATGGGCTCGAAATTCGACATACCCGTAGTAGTATGATGATGAACGAGAAAAGGTGGAAATGCTAGAAAAAAAGCTTGATGTAAGTGATTAAAGAGAATATGCCTAATATAAATTCAGACTTTTAATTCATTAATCCAAGTAAACATTATCACTGGAAATAGTCAGAATTATGTGAGTGTTTTACCAGCATCTCCAACAACCATTAGTAAGAAAATTTCAAAGAAAGGAAAAGTAAGTAAGGATAAGGATAAAAAGCCTTAGAATAACATGGGAATTATGAAGCAAGGAAAAGGAGTAGAGGGGATCGATCAAGCAATCTGTTGAATCAAGTGTTTTGAAGATTCCAATCCAACCTTCAAGAGCTTGGAGTAAAGATATCAAAGAAGCATAAAAGGTTTCAAGTGAAGGAATTATGGAGAAATCAGTGCAAGAATAGATGTAGAATGTTTAGTAATATTTTAATTTGAGTAGAAGACTTTGATTTGGTGAAAATATGTTTTAAAAACTTAATTCTATGTTAATTCATGGAATATTTGAAAAACACCAACCAACAGACGAAGTTTGAAAGGTTTATACTGATATGTTGTTTTGAAAATTTGAACTTTGCCTTTGGAAATTCGAATTTCGTATTGAAAATGAACAAGTCTGAAAAGAGACTTCTCTGACAGATGAATTTTGACTTGAGAAATTCAAATTTTGATACGTGTCTGAAACGAGCTTTCAATGACAGACGAACTTTGACTTTTGAAAATTTGAATTTCAGATAAAATGCAACTTATGAAAATTGAAAAATTGGTCTGAGAACATGTCAAAGTTCATCTGAAACCAAGTTTAAAATGAGCTTTAAAATTGCTCACTGATAGACGAACTTTGAACTTGAAAATTTGAATTTCAGAAACAAAGCCTATGAGTTTGTTGTGTTGATATGTTGACATACGAATGACATTATTCAGAAATTTGAATTTTAAAGCAAGTCTGAAAAGATGTCTCTTTGACAAACGAACTTTACCCTATGGAAATTCAAATTTTGAATTGATGAACTATTATGCCTCATTGAACCAGCTTCTGACAGACGAATTTTGGGGTTCTAAAATTCGAATTTTGAAGGCACTGTCGCAAATTGAAATTACTGTTCACACTTAACAAAACGACTTTAAACATGAAAATTCGTATGTTTCAACATAGAATCAATTTCTAAAGATGAAAATTTGAATTTTGCTTCATGAGTGACGAACTTCGGGAGTTCAACATTAAAGACTATAACTTTCAATTTCTGCGAAATTTGTCTGTGGACCAACTGAAATTCGAACTTTGAGTGTCAGAAGCATTAAATGCAGTTGGTAAATGAATAGTTTCTCAGAGTAACCATTGGGTAACATCTGTAATGGCTAGATCTTGTCTCTAACGTATAGTTGGGGTAGAAATCTATAAATAGAACTTCATTTGAAGATGTGGGTAATGATTTTACTTTGTAAATACTGAAACTCTACCAAATCATCTACTCAAAGTCTCCTACTCTCACTTACTTCAATATTTGTATTTTAACTTTCATATACACTCTGATTAAGAGAGTTTATTCATTGTAAACAATCTTATCTTCATCTGGAAGAAAGATTTTCTTATGAGGGGATATCATAAGGGATTGGGAAATCACTCAGTGAGAGTGCAAAGAGTGAAAGTGTGAACTCTAGAAATAGAGCATCATCTTTGTATTGAGACAATTGCAAGAAGTCCACTGAATTCTTGCAGAATAGTGGAAAATCTCAAGTGGTGACTTGGGGATTGGACGTAGGTCAAGTTGAGAGACCGAACTAGGATAAATATCTGAGTCTTCTCTTCCCTACTACTATTTTTACTATTTATTTGTTTATACTCTGTTTTACCATCACTGTTTGCTTTCTTCCTTTCTTGACATTTTACAGAAAAATTTATAATCTTCCTAATTCACCCCCTCTAGGGAAGCCAGCTTATCTAACAAGTCATATCAAAGCCCGGATTCCCAATCAAAAGATTTTGCAGTCTGGGAATTACAATGGCTGGCTTTGGAGAAAGCATACTACGAGAGGAAAACAACACAAATAGACCACCTGGCTTCAGTAAAGAACACTATGGTTACTTGAAGATGAGGATGCAAATCTATCTTCAGTCAATTGATTTGGACATCTGGTCTATCATCTAGAAGGGAGATTTTGTCCCAATGGCATTGTAAGATGATGGGAAGTACAAAGAGAAGCCAGAAGCTGAATGGAACGAGGAAGATAGAAGAAGAGTATTGCTGGACTTCAAGGGAAAACACTGCTTGGTCAGTGCATTGAATCAAAACGAATTCTACAGGGTGTCACAGTGCTTTACTGCCAAGGAAATGCAGGACAATTTGCAAATTGCTCACGAAGGAACAATTGGAGTAAGAGAAAATGAATTGAACACCTGTATAGGTGAATATGAAAGCTTCAGGATGGCTGAAGGAGAAAGCGTAAAAGAGCTACAGAAGAGATTCATCCTCATTGTGAATCAACTGAAAAGTCTGGGCAAAGAGTATAGTCAGGCAGAAAAAGTCAGAAAGATCCTCAGAGCTCTTCCTCTGGAATGGCAACCCAAAGTAACTGCAATAGAGGAAGCTAGAGGAGAATCAATGGCATCTATCACAACCCTCTTCGATAGCCTCGAGGAATACGAAGGAAAGATAAAGGCTCTCAAAGAGGCTAGACAAGACAGAAAGAAGAAGAGTCTTGCTCTGAAAGCTGCTGAGGAGAAAGAAGAAGAGTCTGACGATGGTGATGAGTTAGATGAAGAAACTCTGGTTATGATGGTCAGAAAATTTGGAAGATTTTACAACAAGAAAAGAAGCAAAAAATTCTTCAAGAAATGAGCAGTTGGAGATAGTAAGAGAGAAGGAAAAGAACTAATAACCTGCTACGAGTGCAAGAAACAGGGACACATCAAATGAGATTGGCCACAATTCCTCAAGAAGGAGGAAAAAGAAAAGAAAGCTGCAGACAAAGTCAAAAAGAAAAGAGCTTACATCTCATCAATCTGGGGCAACAGTTCAGATGATCTCCTCTCAATAAATATTGAAGCACCACAGTAAGTACAAATTGGCTTTGTGTAAATGATCTCCTCTCAGATTGTAAAAAGAAGATGTTAATTATGCCTACCCTTGAAAATGTTCCATGTGCCTAGATTAAGTTATATGTTATACCCATTATTCAAGCTAAGAAAAGCTTGAGGAAAGATGTTAAGTATAGATGAGAAAGTTGATGTATAATTCAAAGGAGACAGTTTGGCCAAAAAAAAAATTCAATCTCTCTGTAAAAGAAAGTTGGTAATGTATTTATGATGTTTAAAACATGAGGTATGAACCTAAAGTACAAGCCTTAGAGATTAGTGGTAGGTAGTTAGGAAACTATGAAACCTAAAAATACTTAATTTCTAAGCTTAGTATGAAATCTAATTATAAAAGAAAGTATTTGATCGAAAGATCTCACAGTAAAAGAAATCCTTCATCAGCTGCCAAGGTAAGGAAAAAGGGAGGTAGCTTTTGGGGAAATGCCTAATTGAGTCTAATATTTTCCCTTTCATGCAATTTTCAAGGTTAAGGAGGAAAATGTAACATCATAGAAGTGGGGTCCAACCATATTGTACAAGTGAACACCCAAAAAGAGAGCATTAACTTATGGTTAATTACTAAATGACTTAAACCTCTTGACTCAGAGCTAGTATAATGACATGGGGTTAGCTTTTGTAATCTAAAAACATACAAGACTCTTTCGGCACAGTAGAAAGTATTACTACAGATTTAATTCCACCTTTTAAGCTTTATGAATATAATAGGCAACTCTAAGAGGCCAAGGACAACCTGAAGCAAATATTTGGATGAAACACATGAAACCAAGAAAGTCCATGCCATATCAAATGAACTTTCTTTCAACTAGTTTATCGAACACCTGGTGGGCAGGCTTTGAAGGCTAAAATAGAATAGTGTTCTCTACTTTTTGTCAATAGCAATTAGTCTCAATACATAAGATCATACAACCATGTGGGGCTCATATAGCACGAACACAAACACAGGAATAACTCATGCTCAATCACTCATGTAATTTCAACTTTGGCAAATCCTTCTAAGATGTCAGAATAAATGGGTGAATAACTCATTAACTGTATGGAATCTTCGATGTCCGCATGAATCAGCCTTCACTTTCTCAATTGCTTCACATAGGCTATCAATCAGTCAGTCTAAGAATGCTCCCTTTCTTCTTTAGCTTTCTTTTCCTTTTCCTCCTCATGCTCTCTCCTTTCCGGAGTAGATTCAGTGCACTTCCTGTACCACATAAACTTCTTTTTTAATAATATTTTCTTTACTTTTTGGCCACGCATAAGCTTCTTGCCCCCCCTCTCTCATTTTTTATTTTGTCACATAACCACTCAACAAATTTGGACACTTTTTTATAGTAATAAATATTTTTTCATGTAATTGACAAAAAAATCAATATTTTAAATACTCATTAATTGTAAAATAATATTTTGTTAGAAAAAATTAAAAATAAATTATATTGCTATACAGTTGTTTAGTATCAACACTACTAGAGTAGATTCAAGTATTATTAACCTTAATTGGGTAACTCTTTGAATATGATTTTTTCATATATAATGTTTAAATTCACAATTTTATTTAAGAGAAATTAAGTTTTTTTCACTTAACTCAATCACGTTGGTACTCCATCTGGTCTTAAATATAAGAAATTTTTAGAAAGTTGTATTAATCTAAAATATAAGAAGAATGTATACATATTGTGTAATAAATGAGATATTCCATAATATTCCTCATTAATTTGGAGAAAGTTATAACTCTCTCAAAATTTTCTTATATTTGAGATTGGAGGGAGTATTAAAGTAATTGGATTAAATGAAAGGAACTTGATTTCCCTTATAGATGAAAAGCCTAGCACATTTTTTATTGCTAAATATTTTTTCTATCCACAAGGGAAATTAAGTTTCTTTCACTTAACCCGTCTATCTTGGTACTCCCTCCAATCTCAAATATAAAAAAAATTTGAGAGTTATAACTTTCTCCAAATTAATGAGGAATATTATTGGAATATCTTATTTATTACACTATATGTTTTCTTTTTTCTTTTGGACTAATATGACTTTCTTAAAATTTTCTTATATTTGAGACCAAAGGAAGTACTAACATGGTTAGGTTAAGTAAAAGAAACTTGATTTTTCTTAAATAAAATTGAGAATTTAAATATTAAAGATGAAAAAAATAAAATTTGAAGAGCTACCTAATTACGGTTAACAATACTTGAATCTACTGTTGTGGTATTAATACTAGATAGCTATATAAAAATATATTTTATTTTTCATTTTTTCTAACAACATTTTATTTTATAATTGATGAGTATTTAAAGTACCGATATTTTGTCAATTACATGAAAAAATGTTTATTAGATAAAAAAGTATCCAGATTTGTTAAGGGGTTGTATGACAAAATAAAAAAAAAGAAAAAGAAAAAGATAGTGGAAGAAGAAGCTGACACGTGGCCAAAAAGAAAAGAAAATATTATTAAAAAAAAAGTTTGCATGACAGATTTCCTCAAGGAAGTGCACCGGATCCGCTTCCCTCTCCTTTCTATTTCGCTCTCTCTTCCTCTTCCTAACTATACGCCTTCCTCTTCAACTTCTCTTCTTCTCTTGCATAGAGCTTCACACTCAGACTCCCTCTGCTCCTTCAGCGCTCTCTTTTTCAGCTTCTTAGGGTTTTGCTCAATGACCCCTTTTGTTCAAGCTTTGCTTCTCTCCTTCTGTCTCTATCTCTCCTGTAATCTCCCTCTCTCTTTATGCTGCTCCCACTTTTTTTATTCTCTCCTTGGCTACCTTTTAGTTAGGGATGAGGGGATGAAACATTGAAGCCTTCTTTTTTTTCTTTCTTTTTTATTTTATTTTATTTTGTTGTTTTTTTAAATAAAAAATTTGTTTAATTTGATAAAGAGAGTTTTTAGTCATTTCCACAAGCAAGTTGCAATCCTTTTTGAAAGAAAATCTAATATCCTATGGAGGATAGTCCAATATCTTGGTATCTTAGTGTATTCCTTATGATTAGAATAGTATGCTTAGTAGATTAAGCCCTAATAACAAGTAGACTAAGGATGCTTTCCATTAACCCATTTTAGATGACTTGAAGCTTATTGGTCTAAGGAGTAACATTCTAGATAACTTAGTCTTCTATCCTTAAAGCTAAGCTTCTGGTTTGCATGGATCAATAGCTTAGTATACTATCCAAGTTAGCTTTTCACAATATCCTACTTGAGTTGAGCCTTTCAAACTGAAATTATAACACCTTGAATTTTTAAAGAAAGATTATGAATAATGTAATTAAAATATATAAAAAAACTAATATTTATCAATTCAAAGTTTCATTACAAAAAAAAGGACCTGATTCAAGCCCAAGCCCAAGAATTCAAACTCAATTGAAACATGAGCCTTTATATCATAATTTCAATAGCATAACAACTGTAATACAACTGTCCTCAAAGAAAACCTATTTTAAACATCTAATTTTGCATTTCCAATAGCAACACCACAAAAGAAATAAATGGACATTCATGTCACAAGCCTTGAGTTTAGTAAAGTAAACTAAAGTCTTAAATCTTTCAAGTTTCAACAATTCAATTTCAATTAAAATACTAGTGAAATAAATGATAGTGAAGACACGCTACCCCAAAAAATTGCTTTTATCGGTGATTAATAGTTAGTGGTTATAGGGAAAAATACAAACAAAAATGAGGTGGAGGCTTTTGTTGGCGGTTCCAAAAATAACCACCAAGAAAAAGTCTGACTTTTAGCTACTTGTCATTTCTCTCTCCCTCATATAATATACTTTTTCTCCTCCCAAAAACTCCCACACCTCTTCCTTATTCATTAAAAAATCTTCACCTCTTCATCTTCTCTCTCTCTCTTTCTCATCCTTTCACTAAAGCTATGAATGTTGAGTTATGTCTTTTCTCTCATTTCCTCACCATCGGTTGCATCCTCAGTGATAAGGAGAACGACAAGGTTACTGGTGGCTTGGATATTGCCTTCAGCTTCCCTTTGGAGTTCCCCTACGAGTTGACTTGTTTAATATCTCGACCTCAACTTTGAGCCAGATTTATGTGATGATTATGGTGGTGGCACTATCTTCCTTGCCAAACTTAACATCCAGATCTGTATGTCTAAAAATAATTACCAACTCGACCTCCTTCCTCAACGCTAACGATGTCCCTATATCTGTATGTCTAAAATTTTGATGAGATTAGTACATTATGATGAGATCTGTAGGAAATGGAAAAAGAAAAAGATGTTGTTCATTGTTTTTTTGTTGTTGTGGATTTGCAAAATTTTTATGAGATTTGCATTTTTTGGGTGTTGTTTAAGAAGATTATGCCTGCGATTGTTTAAGAAACTTTTGGATACTGGCTTTGGAATTTTGTACTGATACAAATTGGTCAGAGGGGAAAAAGAAAATATATTTGAAAAAATTAAAACTTTAATTGGCGGTTGCTTAAACAATGACCAACAAAAGTAATATTCATTGGTAGTTGTTTGAGGAACCACCAATGAAAGTTATGTTCATTAGAAGTTCCAAAAACAACCACCAATGAAAGTAAATTAAAATTCTAACTTTTTTTTAAAAAGAAATAGACTTTGCTTGGCTGTTTTTAAATGTAACTGCCAGCAAAAGTAACTAAAATAACAAATTATCTTTAAAAAATAACAACTTTCCTTTGTGGTTTGTTAATACAACCGCCAACGTATGTATACATTCATTGTTGGTTTTTAACCACCAATGAAAGCCTTCACTTTTCTTTGGTGCTGAGATTGTTTGCGGTTTATAACTGCTAAGAAAAGGCAAATTAACCACTAAGAAAGGCCTATTTTGGCGTAGTGAAGGCTTAGGAATCAGTGCTTCCTAACAATAATTTCAATCAAAATATAATTTGTAATCAATCATTATGCAAAAGAAACATTTTCGAAACACTCACTTTATACTTAGCAATTTCATAAATGTGATGTATAAGTCTAGGATCGGAGGAAAAATGCACCAAGCAACTGCCACATTTGTCTCTGCATGAGATAGGTAGGAGAACATCACCCTGGTTGCATTCCCTTCTTGAAGCTAAGTTATCACATGGAAAAATATAATCCAAAGGGGTGAGATAAAAATCTCCATAACTAAGAGTAAAATTATAATTGGACTATTAATACAGTTAAATGTAAAATATTATCATAAATTTCAGTTAGTATTCTTGCATCTATTTAAATGCCTGGTTTTCGAATAGCAATAGTAACAAAACTATCAAGTTAACATGCCCATAAGTTAGGCTCCACTAGGACCTATCACCTCAATGCTATAATTAGCACACTCATGGGAAGTACATTTTGCAAAATATCTGCATTTACACTTGAAAGTCAATATGTAATCAATATCTTCAATAACAAGCTAGAATATAATCACATTTTCTTTAGGTTATAACTGGCTCCTCCCGAGAGGTGCATGAACTCTTAAGAAATGTGGATTATATGTCACACAATCTCTCCCTAGCAAGATAGCTAGCACACACCCACAAGGTACACATGCCATCGAGTTAAAGTTTTCATATAGTTAGTACAAACATATGAGGTACACATGACATCGAGTTAAAGTTTTCATATAGCTAGTACACACATATGAGGTACACATGCTATACGAATTTCAATCACATGCGGTAGCCATCACATACATGTATGGTACAGATGCTACCATGTACCTGAGACACCTTGGTAGTATACACTCATGAGATACACAATCTTAGGCAGTCTAACAACTACAATTCCCAAGATGTCTAGCACACACTAGCAAGGTATGTAATATCTTTATTTTTACGGGATACCATAAAATGCATGAAAATATGGAAAAGGAAGTAAGATGGTGATGTTACATGCTCGATCCTTAAATTGAATTAATTTTTCATGTAGTTCTTAGAAGGAATTATGCTTGGTTCTCAATTGGAATAAATTTTCCATAAGGTCCTTAGTAGGAATTAATTCTAGAATTGAGCATAAATTTCTGCAACCTACTAGTTGAATGAAAGATCTTGTTGAGCTGAGCATAACATAATAAGTATTGTGAAGTCAGGAGGTCTAGGTTAAAAAATAGACCAATTTATCAATTTGAAAGTGTAATGACAAGAATTATTTAAAAATTATTCTTTAAGGAAATTATGAGAAAGTACTAAGAAGAATCAGTATTTGCGTTTTTAACCCGGCTCAAGGGCAAGCCGATCATTTCCCAGGTTAGAAAATAAAATATGAAAATTACATTTTAGCCCTAAGAGACGAATTATTTGCATTTCAGTTCTGTAAAGGAAAGAATTAGTTACATTCAAGTCCTTGGGGACAATTACAAGAAAGGGCCCGAACGAATTAAAAATTATAATTTTGCCCTGAGTCAAAAGCAATTTCATAATTTTAAAAAGTTATTGATAAAACGGAGCTCATGACAAGACAAACCCAAAGGAATATTCTTTTGAAGTTAATTAAGTTAATATGAATGTATAATTTCCCTTGAAATTCAAAAAGTAATTATTATACAGAAAAGGAATCGTGGGCCTCACAAAATGTAGTACAGAGACAAGAATGTTAGGTTGGTTGATCACTCAAGAAGGGGATGAATTAGGTGATGTAAGATTTTCCCCTTTTTGAAAAATGACCTAATTTCACCAAGAGATATAGCTGAACAGAGATGACTAGAATGTATTAACTGAGGCAAATGAAGTGAAAAGATAAAGAGCAATACACAGATTTATACTGGTTCAACATATCCACTTGCCCTATATCCAGTCCTCAAGCCACCGCTTAAGATTTTTAACTATATCTCATAGGTTTGATCCAGGCATTTGTAAAGCCTTAGTACATCTCACAAGTTTCAGTTAACACTTGTGAAGCCACTCTCATCACACCCTTACAAGATGTGTAATTCCCTTAATGTTTCCCACACTAAGATTCTATCTAGAAGTTGTAGAAAAAAAGATTATAGAAATGAAACTCTTTTTAAGAGTGGATAATACATTAAAGTTCAATCTAATGAGGTGAGTTTAGCTTTAAATGCTCATACATAATGATTTTAGATATTGTAGCAGCATTTTAGCACAAAACACAATTAAATTTGTCACCTATAAGTTCAAATGAAGTTCCATTTATAGATTTGTGGCTTAACTAGTCGTTAGACATAAGATCTATCCATTTCACATAAGTTCTAGCCATTATTTCAACAACCACATTAAATGTGTCTGACACATCAATATTCAAATTTTGAGACTTAATAGACAAATTTTGCAGAGTTAGCATAGTTATGTGTTTAATGCTGAATCTTAAAATTCAAATTTTAGCAGGAAAAATTTGAATTTCGAGCTATGATAATAATTCCAAAGTTAGCTCGAGGCTTGAACATTTGAACTTTCATGTTGGCAGTGTATCAGGTGGGTTTGAATAGTTGCTTCAAGTTTTAACAATGCACTTGAAATTCAAATTTTTAAACTGAAATTCATCGTTCGGAGGCTTGTTCCAACAAGACACAAAAGTCCTCACTTCAAAAGATTTCACTTTGAAGCTCAAAGCTCGTCTGTCAGAGGTTGTAACTTTGAACTCACTTCAAACTTCACCAACAGTCGAATTTCAACTCTGCTTTATGCAAATTTTGCATACTTTCACTAACAATGCTTAGTTTGAAATTCAAATTTCACAACCAAAATTTGTATATCAGAGATGAAAACTTGGTAATTTCAAATTCAACAAGCAAAGTGCAAATTTTGCATAAAATAAAAATGAATCATAAGCAAAATTCATCAGTTAGCCTAGAATGTTGAAATGTAACAAGTTTAAACTCATGCTAACATTTATATTTACTTAATTTAACTTATTTAAGACATATAGTAACAAGATTAAGTAAATTTCAAAGATTAAACCACCTCAATAACTAAATGAAAACAAAATATACCTAATAGCTAGATCTTCAAATTAAGCTCCACTTTCACTTGGTTATTCCTATTCTTGGTATGGTCACTTCTGATCTTTCATTCTTAGAGCATCATGTCTCTTCTTCTTCTTGAAGTGGACATGATGTTAATTTTTCTTTCTTTATTCCAATGCTCACTTTTCCTTCTTAGACAATCCTACATTTAATGTATTACACTTACAAATGAAGTAGCTAGTCCAAATTATATATCCAACTTGTATTATAAAGTATAAAAACACGGTGGATATATTAGTACATATTATGATATATACATTATAAATAGAATTAAACACAACTAATGCATATTTTACTTCCTTTTTTGGGAACAATATATATTAAACAAATATGATGCATTTATTCCTTATTACCCTACATTTGTTATCAACAAAACTTATGTTATATTAAACCTAACAAGGAACAATATGTGGACTCTACCCAAATATATTTTGGGGCAAGATAATGAACTTATCCCAAAATCAAATTTAGAATAATCTAGTACCAATTAAGTGATGAATTATGACAAAAGTAATTTATCGGTATGAGTAAAATTTATTGGTAAAGGTTATTTTGGACTAATAAAAATTAGGGAGCTTCTTTTTACCAAAATACCATTGAGTGGCATGAGGAGCTGCAACCTAGGACACTCATGGAATTTATTTATTTGATTAAGTGAATTATTTCATTAAGTTAACCAAAGCTGGTCAATCAACATGAGAGCACTATTCATCCATTTGATCTTTGTCCTTATGACCTTGAGTTAAGTAAGTTAAAAGCCTCCTTCCTCCTCATTTACACATCACTTTCAGCTTCTGCAAGAGAAAGAAAGAGCTCCAAAAATCCAAGAGAAAGAAAGAGCTCCAAAAATCCAAGAGAAAGAGGAGAAGAAAAAGAGAGCAAGAGGGCAAGATCAAAAAGCTCAAGTGTTTAGTAAGCTATTCTTCTACCTTGGACTTGTGATAGTTTAAGTGAAGTTTTCTCCTCCCTTTCTCTCTAGATAATTTCGGCCATAACACTAGGATAGGAGAGAGATGAGTTTTTGCCAAATAAATTATGGGGAAAGCTTAGAAAAGTCATTAAAGGTAAGTTTTCACAAGTAGTTTGATAAATATTGAAGTGAATCTTTTCCTATATTTTCCCTTAAATTTTAGCTAGTTTAGGATTTAAGTTATAGAAGGAATTTCATAATTTTGACCCAAAAAATGGATTCTTCATGGTCCAAAACCTTAAGAACAAGTATTGATATAAGGAAAAACTAAAAGGAAAGCAAAGTACAATTCAAGGGTTTAATGAGCACTTTGTAAAGCATGATGATGAACCGGCAGCTTATGTGCTCTAATGATGATGTATTTAGGTTCAAGTAAGCTTGGGGAAGTGTTTGGAAGAGGTAAAACTCGAAGGAAGAGTAAAAGGAAGCATAAAGGTCGTATATTATCGTTTCGTGCCTTATATTGTCTTATGATTTTATTATGAAATTGATGACTTATCACTCATTTGATTTCATATTTTGTGACTTTATGAATGTTATTTGAGTTGAATGAGGGGTTTTTGTGACCCCAAGATGTCCAAAATATAAAGAGAAACTCCACCAAAATTCTTACAAAATCATTATGGCATGTTATATTTTAATGAAATTGTTTGATGTTTCTAAGAATGAAATGATAATATGAAAGTGTAATGGTTAATGCTATTAAGATTCTTTGAATCTCACTCTTCCAAAATGACAAATTTGGATAGGCCAAGCAATGCAAGGAATCCAAGAAGAGCCAAGGGAGAGGAGGAAGAAGTTGATGAATAATATGTTATTGCAAGTATTGATGTGAATTTTTTATTATTTGTATAAATTCATATGTAAAGGTTAAGTCATGTATGTTGATGCAAGTATGTTCCTTGGGTCATCTTTTTATGTTATGCTTGGAATTGGAACAATGAATGATGAAGTAATATGATTATGAAACTTATTATTTAACTTGTGGCATAATTTTGTCCAAGATGACCAGTGATTATAACGGAGGCACATTATTTGAAATAGAGTATTTAGTATTAGTATCATATAAAAGTAGGTGGAATAAATTTTTAATAAAACTAAAGAACACTTAAGATGGATAAATGTATGATTTACAATGATTTTCTAAAATTAGGGATCAAAACTTGACAGTGTAGAAAAAACTGGAACTTTCACTATAAATACTTGTTGTTTCATAATGCAATATGATATCATGTAGAGCTCCAAAAATTTAGTGATTTATACGCTTAAAGCATTATGTCTTAAGAAATAAATGCCACTAGTTTGAATGAAATTGGAGCTATAGAAAAAGAGTTATGTAATTTTTCATTAAACTGTTTTAGTGGAAGTAGTGTTATGCCCTTAAGGGATTAAATTGATGCCATGCCCTGTTCGAGTAGAATAAATATAGAAGAAAAATATCTAGAAAGTATACATATCTAATTACATAAAGTATGTATGAATTGGCTCTAAATAGAGTGAGATATGAATTTTTGAAATTAAGGTCAAATTCCTAGGAAGATATAAATGACTATTTGAATAGTAATTTTTGTACTAAGTACTATATTAATTGGCACAATTAAAGTCTTGTTACATATGTATTCCATGTAAAGAATGTTTTAAGCTAATTTTAGAGACTTGAATTATCCCCATACAATTTTTCTAGATTTTTTTATGAATTTTCAAAATTTGCTAAAAAAAATGGATTCACCAAATGAACAGTAACTTAGAAAATTAAACTTTTCTATTTTTATTCTTTAAGTGATTCGAGCTCTTAAAATGATACAAATGGACTCTAATAGAGTCCAAATCATGAAAATTGTGGTCTAAAACTAAGGTGTTACAAGGTACACATGCCATTGGATCAAAGTTCTTGTATAGCCAGTACATACTTGTGAGGTATACATGCTATATGAATCTCACTCGCATGTGATAGCCAGCACATGTCTGCAATGTATACAATCCAACGTAGTTCCACAACAATGAACCACAATCACAATTGTCTAATCATCAATACAAATATGCATGCATACAAGAAATTAAGCAGTGAATAAGGCAAAGGATTGAAGGTAAAGAACTCTAATTACATCGAAAGCATGGAAACAAGCAATGATACACTAATTATGAACCATCTCTTGGTGTGTGATACTCTTTCTCAAGAGCCAAAAAAATTCAAGAAAAAAATCATTTTATACTTTAGCTATTGGAGTGCATACCTGATCATTAAGAGCCAAAAGCCATAAATTCTACTTACCCAACTATTCCAACTCAATCCCAAAACTCAACTAGCGCCAAAGAGTTACCCAATATCTATAGATCAATTTCCATCTACTTAAAATATATCAATGAAGTCACATTAAATCATGGTCCCAACAAGTCTCTTAAGAAACAAATCACCCAAACATAATAAAACTTTTCACAATCTATCATAAAACATCTCTAAAGGCTAAGTATGGAATTACAATGATCAACTACAACAATTTTCAATTTCTAGCTAATTTTAAACTTTACCAATAATCTTTCTAAGTTACATTTTCGAGCAAGTGATTTATATAACAAATTAAATCCAAATGCACATAACCTTACCCATATATTTCCATGATGCATACAATAAAAATTTTATAACCCGACAACGAGAATTTCCAATAGTGCCATAATTCACGAACACTTGATAATTCAATAAAGCTTCATTTTTTAGAAAGCTTTTTATATAAAAAGTCAACTCTAAATCTTACCAAACTTAGATAAACATATTCTCTAGCTTCATAAGAAGCTTCTAGAACCATATTTTTAGCTAAATCACAAAAGATGCAATAAACCCCAATTTCAAGTATCGCTGAACTTAGAATTTTTTGAGTTAGAAAACATAACGCAAATCCACACAAATTTTAATATACACACTCATGAGTATCCATAGAAGTTTCATATAACAATTTCATAACTATAACCCAAAGCAATTTCATTTTCCCCAATTAACCTACTTAGTATCCAAACGTAAATTGAAAATTTCAACCTACAATCTATGAAATCATGCAATACAACAATACCCAAGGTAAGAACAAGCATTAAACACCATTTCTAATCTTTCCCAATAATCCCGAAAATAGCATTGAAGCAATACAATTGAAAATTTCTATCCCCAAGTCAGTGAATGGTGACAAATGTGAACATAAGAGGTAGGAGAGATGAAAAGAACATTTACCACAAAACAATTTGGCCTTGAATCTTTGAAAAATTGAGCTTTAGCACCCCTAGAATGCCCTATTCTCTACATCTTCAAACCCTTCTTTCTTTCCCTTCCTTTCTTGCTGAAGCTAGTTACCTCTGTGCAACTTTTGCCTTCTTTTAATAAGAAGGCATTATGGCTTCTTTTATTTTAAGGGAAAGGTGTAATGCCTTGTATGCCTTGCCATTTTTTTATTTTTATTTTTATTTTGGTGAATCTGTCAAATTCATTCCATAAACCAAATGTTTTACATCATATAGATAAAGAGGATTAGATAGTCAGGCCACCTTCGAGGAAGGGTTCCTAGCCATTCAACCTAAACTTTTGTTGTGAGTAACACTACTAATTACATTGAAACCAATTAAATAAGAATGGGGATCCTACACAATATTACAAGATCTTAAGTAGTCTATTTCAGTTGCTCTAATCTTCTTTGGAAGGCATGACTTCACTCTTACATAGGTTTCACCTTTAATCCTGAGCATGTTTTGCATTGGAGAGGATTGGGCATTTTGAAACACTCTTGAGTTTCTTTCTCTCCAAGTATGATATACCAGTGCAGCTACAACCGCATATAGAACATTTTCCCTAACCTTATTATGTTTAAAGGAATGCATCGCCACCTATTCCCAACTTCTAACTCTCTTATAAAAGAATGCTGTATCAATCCATTCCATAGCCCTTTTAAGTAACTCTCTTGACCATTCACAGTTAAAAAACAAATAGTTCACAATCTCAATTTCGGAGTTACACAGCACACATGTGGTAGTTTCAATATGATAGCCAAAGGACGCTAGTCTATCTTTTGCAAGCAACTTGTTCTTAGTAAACAACCACAGAATGAATGAATGCTTAGGTATATTATACTTACCCCATACAAAGAATGCTTGAGGAAACCTTGAGCCCTCACCTTGTAGCCACTTATATCATGTGGCTATTATATATAAGCCATCTAGCGTTGTGGTCCATTTATGATTTTGGAAGCCTCGCCCAACTTTGCTCCTCAGGTTTATCAGTTTTCCCCAATACCAACTCACACAAGAAGGAACAACATAGGACCATAGATTTCTCCCTTTCAAGTACACTTTGTTCACCCATTTCACCCATAATGTATCATCTTTCTTCTCAAGAGCCCATAACAGTTTAGCAATGGTAGCTTAATTCCATAATTTACAGTCTCTAAAGTTAGGCCGCCATAGTTTTTTAGATAACAACTTTGTTTCCAGGAAACAAGCACAATTTCTTTTTCATTTTCTTTTTATCCCCATTGAAATTTGCAACAAATTTTCTCTACCCCTTTTACAACCTTGTGTGGTAATAAGAAAATTTGAGACCAGTAAGCATGCATAGATAACAAGATAGAATTAATTGGTTGGCATCGTCCCGCATAGGACAAATGTTTGGAGGACCACATTTTCATCCAAGCAGATATTTTCTTAATGAGGCATTGGCAATCATTTTCACTCCATCTTGTTGGAGACAAAGGGACTCCGAAGTACTTCATAGGGACGAAGCCCAAGCCAAACCCAATTAGATCACACATTTTGCACATAGTGTTTCAATCAACACCTCCCAAGAATAGTTGGGATTTACTAGGATTTGCATCCAAACCAGTAGCCTTTGAGAACTCAGAGAATGCCTTCAATAAAACTTGAACAGAGGTGACATTATCTTTTCTGAATAGCAAAAAGATCATCAGCAAAGCATAGGTTGATCAATTTTAAACTTGTGCATTGTGGATGAAACTTGAAGGTTCTATTTTTTGCATACATATGTAGTAATCTAGTCAAATATTCCATCACCAAAACAAATAACAATGGAGAGATAGGATCACCTTGTCTCAATCCTCTTTTTCCTTTGAAATAGCCAAGCACTCCAACATTAACAGCTATGGAAAATGCAAGGGTCTCAATACACATCATTATCCACTTAATAAACTTTGCACAAAATTTCAATTCATTGAGCAAGTCTATAACAAAACTCTATTCATTAGAGTCATAATCCTTCCTTAGGTTAATCTTCATTAGACACCCAGAAGAGACACTCTTTCTCTTATATAATCTAAGCAAATCTTGGCCTATAAGAATATTATGGATAATAGATCTCCCTTGAATAAAAGCCCCTTGGTTTTCATTTACTAAGTATGGCATATCAGCTTTAGGCACTAAGGTTAAAATAGTACTATTGATCAATTTAAGGGATGTACCTTGATTGAGGGTCTCTATGGCAGCTTCAGAGATATCATCACCTATAATGTCCCAAGTTGCTTTAAAAAATTCATTATTGTAACCATCAGGCCCTGGGCTTTTGTTAGAAGCGATTGAGAACATTGCTTCTTTCACATCCTCCTTTATATATGTCTCAAAAAGTTGACATTGTTATTCAACATTCAATCTAGGACCTTTCTTAATTGCTTTAGGCAAGATGGCCTTTCGACAATTTAACTCTCCTAATATATTTTGAAAGTAGTCAATAAGGTACTGCTTTACCTCCTTATGCTCGTACATCTATTGACCTTCACTGTTTTGCAAGGCATAAATTCTATTTCTTCTCACCCTTGCCTTTATTACCCCATGAAAGTATTTTGTATTCAGATCCCCCATTTTCAACCAAACAACCTTAGTTTTCTGCTTAAAGAAGCTCTCAGCCATAGTTGAAACTCTTGTGAACTCTAAATAGGCTTTCTTTTCCTCTTCTTATACCTCAACATTTGAGAGATTCCTTTTAAGGGTATCTTGGGCTAGTGTTAGGTTGATTCTCGCTGCTTCTACTTGCTCATAGATATTTGAAAAAAAGTTCCTATTGAAGCTATTCAACTTTGGCTTTAGTGATTTCAATTTCCTCACCACTTGAACTAATTTTAGGTCATTGACTGGAATATTCCAATGTTCCTGAACTAGACTTTTGAACTACTCTGCTGTGATCCACATGTTGAAGAACTTATACTGCTTCCTTCTATTTCGGCTAGTAGTGCCCAATGTGACCAACATAGGAGAGTGGTTCGGGATTCCTTCATTCATGAAGAATACCTCTGATTCAGCAAATTGGTCATACCATCTATCATTCACCAGAGCTCTATCTATTTTAAAGAAGATTCTCTCTATTCCCATTTGCCTATTTGACCATGTAAACTTATTACCCTCCCTTTCAGATCTTTTAGCATGCAAGCCTCCACAAAATCTTTAAAATCCCATACTTCATTAAAGTTAATAGGAGCTCCACCCATTCTATCATCAAAATTCAATACACTATTAAAATCCGCAATGACAAGTCATGCCTCTGTTATAGATTCTGCCTATGTTTTAATCTACTTCCACATATATTTCCTCTCAGCTGCAGTATTATGTCCATAGATAAAAGTGATGAAGAAACTCTTGTGCAAGGCCAAAACATTCACTTCACAATGTATACATTGATCACTACTACCTGCAACTTTTAAATTAAATTCCTCTTCCTTCCAAAGAATCCAAATTCTACCTTTTTCACCATGTGCAAGATTAATGAAGCATCCCCACCCTTGCCAAAATTTCCTATAGCAAGCCTCATAACCATCTCTTTTGAGTTTAGTCTCAGCTAGTCCTATAAGTCCAACTTTATTGTTTTTACAAAAAAAATGACACCTCTCTTTGTTTATTAAGGGCATTTAGTCCCCTAATATTCCATATGGCTATGCAGCTATCCAAATCCTCCCTCCAAGGTCATGCTTGTACTCAGATTATGACCTGTCACATTATTATTCTCCATCCTGTTCTCTCTTTTCATTTTATGTACGCAGTCCTTATCTTCATCTTCTTTGTTGTCTTCTATCACATTTTGCCTTTTCTCACCTGAGCTAAGCTTCATCTTGATAACTCTCTACCACTCCCCCTTGTTTTATCCCTTTTTTTTCTTGATTTGTTGCTTGTTTACAGCGTTCTAGGAGTTATTCGTAGTATTTTTCACAGTATTTTGAGGGCCAGTGCTTTGAGGATTTTGATAACCTTCCATTGTGCTTTTAGGATTCCATACCCGATCAATGTTCTTCCTTTTGCACTCTTCTTTAGTGTGGTCATATTCATTGCAATTAATACACTTAACTGGCCTGCATTCATATACAATTGGTTGTAGGATAACCAGCCCCACTTCATTCTTAAAACTAATATTTGAAGGTAAACCTCCATTGATTTTCATCTCTACCAAGACTCTTGGAAATTGTAACCCATCCTTATTAATAGTCATCTGATCCACTAATAGTGGTGTGCCTAAAAGGCTAGCAATCTTGCTTAAAGATGAGACATTCCAAAATTTAAGATCTAGTTATGGGAATTGGACCCATATTGGTGCAGCAATAGCCTCCTTTTGCACACTTTGTAAATCCATAGACCAAGGCTTAACTATGACTGGTCTTTTATCAAAGTGAAATATTCCAGTCTTTAGTATTTCCTCTTTGGCTTTAGCATTTTTTAACTTCATAAAAAAATAAACCATTTTTTAGCAGCAACATTTTTTCAATCCCATGCTTCCCCCAGATACGTCTGATAAACCCATTCATAATTGAAAAATAAGGATTGGTCCCCAAAACATAGCTCACTATAGAATCTTTCCAAAACTCTAATCCAGGTTCTACATCATCCATAGTAATTTTTGCAATTTTACAGTTTCCAACATCCACAGGTTCATAATAGCTTAGTTTACTCCCAATATTTTTTAACTTTGACAAATTGAATTTAGCCCAAACAGAATTTGAGGGAGTTGGAGTTACCTCTCATTGTTCCTGGTACTAGACTACTTCAGTACTATTTGTTTCGGTTTGTGTCTGAAATGACTTATCCAGTTTTGATTTCACTTGCTGTTTATGCTGCATCGAGCTGAGCCCCGAGATGTCTTCTAACAATTCCTTAATCCCATTCATTCTCCCCTCAGTTGCCTCACTGATAAAGTTGAAATTCTGACCCTTAGAGGATTTGGGTGTTTCTTTTGCTTTGTGAGTTCCCGTTACCCCAGCCCTATTTTGAACCTTTCCACCCTCTGTATCTACTCTAGTTGTAGCCAGATCTGGATCCTAACCAACACCACCTATCACAACAACATCCGTTCTCATTTCTTGCTTCTTTTTCCTTGCCATGGTGAACTAATAAGGTCTGATATCAGACCATTGTCGAGAGGAAGAAATGAAACTTTTTTATTTTTTTAATTTTTTATTACTATTATATGTATTTATATGTAATTTTAATTATTTAGTTTTTTTGTTTTTACTTTAGGCTTTTGGGAACTTCATTGAGTTATAAAAACCTCAATAGTTCATAAGAGATTTTCCCTTAATTTCAATTACCATTCCATTAATTCAAAATTCAAATAATTAAGCTTTAAAATATAAATATCAATAGTATGGTTGCTACAAAAATCATTGCTTGATGATCAACTAAGGTCGCAACTAGCCTACCATATTTAGTTGACTAAGCTTTAACACATATTTGATGCAGTAGGTGAATGTTATATCTAGTTGAGTAATGGCAAGTTTTCATTTGTAACAGTTAGATTTGGATCAAGTCTATAAAGAGAACATCATTTAAGTGAGTAGGTAAGAACATTAAGTGAGAGGGTGCCAAAATACTAATTAATCATTAAGTTCAATGTTCTTGTGCATATTAAAGCTTTACCTACCTTTGTTAGCTGTGAGATATTAAGCTTCACTGTTTTCATACACTCTATTAAGAGAGATTTCTTGTTTGTAAACACTTGTTCTACACTAGGTAGAATTGTCTTAGTTTGGGGAAACACTAAGGGACTTGAATATACACTTGTTGGGGTGTAAGAATAGAATTTGTTAGCCTTTCTGTGAGCTGTGCACTGTGTTGAGGTTTTTACAAGAACCCATTTGAATCTTTCATAGATAGCATAAAAATCACATATGGTGGCTTGGGAATTGGACATAGGCCAAGTAGAGCAGCTAAACCAGGATAAATCTTGGCTTTTGTTCTTCTTTATCCTTACTCTCTTTGCTTGCAAGTTCTTGCTCAGTTTCTTAAACACTTGTACTATTTCATTGCTTCTTCACTTTTGTAGAATATTTTAAAAGCCTAATTCATCCTGCTCTTAGGCATTCAAGTTGTATCAATATCATCTTTTGAGTGATTATACGTTGTGCTTTCGGTTTCTGTCAATGTATGCATAGTGTTATGTTTTGGGGTCTACATTGAATGATCAATACCTTCATGTGTTGATTGATCAAAGCTAAGTTATTGGGTGTTAATTGATCAATTTGTGTGATGTTTATTCAATAAGAATAGATTTATAATAGTCATTAATAACTTGGTATATTACTTGAGATGATATATTTTTGGAAAGATATCTTGGTATATTACTTTGCATTGATATATTTTTGTACTTATTTTATTATAATAATAATTATTACTAACTTCATTCTATGTGTGTATTACCTTGTGGATCAATTATGACATTCCTAACATTATTAAGATAAGGAGAAAGTTCTTAAGGTTTGTAGGGAAGATGTGGAAGCACTTTAAAACAAGACTCGCTTCCAAATACATATATGGTAAATTGAAGAGCAAGAATCCGTGTGACATGTATCAATACTGAGATGAAGAGACACGGAAGAAGTTTCTTGAGATTCGGCTAACTCCTAAGTTTTAGGTGACTAAATTAGTTATCTTTATTATTTAAATTGTAGTTATAAGTAATCACTAATAGTTATTAGTTTTATTTCTAATAGAAAATAAGAGTAGCTAATCAAGTGTCTCGTGGAGGATATGAGTATCCTTACAACTTGTCTTGTGGCACAAAAGCTAAATGTGTATCCTTACAACTTGTCTAGTGGAGGATATGAGTTACTGCAACAAAAGATGATGCTAGAGAAGTTGCTAGAAAGACAAGAAGCTGCTAAGCCTAACCTATCCATTGTTGTTTCTCCTCCATCTCCTATAACTTGTGCTCAAAAATGGAAGAGGTCAAGGACGCGTAAGAATGGACAGTATATCAGTCCCGAGGCTCGAGTGATTGGTGATAAGATTGTAAGTAGATTATAATCAATCAAAATGATTATTTGACTTTAATAGTGCAATTACTAATCTTATATGTATGCTAGTTGTTTTTTATAGGATTCTCTTCAGGAGCAAGCCTCTCAATGATTATTCATTCCAAGTACGAGGCGAGATATCTTGGCAATCACTTTATGTAAGGATGAGTACCCAAGCAATATTGTTAGAGGTGTGGGAGAAGGAGTGGGCATAAAGGAATATTTTGGATCATTATGTCATCATGAGTGAATGGCGTCAGAGCATAAGATGGAGCAAATGTTGGAAAAGGTTAGAGAGGAAACAAAAGCTCGGATGACATAGATGCTTCAGGTTGATATAGAAGCTATGCGATGTTAGGTGATGCCCATGATCACAATTACCATTGGAGTGCAGCCACTCATGTAGATGCTGCTTACCAAGATGACCCCTTCTCTTATGCTTCAAAGCGAGAAAGGCAATTGTGCACTTGAGGTTTGATAGCTAGACTATGTACTAAATAGGGGAGAGACATGTGATCTATTATTAGAAGTCCTCACAAGAAGCTATTAGGTTAGCTGGTTACCTAAGTGGGGGATGAATTAGGTGATGCAAGATTTTCGCTCTTTTTGGTTCACAACCCAATTTCACTAAGAGTGTAGCAAAACAGAGATAAACAGAGAGAGTTTTGTGTAGCAACTGAATGGAGAAGATGAAAAACAAAACACAACAATTTATACTGGTTCAGTCCAACCACTTGGCCTGCATCCAGTCCCCAAGCCACCACTTGGGATTTTCAACTATATCCCACAAGTTTGATCTGGGCACCTATGAAATCTTAGTACATCCCACAAGTTTCAATAGGCACTTATGAAGCCACTCTTGCTACACCCTTACAAGATGTGTAAATCCCTTAGTATTTCTCCACACTAAGATTCTACCCAGAATATGTAGAAAGAAATATTTACAGAATGAAAACTCTCTTGAAGAGTGGATAATACATTGAAGGCTCACTCTATTGAGGTGGATTTTTCAACCACATTTAATGAGTTGACACTCTAAAATTCGAATTTTGGGTGTCAATAGATGAATTTCACAGAAACCATAAGTTAAAGACTTTAACGTTGAACTTTGAAGTTCATCTGTTCTAAAGCAAAATTCAAATTTTCATATTTGACAAATATTTTTATGTTGGAACATATGCATTTTCAAGTTTAAAGTTCTTCTGGTAAGTGTAAACAGTTGTTCCATATTGCTATAGTGCCTTCAAAGTTCGAATTTTGAAATTCAAAATTTCTCTATCAGAGGGACTGACTTTGAGCCTTTTTAGTGCTTAAATATTAGACAAATTTTGTTATGACTTCAGACTAATCTTGCACATTTCACTAATTATGCTTGACTCGAAATTTAAATTTCAACACATGAAATTCGTCTGTCAGAGGTGATATCTCTGGAACTTTAAATTTTAGTCAGCAAAGTTCATATTTTCAAAAAGTATATGAAGTTTAACTTCTCAAAATTCGCCTGTTTGTCAGAGTTTTTCAAATCTAACATATGCTAACATCAAATTTACTTAATCTCACCTCATTTAAAACATTTGGTAATAAGATTAAGTAATTTTCAAAGACTAATCTCACCTCAAGACCTAAATGAAAACAAATATACCTAGTGACTAGGTCTTCAAATATTGAGTTCTACTTCCACTTGGTCATTTCCTTCTTGGTATGCTCCCTTTTGATCTTCCATTTTTGGAACATCCTTTCTTTTCTTCTTTCTTAAGTGAGGCATGATATTGATTTCCATTTCTGTATTCCAATGCTCACTCTTCTTACTTGGACCAATCTACATTTCATATATTACACTTACACTTACAAGTTGATGAATCCATTCAAAGTGTACAATGTAAAAGCTACTGACATGAGTCATATGACCGAAGTTGATTGCACACAGCACGATGACTACTTATGCTATGACTTAATAAAAAGTATGACCCAAGTTAAATTGTCTGTAATTTTATATAATTATAAATTTGAATAAAAAAATTCAATTACTTTGCAATTGTACATCATCTTTCCATGTTGTCTTTTTCTTGTCTCCCATTTTCTTTTAACTTTGGATATATCATTATTTAATATTTTAGGCATATATTATTAAAATATATTAGTTTAATTATAACCAATTTGACCCCGATCTGACTCTAGTTAGACCATTGACCCTTAAATCGGCATCTCAGCTGATCAAGTGACCAATTCAGTTTTCTTAACATCGGTCAGTTGTGACTACCATCTCCTCTTGTATGCCTCTTTTTCTTGCGTATGTTATCATGTTTGACAATTCCCCCATCATAGGTAAAGGTAGTGTGAGCACCCCATTTTGTTCGGGTATTTTACAAAAAATGACAAAAAAACAAAAAAGGTAAAAATAAAATAAAATAAAATAAAAGATAAATAATATATAAATGAAAAAAAACAACAAAAATAAGAAGAAGTTTGTAGAAATTAAATATACAAAATTAATATACAAATACATAATAAAAAAAAACACAAAACAAAACAACAACAAAAAAATAATAAAATAACAATTAAAAAAAAGGAGAAACTAAAAAAAAAGGGGGGGAGAGAGGGGGTCTTTGGGTCCAAGATGTCACGAGCCCAATTAAGGGCTCGTGGACTTGAACCCCAAAGAGGCCATGCCCTAAACAACTAGGGCAGAGGAGACGAAGATAGAGGCAGCCGCATACTGAAAAGAAAGAAAAGAAACAGAGGGAACAGCTGACACGAAGGAAAGAAAGCGGCTAGGGCAGAGAGGCAGCCACAGAAAAGAAACGAGGACTGAAAAAGAAAAGAAAGAGAGGAAAAAGGAAGCAGAGGGAGACGCGTGAATTGGGAAAAGAGACGGGGAGGCAGAAGAAAAGAATGGAGGGGGCACGCAAGCCACAGAAACAGAGGAGGCGTGCACAAAATGGATGGAGCCGTAGATCCAGAGGGAGCACGAGCAAAGACTGAAGAAAAGGCAAGGAGCAGTAGGGAACCGAACTGGAAAATAGAAAATAGAGGAAGTAGCCGGTGGCGTACACGAAGGAGAAACCGAGGACCACACGCTCGAGTTTCTTCTCCAAGCACAGCAGAGAGCTCTATAAAAGGGGAGAGACCGAGAGCCGAGGGGAGCTGGGTGGAAGAGGAAGCAGACGGTGGCATACCCGATGGAGACTGAGACCGAGAGGGAAGTTTAATCTAGACTGAAAACAGAGGAGGCTGAAGGACAGAGACTTCGGACACACACGAAGAGCCCGAGGAGATCAAGGAGGCAACGTCAGTAGGCCAAATTCGAGGTAAGGTACGCTAGGAATTGGGAATCGAGTGGTAGGGATCCACGACAGGGTAATCATCGTCTCGATTGTTGCCTCCTACTTTGAGTAATACCTATTTTTCTGGGTTTCTCTAATCTATTTATGAATTTTAGGATCATAGGTTTAGATTGTTCATACTGCCTTCTGAATGACATATGCAAATCTTGTTATCCTTGAACGCCTTAACTAAAAATTGGGACGCTCAATTTTGTCTATAGGAGGCCTTTTCTGTCAACCATTGTTGTTTCTCTGTTAATTGTCCGTTGCTTGAGCTTTCAGGCATCATGTTCTATTCGATTATGAGTGTGTAGTTTGAATTATTGGGAAACCCAGTGACTGTTTCTGGTGTTAGCTTGTATGCATGCGAAATTTAAGGATAAATTATACCATTTGTAAGGAATTGGGCAGTGATTATGGAATTGGGGTTGACTGTTAGAGCCTTGTGTTAGTTGAAAATATCAAGCTTCAAGAGATCCTGTGCATTATCAGTTCTGCATTTTCAATTCTGTCTTCTTAGGGGCCTCATGAGCTATGACCTATTTTCTCTTGGGCCCGTCGGTGGAAAGTTTGTTGGGAGTATTTGGTTCCTCTTATGGACTGGGCCTTAGGAGTGTTTGCCATGAACACGTCAGTGAAAAGATCAGGCATTTTTTTTGGGGCACTAAAAGTTTATTTTCTCTTGGGCCCGTCCGTGAAAAGATCAAGCAATTTTTTTGGCACTCAAAATTTGTTTTCTTATAACAAAATAAATAAAGGGTAATAAAATGAATAAATAAATAATTGCCTATATAATCACACCACGTGAGGTTTTGGAACCCGCGCAGGTATTTTGGTTTGCTGAGTTGTCACATGAGATTGCGAATCCACGTAGATATATCGGCTAAATAACTTTCTTTTAAGAAAAATAACTACATTTCAAAAAATAAAATAATGTTACAAATTCTATTTTAAAATATCTAATAAATTATTATATGGCGCTTTGAAGTATAATAAAGTCTTAATGTCGTGAGATTTAGAACTTCTGCCGGTAATTAAGAAATCGATCTATTGGACATGACTGCGAGTTTGTAACAGGTGGATCAGTTTTCTCTTTTTAAAAGAAAAATTTTCAAAAGTACACAATATGATGATTTTCAATAGCCAAAAAAAAATCAAATAAACATATTTTCAAAAATTAAAAAATAATAAACGTTTTCAAAACAAAATAAAATAAGAGCAAATAAGTGGGATTAAATTACCTTTTGCAAGTTAAAACACACCAACTCAATCTCAGAAAATTGTTTTGTTTGCAAAAGATAAGTTATTCTCAATTAACTTTTTTCTCATCACAAATTAAAAAAAAATTAACCAAATGACATGTATTTCTAGTCCCGAACTACGTGGACTTTGATCCCCATTGCAGGGTACGTAGGGCCCAGGTTCTGATCCTTAGTCAAGTCCGCCTTTGTTAATAAATAAATATTTTCTGATTTATTTGGTGTTTTTTCCTTAATTTAATAAATGTTTCTCAACTTATTTTCTTAATTCATTTTCCTCATTTTATTTAAATATCCTCAATCCTAATTTAATTTATTTTCTTAAATCTCTTTTTCCTCATTTTCTTCTCTAAACCCCCTTAATTCCTAAGTTAAATTAGTTTTCTTATTCCATTTTCCAAATTTTGCAAATTTTCTTAAATTTTTTTCTACCCTTATTCTTGCATGTGAATAATAAAAGGAAAACCAAAATATTTTTAAAAGCCATATTAATTTACACAATCAACGTAAGGTAACCGTTCCTGAGAACAGGTGTTGTGGGGTGTCTAACACCTTCCCTATACACAATCTACTCACGAATCCAACTTTGATTACGCAGACCATCCTTTTCTCATTCCATTCGGTTTCCCAAGATTTTCCTCAAAATTTTGGTGGCGACTCCTCACTAGTCGGTTTTCACTCGAAAACCAGATTTGTTCTCTTTTCACTTTCGTCGCATTTTTCCGGGTGCGACAGGTAGTGCCATCAGAATTTTGAAAAGAAAAAAAAGGAACATCCTCGAGTGAGCTCTAGAAAGTCATAACCTGACAAATACAACTCAAAAATAAGATCCACTTTTGTGAAGATTGTTCAAAACTAAGATATCATGTAGAGAAAAATGGAAGTCGTAATTTCCTCTAATAAGAAAGTTTAGAATGCAAAACCAAAGGACAAAAACTAGTAAAAAATAGAAAGATGATAAAGCAAGGCCTCGCTTAATTACCATGCTCTCTGAAGGCTAATTAATCATCTTCTTAGATGTTCTTCATCTTTCTTCTTCCTCACTCTCCTTTATTTCTCTTCTCTCACCTTCTCATTCTCACTCTCCCACTTCCTCTATTTCTCTCTCACCTTTTCAACCCCACTTCACTTTTTTTTTTTATAAGTAACCGCACTTCACTTTTAATCATGCATGAAATAATGAGCACACCTATATCTAAAAGTTGAATTTTTAAAAGTCCAAATATTTAATAAATGTTGTTGGACACAAGTTTCGCCAAAGATTGAACTGAATCTTATATTATTGTTGTTGTTATTAAATTGATCAATTATGAACTTGAACGGAAAAAGAAAGCGAAGAAAAAGAGAGGGGTGAAAAGTTATATCGATTTTGAAACTAAAAGGAAGAGAGAAAGAAAGACAATTTTTCCAAAAATTCAAAACACTTTTAGAAAAATTATTTGAGGAACAGAGACAAACAGAAAGAAAAATTGTTTACGTGTGAAAAATTCAGCCTTCCTGTCAGAAAATGCAAAAATATCCAAAATATCCCAAGAAAATGCCACAAAATGGGAACAAACTCGCCACAACCAAGTCCTTGTTTGTGAAATGCAATGTTAAATTTCAAATTTAGAAAACATATATTCATAACATTAACAAGGAAGAGTGTGCTCTCGCTACACCAAAATTGACTTTTGTTGGTATTCATTTTTCACTTTTCTTGGTTTATGCTAACTATTCATGCACCAACATAAGGGTTGGCTTTTTGGTGGTATTATAAACAGCTTTTGTTGCGCATATGGCACTTTTTTATCTAAATAAGATCCAACAAAGAGTCTACTTTAAAAAAAAAAAAATTTTTCGATAACGGATTATAATGGAATGGGATATATGTAAAAGAATAAGCATCAATATTGAATACTAGAGATGTTATAAAAAAATAATTGTGCACACATATTAATTGTATTTGCTCCATTGTAATTTACATTAAAAAAATCTTCTTCTATGATCTCACTCCTATGTAAAAAGTTTGCATAAATTCATTCAAGCCCTCTTGTGACCCGAAAATCAACAATCTTTACCAACTGTTAAAAAATGATATAAGATTATAGTATATGAGTAGGAGATGCTATACTTTCTACAGAAATTAAAGGAGCTAAAAAATAAATAAATCTTCCCCAAATCATTTCAAATGAGCAAACAAGGAAGTCTTAAATACACACCTATATAGAGAAAAAACCGTAATATCCTGAAATTTTTATTAGATGTTTAAGACTAAATATTTTAGAATTTATAAGGAATTTGTGAAAACGAGTATACACCATTTTACATGAAATAAGATAAATGGGTCAATTATCTCAATTGGAAGAAAAAAGAAGAAAATGATAATTTTTCCCTAGAAAAAAGAAAGAAAAAAGAAAAAGGAAAAAAGGAAAAACATGGAGGCGGTGGACGCATGCTAAGGTTTAGAAAAATTTATGAATTTTGAGAAAAATTATACCTAATGACTAAAAGTTTTAAAACTTATAGATTGGCCCTGAATTAAGGGTATTTTTGTAAATATAAAAAATTATAGTCAAAATTAAGCTCTCAATGAGTTAAGTCTAGTAGAATATAATATGAAATTTATTAAAGTTGAAATTACTTATCTTGGGCATTAAGGTTTTGTAGTTGATATTTACCAGATAAAAGTTACTTTAAACTGTAGGCAAAAAAAGTACCAAGTTAAAGACAGTGAATGGATCTTACCCAAATATATTTTGGATCAAGATAATTATTTTAATCCAAAAGTAATTTTTGGATAATCCTGCACCAATATAATGATAATTTTAGTAAAAATATTTACTCGTTAGGGTAGATTTAATCGGTAAAAGATATTTTAATCAATTAAAATTTGTAAAGCAATTTATGGCCAAAACAGAAGCTAAGTGGCGTGCTGCAGAGCCTTAGGACACCAACGGAATTTTCACAAAAGCTTTATGAATAAAGTAACTAAAGGTTGGGAAAAAAGTTGACATGATTAATTCTTATTACTTATCTTTCCTTTAAGTAATGAGTTAAGTCTTGGTTTAGTCATCCCCTTTACTTCATACGTACCAGACCAGCAACTTGAGGAGAGGAAGAGCTTGTGAAAATAAGAGAGAAAAGAGAGAAGGCAAGAAGCAAAGTTTGGCTCTCAACTTACCTTGGTAAATTTCTATGGTTATATTCTTGTGTTTTTGCAAGTGTTTATGGATGTTTTTATGGATTATTTTTCTTTACTATTTGGAATTTCGGTACATACGCAGTGGAATAACACTACCAAATCCCTCCCATGGATCCATCAATATTGTTTAAATTGAGATGTAGAAGAGTGTAATACCTTTGGTGTGTGTCTTTTCGGTTCTTTTCACTGTCAGACCTCAGGAACTGACGCGTTTGATCAGCTCCCTTTACTAGTATTCACACGAATGGTGAGTCCAACTTGAACAGTGTGCTAGCACCACTACTCGCGAACGTCAGAACATTTCTCTCTCTGTATGTGTCCATACACTTTCTCTCTCTAAGTGTGTGGCCGCTTTCTCTCTAGGGTGGATGGAGACTCTTCTCTTAACTCTGTATATAATAAACCTAGTCTCTATTATTATATAGATATGGTGCATTTTTATTTGATTAATTTAAATCAATTATTTAAATTAAATCAAATGTTAATTAAATAAATTAGTTTAAATTCAAATCTATCTAACAGATTAAATCTAAATTAACTATTTAATCTAAATCTAGAATCAAATTCAAATTATTAGTTTAAATATAAATCTATCACATAGAATTAAATTTAAAAATAATTCATTTAAATTGATTAAATGATATATATATTTTGAAATATATATTTAATATATCAAATATATATAATATATATTAAAAATATATATATTTCAAATTTTTATAGAATATATCAAATATATTTATAAAATTTCTCCACCCTAAAGTAAACATTAAATTCATTGAATTTAGACATATCTTAGGTTTAATAAATCTAGACATTTTAACTTAAGTTGATCCATTATTGTGTGCAACCGTAGGCCCGTATGACGTTGGCAGTGGGCCAATAACACTATTGTACCCATAAATCACAAGTGGCCTCTAACAAGACCTTGTGACTACTTAACTCATATGAGATCGGTGATCTTATGCAACTTTTTATATAACCTTATCACATCCCTTTTGTCTCACGATATGTAAATCAAGTATAAGGCATGGAAACGTCATCTTTATTTTACTTGACTATAACTTTTCTCAATCTCCAAGCAAACTTACTGAATAAATGGAAATCCTTCCATTCGAGTACGGCCATACATTTCCTAGTCTCACTCATCAAGGGGCCCAGATATATATCTCTTCATTAATTAGAGGGACAAATTTCATCTTAACCATTCAGCTTCCTCTACATGAATCCCACTGTACCTGATCATAGCCTTTATAATCTCCCAATTAAAGGTGACTTTTGACTATGTCATAATGTAGTGTTCCCTATGTACGAAACCATGATGATCTTAGGTCTAAGAGCTCAGTGACACGGTTATATATATATGAGATATGCTTATGACTTGATTCATGTAGTTTTCTCTTGGCATGTCGATCTAGCGCCTGTTCTCTAACAGGTGCATATGATTTTGATTTGTATCTTCATACATAATTAACACATAATTATCAATCAAAATCATACTAGTCTTAGTATATCATTGTTCACAGAAAGATGATTAACTAGAGATGTTTAGGATAAAATGATTTATCCAAAGTTATTATTATAAAGAAAAACATGCAAACAATATAATAATGAAATAAAAGAAAAAAACTCCTTCTTTTTCTTAATGAAGTATAATGTTCATAATACAATGATTTGCATAAGGAACAATCTCCAACATTAATCACTTCTGAAAATTTCTACCTAGAGAGAGAGTAGAGAGAGAAAGTTAAGCGATGGAAAAACCAAACCAAGAATATGTCATTGGATTGAAAGTTTGTTGAGTTATTATTTTTCTACAATTTATACTAATTTTCTACCTATGTAGGGTTTGAGATTAGAAGAAAATTTGATGATTTTGACCCCAAAAATAGATTCCTTGGGTCCAAAAATTGTAGAAACAAATGTGTTGTGCAATAAAAATCCAAAGGAAATCAAAGTGAAAAATTTAGGGTTTATTGCACACTTTGTGAATGAGGTCATGCAACTAATGGATTATGACCTTGTTTTATGATGTTATAGGATTCCAAAAAGTGTTAGGAGACTAAAGAAAGAGTGTACAAAGCTTGGAAAGGTTTGGAAAGCCCAAAGGCAGTTATCTAACCCTATTATGCATATATATTATTATTGTTGCCATTATGCTTACTTGATGTATTTGTTAATTGAAATGATGTTGTATGATGGTTTAGATTGATTGGATGTGTTGTTTAAAGGGTATTTGACCCTGGAAATTTCATTGTTTTAAAGGGAGATGCTGTCCAAATTTTTTTAGAGATTAATTGTGCACAATTGACTTTAAATGAAAGCTTAATGCATTTTCATGAAAGTTTACAATGTATGATGATATATGAGCATGTATGGTAGTTGCTATTGAGATTCTTTGAATCCCACTCATTTCCAAATGTCTAACAATATATATCCAAGTTACGGAAAGGCTTTCCAAGAGGCAAAAGGAAAGGACAAAGAGGTTTCTCATTAAAATAAATTTGCTTTCCTTGGTGTTTTGTTTGGAATATCTTGCAAAAATGATGTGTATGATTTTAGGGCTCTACTTGAATGTAATTATGTCTATTAAAATCTAACATAATGTAAGGTGCAAATGGGAGACATGAAATGTGTAACACCTTACTTTTAGACTCATTTCCCATGAAATAGACTCCTTTTAAGTCTTATTATACTTGATCCTAGGCTTGAATCACATAAGAATAAAAATCAGAATTTCCAAAATTTTCGATTACTATTCATATGGTAGTTTCCACTTTGCCAACTGAAATTTGAAAATTCATAACTAATTCTAAAAAATAATTTTATAGTGATTCAAGTCTTTAAAAATAGATAAAAAAGCTTATATACATGGAAAAAAATATGAAACAGAGTATTCTATTGACCAATTTATATTGTTTATTTCTCAAACATTTACTGTATATTTGGTCATTTTCTCTTCCCCAGGATTTTGGCCTTATATTTAAAAATTCATATCTCATCATATCCTAAGCCAAATCATACATTCTTTATTTCATATGAAAGCCCTATGAGTCTACTTTCTTGAAATATTTTTTTTGTACATTTATTCAACTTGCACAGGGCATGATGTTAACTTGAATCATAAAGGGTCAGAATTCCACTTTTGATGGAACAGTTTTGGTAAAACCTCCATATCTCCTTTCATATAGCTCCAATTTCCTCCAAATCAGTGGCATATGAAATTAAAAACATATAAATTTCCATAAATGCAAACCACTAAATTTTTTGAGCTCTGTACAATTTATATCATCTTTTTAATTTTCCAGTACCTAACTTTCAGTTTCCAGTTTTCCCAATCTTTCTCTGTTCTGAACCCTAACTTTGAAAAATCACTATAATTCATAAATTTATCCAATTTAGGTGTTCTTTAGCTCTATGAAAAGCTTGTTATGTATAATTTAAGAGCATATATAACACTTATATAGGATGATTTTTTTTTTAATAGGGTTCACTACTCAAATCAATACTAGTGATCTCCAACAAACTTATGCCATAACTTACATAATAAACTTTAGAACACATTTACATTGACATATATTGCTCCAATTTCATGCATAATATCATAGAGGTCTTAAAAGAATATATCCAGGGCATCATACAAGATTTACCCCTTTCATACAAACTTATACAAATTCCCAAAACATAACATTAAGACTTGCATAATAATATCATTCTCTTCCTCTTTTCCTTTAGCTCTTCTTGGATTCCTTGCATTGATTGGCCCTAAACATGGTAAGCATTTGGAAGAGATGAGATTCAAAGAATCTCAGTAGTTACCACTAATCAAGCACATATATAATCATATAATGCAAACACACTTCATCAAGTCATCATTTAATCATTTAGAGTCATTTATGCTTAAACATTTTATAGAAAATTGGACAAAGTTTCCCCTTACATTTTGGACATCCCAGGGTCACAAAACCCCATAATTAACTCAACCAATATCAACAAATCATCACATAACATCATTGCAAACATTTGGTATAACATTAAAACCATTACGACTATATAACCATATAATGCAAGATTAGGTTAGTAAACTACCTTTTAACTTTTGAATCCTTTCCAAACTTTGCACACCTTTTGTTTGAACTTCTAACACTTCTTTGAGTTCTATAGTATCACAAAATGAGGCCATTAGCCACCAATTACACAACCTCATTCACAAAGTGTACATACTTGGACTAAAATTTTCACTTTACTTTCCTTTGAGTTTTTCTTGTACAATATACTTGTATCTACCTATTTTGGACACATGGAATCCATTTTTGGGGTCAAAATCATGAAATTATCTTTCATTTCCAAACCCTAAATAGGCATAAAATTTCATAAATTGTAGAAAAATAATTACTCCATGAATCTTGAAACAACTTGTACATTCATGCATCTTAAGACATTTCCAAGCTTTTCTATGGTTTTATTTTACCATAGCTCAACTTTCTCTCTCTTAAGTTTGCCATGGCTGAAGCTTGAAGTGAGATAAAAGAGAAAATACTCCATGGGAACCTCACTAGGCACTTGGATATATGTGGAAATGACCATAAAAGCTTCCCTTGGTAGTTTGAGTACCAACTTTGGCCTCTTGCTTCTTCTTTTTCTCTTGATGTTTTTGTGCTCTTCTCTCCCTCAGGAGCTGCTGTTCCAGACGTGTTTGAGGAAGAGAAAGGCTGAATATGATGGCTTAACCCAAGGCTTTTAGGAAAGATATCAAATACATAATAAATCATGGTTATTTTTTTACTAATCCTTGGTTAACTTTATCAAAAGCAATTGGCATAATTCGCTTTGTGTCCCAATAATCTGCAGCATACCTTGTGTCTCATTCTTGGCCAAAAATTGCTTCATAAAGTTTAATGGACCAAAATGCCCTTTACCGATTAAATTTATCCGTACCAATTAAGTATTTTTGCCAAAATTGTCATTAAATTAATACAAGATTATCCAATAATTACTTTTGATCCAAAATATTATCTAGACCCAAAATATATTTTATTAAGGTTCAATCATTGTCCTTAGATCAGTACTGCCTTTTGCTGCAGTCTACACTGACTTTTATCAGGTAAAATATTAATATTAAATTCTAATCACCCAATAAATGTTATTTTGTCCTTAATAAGTTCCATAATATATTTCATTAGGTCTAACTCATTGAGAGCTTCGTTTTGACTATAATTTTTCATATTTACAAAAATGTCCTTGACTTAGGGCTAATGTATAATTTTTAGAACTTTCAGGTCATTAACTGTAATTTTTCCCAAACTTATTTTCTCTTTTCCCTTTCACGTTGAGTCATTCTCAAGGGGTTAAATTGTAAATATTCTTTTTTTGGGTCAAAATATAATTTTCTCATTTTTCTGTTTAACTTGAAAAATGACCTCTCTGCTCCTTGTGACGCTTAACGGTATATCTCTGTTTTTCCCCACTCCTTTTGTAGTTTACAATGTTAAATTTTTCATTTTTGAGCCTTCAATTTATTATTCACATTTTACCTCTAATTTGGGAAATGACCGTTTTGCCCTTAAGCTGGGTCAAAAACATAATTATCTATTCTTTTGGGCTTTTTCTTGTAATTTCACCTAAAAATGAATTTTTTTATCATTTATCTTTCACTATTCACATTAACTTTCATATTGGTATATCTCTTAACCTAGATCTCCTAGCTATGCATTACTTATATCATTGCGTTCAGTTTGGAGCATGTTTTCATTCAAGTGGTATATTACATATTTTCCGGGGTAAGTTCTGGAATTAATTTATACTAAAAACCTTATGAAAAATTAATTCCAATTAAGGACCAAATATAACTTTTCTGAAAAATTAGATGAGAAATTAATTCCATCTAAAACTCAATTATATATAGCTTTTTCGTCTCATTTCGTTTCTCATCTTTTATTCATTTTATAATATCCCATAAAAATAGGGATATTACATTTCTTCCCCCCTTAATTAAATTTCGTCCTCAAAATTTTGCTGAATTCTTACACATTACTTCTTCTTATCATTTCCCACTTTCCAAACTATCTCTTAGTAGAGGAATACTTTTCTTATTGGGAAAATATCAAGGACATCATATATTTATCTTATTGTAGGGTCAATGGAAGCTTTCCGTAAAACATATTCGTTCTTACTCTCACAATTCCCTTTATCTTAGGGCATTGATAACTTCTACATAACATACTTATTCGTACTGTCATGATATTTCCTCATCTTTTTCACACTATAATTTTTCTATCGGCATCTGACATCTTTCTTTTCTTTATCTTTCCGAACTTTAAAACTAATCATGTGAATAACTTTTTTGCCAAAGCATAAGTTTACTGCATTAGCTTTGGATGAATGGCACTTACAAAGCCATTCGTGCCTTCTTTTTACTTCATATTCTTTTCATAACCTTTGACTGACTATTCACGTAATAATCTTTCTATTGAGATATAAGCTCATCTCATTAGCTTTGCGTAGATGACACTTTCAAGTCATCTTAACATTTCTTCCATTCTACTTTCTATACCTCAAGTTTAACTTTTCTTTTATTTTATGATCACTTGAGGTTTTTATGGTCTTAGTACCTTTATTATGGTATTATAGACATAATAGCTTGTACTAACTCCGTATCTTGAGAGCATTCATTACTACTGTTATAAGTGGGAATACATTTTTATATAAATTTTATTGTATAGATCATAGACTACTACCCAATCTCAACCCTGATACATTACTCTTACCCTGATCCATTCTTACTTTCATTATCATAGACCTTCTAGGTCATCATTGAATCAGGAACATTTAACATAGGGGAGGAGGTCTAGCCTCTTTAATTCATGAAAAATCATGTCTTCCCTCTTGTTCCCCTATTTTTGCCAGTCCAGTAGAGTATGTTAGAGTGAGAATTTCATGATTTTAATGCCAAAAATGTATTTCTCATGGTGAAAAGCCTTAAGAACAAGTATTAGTTTCATGATAAAGCTTGAGATAAATTATATAAGATTTTATGTTTTTGATGGTTCTTCATGAAGGAAGTTAATGAACTAGTAGCTTAAATAGATGTTTAATGTTATGTTTACATTCAAGAAAGCTTGTGGAAGTCCTAGAAATAATTGAACCTAAAAGGAAAAGCAAGAGGAATCATAAAGGTAGCAATTTTCCTTCTATTGCATTATGTTGTTTTATAATGTCTCTTGATGATTTGTGAATTGCCATGTATCTATTTTGATGATTTGTGACTATTTTGGTTGAGAATATGTAAGGGTTTTTGTTAGGTTTGATAGCTTCCCAAGAGAGGGGTGGATTGGGAAGTTTGAAATTTTCTACAAAATTGTAAAAAAGTAGTGAAAGCAAAAATCACAAAAAAACATAGTGCAAAAAAAAAATGTCAATTTGCAAGGTAGATGAAAGGAAGACACAATGATTTGTTCTGGTTCTGTCTATTCCTCTTGACCTACAACCAGTTCTCAAGCTACCACTTGAGATTTTCTACTATCTTGTAAGAATTGAGTGGGCTCCTTGCAATGCCACAGTAGAACATTGTGCTTTGTTCTAAGAGCTTACAAATTCTCACTTTGTCCTCTAGCAAAGTGTTTCCCAAATCCCTTGTGTAAATCCCTTACAAGAATATTTTTTTTCCAGATGAAGAAAATATTAATTACAACAAGAGAAACTCTCTAATATAGAGTAGATATGACAGTTAAGGTGCAATAAATGAAGTGTGAGTGAGTAGAAGGCTTTGTCTAATGATTTTGATAGAGTTTCAGTATATACAGCATAAATTATTACTCACAACTTCAAATGAAGTTCTATTTATAGATTTATGTCTTAACTATACTTTAGATATAAGATCTAGCTGTTAGAGACTTTACCTAACGGTTACTCTGCAAAACTAGTCGTTCACCAACCATATTTAATGCCTGTAACACTCAAATTTTGAATTTTGGGATGTTAACAGACAAATTTCACAAAGACCATAAGTTAAAGACATTTTTTTTTGCATCACTGCAGGGTATCCCTAGGCTTCGCCCAGGACTAATCCCCCTCGAGGTACGGTCGGGCGCCGAAGCTGGGACCTCTCCCAATGACGTACGCTACATACACAAGGCTCGAACCCGAGACCTTGCTTAAGCGAACTTGAGCCCCCTTCCACTCAAGCCAACGTCCGCTGGTCCATAAGTTAAAGACATTAACGTTGAACTTCCAAAGTTCATCTGTTCAAAAGTGAAATTCGAATTTTGATTTTGATAAATATTTCCCACATTAGAACATATGAATTTTCAAGTTTAAAGTGCATTTGTCAAGTGTGAACAATTGTCTCATATTGCTATAGTGCACTCGAAGTTTGAATTTTGGGGATCCAAAATTCGTCTGTCTATGAGCAACTTAATATGATACAAAAGTTCTACTTTTTGAAATTCGAATTTTGAGCCTTCAAAATTTATTTGTCAGAGAGACCTTTAATCAGACTTATACATTTTCATTCTAAAGTTCAAATTTTCAAAGTCAAAGTTCGTTTGTCAAAGAGACCTCTAATCAAACTCATACATTTCCATTCCAAAGTTTGAATTTTCAAAACCACAGTTTGTTGATTAGTGGGACTAACTTTGAACTCTTTTTACATTCTAATATCAGACATACTTTGACATAGCTTCAGATGAATTTTTCAGTTTTCACAAATTATGCTTGACTCGAAATTCAAATTTCAATTACCTAAAATTAGTCTATCAGAGGTAACATCTCTGTAGTTTCAAATTTCAATTACCAAAGTTTGAATTCTCAACTATATATATGGAGTTTAACAGTCCAAAGTTTGTATGTTAGTCAGTATTTTTCAAATTTAACATATGGTAGCATGGGATAGTTGAAAAACACTATTTTAAAACCAATGGGTGTGAGATCAAAACCTTTTACTCAGTGAACGCTGTGAGAAATCCTACAAACTAATTCTATACTCATTTCTTCCTAGATTTCTTCACTTGAATTCCTTTATACTCCTTTGATATTTTCCTTCAAAGCTTTAGTTGTTTTGAATCATCAAAATACTTGATTCAATAGTTTTAACCTTGGGATGTCCATTTTCTAAGAGGAAACTTTGCCGAAATTTTTATGAACTAATACGACACATTATGTTCTAATATGTTTTCTTGATGATTATTTGACCTATATGATAACATGCATGCATAATTGGTGTTCCTACTGGGATTCTTTGAATCTCATCATTCTCAAATGACTAACATGTTAGGCACAAGTCATGGCAAGGCTACCAAGAAAAAGGAAGGAAAAGGAGATTATTGATTGAAATGTTAATCCTATTTATGGTCTTTTATTTGGAATTTTTATGTAAATTTATTACGTAGTTTTGAATCTATATCTTGAGATTCTTATCTCCCTTAGGATCCGTTTGGTACGTAGGAATAATTTTTATGGAATGGGAACAAGAAATGGAATGGGAACAAGAATAAGAAAATGAAAGGTAATGAGTTTTAAAAGTATGTTTAGTATGACAGAAAAAATGAATGGAATCATGTTATAAATTTTGTTTGATATGTATATTTTAATGATGGAATGGAAGAAATAAAATTCAAAAAGACCAAAATAACCCTATGTTTTAAAACTAATTTTAAATAAACTTCTGTTAACAAAATAGAATAAACTTAAAAACATCCCTCTATCATTGAGGAAGAAGGACCATCACCGTCGCATAATGGACAAGAAGAGAATCATAAAGGGAACATTGAATAGATCTATGATGGGGAACACAAAATAGATCTATGATGGTGAAGCACTAAACAAATTTGCAATGGTGTTAAGGTGGAGCATGGCTAGATCTATGGTAGTGGAAGAAAAAGGAAAATGGTCAGATCTATAATGGTAGAGGACGTTGAGCATGGTCATATCTATAATGGAGAATAGTGATGATGCTTAAGGGTATGCATGTAAACCCGTGACCCGGTCCAACCTGGTCTTATCGAGCTAATCGAGTTAGGCCATATTTCAGACCCGGTCAGGCTTTGAGCTAGCTATGGTTTGTCCGACACGACCTATAGTATATATATGTTTTTTTATAAAAAAATTCTATTTTTTTGCATATATTAATTGATTTTATAAGATGTTTTTCTCTATATATCCTATATAATGCATTTATCATATGATATATATGAAAAAAATTTTAAGATGTTAATATTTTAATTTTATTTAAAATTTTAAATTCTTAATTTAATATTATGTGAAAATAATGTATAATTGTAAATATTCATAATTTTTTAAAAAAGTTAATTTCTCTTATAACATTATTTTTGAAGGAAATTTATTTTTACATAAATAATTACATTTTTTGTTAATAGAAAAAGTTAGTTTTTATTTTATTTTTAATGTTTTAAAATTATTGGGTACTGGGCCAGCCCAACTCTAGCCCGGTACCTAGCCCGATTTTCCCTGAATATCATCGAGCCGAGCACGGGGTGGGGTGAAGTCAGGTCCAATTTAGCTCGTGCACACCCCTAGATGGTGGAATGAACAACCATGCTTCCTATTGTGTCGGTGAGGGTGGAGTGGATTTAGGTAAATGGTGAGAGCCATGGAAGATGGTGGAAAAACAGTAAGATTTGTAATCACCATTATGCTCCATCCAATGATCTGTGGCTAGGTGGCGCATTTGAGGGATGGTTTTTGGCAAAAATTTTATTCAAGTTTAAGGGTATTTTGGTCATGTAAATATCATTCCCTAGAAGCTCTGCAAATTCCTTCACACCCCCAATGGAAGAAGCATTCGCAAGTTTAATGGAAAATTGACTTTCCTGGGAAGTACCATTCATGCACCCCAAACTAGGTAATTTAGTCATTCCCTCCTATTTTCCCTTTTCTTTGTCCAAATTCCTTCATACCCAACTAGCCTTTGGTCTTACATGATGTACAATACAAAATTAGAGCAAGAAATGATAGTGTATGTATGTTATGGAATTTATTTTGCAAAGTTTATGGAAGTAAATGGTCATTTTGACACCCAATTAGTAATGAATATACTGTTTGGATGAAATAGAGGATTATCTTTGAGCATTATATATGCCTAACAACTAGAGAGAATAAGCTTTCCATAACTAAAGAGTAAGTAGATTGGATATGTATGCAATTTATTATGATTTTTCAAATTTATTGCTAGAAAACTAAATAACTGAAAAATGACCAAATGAACAGTACATTTCGTGGAATTTACTGTATTAATTGGCATGACCAAAGCTCTATTTCTTTTTTTTTTTTCATGTAGACAATGTTTTAAGCTATTTTTAAAGACTTGAATCACATTAATACAATTTTTCTATAATTAGTTATGAATTTTTAAAATTCGGTTGTAAAAAAGGTTTTACCATATGAACAATAATCAAATTTTTGAAATTTTCAGTTTTTAACCCTTTAGGTAATTCAAGCTTCTAAATATGATAAATGGATTATACATAAGGTCTAATACATGGAAAATTAGGTCTAAGTTAAGATGTTATATTTTTTATATCAGAGCTAAAGATTTAGTCTCTCTGAGCATTAGATTATGTCCAAAATAGTTTAAGTTAAGGGAAGGAATATATTATTTATTAGTATTCCTTTAAATTAGTTTACTAACTAGTTGTTATTCTATTTGGTGACAAGTCAAATGTCTTCATCCAGTAACAGCTTAGTTTTGGACTACTATGAGGAGCTCAATGCAGTACCAGAAGGACTTAATAGAGAGGAAAGCGTGGGCTCTAATCAGGTGCCTGTTGGCAGTTTAAGAGAATTGCAGTATAAAGTAGGACCTTCCCAACCAGTGTAACAGCCTATTGCCATAGTGCTGATATAGGCTATTTGTCCCCTAAAGATACCTCTACAAGAAAAAGTTGTGGAAGTATTTGAAGGATAATGTAAAAATGTTCGAAGATGTAAATTATAAAGCAAGTTTTTTTATGGGTCCTGATAACACTAGTTATGTGGACTGGCAGATGTTGAGTACATTGTTTTCAAGATTGTGCGCATGTATTCAAAAGAATATGGAGCCTATTTAGATAGACCAAATCAAGTAATGGCATTTATAAACATAATATTGGAAGTTAAGCAGTTTCTGGAAAGTCAAAGGTCACAGCACCCTAAGCCCATATGGATCAACCTGTTTGCCAACAAAATTCCTAATGATGAATTTTGGATATTGATTAAAGGAAAGCTCGAAGGATGGAGTTTTTCGAGCCTAGTTGACTGTGTTAAGGTCTATACCACCGACAAAAAAGTTTGAAGGGCAAAGAAGGATAAGATGATGAAAGTTGAACCCAAAGAACAACTAGTGGTGGCAGGCTCTGAACTTCCAAACAATGATGCTCAAGAGACAACGGAAATTATGCTTGATTGTACCAAGAAAGTCACTGTAGCTATTGGGATTCCCCAATGATAACATTTATAGATATGGTGAGAGACGCAAGAGATTATATGGAGTCTCGAGGCCAGCATTACTTTAAGATGGCTTAGGTAGATGCAATAATTAATATACTGCCTAAAGATGATGACTATTGAAGGCTAGTGAAAGCTAAGCTTATGAATGACTGGCTTGAGAACCTACAGGAATGCATCTAGGAGTTGGTGTGCCATGAACGTTTGCGATTAGAGTTGGAGTATACAGAGAGGACTGAGACAGATCATGTAGAGTTTGATCCACATGAGTACCCTACTAAGGAAGATCCCAAGGAGGATCCAATAGAGACTTATCTTAGAGATAGTCTTGACTCCTTCTAGATGATAGCTAGGAATGTAATTATCTGTACAAATGTATATATATGCTGAACAAATTTTGAGTTGTAATATATACAGTCATAGGTAATGTAGAAAGTTGAATGAAGGAAATGATGTGTGATGATTGTAAAGAAGCTTGTACAAATTTAGTTTATGTGAATAAAGTACTATGTTTATATATGTTCTATCTGAGTACAATTGCTATATGTTCATGATTTTAATTATTGTTTAGATAGAAAATAGCTCGCACTAGGAGATATGCAAGAGCAACAACTCCTGAACAAGGAGAAGTACCATAGGTTAATCATTTATAGGCTATCATGAACAGATTAGATCAACAATAAAAGACTATTAAGAATTTATAAAGGACTATAGCTACTCATAAGTAGCCTCAGGAGGCTAGAGTTAAAGAATCTCCTTTAAGGCAGCATCAATAGTAGGTACCTCAAGCTATACTAGTGAATTTGGCAGCAGGTACAACAATTGAGTTTGCAAATTAGCATAATGTAATAGCTCATTTCTGGAAATATTGTCCTCCCTCAATTTGAGTAAAGTTTGATGTTCAAGCAGTGATTTCTAAGCTTAGAAAAGATCTTCAGGTTAATGGGCTATGCTTCATTAATGAAAGCTCTGTTTATAATATCTTGAAAATTTTAAATAAATTAAAATATAATGGGTTATAGAAAAATTCAATGTATGGGAATAGATGTAAAAAAAAGGGGAAAAAAGGTCAAATTTGCGATCAAGTAACATAAATTCAAAAATTATATTTTTTCCCCAAAAAAATATTTATTTTCATTTTAGCCGTTTGGAAAAATTATAGCAAAGTGCTCAAAAGTTAAAATTTTCATTTTTGCCCCAAAAATTTAGGGTAATTTCACAATTATATAAATTTTATGTCAAAACGAAGCTCGCGATGAACTAAACACAATGGTATAATGGTTTAAGATTAATAGAATTTTTACAAAGAAAAACTTCATACTGAGCATTAAAAAGCATATAGTACGCAAAAAAAGAGCATTGTGGGCCCTATAAAGGTAGATAAAATAAGAAAAAAGGAATGTGCTCCCCACATTTACACCAATTGGGTTAGAATATTGTGGTAATTTTATATCCTAACATAGTTATCACTAATATTTTAATAATAATAAAATATACTGTTAAAGTAACTTTATTTGTCCAGGCCGGGCCAGGATATATCTGGATTAGTAAATATCTAAAATTTTTGGACCAAAATACCCTCAAATTTGTGCATAACCAGCAACATGTGATAAAATCACACTATTTAATTAATTAGGTAATTTTCTAGGGAAAATTCAAGAAGATTTGGTGGCAACTTTTTATTAGTCACAGTTTTATAAATACTCCCTCCTTGGCTCATCTTGTGCAATATATTTAGGGGAAAAAAGTATAGGAGAAGCTCTACAAAATAGCAAGAAAAGAAAGAGGTTGCAAGGAAGAAAAAGAGAGAAAAATTCAAGAAAAAATTGGTAAGAATTTCCTTACTTGTTCCTTTGTGTTTTCCTTTAGGTTTTCAAGTAGTTTGAGTTAGTTTCTTTGAGTTTTCTCCCTTTTCTCTTGCTGTATGGATTTGGTCAAGCTATGGGGGTGAGAGTTAAAATGTTTTCTTGCATGAAACTTGAGAGAAAGTGTGAGAACATGTAGGAAAAGTGTGTTTAAGTGTGTTTGGAAGCAAGTTTTGAAAATTTTCACTCTCCCTGCTAAACCCCTGACTTTGGTCAGTTTAGTATGATGGGACGTTGTTGGATTTTCAATGATTTGATGTTAAAAATGGATTCCTTGGGTTTAAATTAATTAAGAACAAGTGTTGGACTAAAAAAAAAAAGCTTAAGATAAACTATATGAAATTTTAGGGTTCAAGTGAGTCTTTATGAGGGAACCCTTTGATTTAAATGATTTAGTGGATATTTAATGATGTTTTAGGACTTTTGGGAGTTCAAGAAAGCTTGTGGAAGCTTTGGTTCAAAAAGGAAAAGCAAAAGATTACATAAGAGGTAGCTTGGTTTATTTTATTGCAATATGTTATTCTTTGTTATTTCCATGATTATATCTTGTCCATATTGTTCTTACGTTGATTTGTGACTAGTTTTGGCTATTAAAGGAGGAGTTTTGTTCCCCAGAATGTTCATTTTCTAAGGAAAAAATCTACCAAAATTTTTACTTAACAATATCGTATTTTAATGGTTTATGTAATTATTTGTGAAATATTTGTGAAACTTGAATGATATATTTGTATGAAATAAACTAGCTACTAAGATTCCTGAATCTCACTCCCCAAGCACTAACCTTATAGGTTCAATTCATGGCAAGACCTCTAAGAAGACAAGAGGCAAAGAGAAGATTAATGATGATTAGATTTCTACTCACCTTGGTTACTTGTTTTCTTGTAGTTATGTATAAAATAATATGTGTTTTCATGAAGCTGTGCCTTATTGCCATAATGTTCTATTAAAGTTCTTGTGATGTTAGGGACATATTTTAGAAGAGTTTGAATCATGTATTTATGTTATATATTTAGTTTTTGGAAGTTGTGTGCAAAACTATCAAATTCTGAGCACTAATTAATTACATGATCACTGTTTGTTCACGATTTAGTTTTCTATATAAGTATCATATTATTGAAAATTAGACACACATAGCTTTCCAAAAAGCCAAAGATCACTTGATTTGGACAAGTGTACAAATTGTTATGAATTTTTGAATTTGGCTCAAAAAATCTGAAAAAATAATTTTGACCAAATGAACAGTCAAAATGGGATGAATTTAGTGTATAAATTGGCTCAACAAAGTTCAAGTATCATATTTTTTCCATGCAGGTAATGTTTTTAGCTATTTTAAGAGACTTGAATCTTCCTTATATAATTTTTCTAGAATTAGTTATGATTTTTTAAAATTCAGCCAAAAAAATCGGATTACCAAATGAATAGCATTTTAAAGTTTTGAAATTTTCTTATTTGATATTTTAATGATTCAAGCTTTTAAAATAGCTCAATTGGGTATTATATATGCTAATGTACATGGAAAATTATATATGTAAGTAAGGTATGACATTGTTGGCTACTTATATGGTCGAGAAAGATGCAGAACGATAGTGACATAACACTAAGTTGATCTTGCAAGCCCAGAATATACCCTTTAACATGGGAAATATTCTTGGAGTATTTCTATGATAAATGCTTTCCACGATCAATGAGAGAAGAAAAAGAAGTTGAGTTTATCATGCTCCGGCAAGCTAAGGATCAATTAGTGGAAGAGTATGTAGCCATATCCATTTAGCTAGCCAGGTACTTCACCTATTTACAACAACATGAAGATGAGAGGTAGAAGATGGAGAAGTTTGAATGAGGCCTAAAGTTAGTTATCATGGAATGGGTAGCCCTAATGAGAATCAGGGAATTTAATATGATAGTAGAAGTCAACAGAATGATAGAAAGTAGTGTGAATCATAAAAATCTCATATATGCTACCTCAGCAAACAGTAGAAAGGCTATTGCTTATGAAGGTAAGATAAGCAAAAAGAGGAAAAAGCCATGGAACAATAATAACAAGAAAGGTAGAAAGAGAGTCAACAGACAAGGATGTAATATGTAGAGAGATGACCCAGTTCGTGAACGGCTCAAATGGGTTAGGGATGATCAGCATTTGGGTAGATGTCAGATGAATTTTCAGTTCTTGGAATGCTCTTTCACTCATATCACCCCAAATGAAAGGTCTATCTGTGCCAGTTAGCCTAATCAATGGCATGACAAGTTGAGAGAATCCTTTAATGAACCTTCAGTAGTAACCTTCTAATCCTAGAAATCTACGAATTTTTTTCACTAATTACGGTCTTTCCTAATTTAACACTACCCCTATTTTGCTGGAGTCTACTACTACACATTCTTTAGAAATTACATGATCCAAAAACTTCACCTCCCGTAGCCAAAACTTACATTTACAAATTTTGACATATAGTTGGTGATCCCGCAACACTTGCAGCATAATCCAAAGATGAAGTGCATGTTCCTCTTTAATCTTAGAATAGATCAGAATGTCATCAATGAAGATCACTACAAACTTTTCCAAATAAGGCTGAAATACTATGTTCATATAATCCATGAAAATGGTTGAGGCATTGGTCAACTGAAAGGGCATCATGAGGAACTCTTAATGCCCACATCAAGTTCTAAAAGCCGTTTTGGGAACATCCTCTATTCACGGCCAAAGTTATTGGTATCCTAACCTCAAATCAATTTTGGAGAAAATTAAGGCACTAACCAATTGATCAATCAAGTCATTAATTTGGGGTAGAGGATATTTATTCCTGAATGTCTCCCTATTTAATTACCTATAATCAATGTATAATCTGAGACTACCATCCTTCTTAACAAACAACATTGGAACTCCCCAACACGAGACACTGGGTCTAATAAAACCCTTCTTCAACAATTCCTCAATTTGCTTTTTAAGTTCTTCTAATTCAAAGGGTGCCATTCGATATGGAGCCTCAGAAATGGGACTTGTTCCAAGCACCAAATCAGTGGAAAACTTCAGCTCCTCTGGTGGTGGTAAATCGGTAATCTCCTCTAGAAATATGTCGAGGTATTCACAAGCAATTGGATATCTTTTTGTTCCTCCTTCTACATGCACGTTAACAGAGAAGAAAACTAGAAACCCTTGACACCCTCTTTGCAAGTACCTATTGACTTGAGCAAAGGACAAACAAACATTTTCATCCCCTCGTACATTAGGGATATTTATTAGCAATGATACAGTTTTCCGAACACAGTCAAGGATAGCATTATTTGTCTCTAACCAATCCATCCTAATAATAACACCAATATCTTGCTGTAGTAAACAGATCAATTCCAAGATAGTACTTTGGTGATCAAAACAAACCACACAATTTAGACAAGCTTGAGCAGTCTTACTAAAACCCCTATCGGTGTAAAAACTGGCAATTCAAAGGGCAACTCAATTGCCACAATTCCCAGTCTCCGAGCATAATCAAAAGATATGAAAGAATGTGACATATCATAATCAATCAAGGCATGAATAAAGAAACCATTAAGTTTGAGTTTACCTCTAATCATGTTAGGTGTTGCATCCACCTCCTGTCAGGTTATGGCTTAGACTTATCCATGCATTGTTAGCTTCCTCAATGCATCCTCACACCTTGGTTCATGACAACTCCATGCCATATGAGCAGGCTTACCACAATTATAGCATATCAGGCATGGTCAATTGCCATGATTCATTTTGGATTTTTGTGTAAGGAGTTGAGGCACTACCAAAACTTAACTGAGATGGAACTAAATCTTTTCTGGAAAACTTATTCTGACTAAAGCCCCCTTGGTTGAAGCCTCCTCTAGAGAATTACGCTCTGCCAAACTAATCTCTGTTGGACTGATCTTGACTAAACCTGCCTCCACCTTTGCCAAAATGACCTCTATTGTATTAGCCTCTTCCCCTACTAGAACCACTACTGCTACTACTGCTACCAATTCTACTTCCTTTACTAATACCTTTGGAAGGTCCTAGGTGGGAAAAGACACTGATCATTGAATTTCTTCTCTCTTCCTCAGTCTCTTGCATTCATCGGTATAGAACATGAATCTTCACACATAAATCCTCAAAGAATGTAAATTCAACCACCACCAATCTTTCCTTGATTTCTAGGTAAGCTCCCTTAAACAATTGTCAAGCCTTCTGCCTGTCATCAAGGTGACCCTTTAAGTAGGTTGAATATTTGGGTAAATCTAGGAATTATTATATGTAGTCACTAGTTGACAAGTTACCTTGCTGGAAAGCTAGGAATTCAGCCTCTTTTTGCATCATCAGAGCAGAAAGGAAGTGTGTGAAGAATCTCTCCTTAAATTGCTCCCAGTTTATCAGAGCTCTCATGGCTTCCACACTTGTTAGGATACTCCTCCACCAACTCTTAGCCTGCTTCTCTAATTTAAACACTACCAGTTACACCATTTCCTCAAAGGTACAGTCTATTGCATCAAAGATGGACTCAAGTTGGTCTACCCATTCTTCAGCCAATGTAGGTTCTATCTTACCTTCAAAAGCTAGGGAATTAAACTTTTGAAAGTTTGCTAGTTGTGAGGAGATACCCCTCCTTCCAGCTCTTAGGGCCCTCTCAAGCTCCACCTCATTCTCATAATTGTCATCTCCAACATTCAAATCCATATACATGCCAACTTTCCCATTATCATCATCATACCCTTGTTGATTCAACTGCTCTTTCATTATGTTCACTGTTTCCCCCTAGGCATTAACTCGATCACTTAGACCAACCAGCTTCTCATGCATCTACTTCATCATATCATTATTGCTCTATCTTCCCTTATGAGACATCTTCTTCTATACACAAGTAACAACATGTTTAATTATATGACTCTAGACTAGTATTGCAATGGGAATATACAAGTCTATGCAAATGAAATTGTGCCAAGCACTACCACAAAAAGAAAAAATGGCCGGACACATTGCTTTGATGCCAAAATGTAACATCCTACTCCTAAAAGATCTCAAAATCAGTATTAAAACCATCAAAAACCATTGAAAAACATAAAACATGATGAACAGAGTCTAGGGTCATGGTCTACTACAGTACCTCTGCAGCCTGGGAGAAATAGAATAAATTGGCACCATGGCCAAGCTTCTTTCATCGCAGTGCCCATATTAGTTACTCTATCAACAATTTGCCGATTTTCCAGCCAATTTTCGACATGTACAACTTTGTGCTCTAATCTCCAAATTATCCTAATTCCAACTCCTGCAGGTCGCTCTTATCCTCATCTAACTATAGACACTAATTTCATTCGAATTTGTCTCTAGATGAAGATTTTGGACACTCAACAACATTTTGGCCACTTTTTAACCAAAACTCAAACCTTAAACACCCTAATTGCCTCAAAGGCAACTTCGTAACTATAGACCATCCATACAAGTCCTATTGGAAAAAAAACGACTTGTTTAAGGTGGTTTTACCTTAGAGAAATCGCTTCTGCGAGTTTTGACCCCCTTGAACATCAATTCCACAAAATGGGCTATAAACCTCAAACCACACATACAAGGCCCATTAACCATATTAGGCTCACAACATAACCCGTTAGGCATAGTATACTCAAATAGACATACACTATACTACATTGATCAATATCGAGGTCTAGATAGTTATATTGTATAAGTATGAACCACACATAGCAAGTAACTAAACACCATCATCATCATTTCATTAATATTATCATATAATACATAACCACATACATTGTTATACTCCCAGGAATACCTGGACTAGATGAAACAAGGACACTACTTTACTTGGCATAATACATTGCACAAATGAAATGGTAAAACTACCAATTACACTTGTAATTCCTAAAAGTAGAGAGGTCTACAACTCATTGGTCTTCTTCGTACCGAAGTCTTTGCCCAAAATGTTAGCCATGGAGGGCATGAGACAAAGTCTTAGTAATCAGAAAAAGATGCCCATACAATAGATATCAACAAACCTATACATATATGCATATGATGTGACTCATATGCAGAATGTCATGGTATTCATGCTTTCTTCAAACCTGGCTAGAACCATGTAACAACCCTCATTACATTATCCCGAACTTAGTCTCAAGCCCATGAAGTACAATTGATGATGTGTGCAGGACTAGAAGAACCATGGAAGAGAAAAGATTAAGTGAAGTCAGAGAAGCTCCACGCCACGGCAAGACATAGAGCCACCATGAGGAATGAGCTTTAACTTTGGAAAATTTTTGGACAAAAAGGGCTTCACGCTATAGAGAACTTGCCCGCACCACAGTGCTAAACTGTGAATCAATTTAAAATTGAAGCAATTCAATCGGCCAATAGAAGAGAGAAATAGAGGGAGAAACACAGAGCATAGTTAAGGTGCGAGATTTCTAGCATTTGAGAGTGATTTTTTTTCTCTAGAAGCTTCGATCTTGGTTGGTAAGTGATCCTTACTCCTTCTTATCCATTTTTCTTTGGTTTTGAGCTGGATTTTTTGGATATATGGTTGGGTTTTCTGTTTTGGCCAAATTATATTGGTTTAAATGGATGAAATATGATTAATGATATGTTATTTAGTGTTAATGATACTTTGGTATGAGTTTTAGAGGGAGTATATGTGATTTATGCCTGACCCTAGGTTATTTTTTGTTAAGGAAATTAGGAATCTGAAATGTATAGGATTGGTTATGGTTTAAATAGTTTTAAGAGGTTTATTAATGTATGAAAATGTGGTTGGAACATTGGGTTAAGCCTAAATGGCTAAATTGTGAAATTTGGATACTTGTACTATATGTTAATTAAAGGTATTATGACATTGTAGAGGTTGTTTGGTTGATCAGAGGATCACAAGACGTGGGTTAGCAATCTGAGAAGCTTGTGGAATCGTGTGTGTGGTATTGATACCTTAAAGTAACCAGGTGTTTGTATTGTGTGTATTATATGTTAGTATATATGTGTATATATGCATGTTTCCGTTTATACCATGATATTATGATGTGTGTGTATGGTTTTTCTATATATCGTGTTATGCATATGGTCAGATGATATAGTAGATGATGATGACTATATATGATAATGATATGACATTACATGATTTTATAGCATGGCATTGAGAAACATGATGATGATTATATAGTGATATGGCATGAACAACACCACAACATAAACATTGTGAGGAAAGGTGGATCAAATGTTGATAATGATATACGATATGATATGATGAGATATAATATGGTAAAAGAAGGAAGAGATCCCTATCATTAAATCATCTTCTATGGCTAGGAGAGCAAGACATCAGTGGATTATACCTTCCCTAAAATCACTGCCAATTCACCATGATCAAGGGCAAGGAAAGCCACGGTCCAAGTATTAGTGTTACCTTTGGCCAGGTACACTAGTGTGAGGTGGGCTTAGTGATATCCTGGAATCAGTCTTTACCGACTATTGGAAGGGAGTCACCTATACAAAAGGTCTTGTTATGACAATAGCTTATGGTTCTTGCCGTGTGTGGGGGAGAACATGCATTCCATTAAATTTTGCATTCATGGCACATGTGCATTATTGTATGAATTATTATATATGTTGCATGTGATTGTCCTTAGTTACTAAGACTTTGTCTCATACCCCTTTCCCATGAACTAACATTTCAGGTAAAGGTTCTGGTACTAGTCCAAAGAAGACGAGGAAGTCGTAGTGTCTCCGACATTGGAATATTCAAGTCACAGTAGTATGTTGTGCCAAGTAGGATAGTATATTTGTAATCTATACAATAATATTGATATTGACATGATGATGGTTATACAATGTCGATGATAATGAATGTTGTATGATGATATAAATGATTGTAATGATATTATTGGTGAATGGTCATATGTGAGTCTAAAGGGGGTTTTTAGGCCTTGTATGTGTGTTGTGGGTATGTAGCCCATTAAGTGGAATTGAGGTTCAAGGGAGTCAAATCTCAAAGGAGTGATTTCTTTGAGGTGAAACCTCTTTGGACAAGTTAGTTGAGTCAAGTAGGACTTGTATGAATGGTCTTCAAGTGCCAATTTACTTTGGATGGCAATTGGAAGAGGTTTATGGTGAGTTTTGGTCAAAAAGTGACCAAAATGGTATTGGGCATCCAAAATTTTCATATAGATTCGACCAAGATTGACCTGTAAGAGTTGGAATCAAGTTAATCGGAGGTCGGAGTACGAAGTTTTGCACATCAAAAGTTCACCCTGGAAGTTAAACTTTGCTTATATGGTATCAGTAGAGGGGCACCATGGCATCAAAAGTCAGGCCACAGCAACACATGCTTCTGTCCAATTTATGCCACAGCGCCGCTATAGTTGCCGTGGTGCCAAGTGCTACTGCTTGGTTGAGGTCACAGCGATACTATAGCAGGTCACGGTTTCGTATGGTTCTAGCCCAAATCCTGGTTTTGCACTATTTTGATGTTTTGAGAGATGTTTTAGGGGTGTTCTGGGTTGGTTTAGCCAGTTTTCAGAATATTTAGTGAAGTATGGAAGTGTATTAGAGTAGGATGTTACAAACCACAAGCTGACATCATCACAAAAACATTTCAAATAGGTGATTCTCTTCCAGCAACCGGTGAAGACTGATTCCAGGACATCACCAGGCTCACCTCATACTAATGCAACCCGGCCAAAGGTCATACTAATGCTTGAATTGTGGGTCTTCTTCCCTTGGACCACCCGAATTGATGATCATTTAGGGAAGATACAATCCACTACCACCTGGCTTTCTTGACTATAGGAGCAGATTTAGTGGCAGGGATTTATCATCATATCACCATATCATATCATATCTCATCTTATTATCATCACGTAATCCACCATATTTCACTATGCTTAATGCAATGATGATGTTCCATGTCATGCCATTATATTACTATTTAATCATCATCCTTATCATATTCATCAATGTCATACTAGCATGTAATGAGATGGATATGTTCACAATTCTTACATATATATATAACGCCATGTTATTAACATCACATGCAAGGGACAAGGATCAAAGTACACATACCTCAAATAGTAATGTACATACCACGATGGATTGGGTACCTCTTCCTCAGATTAATTCTGATTTTCCTTTTGTCCTTGTACCTCTTCGTGCCATTCCAGTATCCTAGATACCTCCTCATGCCATACATGTTCAAGTTTTCGATGATGTCAAAAAGGGTGAGAAGACATCTAAGCAAACTGGGAAGTCAATTAGGAAAACTACTGCAGAACCATCTGGCAAGACCTATAGTAAGAAATCCAAGCCCAAGAAGAAGTGATTCGATCTTACGATTTCTTGGTCTTTCTTGTATTTCTGTTTATGTTTTCTATATTTCTTATGTAATGAATGACTATCTTGTCTTAAATTCTTGTGTTTGCAATGTCATGTGCTTATACTAAAACTTTAAATGGATTGATTAAATGAGATTCTCTATTTTCCTTTGATCTATTGAGTATATACTACACTTATTTTTGAATTTTAATGTATATGTTGAGGGGGAGCTCCTAGAAGCAACCCAAGTACTAATCCAGTTTACAAGTTATTTTGTCATCATCAAAAAGGGGAAGAATGTTGAATCAAGTGTTTTTGATGATTTCAAACATCTGGAGCTTGGAAGGAAGATATCAAAGGAGTACAAGAAATCTCAAATCAATCCAAAAAGAAATGGGCACAAGATTAAGTTGTAGGATTTCTCACAGTAATCACAAGAGTAAAAGGCTTTGATCTTTCACCAAATGTTTTTTAAAAATATGTTTTTCAACAAATCCTAGGTTAACTAATGATATATTTGGAAAATACTCACTAACAGACGAATTTTGAAGCTTTAGAACTCATATGTTACCTTGAAAATTTGAACTTTGATTGCTGAAATTTGAACTTAAAAAGTTGCTATCTCTGACAGACTAAAATTCAAATTTTGAATCAAGCATACCTTGTGAAAAATGAAAAATTTATCTGAAGATATGTCAAAGTTCATCTGAAAGTAAGGTTTAGAATAAGTTCCAAGATAGTCCTTTGACAGACAAACTTTAACTTTGAAAATTCAAACTTTAGAAGGATAATGCGAAAGTCTGCTCAGGTGTTCCTCTGACAGACGAACTTTGGTCTTTGAAAATTCAAATTTTGAAAAGAAGAGCTTTTGTACCATATTAAGTTGCTCACTGACAGACGAATTTTGGGCACCAAAATTCAAACTTTGAAGGCATTGCAGCAATACGAAACAACTATTCACCCTTATCAGAAGAACTTTAAACTTGAAAATTTTCATGTTCCAACATGGAAAATATTTGTCAAAGATGAAAATTCAAATTTTGCTTTACAACAGATGAACTTCGAAGTTCAACATTCAAGAGTTTAACTTATGGTCTATGCGAAATTCATCTGTTGACACCTAAAAATTCAAACTTTGGATGTCAGACGCATTAAATACAGTTGGTGAACAAATAGTTTTACCGAGTAACCATTGGGTAACATCTCTAACGGTTAGATCTTGTCTCTAACGTATAGTAAAGACATAAATCCATAAATAGAACTTCATTTGAAGGTGTAGGTAACAATCATACGTTTTATATATTGAAACTCTGCCAAATTCTTCAGACAAAGCCTTCTGCTCTCACACATTTCATATTTTTTACTTCAACTATCATATATACTTTAAATCAAAGAGTCTATTATGTTATAAACCATCTTATTTCTTCTGGAAGAAAGATATTCTTGTGAGGGGATTTCACAAGGGATTTGAGAAGTACTTAGCTAGAGTATAAAGAGAGAAACTTTAAGCTCTTGGAACAGAGCTTAGAATTGTACTATAGCATTGTAAGGAGCCCACCGAATTCTTGTAAGATAATGGAAAATCTCTAGTGATAGCTTCAGGACTGGACGTAGGTCAAGAGAAAGAGATTAAACCAGGATAAATATTTATGTCTTCTCTTCCCTTACCTTGCTTTCTACTTTGTTATATTTTATAATTTGTTTTCTTTTTCACTCTTGCTTTCACCGCTCTCTTATACTTTTGCAGAAAATTTTCAATCTTCCCAATTCACTCCCCTCTTGGGAAGCCAGCAGACCTAACATATGTGACCTAGATGATAACATGTATGCATAATTGGTGCTGCTACTAGGATTATTTGAATCTCATCATTCTCAAATGACTAACATGTTAGGCATAAGTCATCACAAGGCTACCAAGAAAGACCAAGGGAAGGAAGAGGAGATTGAAAATTAAAATGTTAATCCTATTTATGGTCTTTTATTTGGAATTATTATGTAAATTTGTGTACACGGTTTTAAATATGTATCTTGGGACCCTTATGTCCCTTTAGTCTAACATGATGTGTGGTACAAAATCAGGACAAGAAATGATGATGTATATATGTTATGGAATTTATTTGGCAAAGTTCATGGATGTAAATAGTCATTTTGACACCCAATTAATAATCTAGCTACTGTTTGGATGGAACAAAGGATTATGTATGAGTTTTATATAATCCCAAAATACTAGATGGAATAAGCTAAAACTAAAGATCACCTATATTGGATATGTGTCCGATTTATTATGACTTTTCAAATTTAGTGTCAAAAAACTAAATAATTGAAAAATGACTAAATGAATATTAGATTTTGTGGAATTTACTGTACTAATTGGCATGACCAAAGCTCTATTTCTTTTTTTTTCATGTAGATAATGTTTCAAACTATTTTTAAAGACTTGAATCACATTGATACAAATTTTCTATAATTGGTTATGAATTTTGAAAGTTTGGTCAGTAAAAAAGGTTTTACCATATGAACAACAACTGAATTTTTGAAATTTTCTGTTTTAACCCTTTAGTGATTCAAGTTTCTAAATATGATAAATGAACAATAAATAAGGTATAATACATGGGAAATCAAGCCTAAGTTAAGGTGTTACAAAAATGATATTTTCTAAAATATGGCTTGGAAGGGTCATAGGAGGAGGAATAGTCTCTCTAAACTACACCTTGAATGGAGGTTGTAGAAAGATAAACCTGATCCATGAATGCGATTTCATTGTGTATGCATCATTTTTTTTAATTTAAAGAATGTTACCTCTTTACTTTTTGATGTCATTGCATATTAGCTCACTTATTATGTGTTATTGTATGAAAAGATATATGATTAGAAGTTACTTTGGTTATTAGGATTCATATCTCACCTCTTATGTGGTTGACATTTTCAAGTGAAGGCTCTAATTTAAAAGAAGAGGTTGATGAGACAATCCTCCACCAACATTTTCAAGTATGGCATCGCAACTTACCTTTATAGCTCTTTTCCCATGTATTAAACATCATTTGGAATCCATTTAAATAGGTTTAGAAGTTTGAATTACTCAATTGGTCAAAACAGAAAATTTTCATTTTTTCGGGTACTATTTATTTGGTCTTTTCCATTTTTAGGTTCAACTTTGAAAAATCATAACTAATTACAAAAAAATGGTATGAAAGTGATTTAATTCCCTAAAAATATATTAAATCTTGATCTATATGAAAAAAAATATCAAACTGGAATTTGGACATGTCTATTTGTACATTTTATTCATTCAAATTTACTTTTTATTTTTCTTTCTAGTATCTATCCAGATTCTGAGCCATAAATTTGAGCACTCATTTCTCATAGTATACAAAGTCAATTCATGTATTCTTTGTATCATTAGAAATATCTATATATCTACTTTCTAAAATATAAACATTGTACAGTTATTATGTACCTACTTGACAAAATGCTATCATAAACCTATAGTATATCAAACTATTTAACACTAGAACAGGTTTTGGAAACAATTTACAACTAATATTATACCAATCCAATTTGTATGAAACTAGTGCCATATAATCCATGAGACATAACATTACATAACCATATAGACCCCTAAATTTTTGGACTTCTACATGATCTTGTACAGAGCCACAAAAATAGACAGTAAATATAACTAAAAATAGCTTCCAGCTTCATCATTCCTTCATGTTTACATGCTTGCCTTTGGTATTACTTGGCCCTATCATTTGGAAACTTAGGGTGTGAGATTGAGAAATCTCAGTAACAATAACATTTAATCAAAGCAATCATAGAACAATAAAACAATATGATAATATTTGTATCAGCAAAGCAACTACAAATAAATGCCTAAAAGTAAGAAATATAAATTACTACCTCAAAGCCCTTTTCTTATCTTTCCACTTTGTTAAATCAAGTGTTTTGATTATTCTAAACTAAACTTCCAGAGCTTGGAAAGAAGATATTAAAAGTGCATGGAAGATCCCAAATGGAGAAATCCAAGTAAAATCAGCGCAAGATTAGATACAGGACTTCTTACCTATTTAATTTGAGTAAAAAGCTTTGAATTGGAAAAATAATGTTTTTAGAAATCTGATTCCATGTTAATTCATGGAATATTTGAAAATCACCCACTAACAGACGAACTTTAAAGTGTTAAAGCTGATTTATTGCTTTGAAAATTCAAACTTTGACTTCTGAAATTAGAATTTCAAATTGAAAATAAGTTATTCAGAAAAGAGATTTCTCTAACAGACAAACTTTAAGTGCAGAAATTTGAACTTTGGAATGAGGTTGATAAGATACTTCTCTAACAAATGAACTTTATGATTTGAAAATTTGAATTTATGATAAAACACAATTCATAAAAATGACCAAATGAATATTAGAATATGTCAAAGCTCATCTGAAAGTAAAGTTTAGAAAGAGTTCAAAATTAGCTCACTGATAGACGAACTTTGACTTTGAAAATTTGAATTTTGGAAACAAAGCTTGCAAGTCTGTTATGATAATCTGTTGACATACGAATATTAGTTTTCAGAAATTTGAACTTTAAAGTAAGTATGAAAAGAGCTCTCTCTGACAGACGAACTTTGAATCTTGAAAATTCAAATTTTGAATTGATTAACTATTGTGCCTCATTGAACCAGTTACTGACAGATGAATTTTGGCGTTCCAAAATTCAAATTTTGAAGGCACTGTAGCAAATTGAAATTACTGTTCACACTTAACAGAACAACTTTAAACATGAAAATTCATATGTTCCAACATAGAATCATTTTCTAAAGATGAAAATTCAAATTTTGCTTCTTAACAGACGAACTTCAGGAGTTCAACGTTAAAGGCTGTAGCTTTCGGCTTCTGCGAAATTCATCAATTGACTAACTGAAATTCAAACTTTGAGTGTCAGAAGCATTAAATGCGGTTGGTAAATGGATAGTTTCTCAGAGTAACCATTGGATAACATCTTTAACGGCTAGATCTTGTCTCTAACATATAGTTGGGGCAGAAATCTATAAATAAAACTTCATTTGAAGATGTGGGTAATGAAATTACTTTGTATATACTGAAACTCTATCAAATCATCTATTCAAAGTCTCTTACTCTCACATACTTCAAACTTTGTGCTCCAACTTTCATATTCACTCTGATTAAGAGAGTTTATTTGTTGTACACAATCTTATCTTCATCTGGAAGAAAGATTTTCTTGTGAAGGGATATCACAAGGGATTGGGGAAGCACTTAGTGAGAGTGCAAAGAGTGAAAGTGTGAGCTCTAGAAACAGAGCATCAACTTTATACTGAGGCATTTTCAAGAAGCCCACTGAATTCTTACAGAATAGTTAAAAATCTCAAGTGGTGACTTGGGGACTGGATGTAGGTCAAGTTGAGAGACTGAACCTGTTGAATCAAGAGTTTTGATGATTCCAAACCAACACTCAAGAGCTCGGATTGAAGATATCAAAGGAGATCAAAGTTGTTTCAAGTGAAGCTTTTCTGAGTATTTGCTGATAGATCCTATGTAGGATCTTTAGTTTTAGTTGTGATTGGGTAAAAGATTTTGATTTGAGAAAAAGATGTTTTCAAACCTTGATTTTGTGTTAAATCTTGACTTATTTGAAAAACACCCACAAACAGACGAAGTTTGAAAGTTTAAACTTAACTGTCAAGTTTGAAATTCAAACTTTGCCTTAGGAAATTTGAATTTCGAGTTAAAACTGAATAAGTCTGAAGAGATGGCTCTCTGTCAGACGAATTTTGATTGTTCAACATTCAAATTTTCATCTAAGTCTGAGAGAAGTTTCCTTGAAACAGACGAACTTTGGTTCTTCAAAATTTGAATTTCAGACAAAACAAAATTTGAGAAAATAGAAGAAATTCGTCTGAAACTGTGTTAAAGTTCATCTGAGATTAAGAATGATTTAAGTTTCAAAACTGCTCTCTGACAGACGAACTTTGAACATTAAAATTTGAATTTTAGAAGCTAAGTTCTTGAGTCTGTTGAAGTGAAACATTAACATACGAATGATGTGAACTTGCAACATTCGAATGATAAAGTTAGTCTGAAAAGAGTCTCTCTGACAGACGAACTTCACTCTTCAACATTCAAATTTCAAAGAAAATGAACTACTGTGCCTCCTTTTCACGTACTGGGAACAAACGAATTTTGGGCTTCCAAAATTTGAATTTTGAGGGCACTGTAGCAAATTGAAAACACTGTTCACACTTAACCGAAAAACTTTCTTCTTGAAAATTCGTATGTCACATTGTGAAAATGTTCTACAAGTTTCAAAATTCGAATTTCACTTCATGAACAGACGAACTTCGTGCTGTAACGTTGAAAGCTTTAACCTTCGGTTCCTTCAAAATTCGTCTGTTGACCAACCAAAATTCGAATTTCGGTATGTCAGAAGCATTAAATGTGGTTGGTTAATGGATAGTTTTTCAGAGTAACCATTGGATAACTTCTCCAACGGATAGATTAAAGTCTTTAACGGACATTTTGAGACCTAAATCTATAAATACAACAACATTTGAAGTTGTGGGCATAAATCTAACTTGTATATAACGAATTTCTATCAAAACTTCTTCTCAAGAGCTTTTACCCTCTCAACTTCAATATTTGTACTTTAACCTTCAAATCTACTCTATTCAAGAGAGTTATTTCTTTGTAAATAATCTACTCTTCATCTGTAAGATAGATTTACTTGTGAAGGGAAATCACAAGGGGATTGGGAAGCACATTATGAGAGTGCTTAGAGTGTTTGAGAGAGCTCCAGAAACAGAGCATACTCATGTACTGTGGCATTAGCAAGAAGCCCGTTGAATTCTTGTTGTATAGTGGATAAATCTCAAGAGTTGTCTTACGGACTGGAAGTAGGTCAAGTGGATAGACCGAACCAGAATAAATCACTGAGTTTTCTTCTCCTTATCTTTACTTTTCAGCTTGCTCTGTTTTATAAGTTGCCTTCATTACACTGTGCTATCTTCACTCATTTCAGTTTGTGCAGAAAAATTTCAATCTTCCCAATTCACCCCCCCTCTTGGGAAGTCAGCCTTGCTAACAGAACCAAGATAAATATCTGAGCCTTCTCTTCCTACTGTTACTTTTACTGTTTATTCATTTATACTCTGTTTTACCATCACATTTTGATTTCTTCACATTCTTGACGTTTTGCAAAAAAAATTTTAATCTTCTCAATTCACCCCCTATTAAGAAGCCAGCTTATCTAACAAGTGGTATCAAAGCTTAGATTCCCAATCAAGGGATTTTATAGTCCGGGAATTACAATGGCTGGCTTTGGAGAAAGCATACTACCAGAGGGAAACAACACAAATAGACCACCTAGCTTCAGTGGAGAACACTATGGTTACTGGAAGATGAGGATGCAAATCTATCTCCAGTCCATTGATCTAGACATCTGGTCCATCATCCAAAAAGGAGATTTTGTCCCAATGATATTGCAGGATGATGGGAAGTACAGAGAAAAGCCAGAAGCTGAATGGAACGAGGAAGATAAAAGAAGAGTCTTGCTGAATTTCAAGGAAAAACACTACTTGGTCAGTGCTTTAAATCAAGACGAATTCTACAGGGTCTCACAATGCTCTACTGCTAAGGAAATATGGGACACCTTGCAAATTTCTCATGAAGGAACAACTGGAGTTAGAGAAAACAAACTTAACACCTGCATAGGTGAGTGTGTAAAAGAGCTGCAGAAGAGATTCACCCTCATTGTGAATTAACTGAAGAGTCTGGGAAAAGAGTACACTTAGACAGAAAAGGTCAGAATGATCCTCAGAGCTCTGCCTCTGGAATGGCAACCTAAAGTAACAGCAATAGAGGAAGCTAGAAGAGAATCAATGGCCTCTGTCACAGCTCTTTTTGGTAGTATTGAGGAGTATGAAGGAAAAATGAAGGCTCTCAAGGAGGCAGGACAAGACAGAAAGAAGAAAGGTCTTGCTCTGAAAGCTGCTAAGGAGAAAGAAGAAGAATCTAACAATGGAGATGAGCTAGATGAAGAAACTCTAGCTATGATGCTCAAAAAATTTGGAAGATCCTATAGCAAGAAGAGAAACAAGAAAATCTTCAAGAAAGGAGCAGCTAGAGATAGAAACAGAAAAGCAAAAGAACCTGTCACTTGCTACGAGTGCAAAAAGTAGGAACATATCAAATGGAATTGTCCACAATTCCTCAAGAAGCAAGAGAAAGAAAAGAAAGTTACAGACAAAGGCAAGAAGAAAAGAGCTTACATCTTATCAATATGGGGCAATAGCTCAGATGAGAAAGAAGATGAAGATGATGAAATTGCCAACATCTATCTTATGGAACTTGCCTCTGAAGAAGCTAAAATCTCATGCAACAGTGATCAAGAAGATGAGGTATATGAATCTAAACCTTCCTATTCTGAATTACTGGATGCATTTCATGAGTTGCATGATGAGTTTGTTAAGGTTTCCAAAGAATTGAAGCAAGCTAAGAAAAAGATTAATAAACTAGAATCTCAATGCAACATCTTTGAAATTACTTCCCTTCCTATTACTGAATCTGCTTGCTGTAAATCATGTATTGAATTAAAGTAAACCAATGACTATCTAGTGAAAAGCATGTGTAGGCTTACTAAAGGTAAAGATATATTGTTTGCTTTAATGGTAAGCCAAAGAATATCACAGGGAAAGGCTAGACTTGGCTATGATCCTTGTGTAGTCAAAGAAAAGATTAAGAAAAAGAATCAAAATGTATATATGAGACATTTTGTTCATGCTAGTGGCAATAGAAAGAAAGAACATATTTCACGGCACATAGAATCTTATGATCAACCAAGGCATGCAAAACAAAAATACTATCTGCATCGCTTTCTTCCTGCATCTCAATCCAGCAGTCCCTCTACCACCTGTCACTTCTGTAACAAGAAGGCACATATTTCCAGTTCATGTGCTTTAAAGAAAAATGAAATTGACAGGAAGGTTAAATGGGTTCTCAAAGGTACATCTGTATCTAGGGAAAAGACTACTGACAGAAAAGGACCCAAGCAAATATGGGTACCTAAAAAGAAAATATGAACCTTGTTTTGCAAGTTTGTCTTAAAGCTAAAAGGAGCAACAAATGGTATATGGACAGTGCCTACTCAAGTCATATGACTGGTGATAAGGAGAAGTTCATCACCCTTAGAGACAAGAAAGGAGGAAATGTGACCATTGAAGGTGATCAATATGGCAAAATAGTTGGCATTGGCATTGTGGGCAAGAATCCTGAAACATCCATTGAAGAGGTACTATTTGTAATTGGCCTCAACCACAATCTGCTAAGTGTGAGCCAGACATATGACAAAGGAAACTAGGTACTGTTTGGCTCAAAGTTCTACCCGGTCATCAAAAAAAGTGATCACAAAATAATCCTCAAAGCTCAAAGGGATGGTAACTGCTATACTATTGATCTTGATGAACTTCCTCCCTTAGATTCTGTCTGTTTGATTAGCCAGGATAATGATAGTTGGTTGTGGCATAGAAGATTAGCTCATGTTAATATGAATCAACTATCAAAACTAGTTAAAAATGAGTTAGTCACTAGCCTACCAAAAATTACTTTTGAAAAAGACAAAGAATGTGATGTATGCCTAAGAGGAAAACAAACTAAATCTTCCTCTAAATCTAAAAACGTAGTCACCACAACTAGACCATTAGAACTATTGCATATGGATCTGATTGCTCCATCTAGGGTAAACAACATTGGTGGAAATCTGTATGTGCTTGTAATTGTGGATGATTACTCTAGATTCACCTGGACATTGTTTCTTTCTTCTAAGAATGATATGTTTGATGCATTTGTAACCTTAGCTAAGAAAGTGCAAAATGAGAAAGGTATTTCCATTGTATCTATCAGGTCAGATCATAGAGGAGAGTTTCAGAATTCATACTTCCTGGAGTATTGTGATGAGCATGGAATTGATCACAACTTCTCAGCTTCAAAAACTCCTTAACAAAATGGTGTAGTGAAGAGGAAGAATAAAACAATTGGAGAGATGGCTAGAGCAATGTTGAATGAAAATGAACTCTCTCAAGTATTTTGGGCTGATAGAGTAAACATAGCAAGTTACATCATAAATAGAGCCTACATCAGACCAATTCTTGGGAAGACTCCTTATGAGCTGTACAAAGGAAGAAAGTCAATTCTCTCACATCTATATGTATTCGGCTGCAAGTGCTTCATCCACAGCAATGGAAAGTAGAATCTGGGTATGTTTGATGCTAAATCTGATGAAGGTATATTTCTGGGCTATTCTAGTAGAAGTAAGGCATATAGAGTTTTTAATAAGAAATCTAAATTAATAGAAGAATCTATGCATGTAGTATTTATTGAAAATGAAACTGTTTCCAAACATGTCACTAATGAGGATAACCTTATTTCAAACTTCAAAAAATTAGATCTTTCTAATGAAGATAAAATTGAACCTCCAAAAGTATCTGAATCTGTTGACATAGAGGAAGATATTCAAGAGAAAGATTTTGAGAATGAAAATAATGAAGAAATGTCTCAAGAACTCCCTAGAGCTTGGAGATATCAAAGGAATCATCCTGTTGATCAAGTGATTGGGGATGTTCAAGAGAGAGTTAAAACCAAAATACAGTTAAGGGATCAAATGATAAATTGTGCTTTCATTTCTCAAATTGAACCTAAATGTACTGAGGAAGCCTTAACTAATGAATACTGGATTTTAGCTATGCAAGATTAGTTAAATCAGTTTGAAAGAAATCAAGTTTGGGATTTAGTGCCCAGACCCAAAAATCATCCTATCATTAGCACTAAATGGTTTTTAGAAATAAACTTGATGAATCAGAATCAATAATCAGAAATAATGCTAGACTGGTTGCAAAAGGATATAATCAAGAAGAAGGTATTGATTTTGAAGAAATCTTTGCTCCAGTGGCTAGATTAGGAGCAATTAAAATTCTGTTAGCATATGCATGCATGAAAAATATTATGTTATATCAAATGGATGTGAAGAGTGCTTTTCTTAATGGATATATCATGGAAGAAGTTTATGTAGACCAACCTCCAGGCTTTGAAGACTCTACAAAACCAAACCATATTTATAAACTGAAGAAAGCCCTTTACGGTTTAAAGCAAGCCCCTAGAGCATGGTATGAAAGGTTAAGTAATTTTCTAACTGAAAAGGGATTTAACAGAGGAAAAGTATATACTACTTTGTTCACTAAGAAAGAAAATAATGATTTACTTATTGTTCAAATCTATGTTGATGACATTATATTTGGTGCTACTAATGATTCTCTTTGCAAGAATTTTTCTAAGCTAATGCAAGGAGAATTTGAAATGTCCATGATAGGTGAAATCAACCTCTTCCTTGGATTACAAATAAAGCAGTATGATGATGGTATATTTCTCAATCAATCCAAGTATCTGAAAGAATTGCTGAAAAAGTTTGGGATGGAGAATGCCAAGCCAATGGGAACACCTATGGCTACTACAACCAAACTGGATATGGATGAAAAGGGAAAAATGTTTGGCATAACCAGGTATAGAAGAATGATTAGATCTCTACTATACCTAACTGCCAGCAAACCTAACATCATGTTTAGTGTCTGTATATGTGCAAGGTTCCAGTCATGTCCCAAGAAAACCCATGCAACTGCTGTGAAGCGTATCTTCAAATATCTTATTGGAACATCACAGATAGGTCTTTGGTATCAAAAAGGCAATGAAGAAGATCTCAAAGGATACACTGATGCTGACTTTGCAGGATCCAAAACTGACAAAAAAAGCACAAGTGGAACTTGTCAGTTTCTTGGAGGATCTTTGGTTTCATGATTTAATAGGAAGCAAAACAGTGTGGCCTTATCCAGTGCAGAAGCTGAATATGTTGCAGCTGGAAGCTGTTGTGCCCAAGTCATCTAGATGAAGCAATAGCTTGAAGATCTTGAGATAGAGATAAAAGAAATACCTATAATGTGTGACAACCAAAGTGCCATTAACATCACAAAGAATCCAATCATGCATTCAAGGACAAAGCATATTGAAGTTAGGCACCACTTCATAAGAGATCATGTTCTGAAAGGAGACATCAGGTTAGAATACATCCCTACAGAAGATCAAGTTGCTGACATCTTGACAAAGCCTCTTTTAGAATATAGACATTGTAAAATCAGGAGAGAATTGGATATGGTAAATCCCAATGAACTGTAAGTAAATTTCTGTATCAATCTGTTTTAGAATTTCTAACATTAGTTTAATTCTAACTTTAGTATCGGAGCAAGTTTAATGTAAGTTGCAGGTGTTCCTTATGAGTTTAAATAACAATAGATTTGAGAAAAGGAGCAAATCAGAATGGAACAGTCAAAAGGTGAAAGAGACAGCAAGAAGTCTGAGTTCTGGATCCACTCTGTAAGTTTTTAAAGTTGAAATTTGCATTTTAATTATGTTTTAGATGAATTGCCTTGATAAATTGTGTTTTTAAACGAGTCAGCATGCTCAACATTCGAATTTAGATGCCCAACAGACGAACTTCAGCTTGGTTTACATTTAATAGTTCTCGGTGGTCCCTCGAAATTAGTCTGTTGGTCCTTGAAAGTCCAAATTTTCAAAAATAAAAGTTTCAATGTTATCTTTGTCCAACAAGATGATTATACAAATGTCTATTTCTTAACATACGCATGTTGGAGAACCTTTACAAAGTGTTGAAATTCGAATTTCTGATTCAAAATTTGTTTGTTGAAACATGCTCACAATGTTGAATCTCTGAAAGACGAATTTTCATATGCATAATTCGTCTGTTGTTTGTTGCATTGATTATTACTTGATGCCTGTTCTTCGAAATTCGAACTTTGTTGAAACAAAGTTCGTCTATTCATCTTGTGCTACTTGGACCAAGCCTCTGTCAGATAAACTTTCAGAAGAAAATTCATTTGTTAGTAAGTTTTACTGAATGGTTTAACTTTTAACTGCACGAAGTTTGAATTTTGACCCCTCAAAATTTGTCTGTCATGCGGTTACACACATTAAAACCGATGATTTTCCACTGAACAGATGCAACCCTATTCATCTCTTCTCTGAGTCAATTCAAATTCTCTCTTCAATGCTCTTTAATTTTGACTGTAAATCTTCATTTTCCACCATTTAAACTCCTTTTTGCATCCTATAAACCCATTCTTAGCTTCATTCTGAAACATTCATCCACGTAAATGGCAAGAGTAAAGAATCTAGAAGTTGGAAAGGGAGAGACACGACCAAAGGAAACGGTCAAATCCCAATATGCCTCAAAGGAGGGTGAAAAGCCGAATCAAGCAAGGCAACTCCCTCCAAACAACAGAAAACAACTCCAAAGGCTGAATCAAAGAAAGTTGGACCTTCTTCACTAAGGAAAACAAAGCCTTCGGTTCCTGTTCCTACTGCTACTGCTGTTACTTCTACTTCCTCCTCTAGTACTAAATTTGGAGAATACTAACTCACAATAATGCCATTATGGAGTACTCTCAAATTCAAGAGGAATACTCGACCAAGTTTGTGAGTAAAAAAGTAATCAAGTCTCATTGTGTGAACATGGAAGATTTTTTATGCTCTAAAAATTTTGATGCTAGACTATGGATGCTGAGATATAAGAATCTGTTAGAGATACTAGAGAGGTATGATGATGAAGTGGTTAAGACATGGTATGCCTCCCTAAAGTACAACAGCAAAAAGAAGAAGTGTGAGGTCAATCTGAGATCAAGAACCATCTGGCTCAAAGATGAAACTTTTAATGACGTATTGGAAATCCCAGGGCAAGATGGCCTTAAGATTGACATCACTACTTTTGGGTATATGGATGAGGCAGAGACTGCTGATAAAGAAGGTGAATCATTCCTAAACTATAAGGAGAGCACAATCCTAAACACTTTGTTTAGAAGAAAGGAGAATAGGCCACCCATAAGTTTACTGAAGCCCACTAACCTCAGTGCTCAAGTGAGGATCCTACACTACATAGTGTCTAGGATCATATTCAACAAAGGAGGTAGCTTCAATCTGATCACAAGGGTAGAGGCACATGTAATGGCAGTAATCATGCGTGGGAAGCTTATCAACCTAGGACATATCATTCTCCAACACATGATCAAGGCAAGGGATCAAAGGAAAGACTCTATACTCCCCTATGCAGCAATCATTTCCAAGATTCTACAATATGCTAGAATTCAGCACCTTGGAAAGGGGAAAGGGAAGCCCACTGAGATTTTCAAGGAAGAGGAGCTACAAAGAATGGGGATTAAGAGAAAAGATGGAAGATGGATTGGGAAGGGAGTAGGAAAATCTAAAGATCTCTTCTTTGATGAAGATGCCTCCCTACAGACAAGAAGGTACCTCTGAGGCTCCTGCAAGACCTACACCTCAGCCTTCTCAGCCTGTCTTATCTCCATCTCTGCCTGCTCACATTCCATCTATACTCTCTCCTCTCGTGCCAAGCCAACTAAGATCACTGAGTTGTATGACAGTTTGTCTACACCCATACTAAGCATCAGGGATGAGCAAAATGCCAAGTTTGCTCATCCGCAAGATCAGATCCACCAGTTGGCCAAGAACATGAAAGTGGTTGCTGATGCATATGAAGACATTCGGAATGTCATTCCTGCCACATCAGCTCCACCTCAGCTATGATTCTCTAAGTCTACTAAGTCTCCAACTCCTGAGCCTCCAAGCCCCTTAGTGCTAGCCTCTCCTAAGCATGATGATGCTGTAAATGATACTGAGGTTACTGGTACACTGAGCACACCAAGTCTTGGTCCTCCCTTGGAATATCGTATGGAAGAAGAAGGGCCTCAGGATTCAAGCTCTCATGACCCCATTCCAGCAGATGCTCAAGAGTCAATCCTGTCCCAGCAAGAATCTGAGTAAGTAGAAAGATTAGTGGCAGCCATCTCCACTTCACCATTCATGCAAGCAGCCCTAAATGAAGAAAGGAGCATTGTGCCTTTTGTTGATTTGGAAGTCATTGCACACAATGCTCTCTTGCAAGCTCTGAGAAGAAGGCTTGAAGAAATGTTTCCTCCTCCTGCTCCCTCACCTGTTACATATTATGGTTTCTCGGAGGAAAGAAGGGCACAATTGGCAATTACAAGGCAAGAAATTTTTGAACTTCTTGAGATTTATGATGATGAAGATGAAGACACAAGTTCAGAAGTTTCTGAGTCCTTGCCAAAGCTCAATCCAGAAATTCCATTTGTCCCTGTGCCTCTTCAAGCTATTCCAGTGTCTAAGATCCCTCCTCCTGCTGATTTTGTTCACCTTCCCGATGATGCCAAAAAGGGGAAGAAGAGTGAGCAAACTGGAAAGTCTGCTGCAGAGCCTTCTGAAAAAACTTACAGCAAGAAGACCAAGTCAAAGAAAAAGTGATTAGAATTTATACTTGGGTCCTCTTGTAGTGCTATATTATGTTTCTGTTGTTTGTGTATTGTGTTTCTATATTCTGTAATGTGTTGCATTGTTGTTTCTTGTAAAGTGACATTTGATGAAATGAAAGAATTCCTTGGTTGCAATGATCTATTCTTGTTGAACTTTGAATGAGTTAATAACTCTCTTTACTTAATCTACTATACATGATATCTTTTGGATTATAATGCATAAGTTGAGGGGGAGCTTGTTAAAGCAAATCCAAGTACTAATCCAGTATGTAAGTTATTTTGTCATCATCAAAAAGGGGGAGAATGTTTAATCAAGTGTTTTGATGATTCCAAACCAACCTTCAAGAGCTTGGAATAAAGATATCAAAGGTGCACAAAAGGGTTCAAGTGAAGGAATTCTAGAAAAATCAGTGCAAGAATAGATGTAGAATATTTAGTAATGTTTTAATTTGAGTAAAAGACTTTGATTTGGTGAAAAGATGTTTTAAAACCTTGATTCTATGTTAATTTATAGAATATTTGAAAAACACCCACTAACAGACAAAGTTTGAAAGGTTTATACTGATCTGCTATTTTGAAAATTTGAACTTTGGCTTTGGAAATTCGAATTTCATATTGAAAATGAACAATTCTAAAAAGAGGCTTCTCTGACAAACAAATTTTGACTCAAGAAATTCGAATTTTGATACGTGTCTGAAAAGAACTTTCTCTGACAGACGAACTTTGACTTTTGAAAATTTGAATTTCGGATAAAATGCAACTTATGAAAATTGAAAAATTCATCTAAGAATATGTCAAAGTTCATCTAAAAACAAGTTTAAAAGGAGCTTTAAAATTGCTCACTGCCAGACGAACTTTGAACTTGAAAATTTGAATTTCAGATACAAAGCTTGTGAGTCTGCTGTGTTGATATGTTGACATACGAATGACAAAATTCATAAATTTGAACTTTAAAGTAAGTATGAAAAGAGGTCTCTCTAACAGACGAACTTTACCCTTTGAAAATTCAAATTTTGAATTGATTAACTATTGTGCCTCATTGAACCAGTTACTGACAGATGAATTTTGGCGTTCCAAAATTCAAATTTTGAAGGCACTGTAGCAAATTGAAATTACTGTTCACACTTAACAGAACAACTTTAAACATGAAAATTCATATGTTCCAACATAGAATCATTTTCTAAAGATGAAAATTCAAATTTTGCTTCTTAACAGACGAACTTCAGGAGTTCAACGTTAAAGGCTGTAGCTTTCGGCTTCTGCGAAATTCATCAATTGACTAACTGAAATTCAAACTTTGAGTGTCAGAAGCATTAAATGCGGTTGGTAAATGGATAGTTTCTCAGAGTAACCATTGGATAACATCTTTAACGGCTAGATCTTGTCTCTAACATATAGTTGGGGCAGAAATCTATAAATAAAACTTCATTTGAATATGTGGATAACGAAATTACTTTGTATATACTGAAACTCTGCCAAATCATCTATTCAAAATCTCTTACTCTCACATACTTCAAACTTTGTACTCCAACTTTCATATTCACTCTGATTAAGAGAGTTTATTTGTTGTACACAATCTTATCTTCATCTGGAAGAAAGATTTTCTTGTGAAGGGATATCACAAGGGATTGGGGAAGCACTTAGTGAGAGTGCAAAGAGTGAAAGTGTGAGCTCTAGAAACAGAACATCAACTTTGTACTGAGGCATTTGCAAGAAGCCCACTGAATTCTTGTAGAATAGTAGAAAATCTCAAGTGGTGACTTGGGGACTGGACGTAGGTCAAGTTGAGAGACCGAACCAGGATAAATATCTGAGTGTTCTCTTCCCTGTTGCTACTTTTACTGTTTATTCATTTATACTCTGTTTTACCATCACACTTTGCTTTCTTCACTTTCTTGACATTTTGCAGAAAAATTTTTAATCTTCCCAATTCACCCCCCTCTTAGGAAGCCAGCTTATCTAACATACTACACTCTTGACTTTTGTAGAAAATTTTAATCTTCCCAATTCACCCCCCTCTTTGAAGCCAGCATATCTAACACGCTTGATTCCAACTTTGTGAATTGTCTCCTTAGACTTCTACAATCCTAATTTCATCACAATACATTTACTAAATTGACTGATTCCGTAAGAAATTTTGTAAAGAAGCTTTAGCCCTAAAAATTTCATATTTCTTATTCTAGGTTTAATCCTGAAAATCTTACCTCTCCTTTACTTATTTATGCAAGAGGAATTTATTTTTACCATTAGTTTTATAAAATTCCAACTTCTAATGTGCATTCTTTCTTAGGCTGAAATTTGTCCTTAAATGCCAAAGGATGAATTTTCATCATATCCTTTTAAAACCCATGCATATTGAACTTTCTTCTACTAGTGCATGCTCTCTTTATCATTGATTTCATGAAAACCATATCCTTTGCTTGACACCTTGGTTGACCAAAATTATTATGGCCATAGGGGGAAGAAAAATTCTATCTAACCTATCTAAGACTTGAAATCTTAAATTCAAAAGCTAGAAAGGAACCTTACCTTGTGATCTTCCTTACTTGCCTTCTTGTTCTTCTTTAAGCTTCCTTTCCTTTTTGCCTTTCTTCTTCTCTCTTTCTCTCTCTATTTTTCAGCTTCTCCCTCTCTCTAACCCTCCAAAATTTCGGCCAAACATGAGAAATAAAAGGGGGGTGGTATCTTATTTATAGAGCACAAGAATTGATCCAAGCCATTCATTTCTATTTTGATCCAATGGCTCATATCAATTACCTCTAGGGTTTTGCTTCTTATTTCATCATCCATGATATCAAGTATTGCATAATCATGACATAATATTTGCCATAATATTTGCATCATAAATTGGCTTAATATTTTCCCAAAAATATCCTACAATTTTTTGCCAATAGGAATAAGAGAGAGAGAAAATAATTCTTTCACTATTCAGTATATTTTACTTGGTTTTGATCAATCTTGTATCAATTACTTTAGGTCTGCACATTCTCCTTGTAATTTATGATATCTACTAATATCATTTGTTCATTAATGTGTATAGAAAATATATTGGTTTGGGATCTATATTTATCTTATTAATGAGTCCAAACAGTATTTTGTATGGGGCCGACATGCTTTTCTTTTCCTTTTTCTTTATTATGGGGCCCATATTTTTTTTACTTTTTTTGTGGGGCCCATATATTTATCTGTTATGCATTTTGCATTCTACATTATTTCCAAAATGTACCTTTTAAGCTTAATACATTCTTCCAACAGAATACAGCATGTCAAAAGTTTTATTTCTACATATATATCATTTGCCCTAAATTTCAAAATTAATTATAATTTAGGACCAATGTTGTAAGTTATTCCAGTTAAGATTCAAACATAACTCTTTTTAAGGACCATAAGAGAACTTAATTCCAATTAAGGACCAAGCATGTAAAATTACTATTTTGCCCTTTCCAACATTCAATTAATATATCAAATCCAACATTTTTTTCCAATCATGTCTTTCTTATAACATTTCTTAATATATCATAAAATAATATTCCAGAAGCTGGGGATGTTACATGTGGAATTTTGGTTTAGTCATATATGATATATGAATGCCAAGAATAGGAGCCATATTTATGATGAATAAAGCATGCAAAGGATATAACTTGATTTATGATTCTTATGTTTGAAAAAGATGGGTGTGAGTTGAATTTGTTATTTTGGCATGTTGTTGAAAGGTGTAATGGTATGCGCATGTGTATTTTGACTAGTGTAACTTGTATAATTAATTATATGGTGGCTTTAAGATAAAGTTAGGAATTTGGGTATGTGACTTTCTTTAGGCCCACTGAGGTTTGAGAAGCCAAATCTTGAACAAGTGAGGTTTGGGATGAGTGGTTATTGTTTTTGTTGTCCTTGTGAGATGTGAAACTTGTATGTGTATGTTTGGTTGGTGGTTGGATGACGTAGACAAATTTGGAGTGGTAGTTTTGAGAGTTGAGGCCAAAAAGTGAACATTTAGGTCTTGACTGTCTAAAATTCTCATATGGATGATTTTTGAGTTGAGGTTGGTATTCCTCATTAGAAGGTATTTTGTATGATGAATAGGCTTTGGAATTACTCAAATCAGAGGTTTAGAGCCTAGGATATAAGCCTCAGAAGTTGGATTTTCTTAACAATAAAAATCTGATGCTATCATGTTGAATTAGTTGCATTGATTTCGAATCCTGTACTTGTGTATTTATTATGAGAACATAAATTTTTATGGTATGAAGTAAACATCTAAAGCTTAAACATGAGTCAAGTTTGAGTTAACTTGAAGTTGTGGCTCAAGTTATGATTTTTCAAAATACATCATGCTTCAGAATCCTGCAGCAATATGTTGAAGTTGCAGAATTTTCTGTACTTATTGGGAAGTAATTTTGCTATGAAATTTCAATGTGCTTCTCCTTTATATGTCGAATTTCTCCAATAAGAATTTCAGGATATTTTGTGTATATTTGGTCGCATGAATTTGAACTTCAAGTTTAGTTGTGCAAAACTAGAAATTATTCTATTTTCTAGCCACTAGTTAAGTTCTCATTACAAATTCCATTGTTTTTAGTTCTCTCCAAGATTTTCAACATGTAAACATGCTTAGATTTGAGCTTCTCTTTGATAAAATAAACTTGTATATGAGTTGAATAAATTTGGTGTGAAGATATCACACAAAGTCTTCTCTAATGCTTATTTGGAAGGTTTCAAGATTGACTACTTACTTTGTTTGTTTTCTTTTGAATGCATGTTGAAGACTTTGTATTTTGTGGGTTAACAAGAAATTGTCATTGTGTATAAATCAATATATAATAATTTGTTGTCCTTATCATATTAAAGTAAGGTTGTTTCAATTTCAAAAGGCTTAATTTCTCAATAATCAAGCATGATTTGTGACTTAAGAGTAGAAGGGTATTACAATAGGAAAAGGGGTTTGATTCTTGATTGTGACAAACGAGAGACAAGGGATATGGAAAATATAGCATCCCAACTTGAATTAAGTTTTGGTAAAAAAAAACTTATATTAAGTAAAGGTTAAAGAACACTAGTTAGGGCTTAATTAATTAGATTATTAAAAATATAGGTCGTTAAGATTGAAAATCAATCCATTGCAAAAACTAGAATTTGGAGGGTAAATCTGAAAAATTCTTACAAAATAGTCCTGCAAAATTAAACAATTACCTAAATCTGGAAAAACATTGAACTTTAGTCCCTATGAGGATTTGGTTATAGAAACACCCGAAACCTCTTTTATGGTCGCTGAAACTTTAGGGTTTGACCGGTCTAAACTTGTGGAAACATCCAAGGGGCTGCTTTTGGTGAATCAAGGCCAATTTCTTGAGTTTTGTGCTCAAATCTTCCTCCTCTCCTCTCTTTTCTTCATGTTCTTCATATGGTTATTGTTTTTGTGTTTGTTTCTTCCATATGGTTGTTGTTCCATGCTTGATTCTTAAGAGGTTGACATAAAAAATCTTAATAGAAATTTGTGGCAACCTTGTATGACTCTTGGATGGTAGACTTTGAGAATTTATGCTTGTGGTTTTGAAGTTGCTATATATGAAACTTGAGTTGGGGAAAAGGGGAAAAAATGCAATATTCCTAATGTTTAAAGGGTCTTTTATAATATTCTGTTATGGACTACAAAAAGAGAATGAGGACGCGAGGAACTTAGTGGAGGCAAAGCACAAAAATAGTGAAACAAACCTAATGTTTAAAGTGTCTTTTTTCAGTGTTTCTTGAAGAAACACCAATAAAAGTATCTTTCAAACCTTTGTTAGCATATTTTTATAAATAAACGTCAATTATTGGGTATCAAGAAAAACTAATTTTGGAATAGTATTTAGGGAAATTTAAAAAGAAAACAAATAATAATAATAATAATAATAATAATAATAATAATAAAGGCTTATCTTTTTCTCTACACTAGAATAACCTACTTGAAACTATTCATTAATGAGGGATCAAAACAATGATTTTTAGTTTAATGTTTTTGCGACACCAAAATGATGAATAATTCCACAACAGTGTGTATGCATTATGAATTTTGGTTTCATGAAGACGACACCTAGAAGAGTTTTTAATATGCAAAAAATAATAACGTTGGGTCCATATGGTAAGATAGATAGTACTTTATGGAAAGGGGATGGGAAAAGGGACTCGATTCCTAATTGAGACCAATGGTTTTTGAATCAGTTGGATCAAGCTATTGAATCGGTTGAACCGACATCCGAAGACATTAGCAACTCATTTTGAAGCTTTGAGTCATTTTAGGGATTAGATTGGATTGGACCATTTTGAATAGAATTTTGAGCTAGGAAGTGGAACTAAGCCAGGAAGTATAATTGAGCCAGAAATCGGGACGAATATTAAGGAACCAACCAATTTTGTAAATTGACTAAAATTTAACTTGAATTAAATTTTTCTAAAATTATTAATTATAAAAATAATTAGAGAGTAAAAACCACATTTCTCTTCCTATTTGACACTCTCCACTTACTCTCATTGTCACCATCTCATTGCAGATAAAAGACATCGAAAACCAAATCTTTTTCATCCTACCTCACTATTATTATGTTAACTTATTAGTATATATTTTTTGGCCACAAACATTAACTTATTAGTATATTATGTTCAATGATTAACATATGTTATTACTATATGAACTTATTTACTCATTATGAAATTAGATTATTCAAGTTTATTTTCAAGTTATTTAATAATTTGAAATTTTATTTTGTCTACATATGTTATTATATATATTATATTAATTTTTTATTTAATTATTATGCCAATAATCTAATTGCTGGTCTTAGGGCGGAGCGAGGATTGAAACAATGGGGGGCCAATTTTTTTTTTTAAAGTTAATGCATATAATTTATTTTTTTTATTTTTAAAATTTATTGTCAGTAAGTTTTCAAAATTAATTTTAAAATATACTAAAAGGATTAATATAATAGTATAATAATATAAAAATCTACAAAAATTGAAAAACTTACAAAAGTTAACCTAAATAAGTAGAAAATTAATGAAGGGACATGTTTTAATTTGTTTAAATAATGCATAATCACTAAACAAAAATATTAGAAGTTGTTTGAGTGTTTATAAAGATTTGGATACACACATGTGTGTATAAAAATCTTACTACATATAAAAAGATAAATAGTGGTTATCATTCCTTTAAAAAAAGAGATTTAGAGTATTATTTTTTAGTAAAATTATATTTTTATATCATTATTTAATAATAAATATTCTTCTATTAATTCTTAGTCAATAACAAAACCTCTAAAGAATACAAAGGAAGACAAAAAGAATGAAAAAAAAAGTAAAATGGAAGAGTAACTCTAGAGAAAGAGTAAAAATAAGTGAGGGAGAGAAACTGAAAAAGAATAAAAAATAAATGTAGTATTTGCTAGTAACAGAAGAGATAGTATGTTAACTTTTTAAATTTTTTATCTACTTTTAAAGTAAAGTATAAATTTGGGGCGGCCAAAAATACGTAATTTTCATGTAATATATAAATTTGGTGAAAATATACATATATTGTAAATTAAATATTAAAAACTTGGTGGGGGATCGTCACTCATACCAGTCGCCCCCTACAATCCTCCTCTGTCTAGTCTAATCAATTGAACCATAAAAATCATGACCCAATAATATTTCTGATTTGATATATGACTAGCTTTTAAAATATTGATTGAGACAAATAATAGATAAAAATATGTCAAATGTAATATCCCAAACTTGAATTAAGTAAATTAAAAGACAGAGAACTCAAGTTTATATTTAATTAATGAGATTATATATTAAAAATAAGGGTTAAGATTGAAAGTCAATTTCTATATAAAAAAAAAGATTCTATAAAAAAAAATTGAAAGTCAATTTGTTGCAAAAACTATAATTTGGAGGGTGAATCAGAAAGATTCCTTCAAAATAGTGCTGTCAGAATTAGAATTTGGCCCTAAATCTTTAACAACTTTTCATGTTAGTCCCTCCAGAATCTTGTTAAATAAACACCTAAAATCTCTTTTCTAGTGGTTGAAATTTTAGGATTTGACCGGTTTAAGCTCGAGGAAAGAGCCAATTTCGATGTAGTGTTTAAGGGACATTTAAACTAATAATAATAATAATAGCATGAGCTTACTTTTCTCTTTGAACCAGAATAACCTCTCTTAAACAATTCGCTGATATAGGAACGAAACAATGATTTTTGGTGTCATGTTTTTGCAAAGCAAAATGATGAACGATACTACCACAACAATGTGTGTGTACATTCTGTATTTTGGTTTCCTAAAGACAACCCAGAAGAGTTTTCTATACACAAAAAATTAATAAGGTTGGGGTCTATTTGGTAAGGTAGAATGCACTCTCTAGAAAGGGGATTTGAAAAGGGATTCGATTTTGGCTTAAGAGAGATGCATGACAAAGGGATATGGCAAATGTAACATCCCAAATTGAATTAAATAAATTAAAAGTACAAGAACACCAGCCAGTGCTTAATCAATGAGATTTTTGAAAATATGATCGATAAAGATTGAAGGTGAATCGGTTGAAAAAAATTGGAATTTGGAGGGTGATTCTGAAAAATTCTTCCCTAAATAGTTAGCGATTCAAAACCTCCAATAAAGACAAAAAAATAACTACAAACTATGACCTGATTTGGCGTAGTAAATGGTGATTAATTATCTGTTGCATTCAAAAGTTGTATGGAAATGAAGCAATTATAGCCGAAAAATTTTGTTTAATTAAATGTTTCCAAGAGGTGAAATTCCACCTAATTGATCTAAGAACAAGCCCTGAAGATTCAAAAAGTTTTTGAAAGAGTCGAATACGAAGTTAACTTATATAATGCTCAACTTATAGAAATGATTCACGTTGGGCTGCCATTCATGTGTATATTGACTGGAGTAAGGCATAATTGTTTCTAAACTTTTTGAGTACCTTTTTCTCACACAATCAAATGCTAATGATGACGATTATATTACTAATGATATATTCTTTTGTTTATTATTATAAGACATGTTTTTAGAGGATTAATGTTTCAAAATATAAGTTATTTTGTGAAATTTATGTAGTATATTTAATATATATTTTTCATTTTTATCTTTCTTGAAAATACTCAAAAGAGTTATAGGGGAAAGAGATTAAGACAAATACAATTTAGATGAGTTATAATTTAATGAAGATAATTTTAGAAAGTTATGTTAATTTTTTTAAAACATTAAAGGTTTCAATTAACTTTTTAGGTATGTGTGAGATAGATAAATATGACTTGTAATAGAAAATAGAGAGAGTAACATTGAAAATGCTAGTCAAATATACTCCCTCCAATAATAAATATAAGATATTTTATCTTAATTCTAAATATATAACCCTTTTCAGAATATCATGTAATATTTATTTTGCATTATCTAAAAATATCCTTATTCAATTCATGAGAAAGAAAGAGAAAAAATTTTAATAATAATAATTTTGAAAAAATATTATAATTTTTAAAAAATTAAAATAATTAACTAATTTTAAATTTTATCTCTAATTTATGTCATTTTATTAAAAAAATTTATATTTAGAAACTAAACAACTTAGAATATATTGTCATTTATGGGTGTTTTCATGGATCCATGCATAAACAATGATTTTGGAACGAACCATAAAAGATTAGATTCTATGAATCCACAATGATAATGATACACTCACCCCAATAAAGCTAGAAACATGGTGGTCCTATCTTCTTATATGAGCCCTTGAGTATGCAGAGGTAAGAACCCAAAGTACTCTTGAAGATGCCACAACGTATATAAGGCTTTAATAGTACACCAAAAAAAATAATGCTTCAATAAGTCAAGGAGGTTCAATGAAGAACCACGAGTGGAACACCAGTCAAGTACGGAAAACTAGAAAATCTCTGTGATTGGTAGTTCTTGATTTATTACAAAATGATGGAAAGTAAAATACAGTATATTCGAAGTTCAACTTAAACTAGCTTAGAAAACATAGACCTAGATGCTCAAAATATTCATGGCCTAACTTAATAACTTAATTAGCCTAGAAAATAGAAGCAACTAGAAAATAAGAAAATACTTATTGTCCGTCCCTAGATCCGTCAACAGCAACGTACTCGGTTTCTTGAATGATCAATTTGTCCTTAATTTATGCCAGGGCGAAGCCTGAGTGTATACTATTGAGTAAATTTTGGCCTTTTTAAATGGCGAAGTACCTCACATAATAATGGTGTGGTAGCAGTACCATGAAGATAAAAGATAAAATTAAACAGTAGAAATAAAAAGCGATGTGAATGGAAGCAAGTGAAAAATGAAAATAGACTATTGGAGAGGCACCTTTTTTTTTTTCCCTGAAAAAGGTACACAATTTTTATGTATTACAAAAAGTTTCGAATGAAACATTATTTAATCAGATGTTGGCCAACAAAATTTATATTGATGATTATGTTTACCTTAGTATATTATACAGTTTATTTTATGGTACTTTTGTTGGACATAGCATGAAGGCGTTGGAAATAAAAACTATTCTAGCTGTCAAAAAAAAAATATCTAGCTATTTGGGCTACAGTAATGTTAAAAAGAAAAAAAAACCGTTCTAATTTTCTTTTTATACATACAAGAAAAAAGGAACATGAAAGAATATATATATATATATATATTTTTTTTTTTAAGATGAGAGGGGTAGTTATGGGAAATGAGACGGAAGAAAGGGGTGCAGACAAAGGGAGGTGATGGTACGCTGCTCGCGACTGGAATGCATCATCAGTTTGTCTTAGTAGCAGACGGGCGTTACCGTTTCCCTGAACTCAGAACATTGCAGCCTTTTCCATCAACTCGTTTCGTTTGGTTTCTAGTTTTTAAACTTAAATTAGAATAAAACAAAATAAAATTTATGAAAATAAAGTTTTAACAAAAATAAGTTTACCATAATATGGCTTATATTTAAATTTTTTATTACAAATTTGATAAAATAATTATGAGATAAGAAACATTTATAAGTTAAAAAATAATTTATTTAATTTATTAAAAAATATATATATTTAGAGATAAAAATAAGTTTATAGGATAATTTTTTAAAATGAATCAAATATAAAGTTGATTTAAAATATATCTGTATAAGTACTTTTACAAATTCTAAAGATTTTTCAAACAAGCTTTAAGACTTTGGATGGAAGTTTTAACATTATTTTTGATAATGTACTTAAATACTTGTAGAGGCCTATCACATATATTTAGGAAAATAATTTTAAATTTAAATACTTCTACGTGAACAAATAATAAAACGGTTCTAAATAGTAAAAAATAAAAGGCATTTATAAAAACATATTTTGTTTGCATTTGGATGGAAGTTTTAACATTATTTTTGATAAATGATACAATGTTTTAATTTAATTAAAATTAATTGAATATTTCATTTTCAAAATTATATACATTTCTATTAAAAATAAAAAATATTTTTTAATTTTGATAAAGTTATAATTTTTAATTTTAAAATTATACAAATATGCATAAAAAATAAATAATAAGTTGTTCAGATTCATCTTAATTTGTCTAAAATTAAATATATTTCTATTATATTTTTAAAAACTATACAACACATGTATGCAATGTTTTGAGAATCGAACCGGATCAAATGGTTGGACCAGTTGGACTATCTCTCAAAGACAACAATAGCTTGTTTTTTAGCTGATAGAGACAATATCGACTTATTTTTCAGCTTCATACCGTTTTAGGGGTTAGGTCGATTTGAATTGGCTTTTAAACTATGTTGAATCCAGAGTTTTGATGATTCCAAACTAACCCTCAAGAGCTTGGAATAAAGATATCAAAGATGCTCAAATGAATTCAAGTGAAGAAATTCTGAAAAAATCTATGCAGGAATAGATGTAGGATGTTTAGTTATATTTTAATTTGAGTAAAACACTTTGATTTGGTGAAAAGATGTTTTAAAAACTTGATTCTATGTTAAATCATGGAATATTTGAAAAACACCCATCAATAGACAAAGTTTGAAAGGTTAATACCAATCTGTCATAGTGAAAGTTTGAACTTTGGCTTTGGAAATTCGAATTTCGTACTGAAACTGAACAAGTCTGAAGAGATGCCTCTCTGACAGACGAATTTTGGCTTGAGAAAATTCAAATTTTGATAAGTGTCTGAAAGGAGCTTTAAGCAACAGACGAACTTTGGATTTTGAAAATTCGAATTTCAAACAAAATGAAACTTAGGAAAACTAAAAAAATTCATCTGAAATTATGTCAAAGTTCATCTGAAACTAAGTTTAGAATGAATTTCAAAATTGTTCACTGACAGACGAACTTTGAACATGAAAATTCGAATTTCAGAAACTGAGCTTGTGAGTCTGTTAAAGTGATATGTTGATATACGAATGACAGTATTTATAAATTCGAATTTTGAAATTAGTCTGAAAAGAGGTCTCTCTGACAGACGAACTTTGACATTTGAAAATTCAAACTTTGAATCACATGAACTACAATGCCTTACAAACTAGCTACGGACAGACAAATTTTGGGGTTCCAAAATTCGAATTTCGAAGGTACTGTAGCAAATTGAAAATACTGTTCACTCTTAACAGAAAAACTTTCTACTTGAAAATTCGTATGTCACAACACAGAAACATTTTCCAAATATCAAAATTCGAATTTCACTTCATGACAGACGATCTTCGGGCATTCAATGTTGAAGCTGTTAACCTTCGGTTTCTGTGAAATTCATCTGTTGACCAACCGAAATTCAAATTTCAGTATGTCAAAAGCATTAAATGCGGTTGGTTAACGGATAGTTTTTCAGAGTAACCATTGGATAACTTCTCCAACGGATAGATTTTGTCTCTAACGGATATTTGAGAGCTAAATCTATAAATATAACATCATTTGAAGTTGTGGGTAACGATTTTAACATTGTATATACTGAAACTCTGCCAAATCATCCACTCAAAGTTTCTTACTCTCTCACTTCAATATTTTGTACTTCAACTTTCATATTCACTCTATTTAAGAGAGTTTAATCTTTGTAATTAATATTATATTCATCTAGAAGATAGATTTTCTTGTGAGGGGACATCACAAGGGATTGGGGAGCACTTTGTGAGAGTGCACAGAGAGATAGAGTGAGCTCTAGAAATAGAGCAACATTTTTGTACTGAGGTATTTACAAGAAGCTCACGGAATTCTTGCAGAATAGTTGAAAATCTCAAGTGGTGACTTGGGAACTGGACGTAGGTCAAGTGGAGAGACCGAACCAGGATAAATTACTGAGTCTTCTTCTCTTTACTGCCACCTTTATAGTTATTTGTTTATACTCTGTTTTACCATCATATATTGCCTTCTTCACCTTGATATTTTGCAGAAAATTTTTAATCTTCCCAATTCACTCCCCTTCTTGGGAAGCCAGCTAATCTAACAAGTAATATCAGAGACCGGATTCCCAATCAAAGGATCTCATAGTCCAGGAATTAAAATGGCTGGCTTTGGAGAAAGTATATTACCAGAAGGCAACAACACAAATAGACCACCTGGCTTTAGTGAAGAACACTATGGGTACTGGAAGATGAGGATGCAAATCTATCTCCAGTCAATTGATCTGGACATCTAGTGAGTCATTCAGAAGGGAGATTTTATCCCAATGACTTTGGAGGATAATGGAAAATACACAGAGAAGCCAGAAGATGAATGGAATGAGGAAGACAGAAGAAGAGTCTTACTAAATTTCAAGGCAAAACACTGTCTGGTCAGTGCTTTGAATCAAGAAGAATTCTACAAAGTCTCCCAATGCTCCAGTGCCAAGGAAATGTGGGACACCCTGCAAATTGCTCATGAAGGAACAACTGGAGTTAGGGAAAACAAACTCAATACATGCATAGGAGAATATGAAAGCTTTAGAATGGCTGAAGGAGAGAATGTAAAAGAGCTACAGAAAAGATTCACCCTCATTGTGAATCAACTAAAGAGCCTGGGAAAGGAGTACACTCAAACAGAGAAAGTCAGAAAGATCCTCAGAGCTCTCCCTATGGAATGGCAACCCAAAGTAACAGCAATAGAGGAAGCCAGAGGAGAATCAATGGCCTCTGTCACAGCTCTCTTTGGCAGCCTCAAGGAGTATGAAGGAAAAATGAAAGCTCTCAAGGAAGCTGGACAAGACAGAAAGAAGAAAGGCCTTGCTCTCAAAGTTGATGAAGAAAAGGAAGAAGAATCTGACGATGGAGAGGAACTTGATGAAGAAACTCTAGCTATGATGGTCAGAAAATTTAGAAGATTCTACAGCAAAAAGAGAAACAAGAAAATCTTCAAGAAAGGAGCAGCTGGAGATAGCAAGAGAGAAGTAAAAGAACCTATCACTTGCTATGAATGCAAAAAGTAGGGACATATCAAATGGGACTGTCCACAATTTCTCAAGAAGTAAGAAAAAGAAAAGAAAGCTGCAGACAAAGGCAAGAAGAAAAGATCTTACATCTCTTCAATATGGGATAACAGCTCAGATGAAGAAGAAGGTGATGAAGATGAAATTGCCAACATCTGTCTCATGGCACTTGCCTTTAAAGAAGCTGAAATCCCATGCAGCAGTGATCAAGAAGATGAGGTATATGAATCTGAACCTTCCTATTCTGAATTACTAGATGCATTTCATGAACTGCATGATGAGTTTGTTAAGATCGCTAAAGAATTGAAGCAAGCTAAGAAAAAGATTAACAAACTAAAATCACAATGCAACATTTCTGAAATTGCTCCTCTACCTATTACTGAATCTGTTTGCTGTAAATCATGCATTGAACTAAAGTAAACCAATGAATATCTAGTGAAAAGCATGTCTAGGCTAACTAGAGGTAAAGATATGTTGTTTGCTTTAATGGGAAGTCAAAGAATATCACAAGAAAAAGCTGGACTGCTATGATCCTTGTGTTGTAAAAGAAAAGATTAGGAAGAAAAATCAGAATGTGTAATGAGACATTTTATGCATGCTGATGGAATTAGAAAGAAAGATCATATGTCACATCACATAGAACCATATAATCAACCAAGGCATGCTAAACAAAAATATTATCTGCATTGTTTTCTTCCTGCTTCTCAATCTAGCAGTCCCTTTACCACCTGTCACTTCTGTAACAAAAAGGGGCATATTTCTAGCTCATGTGCTTTAAAGAAAAATGGACTTGACAGGAAGGTTAAATGGGTTCCCAAAGGTACATCTGTATCTAGGGAAAAGACCACTGACAGAAGAGGACCCAAGCAAATTTGGGTACCTAAAAAGAAAACTTAAACTTTGTTTTGCAGGTTTGTCTTAAAGCTAGAAAGAACAATAAATGGTGTATAGACAGTACTTGCTCAAGTCACATGACCGGTGATAAGGAGAAATTCATCACCCTTAGAGACAAGAATGGAGGAAAGGTGACCTTTGGAGGTGATCAGTAAGGCAGAATAGTTGGCATTGGCATTGTGGGCAAGAATCCTGAAACATCCATTGAAGACGTACTGTTTGTGATAGGCCTCAACCACAATCTGCTAAGTGTGAACCAAACATGTGACAAAGGAAACTAGGTATAGTTTGACTCAAAATTCTTCCTAGTCATCAGAAAAAGTGATCACAAAGTAATCCTCAAAGCTCAAAGGGATGGTAACTGCTATACTATTGGTCTTAATGAACTTCCTCCCTTAGATTCTGTTTGCTTGATTAGTCAGGATAATGATAGTTGGCTATGGCATAGAAGATTAGCTCATGTTAACATGAATTAACTTTCAAAACTGGTTAAAAACGAGTTAGTCACTAGCCTGCCAAAAATTACTTTTGAAAAGGACAAAGAATGTGATGCATGTCTAAGAGGAAAACAAACTAAATATTCTATTAAACCCAAAAACGTAGTCACCACAACTAGACCACTAGAACTACTGCATATGAATTTAATTGGTCCATCTAGGGTAAAAAGCATTAGTGGAAATCTGTATGTGCTTATAATTGTGGATGATTACTCAAGATTTACATGGACATTGTTTCTTTCCTCTAAAAGTGATACCTTTGATGCATTTGTAACCTTAGCCAAGAAAGTGCAAAATGAGAAAGGTATTTCCATTGTGTCTATCAGGTTAGATCATGGAGGAGAATTTGAGAACTCATACTTTCTGCAGTGTTGTAATGAGCATGGAATTGACTACAACTTCTCAGCCCCAAGAACTCCACAACAGAATGGAGTAGTAAAAAGGAAGAACAGGACAATTGGAGAGATGGCTAGAGCTATGATGAATGAAAAGGAACTTTCTCAAGTATTTTGGGCTGATACAGTGAATACAGCAAGCTACATCATAAATAGAGCCTACATCAGACCAATCCTTAGGAAGAAAGCCAAATCTTTCACATCTTCATGTGTTCGGCTGCAAATGTTTCATTCACAATAATGGAAAAGAGAATATGGATAAGTTTGATGCCAAATCTGATGAAGGTATATTTCTGGGCTATTCTAGTAGAAGTAAGGCATATAGAGTTTTCAATAAAAAGTCTAAATTGATAGAAGAATCTGTGCATGTAGTATTTATCGAAAATGAAACTGCTTCTAAATATGTTACCGATGAGGATGATCTTGTTTCAAACTTTAAAAAATTAGATATATCTTATGAAGGTATAATTAAACCTCCAAAAATATCTGAATCTATCAATATAGAGGAAGATATTCAGGAGAGAGATTTTGAAGAAGAAAATAATGAAGAAATATCTCAAGAACTCCCTAGAGCTTGGAGATATCAAAGGAATCATCCTGTTGATTAAGTTATAGGGAACGTTCAAGAGAGAGTTAGAACCAAAAAATAGTTAAGGGATCAATTGATTAATTGTGCTTTCCTCTCATAAATTGAACCTAAATGTAATGAGGAAGCCTTAACTGATGAATACTGGATTTTGGCTATGCAAGATGAATTAAATCAGTTTGAAAGAAATCAAGTTTGAGATTTATTGCTTAGACCCAAAAATCATTCTGTCATTGGTACCAAATGGGTTTTTAGAAATAAACATGATGAATCAGGATCAATCATCAGAAATAAAGCTAGACTGGTTGCTAAAGAATATAATCAAGAAGAAGGCATTTATTTTGAGGAAACCTTTGCTCCAATAGCTAGATTAGAAGCAATTAGAATTCTATTAGCATATGCATGCATGAAAAATATTTTGTTGTATCAAATGGATGTAAAGAGTGCTTTTCTAAATGGATATATCATGGAAGAGGTTTATGTAGACCAACCTCCAGGTTTTGAGGACTCTACAAAATCAAACCATGTGTATAAACTGAAGAAAGCCATTTACGGTTTGAAGCAAACCCCTAGAGCATGGTATGAAAGATTGAGTAATTTTTTAACTAATAAGGGGTTTAATAGGGGAAAAGTATATACGAATTTATTTACTAAGAAAGAAAATAAAGATTTACTTATTGTTCAAATCTATGTTGATGACATTATATTTGGTGCTACTAATGAATCTCTTTGCAAGAATTTTTCTAAGTTAATGCTGGGAAAATTCGAAATGTCCATGATGGGTGAACTCAACTTCTTCCTTTAACTGCAAATCAGGCAGTGTGATGACAGTATCTTCCTCAACCAATCCAAGTATCTGAAGGAACTGGTAAAGAAGTTTAGAATGGAGAATGCCAAGTCAATGGGAACACCTATAGCTACTACAACCAAGCTGGATATGGATGAAAAAGGGAAAATGTTTGACATAACTCACTACAGAAGAATGATTGGATCACTACTGTAGTTAACTACTAGTAGATCTGACATTATGTTTAGTGTCTGTATGTGTGCAAGATTCTAATCATGTCCCAAGGAAACCCATGCAACTACTGTAAAACGTATCTTTAGATATCTTATTGGAACTTCACATATGGGACTTTAGTATCCAAAGGGCAATGGAGAAGATCTCAAAGGATACACTGATGCTGACTTTGCAGGATCCAAAACTGACAGAAAAAGCACAAGTGGAACATGTCAGTTTCTTGGAGGATCCTTGGTTTCATGGTTTAGTAAGAAGCAAAACAGTGTGGCCTTATCCACAGCAGAGGCTGAGTATGTTGCAGCTGGAAGTCGTTGTGCCCAAATAATCTAGATGAAACAACAGCTTGAAGATCTTGAGGTTGAAATGAAGGAAATTCCAATCATGTGTCACAACCAGAGTGCCATTAATATCACAAAGAATCATGTCATGCATTCAAGGACAAAACATATTGAAGTTAGGCACCACTTCATAAGGGATCATGTTTTGAAAGGAGAAATCAGACTAGAGTACATCCCAACTGAGGATCAAGTTGCAGATATCTTGACAAAGCCTCTATCAGAAGATAGACATTGCAAAATCAGAAGAGAATTAGGTATGGTAAATCCTAATGTACTGTAAGTAAATCCGTGTGCAATTTTGTTTTTAGGTTTTCCAACATTAAATTAATTCTAACTTTAGCATCGGAGTATATTTAATTTAAGTTGCAGGAGCTCCTCATGAGATTCAATGGGAATAAATCTGAAAAATGGAGTTTATGAGAATGGAACAATCAAAAAGTGAAGAAAATGGTAGAAATTCTGAGTTTCTGGATCGATTCTGTAAGTTTTTAAAGTTGAAATTCGTATATTAATTGTGTGTTAGACGAATTTTCGTGAAAAACTAAGTTTCTGAGGAAGTCAGCATGGTCAACATTCGAATTTGGATGCCCAACCGACAAACTTCAGCCTGTTATAAGTTGGAACAGTTCTCGGTGATGCCTAAAAATTCGTCTGTTGGACCTTGAAAGTTCGAATTTTCAAGAACAAAAATTTCAAAGATGTGTTTGTCTAACATGATGATTATACTAATGTTTTTCTCTTAACATACGAATGTTGGAAAACTTTCACAAAGTAAGGAAATTCGAATTTCTGATTTAAAATTCGTCTGTTGAAACATGCTTCTCAATGTTGAATCTTTGAAAGATGAAGTTTCATATGCATAATTCGTCTGTTATTTGGTGATTTGATTGCTATTTGATGTTTACACTTCAAAATTCGAACTTTGTTGGAACAAAGTTCGTCTATTCATCTTGTGTTGCTTCAACCAAACCTCTGTCAGACGAACTTTCAGAAGCAAAATTTGTTTGTCAGTAAGCTTTGCTAAACAGTTTAACTTTTAACTGCTCGAAGTTCAAATTTTGACCCCTCAAAATTCATCTATCAGGCGGTTACTTACGTTAAAACCGACGGTTTTTAACTGAACAGACGCAACCCTACTCTTTTCCTCTCTGGGTCTGTTCAAATCCTCTCATCAATACTCTTAAATTCTGATCGAAAATCTTCTTCTCCCACCAATTAAACTGATTTTCGCACCTTATAAATCCAATCTCTGCTTCATTCTGAATCATTCATCAATGAAAAAGCAAGAGTAAAGAATCCTGAAGCTGGAAAAGGAAAGTCTCGCCCAAAGAGATCGGTCAAATCAAAATATGCTTCAAAGGAAGGAGAAAAATCGAAAAGAAAGGCCGAATCAAGCAAGGGAACTCCTTCCAAACGTCAGAAAATTACACCAAAGGCTGAATCAAAGAAAGCAGATCCCTCTTCTTCGAAGAAAGCAGAGCGTTCGGTCCCTGTTCCTGCCGCTGCTGAGACTGTTGCTTCCAGTTTCTCCTCCAGTACTGAATCTAGAGAATATCAACTTACTACACTGCTATTATGGAGCACTCCACAGATTCAGGAAGAATACTCGACCAAGTTTGCCAATAAAATGGTAATTAAGCCTCATTGTGTAAACTTGGAAGATTTCTTGGTCTCAAACAATTTTGATGCTGGAATATGGATGTTGAGATATAAGAATTTGTTGGAAATACTGGAGAGATATGATAATGAAGTAGTAAAGACATGGTATGCCTCCCTAAAGTACAACAGCAAGAAGAAGAAGTAGGAGGTCAATTTGAGATCAAGGACCATCTGGCTCACAGATGAGACCTTTAATGAAGTGCTGGAAATCCCAGGGCAAGATGGCCTCAAGATTGACATCACTACCTCTGGATATATGGATGAGGCAGAGACTGCTGATGAAGAAGGTGGCCCCTTTCTGAACTACAAGGAGAGCATAATCCTGAGCACTTTGTTCAGAAGAAAGGAAACTGGCCAACCATAAACCTGCTGAAGCCCACAGACCTCAGTGCTCAAGTGAGGATCCTACACTACATAGTGTCTAGGATCATATTCAACAAAGGAGGCAGCTTCAATCTAATAACAAGGGTAGAGGTACATGTCATGGCAGCAATAATGCGTGGAAAGCTCATTAACTTGGGTCATATCATACTTCAATGCATGATCAAGGCAAGGGATCAAAGGAAGGACTCCACACTCCCCTATGCAGCTATCATTTTTAGAATTCTGCAATATGTTAGAATTCAGCATCTTGAGTGTTGAATCAAGAGTTTTGATGATTCTAAACCAACATTCAAGAGCTTGGATTGAAGATATCAAAGGAGATCAAAGCTGTCTCAAGTGAAGATTTTCTGAGTTCTTGGTGTTAGATCTTTTGTAGGATCCTTAGTTTTTGTTATGACTGGGTAAAAGATTTTGATTTGAAGAAAAGATGTTTTCAAACTTTGATTTTATGTTAAATCTTTAAATATCTGAAAAACACCTACAAACAGACGAAGGTTGAAAGTTTAAGCTAAACTGTCAAGTTGGAAATTCGAATTTTGCCTTTGGAAATTCGAATTTCGAGCTAAAACTGAATAAGTCTGAAGAGATGGCTCTCAGTCAGATGAATTTTGGTTGTTCAAAATTTGAATTTTCATCTAGTCTGAAAGAGGCCTTTTGGTAACAGACGAATTTCACACTTTCAAAATTCGAATTTCAAGTAAAATGAAGTTTGTAAAAACCAAAGAAATTCGTCTGAAACTATGATAAAGTGCATCTGAAATCAAAATGAAATTGAGTTTGATAAATGCTCTCTGACAGACGAATTTTTAACTTCCAACAGTCGAATTTTCATATAAGTCTGAAAGATGCTTCTTTGCAACAGACGAACTTTGAGTCTTCAAAATTCGAATTTCAAACAAAACAAAACTTGAGAAAATGGAAGAAATTCGTCTGAAACTATGTTAAAGTTCACCTGAGATCAAGAGTAATTTAAGTTTCAAAACTGCTCTCTGACAGACGAATTTCGCCCTTTCAAAATTTCAGAAGCTAAGTTCTTGAGTCTGTTGAAATGAAACATTGACATACGAATGATAAGAACTTGCAACATTCGAATGATGAAATTAGTCTGAAAAGAGTTTCTCTGATAGACGAATTTCGCCCTTTCAAAATTCGAATTTCGAAGAAAGTAATCTACTGTGCCCCTTTAAACGTTCAATGGACAAACAAATTTTGGGGATCCAAAATTCAAATTTCGAAGGCACTGTAGAAAATTGAAAACACTGTTCACACTTAACCGAAAAACTGTCTTCTTGAAAATTCGTATGTCACATTGTGAAAATGTTTTGTAAGTTTCAAAATTCGAATTTCACTTCATGAACAGACGAACTTCGTGCTGTAACGTTGGAAGCTTTAATCTTTGGTTCCTTCGAAATTCGTCTGTTGGCCAACCAAAATTCGAATTTCAGTGTGTCAGAAACATTAAATGCGGTTGGTAAACGGATAGTTTTTCGGAGTAACCGTTGAATAACTTCCCCAACGGATAGATTTAGTCTCTAACGGATATTTAAGACCTAAATCTATAAATACAACATCATTTGAAGTTGTGGGTAACAAATAAAACTTGTATATACCGAATTTCTGCTGAATCCTCTTCTCAAAAGCTTTTACCCTCTCAACTTCTATACTTGTACTTAAAATTTCATATCTACTCTTTTCAAGAGAGTTATTTCATTGTAATCAATCTACTCTTCATCTTGGAGATAGATTTACTTGTGAGGGGTATTCACAAGGGGATTGGGAAGCACATAGTGAAAGTGCTTGGAGAGTTTGAGAGAGCTCAGAAACAGAGCACACTCATGTACTGTGGCCTTAGCAAGAAGCCCACTGAAATTCTTGCTGTATAGTGGATAAATCTCAAGAGGTGTCTTGGGGACTGGATGTAGGTCAAGAGAATAGACCGAACCAGGATAAATCACTGAGTTCTCTTCTCCTTATCTCTACTTTTCACCTTGCTCTGCCTTACGCATTATTTTCATTATACTGTGATATCTTCACTTACTTCACTTTGCGCAGAAAAATTTCAAACTTCCCAATTCACACCCCCTCTTGGGAAGTCAGCCTTGCTAACATTGAGAAGGGGAAAGGGAAACCCACTGAGATCTTCAAGGAGGAGGAACTTCAAAGGATGGGAATTGAAAGAAGTGAAGGAAGATGGATTGGGAAGGGAGCAGGAAAATCTGAACATCTTTTCTTTGTAGAAAGTGCCTCCTAACAGCAAGAAGGTACCTCTGAGGCTTCTGCTAGACCTACACCATAGCCTTCTTTGCCTGTCCCATCTCCATCCAAGCCTACTCACATTCCATAAATCAGAATTGAGCCGAGAATTGAGGTGATTTTTAGAGAATCAGACAATTTTTTAAATTCTGTAAATTTTAACCTAAATTTAATTTTTTTATCAAAATTATTAATTATATAAATTATTAGAAAGTCAAAAACGCTATTTCCCTTTTTATTTTAAAATTACTAATTATAAAAATAAAAATTTTCATTATATTATGTAGTCATTTTATAATATTATAGTCATGAAATGTTATTATGTTGAAATGTTTTAATATTACTTTTAATTATTTAACATATATTAATATCATATGAGCTTTTTAACTTATTATAAATTTGAACTACTTAAATTTATTTCTTAACAATTTGATCTTCTATTTTTCTACATATATTTTTATATATAATATTATTTTTATTTCATTATTTCTTTATCACGAAAATCATGATCCAGTGGTATTTTCAATTTAGCGTTCGGTCTGATTTTTTAAACATTGTCTGTATGCCTATATATAATGCAATAAGAATATGATTATTTTTAAAATTTTAGGATATGAATAAAAATATATATAATCATTTATATGTATAATTAATAAATTACCTAGTTAAAAAATAAAATAAAATAAAATAAATATCAAATATTTTAAAGATTATGTCATAATTAATAAAATAAAATAAATAAAATATTTATAATAATTTAAAAATAAAATCTTTGTTCTTCTTTTTCTAGACTTAATTATTGGGCCAAAAACATGTACAATCATCATAATTCATCAAACAACCGGAACTCTTTTTTTTTATTCCAACACCTGGTATTTTGGGATATCTTGGGTTCATTGCTTGCCCTAAACTAATTCGAATCCCTGTTGTGTAGGACCTTACGACAGCTCACAGATACTTATAGAAAAACTTCTTTGAGACCTTAATTTTTTAACGTTATTGTACCCCTCAAAAATCAAAACCTCAATCCCAAAAAATACTAGTCAAGTCTCTCATCACTTAACCAAGTACCCATTAGTGAAACTCTTTCTTTTTATCACACCTTAAAGAATCATTTCTTTTTTATTAAAATTTGAAATGATACGAAATGTAGACGCCTACTGTGACATTGATTATTCAACACAAATATGTCTACTTTATTTTAAGTGTCAGTGCAATATAATTTTAGATAAATTTTATATATTTTAAAATATTTAATGCTTTTGAAATTTTAATAAAAATTATAATTATAAAATTCTTATAATTTATATTGAATTTTTTTCAAAAAAATCATTGTAAGATTAAAAAATAAAAATTTCCATAAATTTTATTTTAGTAAAACTAAAGGGTTGGATTGTGTATTACAAGAAGTCTCATATAACAAATTACAATATTTTTTTATAGAAATAGAATTATATTATATGAAAATATAAACATAAAATCATAAAAGATTAAAGATGTATGGTATGTTTAGATGAATTTATATATTTTTATTAAAAATAGTATTTTAAAATTTTTTCAATTAAAAGAATACAAGTACTTTTTTCATTGGGAACAATTTCGTCCTCGTAACCATACAAAACAAGCCAGACGGATAGGAAAAAGGTGGCAAAAACATTAATGGGTAAGAAGCCGAGGCTCAAATAATATTTTTTACATTAGCAAATTTCAAAAAGGCTATTCTAATTCTCCAGCATGAGTGGGAGATCGTATCATCTTTGTACCACTCCAGAGATCTCTTTCTGTCTGGTCACAGAAAAGTTATTCGGTTCTAATACGATAATACCCTTTTTTTTTTTGGCTAGAGAATGAAATATCCAGGGAAAGATTAAAAGAGTAAAAAAATTGCAAAAGAAAAAGAGCTATGTTCACGATTTTTGCATAGTATATTTGCTGTAGATTTTATATTTTACATGATTATATAATATTTTTTGGTCAAAATTATATGATATTGATATTGACTAAACGGGAGTTCTTTTTTATAAAGTTTGGAAAATGAATTATATCATGGCAGTGTGAATTACTATGAATTTTATAATTTAAACAAATGATAAATTATTTATTACAAAAATTTAGACTTCTTTATTGTATGTGCTCTCCCCACGCCACTTTGCTCCTCTCCCTCACGATTCACTTGACTAGCTCGGTCTTAATCTCTGCTTTTGTTGTCAAAAATTAGCAATACAATCATTGTAATGCACAAAAAAAAAACCTCAGGCCTTAAATACAAATATGAGAAACAAATAACTATTTTACATAAATAAAAAAAAGTAATTTAAAGTAGTTAGAATCAATAAGTTTACTACAAAAGAAAAATTTCTTTATGAAATATCCCATTTAATGCATAAAATTAAACATATAAACATAATTAATAATCTCTTTCATATTTAGAGCTTATACTCTGCTTAATAAAGAGTATTTTTGAAAAAAGAAATCTTAAATGTACTGGGGATAACCTTTATTTATTTTTATATTTTGGATAACAATTTTTTTATATTTAAGATCGAATGGAGTATATAAGATAAAAAAATTTCTTATATAATGTTTAATGACCACAATCGTTTATACTTTGCAGCACAAAAAATTTAAAATTTCGGACTATCTAAAATTTCACAAATTTTAATTCTAACACAAATAAACAAATTATATTTTTATCATAAAAGTCTTAAAATTCAATATTAGTGATAATAATAAAATTTTCTTGTAATTTTGAATAACATAAATTATAACACTCTTATATTATGTTAATATTAATTGTAATTTCTAGAAACCAAATTTATCCTAATTTATTTTTTTAAACAAAAGTTTAAATGGGTAGGATCTCAATGGCTTACCAAAGCTAGAATAGGTCTTATATAGCTAAAAAAAAATACTTAAAGAGACATGTTTTTTCTTTCATAGAAGGACAATTTTATTTCATAAAAAAGGAAACATTCAAAGGACAAATAGAGACATTAGTAACACAGCTTTCTGCCTTTGTTATCAATATAGCCCACCTTTTTTTTAACAAAAAAAGATCAAGTAATATACATTCAAAGAACTACTTTGTTCCTTGCAAACCATAAGCCCTCTGAAACTCTAAGGCCATATTTGGTTGCACCTTACAAACTAAGTTTCGGCTTAAAATTTGGTTTGATTCTTCTTTGGATGCATTTGGATGTCTTTATGAAATCTAGTTTTGTCATAAGTAACTCCATTGCTGCTTTTCTATTTACTTTTTCGTTGGATTGAAGTGTTGAATCATATCTAAACATTAATTATATATCTAAAAATGTTTTTAATTAAAATCATCTAAACATAATCATTTTTATCAAAACCAATTTTCAAGTTTATCCAATCTAAAAGTATCTAAACATAAAACATGTTAGTTCAAAATCAATTTTCACAATAATCCCTTTTTAAAACCAAGTTTACCCAAACATCTTTTTAACAAAATAAAAACCAAATGGGGGCTCAAATTATCTCAACCAGCAGAATCTCGTTGTATCATCCTAATATATTAGCTCTATCACCCATTGCCTCAAACCTTTTTGGACCAGCAATGAAGATCTAATTGAAAAACTAAACCAAACAGCTCTCACCAGACGCAGATTAAATCTAGCTGTGTTAAAAATTGTATTGCGATCGGATGGGTCTATTAATTATAATTATTAATAATTATAAAAGCCATGAGAACCCAGTTTTCTTTGTAGCTTATGTCCTTCTTAATTGTCCAAAGGCTATTGCTTTGGGACCAGAGTTACATGCTTACATATTCCATACGCGTAGAGTCATATATACTCATTTCACAAATTTTATTTTTGGAACACTTGCATACTCATGCGCACACACACTAAAATAACCAAACACCTACACAACACACACACACACAGACACACACACACACATATGGATGCGTTTGATTTCCTTCATACCTAGCCTCGTGCGCTTTATGTTGTGATAGTGTGGACTTGTTAGTTTCACTTTTCTAAATTAAGATGCTGGAGAAGAGAAATTGAAACAAAGACATATTTTTTTGGGCAACCATAGACAAAATTTTTTCATGTTTTTGGAAATCTTCATGTTTGGTTGTTTAACTAAGATTTTGACATTTTTTTTTTTTTAAAGGACCAATAGTATCTCTTAATCCACAACCCGAAACTAATCTTTTTGAAATATTGAGATTATGGAAGCGGGTTTTGCTTCTTCCATCAAAGTCTTTTCCATACATATTATTGCATTTTTATAGGTCCATGATGACTTATAAGGCTTTGTTTTGTACATAAAATATATAAATTAATGAAATAGAAATAAGAATGTAGTACAAATATGATTTTGTAGAATAAAAAGTATATCTCTAAGAAAATAAAGCATTAAAAATCAATGAGTAATAATAATAATAGTATTGGTCAAAAAAATAAATAAATAGTATTCATTTAATATGTAATGAATTTTTTTTATTGTAGATGGAATATATGAAAAGACGGCTTTTTTTCTTTTTCCTTTTCTAATGAAAGATGTTAAAAAGACTCTCGCTTCTTCACTTGATCTTAGACATGTAAACCTTTTTAGATTGGACCAGATCATTTGAGAACAAGCTTTCTGGCATTGTTCCAAAAATTGGCCACAACTCAAATTCTTAAAAAGCCAAGCCCAGATTCTAATTTTTTTCAAGCCTAAAACTGGCCTCCAATTTGCTATAGGAACCCAAGAAGAGACTTCTAGTTGGTCTAAGTCAAGAGTACTGGACTGCAATTGGCTGGTTCTCTATACATCCAGCAATTGCCGGGTGTGCTGATGAGGACTACACTTAATACTTATGGGCGATTAAGTAGCATCCGTACAAAAAATAGAACTTCCCAAAATCCTTTTTGGTAGAAAGAATTCGCTCTGTACTGCACTCTGATGCAAGTCGGTCATATTCATGAAATCGATTTCCTTTTTTTTTTTTAAATCAAACAGTTTTTTAAATGGAAATCAAGCTGTCTTCCATGGAAATTAAGGGCCCGTTTGGTTTTCAGTTAGTTAAAAATGAGTTTGGGTAGAATTGATTTTGTAACGTAATTATGATAAAAATTGGTTTTGGGATAATGTGTTTATGTTTGGATGATTTATTTAAAAATTGGTTTTGATAAGACTCATAATTTTTCTCTAAATTAAGCTTAAACTCTATTTCATGATTAATTTAATTTTCTTTAACTAAAATTTAATCTGCATTTATTTAATTGGAAATATATTATATCTGATATAACATTTTTTTATAGGTCATGATCTATGAAAATTAAAATTTTGAGGGAATATTTTTAGTCAATAGATAGAAAAAATTTTATGGGAATTTTATTTTCCTAAATTTATTATTTTTTCTTATTTTTATTGATTTATTTTTATCTGGCTTTAAAATAAAATAGATAAAAATGGAAACGGAAAACCGAGAAGCATCAATCAATCTCCTTCTTCTCAAAACACGTTTTGCGCTCAGAATGTGTTTCAAACGGAAAAGTGTAAATGAGACAAACACACCCTAAATCCTATCAAACTCATTTTTGGCCTCAAACGATTTTTCTAATTGAATCCCAAACACACCCTAAGTCTTTTGATAACGCCTTTTGGCCTTATCGATGCCTCTTCCACCTTTCACGGAATATTGAATTCACATAAAGAAAGAAATATGCGATTAAGCCAACTAGTGCTCTATGTTCCACTTGTGAGTTCATTTTCGTATCAAACTTGCTGATTGATATGGTACAATATGCTGTGTTCCCCATTAAATTCGTCAATGCATTATGATACCTTGTATTGTCGCAATCTGATGCAGCAATAAGGTTCCGCACTTAAAAATATGAATCTCAAGTGGGCTTAAGCGCTGTACGTAAAAAAAGTCATGCTCAAGCTTCAAGGCCCAATATACATATCATGGTATCAATATATATATATATAGACATATATTAAGGTTGGAAAAATTGCTCTCATTTACACTCAACAATACTCAAATATAATTCAGCCAAATAATTATATAAAAATGTATATTTATTTATATATCAAACTACTTGTTATTTGAAAGTCAAGTTGGATTCAACTAATAATCTGAATTAAGTTAGGTAGGATCACAATTATAGCAAAATTTCTCAACAAGTATTTACTGTAGCTACACCCATGGCTCAAACATGATATATATAATTAAATTTATAGGACAAGGTCTGGATGGTAGTTGAGGGTTCTAACCGTTTTGTATCCTCAGTTTCAATTCGGTAATGTTGCCAATACTTTGTTCCTATACAATAATTTGATGATTCTTTAACTGCAATTGGAATAAGTATGTCTTTCAACTTATTGGTATCTTCATTGGCTTATCAATTGTATTGGCTGAGGGGTTTGTTTGTTTGTGTGTGAGAATTATTCTAGTTAATATTGTCCTATTTAGTTACTTCACACTTGTTAATTACTTCATCGGTTTCTTTATATGTGTTGTTTAAAATTTTAGCACACAAATTAAGAAATGCAATTAATACATTAGAATTTATTTTAAATTTTTTAAGATGCCCTTCAATAAATATATAGATATGTGAGTAAATAGTATCTTTTTTTTTTACTTTTTAAAAGGATAGATAAGGGTATCATTAGAAAAATAGTAATTAATATTGTTTTGAAATTTGAAAATAACATATATATAGAAATAAAAATTTTCTTTAAATGGAAGAGATAAAAAGAAATGGAGGAAGTAACGAGAAAAAAAGGAAACTGTTTCTCAGTGTTACCCACCACCCACCACTTCTAATAATACAAATTTAGATTATCTTTAGGTTGTCATGAATGTATGCGTTATTTCTTTTGGATTATGTACTACTTTTAAAGGAAACATTTTGTTGCGAGGTCGGTCAACTTGCCACTAAAACTGTCTATTAGTGGTAATCAAAGTTTGCATATTTAGTGATGACAATTTTGAAAAGTGGCTAGATGGGAATTGATATAGTGGCAACGTCTATCCCAGCCAATTTAATATATTTCACGGAACTTTAGATGACGCTAATAATCTTATTTTAATCTCAACCTCTTCAACAATTATCATGAAACAATGATCATTGTTATCGAAGTCTGATAGAATGAAAGATGCAGCGATGCTATATATGCGTTTTACTTGGAGAAATTCCACTTAAAAACCAAGAAAAGAAGATATTTCTAAAAAAGTACCCCAATTCACGTAATTCTAAAAAAAGACTTCAATTTACAAATGAAAATAGTATATTTGCAAATAAAATTGACTCATTTACAAATTATTTACAAATTTCTGTAAATTTTTCTGTTTATTTATAAATATACTATTATCACTTATAAATATATATTATGTTAGCTTGCAAATGAGGTCTTTCTTTGGAATTACGTGAGTGAATTAGGAAACTTTTTTTGGAAATATCTTCTTTCCTTAGTTGATATTTAAATGGACTTTCCCTTTTACTTATTTTTGATAGAATGATTATTTATGAAAATATCTCTGATAGATTTGTATATGTTGTTAGTTCATCTAAATTGTTCAGCTGTCACTCCCTAATTCTTAAGTATTTTTGTTTTAGATATCACATACTCCCTCTGATTTCAAATGTAAGTCATTTTAATTTTAACTGTTTCTCACATATAAAGAAAAGTTGTTAAATTTATTAAATTGGTCTTAAATTCCATTTCTCTTCCAGATTCACCGCTAATTAAATGATTTATCTTTCCAATCATAAATTACATTGTTTTTGTTCAACATATTTAATGAAGGGTGTTAGGGGAAAATTTTATTTAAATAATCTATAAATGACTTATATTTGCATCATGAAAACTCTTCTCTCAATGACATTTATTTGAGACCGGAGGGAATGTAGTTTTTTAATGCTTTTAAAGCTTAAAAAGTATTAGAGATTGAGTTATTTAATATCATATTGTTTTAGGTAAGTTGGATCAAACCCGCCAATCCAAGCGGTTAGTTGGTAAATTAGTGCATGGTTTGATCCAGAATAGACCATAACTCGTGTTAAACCAGTTGATTGAGGAGCAAATTGGTTCATGGTTGAGAGAGTGATCTGGCTTATGCTAAAATTTGGCATTGTCGATGAACTTCTTGCATATCAAACCTACTTTCTTTGAATTGCATAAGTGTATATATCTCTATGGAAGTGGCCATAGGCTTCCATGGAACTATCATTTTGTGATTACTATTCTACCATCATTTGAAATGTTTTAGGACCATTCTATCCCTCACATTTAGCTTTTTTTCACACCACTCTTCTTCCCCAAATTCGTTCAACATTGAGAAGCTCTGATGGTTATTATCAAATCTCAGACAATAAGACTATAGCGATGGCTTGGCCAAAGCTCCGATGAGGGTGCCATTCTTGCACAACTCCTGAACCTGTCGCCACCACATATTGGCAATATGAAGCTACATTGTCTTGCAAAATGACTGAAACCATTGAACTCATCCTACTAAAAATAGAAGCCTCAAGTCTTTAATTTTTTTTTCCAGCTTTGGTGCATTTTTTTTGGATAAATTTGCTTGCTGTGATTTTTCTTTTAGCTATTTCAATTTCTGAAAGTCAATGGGGTGGCTAAAGATGGTTCCTTGCGACAGCATGAAAGATAATGTACTTTTAAATCTGATATCCATTATTTTCTTTTCCTTTTCTTTTTCCAATTCCTTCAAAATCACTTCCAAGTACCAAGCAGGGCATAAAAGATCGTACACTTTCTTTCCATTTCTACTTCTAGCTAGTTGCCTTATAGGAGGCCCATAAAATTAATCCATCAAATTTGGAGCAAAATGAATGAATAATGTTCAACATTCTCAACTGGACACATTTTTTGTGCATTACACATAATATAAGATGAACTTTAATGTTTATAGTTTATGAATAATATAATTTGCTATAAATTAATTTTATATTGTTCTACTTTCTATCTTATTGATTGATATTGATGAATTTTATTTTTTGCATGTGCATCTGACATCTTGGGTATTGGGGCCTAGACTACTCTAGAATCACAGAGTATTTAACATTGCTGCATTTCTAGGGCTCTAATATGAAATCTTTGATTAAGTTGATCTAACTCCTTATTAGTTGAGTCAAGTGTTTGGTGGTGATATTGATGAATTTTATGAATGGTTAATGTTTGCGTTGATTTTATATAGTCTGTTATATAGACCTCTTCCAAATTTTAAAATTATACTCAGCTCCCTTTATTTTTCTACGATATCTTCCCTTAAGTAGAATTTTAATCCCTTAAGTAAAATTTTAACTTTTCACTGCAATATTCTCTATTAACATAAGCTATATATATGATAAGTGACAACTAAATATGCACAAATTAAAATAAAAATAGTAGTTTTTTCATTTAAAAAAATAAAAAAAATATTTATTTCCGAACATGAAAGATATGCTAGTCAAGATTTTTAGAAGCACACTAAAATTTAATTTTTTTAAAAAACATCCCTATATAATTTAAAAATAAGGGATATAATATTTTAACTCCAAATTTAAATTACTTGGGTTTTGACCACTTGAACCCCTCATCCTACCTATTGGATGACATACCCATTTTTCCATAGAATTCACTAAAATTCCCATACGACCTTGTGTCATACTCAGACTCATCAAGGTACATATGGGCAACCAATGCCATAGACCCCAAACTCTCATTAATAATGAATGAGACGTATGCCCGAAAACACTTTATCAACACGATATACCTTATTACAAAACACCAAGATTGTTTTAGCACACTCAAACCACAAAGAATATAGTCTCTCCAATCACTATATATACATCCAAACACGCCCTAAACCTGAACAACTTTGGGGCTACAAATGACAATAGATAGGCATTTGAAATAGAAACCCAAGCTAACAACTAGGAGGATTCACATAAAACCACATCACACCTGGCATCTAGTTATACCTCTACATTTGGCATAATACTAGACTAACATGTAACATGTGTTCTCGGATGAGCTCATATTGATCATGAGTACTCAAATATCCCATACTCGAACCAAAGGAGAATCCTCCTTGGATGCCATCTAGCTAGAATTAAAATCCTCTACTATAAATGGGTATTAACCTGTGTCTTGGGGGGGGGGGGGAGAGGGGGGGGGAAGGTGAAACAAACATCCCAATAACCAAGGGCAATTATAGTCAAAATCTTTCCTTTTATAAATGCTTAGAAACACCATAGTTTAATATTAATCAAATACAAGGAATCAACATACACTTACGCACATGCAATATGAATTATGTAAAATGCTATGCACATGATATGTAAAACCCATATCAATCATCGCAGAAACCATGAGCTAGTTACCATCACATGGTAACTTTGATCAATAACCCTCTTCCAACAACCCATGAAAGCCGATTTCGTGGCACTATTAAGCTTATTATCACTAGTTATAACATAGCCAAAGGTCATTCCATTAATAACTAAATCATGGTTCCCCTTCCCCTTAACATTTTTCATTCTAAGTTCTATCCTTCAAATTATACTCTATCCTAGCTAATTTTGTCATAAGGAATACATTTTCAACCTTAATTTGATGAAATTCAAACTCCCAGACTCATAGGGCATAGGGAGAAATTTGCTTTGTTTTCATGAATTCTCATGCAATTATATCTTAATTTTCCCTGAGCATGCTTATGCTAACATTATTTTTGTTACCCATACATTCCTCCTTAGTTTTTCTGACTTGGTCGAAAGTAATCTTGAGAGGAAAAGAAAAGGATTTTCAACAATTTTCATACAATCTCATCTTTAACTTACTAATTTATAGTTCTACTTCATTGTTTGCAGAAAATTTCCATTTCCTTTTCTTTTCTATGCTTGACCAAAATTATTAGAGATCAAAGAGGGAGGGAAATTTCATTCTTCCTATCTAAAAATCTTGGCTCCTATCTCAAAAATTAAAGGGATTAAAGAAGAAATTTTACCTTAATTTCTTTGATTTTTCCTTGCCTTTTCTTTCCTCCTTGCTTCCTTGGTTTCTCCCTCTTTCTCTCTCTTCCTTGCAGCTTCTCCCTCTTCTATTTAGATTAGCCAAATATATCCTGGAGGGGGTGATGGCATATTTATAGAGATCTAGAATTAATCTTAGCCCTTCATTCTCAATTGATCAAATGGTCCAGATTTAATGTGTGACATCACCCATGACATCATCCAAATATTTTATTATTTTTTTGCTACATATATTTTCCCCCAAAATTTTTGGCTGCAACAAGTGGAAGGAGGAAGAAAATTTTCGTTCAAAAGCATGTTGAAACTTTGAAGAAAGAGAGGAGGGAAAGAGAGGAAAAATTGCACCTTGATTCCCTATGAATTTTTCCAAAAAGAAGGGAGAATGAGAAAATAACTTTCCAATCATCAAATAATTTTTTCATTAGTCTAGATGGATTTTACACATTTTTTACATAAGGTCTACTTTTCTTGCATCAATTGGTGTTGCTTGCACCTCTATATGCAATATAAATTATATTGGATTTAAAGTATTTAACTGTCTATTTATCTATTAAAAAGTATTTACTTGTATGGGCCACAATCTTTTACTATTTGCTTTTGACTCCAGTGGGCCCACCTATCTCTTTAATATCCTTTATTTTCAAATCAGTCTATTTTCCAATCTAGACCTCCTGGTTATCCAAAACTTATATCATTGGATTCAGCTCGTCGAGAATTTCTATTTGACATGTGCTTTGCATAATTTTTGTTGGGTGGAATTAATTCCTACTTAGAACCTTAGGGGAAATTAATTTCAATTGAGGACCTCTGGTGAATTAATACCAATTAAAGACTAAGCTTAAGAAATGACCATTTTGTCCTGCCTAGTATTTAAACAACATTTCAATTGTAATATCTTTTCCAACCATGCTTTCTAGTATAACCGTACAAAACACCTTATTATTATGCTTAAATTACACAACCTTTGAAATCTAGATGTTACACTATCTACACACAATAGCACATCATTAAAGCATTTGAATTCAATTTAATAGGTGGAAATCCATCCCAACTAGACCCTCAACATCCAACACCAAATTCCATTGTTAAAAGTTAGAAAAAGAGGAAGGAGCAAGTGGAGAATCATCATGGAGCTCCAAAACGCATCCCAACACCTCAGACCTTTGAACCCTAGTAGAGAACCTTTGATCTCCTCCATTTCGCCTTCCCTTGTCAAGCATTATTTAAAAATAGAGTTCGCGACATTGCGCAGTGGTGCCAATGCTCTTTGTCTCCAAATTTCACTAGTGCAAATTTGACTCTTATCGCTGTGTGGAAAGCTTCTGTCTCCAACCTCCCACCAATCCTGCACAATTCCAAGTGTAACACCCTATACTTTGAAACAAAAAATCCAATACTTGAAACACCCAAAACCATAAACCAGACAAAACAGAGTTGGAGTTGCTACTTGCTATAATGCTGTCATGGCCTCTAAGAGGCAGAATAGTGTGGTGTTGTAGCTAAACACCTGGCGCTATAGTGCTGTCAGCTGATACCATATCAGTATTTTGCTTATTTTTTTCGGTAAACTTGTGGCTTGCATAACTTTGTGCTTCGACTTCCGATTAACCTGATTCCAACTCCTACAAGTTATTATACACCTAATCTAACTATAGACACCAACCACACTATAAAATACCTCCATATGGAGATTTTGGACACCCAAAATCATTTTGGTCACTTTTGACTAAAATCAAGAATTTAACAACCCCAATTGCTACCAATAACCAATTGACAGCCCATAACTATTCCCATGGGTCACAAATGATACAACCAACTTGCCCAAAGAGGTTTCTTCTCAGAGAAACCACTTCTTTAAATTTTGACCTCCTTGAACCTTAAGACACATCGATGGGCTATATGTCCAAATTACACATACACAAGCCTAAAACTATATTGAGTTCACAATGAGACGTACTAGGCCTAACATACACAATCAAACATGTACTAGCATATATTAACCCATACTGAGGTCCAGAATCATATCACATCACATAACCACAACATACACTGGTATTTAGCCATCTTTATAACACTCCTCAACATTCTATTAATTATACAATACCATATACGCCACAATGCTCCCAGGAATACCAAGAACAAGCGATACATATATCACTTAGCTACTCAATACAACTCATTACATAAACTAATAACATAGAGCTACCAGCCACTCGGATATTCCCATGATGGAGAGAGCCAGGATTCCTTAGTCTTCTCCAGACTAGCGCTAGAGTTTTTGCTTGAAATGTTAACCATAGAGGGGTGACAGAGTCATAGTAACTGGGAAAACACACAACAGACAATATATATTTGATATAATCAAAGGTATACATATGATATGATGCAATGCTGATGCAATGGAATGAAAGTTCCCCTTCGTAGATAGCAAGAATCATGGGCTAGTACAACCACAAGGCATACCCAATAGGTTATCCCCTTCCAACAGCTGGTAAAGACTGATTTTGGGACATTACCAAGCTTACCGCTCACTAGTATGACCTGGCCAAAGGCCACACTAATGATTGGACCGTGGTTCACCTTTCCCTGGACCACTCAAAGTGGTGATGATTTAGGGAAGGTGCATCCCTAATTTACTGCCACCTTGCTCTCCTATCCATAGAAGAGGATTTAGTTGCACGGATATATAATCATCTACCACACAACTTGGCTACTAGTGGTTCGATATACCACGTGGTATCATCATACCTCATTTCTTCATCACCCAATCAATCATTCCCAATATGCATAATGTGGTGATGATGCTCAATGTCATGCTAACATGTCTATACCACAAAAAATGATAATCATTCTCATAATCATTATTGTTATCATGCTAGCATGCTATCACACAGGGATGCTAAGTATCATAGATATACAACAATAACATACTTTCTTATATGTTACATACAAGTATCAGGTATAGAGCTTACCATACTTCCACTAGCCGTGCACATACCATGATATGAAAAGAACAACATATACACAAGAGATATTATGGTATAAAAAAGAACATACATATATATATAACAATAAATCAACACATATACATTATACACCCAGTTACCTTGAGTTGCCGACACAACACACACAAGGGAATTTGGCAAGTCTTTGGAGCACCAATCACGAATCGAACACTTCGAAATAGCCAATTAACACTACAATGTCATAATACCTCTAATTAACATAATACACACATAAACCACAACTCATAATTCAACCATCCAAACTTGACCAATTGTCCCAATAGCATAATTACTCATTAACGAGCCCCAAATACATAACTAACCCATGAACAAATGCTTAAACTTGGAATTTCATGCTAAACTTTAGGATCCTAAGTTAGGGTTTGGAGTAAATATCATATAACCATCCAAAAACTTACATTGAAGCCAATGGGACACTAAACAACACTCCACTAATCCGTTAGAAACCATTTTAATCAGTGAAAATTTGACCAAATAGGAAACCTCATGCATGCCAACGAATTTCATCCCAAAACTGTAGAGAAAAGAGAGAAGGAAAGGTATAAATTCACATGCAAAACTAGGAATCAAGCTCTCAAGGTCCAAAAATTGCTCGAATTCTCCTAGACTTAACAGAGCTCCCTTTGTTCTTCTCCAAATTCTTCTCTTCTTCACTGACAGAACCGAGTCTGATTTAAACACATTTTGTGACTGGAATCAAAAGGTTTTTGTCTGAGTAGAAGTAAGGCGGAATATATGCATTGCAAATTTAATAAGAGGCCAATTAGAAATGATTTTGAGGTAAAAATTGGTGAGCAAATCATCCCTGAGGTATCAAAGTTTAAATATTTGGGGTCGATTTTACAGAATAATGGTGAAATTGATTATGATGTTATGCATATGATACAAGCTGGGTGGTTAAAGTGGAGGAAAGCAACAGGAGTTGTTTGTGACCGCAAGGTGCCTATTAAGCTTAAAGAAAAATTTTACAGAACAGCTATAAGGCCAGCAATGCTATATGATAGTGAATATTGGGCTTTGAAAGGACAACAAGAGCATAAAATAGGAGTAGCAGAGATGAGAATGTTGAGATGGATGTGTGGTCATACAAAATTGGATAAGATACGAAATGACTGTATACGAAGAAAAGTTGGGATAGCACCTATCGATGAGAAAATGGTGGAAAATTGTTTAAGGTAGTTTGGGCATGTACAAAGAAGAGGGCAAGAGGAGCCAGTGAAGAGAGTTGATCAAATGGCCTGGAGCCAGATCAAAAGGCGTAGAGGAAGACCAAAAAGGACATTAAGGGAAGTTATAAGGAATGATCTTTTGAGAAATGATCTATCTGAGGAGATGATGTTTGATAGAGCTCATTGGCGTCGTTTGATCCATGTAGCCGACCCCACATAGTGGGATAAGGTTATTATTGTTGTTGTTGTGACTGGCGTTGCGGCATGAGACCTTTTTGTCCGAAAAAAAATTATTGAAGTCCTCTGTTTCATTCACTGCGGCTCCTCCGTTGTAGGCCATGATGTGAAATGGTTTTGCCTCTTTTCTTGAATTATACTTTCGTTTGTCATTTCTCCGATCCTGGTCCCTCCAGTGCTGAACAAATAAAAAAATATACTTCCCATTAGTTCAAGACCAACTCTAGAACATTATATTGACGGTTGTTTCACCAAGAATACCCTTCCATAAGTCTTCTAACATGACTAAAAGAAATTGATTAGGGTTGTTATACAACAATAAAGAATGTGGCTCCCATGATTGTCTATTTCTTTCCAGTTTTTCATCACGCACTAATTCACTCACAAAGCACATCTTTAACATGACATTGACTACAATACATTTAAAAATTTTATCCTCTGAATTTTAAAACCGTATTTAGCCTATATGAATTGAACGTTTGTAAAATGAAATGATTTGTCAATAAATATATCAATACATAAAATAAAACCTATGGTATGCTATACTATTAATTAATTAACAACTATGAATGTATTGCTCATTTGTTAGAATTTATAAATTGTATGGGCCCAGATCTAGTTCTATCATCAATAGTAAAAAAATATATAGAGAGAGAATGACAGTTAAATACCAACAAAAGTTAATTCCCAAAAATATATTTACAACTTACGAAATTTCCCACACATATCAAAGTATCAAGCTCGAAGGGAAATATTGATTTTATCTTTCCTCTTCTATTTTCAACGGATTCTTTCCAATTTCCAACTAATTCTTACCTATTCCCTACTAATCCTCACATATTCTTAGCTTTGACATAGGAGCAAAATTAACATTTTTCAGTACATTTTAATTCTATTAATTCTAGTTTGATACATTTTAATTCTATATTGATATCTTCTGCAGTATTTTAAGTGGAATTTCCCCCAAAATATATGAACTATCAAATATATCATTTCTATCAAAATGAGTTGAAGTATCATTGTTAAAAGTTTAAATAGTTTTTGGCCAAAAAAAAGTTTAATTAGTTAATTAGATGAAAATTTAGAGCAAAAAAGGAATGTTCATGAATATGTTTTTTTTTTTAAGTCTTTGAAGTATGAAGAAAATACATGCCCATTATCCCATCGAAATGGACTGTGACAGAGACTAACTTTTTTATCATGTGATAATATTTTTTATATCGAATCTAAAGTCAATTCATCTCAAAAGTTATAAATGCCTTCAGAAAATTCTAGAAATAATACTGCCACTATCAATATCTATATAGTATTACAAATGCCTTTAGCATCTTTGCGTTTTTTCGTGGCTTTTTAAGACTTCAAAAAGCTCAAGCCAAGAAAAACATTAAAACGGAATATTATACAATACTAAACTAGACTATAATATAATTAATATAAAATATAAAATCTATAGCAAATAATACTATTTATAAGCCATTATTAATAATGAGACTCACCTCAAATTCCATATACGAATAAGAAATTAATCAATATCATATCATATAAAATATGAAATTTATAGCAAGTTGCTTCGTTCATAAATCATTAACAATAGAGTCAAAAATATGAGTCAAGCCCAATGGGTAGAGCTGTTTAGTTTAATAAAAATGGTGGCATGTACTTTAGAAATTGCAGCTTGAATAAAAAATAGGCTTTTAGGTCTGAGTCCGTTAAGTTTGAAAAATAAATAGGTGAGCTTGTACAGGCCTCGGGTTGGCATATTTATAGCCCCTTTTTTTTCTTTTTTTTTTTTAATATTAGCTTGAAAAGATAAAACCCCTCACTCCCATCCTAAACATCATACCCATTTTGATCCTAATCTCATATCTCTGAATCCCAATCCCAAATTTGAAATTTGAAATTTCCCAGTCATAAATGAAATAAAAAAACCTATCTATCCTATTAGTTGGAGATGTATAAATTGTAGAATTTAAACATTATCTTGGTATTAGTCAGTGAATGAAGAGGATGATTAGTTGTATTAATTTAAATAATTATATGAAGAAATATAAAAAAAAAAACTTATGGGAATTAAAAAAAAAATAGTAGGCTTATAAGCCATTAAACACGAGCTGGGCTTCAAGAAATTAAGCTTGTTTAAAAATGGGCTTTTAGATCTAATTTGTGATAATTTGAGCTAGCCTAGTTTCCCAACCCTAATAAATAATATGGCTCATATCAAATTTCATGTAATACATAAAAAAAGTGTGTAATTCTAATCAAGTGAAAGAATATGCAAAGATAATGAAATTGTTATCAACTACAATGGGAGAATACCGTTATAAAATCTTCCTCAAGAATCAATACGGACCACATATTAAAACCCTAATTTAGTCTAATTAATTAAATCCTTTCCAGAAGGCATATGGCTCTAAGAGGCACCAAGTGGATCACTATAATGCGTTTTAATATTCAAGATGGCCACCATCAGCCACGTTTCTCTCTCATTCTCTTCCTCTCCGCACACACATTTAATTTAATTTAATTTAATTTAAGTAGTTTGATGCTCTTTTAGCTTTAAATTTTGCATATGAAAAAAAATTGTTATTGTGAAAGTTTTACTCCAATATTATTTGATTTTACTCAATTTAAATTAATCAGGACCTAATATAATTCTTAAAAATTGGTTAATAATAAAAAATATTTAACCGATAAAGAAGAGGTGTTCATGTAATTTTATAAGTAGTATTTGGTCTGAAATGATATATGTTTCTATTTTGTTTTTAACTCATTAAATTTAATTTTAAATAAATCAAATATAATTCTTTCTTTTTCTTTGAACAAATTAGTAGGAAGCCAAGGTGTTGATATGAACTAAGAGGGCAGTTCCATCACTTCGTATAACCCAACTCAAGTGGAGAAAGACTTAGTGCTTGAGGGCTCAAGTGGTTATAAGATACAATTGGTGTCTATTTAAGAACATTGAAGGCTCGTAACGTTAATATACACATGGAGGAAAGGAAAATGAGGCCTTAATCTTGCTCATTCAAATATAATTGGATCGTTATAAAGTGTTGGAGAATGTGAATAGTGAAATGGAGTGCAATTTTGAATCGCCGTAGAGGGTTTTAAATGCACACACATATGTATGGGTGTGTTCTGGCTCCTTAAGTTGGGCTCATACTTATTGTCCTTAAGTTTGTTGAATCAAGAAGTTTTGATGATTCCAAATCAACTCTCAAGAGCTTGGAATAAAAGATATCAAAGGTGCACAAAGAGTTCAAGTGAAGAAATCTTGGAGAAATCTATGCAAAGTTTGTTGTAGGATGTTTAGTTTTGCTTTATTTTGAGTACAAGGCTTTGATTTGGTGGAAAGAAGTTTTAAACCTTAATTTTATGTTAAATCATGAAATATTTGAAAAACACCCACCAACAGACGAAGTTTGAAAGGTTTATATTGAACTATCATGTTGGAAATTCGAACTTTGGCTTTGGAAATTCAAATTTTGAGTTAAAACTGAATAAGTCTAAAGAGATGCTTCTCTGACAGACGAATTTTTATTTTCCAAAATTCAAATTTTCATAAGTATCTGAAAGAAGCTTTAAGCAACAGACGAACTTTGGGTTCTGAAAATTCGAATTTCAGACAAAATGCAATTTATGAAAACTAAATAAATCCGTCTGAAATAATGTCAAAGTTCATCTGAAATCAAGATTATATTGAGTTTCAAAATTGCTCACTGACAGATGAACTTTGAACATAAAAATTCAAATTTCAGAAGCTAAGGTTGTGAGTCTGTTGCAATGATATGTTGACATACGAATGACAGTGTTTATAAATTCGAATATTAAAGTAAGTCTGAAAAGAGGTCTCTCTGACAGACAAACTTCACTATTTGAAAATTCAAATTTCGAAGTAAATGAACTACTATGCTTTTTGAGCCTACTAGGAACAGACGAATTTTGGGGTTCCAAAATTCGAATTTCGAAGGCACTGTAGCAAATTGAAAGTACTGTTCACACTTAACAGAAAAACTTTCCACTTGAAAATTCGTATGCCACTACTTAGAAACATTTTCAAAATATCAAAATTCGAATTTCACTTCATAACAAACGAACTTCGGTATTTCAATGTTAAAGCTGTTAACCTTCAGTGTCTGTGAAATTCATCTGTTGACCAACCAAAATTCGAATTTCAGTATGTCAGAAGCATTAAATGCTGTTGGTTAACGGATAGTTTTTCAGAGTAATCGTTGGATAACTTCTCCAACGGATAGATTTTGTCTCTAACGGATATTTGAGACCTAAATCTATAAATATAACAACATTTGAAGTTGTGGAAAAATAATTTTAACATTGTATATACTGAAACTCTACCAAATCATTTACTCAAAGCTTCATATTCTCTTACTTCAATAGTCTGTACTTCAACCTTCATATTTACTCTGATTAAGAGAGTTTAATCTTGGTAAACAATCTAATCTTCATCTGGAAGATAGATTTTCTTGTGAGGGGATATCACAAGGGATTAGGAAGCACTTTGTGAAAGTGCAGAAAGGGATTGAGAGAAGCTCTAGAAAACAGAGCACAAACGTTGTACTATGGCATTTGCAAGAAGCCCACTGAATTTTTGCAGAATAGTGGAAAATCTCAAGTGGTGACTTGGGGACTGGACGTTGGTCAAGTGGAGAGACCGAACCAGGATAAATTTATGAGTCTTCTTCTCTTTTCTACCACTTTCATTGTTATTTATTTATACTCTATTTTACCTTCATATATTGCATTCTTCACCTCTTTGATATTTTGCAGAAATTTTTAATTTTTCCAATTCACCCCCTCTTGGGAAGCCATCCTAACTAACAAAGTTGGGCTCATACTTATTGTCCATATGTCAGATCAATTAGTTTCCTTTTCTTTTAGTTTTAATTTTGTATTTGGTAACATTCCTAAAAATTAAATAACTAAAAATGTATAAAAATTTATGGAAATTGCCATACACTATTTTATGTAAAATAGGAAAAAGAGATTATTTTTCCTGATTAGACCAAAAAAATGAGAAATTATATTTTTACTTCTAGAAATTATGAAAATTGTAATTCGGTCATAAAAGGAGATGAATTGAAAAAGTTCTCGGGGCAAAAGTACAACTAATGACCCAAAAGCTTTAAAAATTATAAACTCGCCTTGAGATGGGGTAAATTTTGTAAATATGTAAAATTATTGTCAAAATAAAGCCCTCAATGAGATGAGTCCAATGATATATAATACTAGGGGTGAATGATTAAGAATAAAGAAATAATCAATACCGGAGGTTAGCAGTGCATTTAGATTGATAAAGGTACTTTTATATCTGCAAAAGGTGAAAAAGCAGATACTAAAGTAGATGAGTACCACAAATGGAGCTTTTTGGAGATAAGATCATAAAGTAATTCTAGATACAAGTTTACTTTAATCCTAACTCATAAAGTGATTTTATACTATAAAAAGTAACTTTACTAGTCTAAGTATAAAGTAGCCAATACAGGATATTATTTGATCAGGAAAAATATTTAGTATTTTAGAGATAAATGCTCCCTCACCATTTGGCTGAATACACTCTTGGGAAAGGAAGGGAATGAGGGCTCTCCAACAAGCTAAAGAGCACCTGAATTAGGCATGTGTACAATTTATAATATATTTTTGAAGTTAAGGGTCAAAACTGGATAGTGTTGTGGAAATTGTGATTTTTACTATAACTATCTTTTACTTTAAAAAGCAATATAAAATTGTACAAAGCTCCAAAAGTTCAGTGATTTATATGTATGAAAATATCTATGGTTTTAGTTCAATATGCCACTAGTTTGAGAATAAGTAATACGATAAGAGATATGCATGTTTTCCTAAAACTGTTCTAGTAAAAGTAAGATTCTGATCCTTAGTGATTTAAGTTGGAATCTTGCCATGCAAAAGTTAAATAATTGTACTATAAAAATATGACTATAAAGTAGATATGCAAAGCTTTCTAATGATGTAAAGAAAACATGAATTGGCTCAAGTTAGAATGAGAATTGAATTTTTGAATTTAAGCTAGAAAACCTGTGACAAGTTATTTTGACCATTTGTACAATATAACTTTGAGTAATAAACTATAAAAATTGGTCCAGTTAAAGGCAAGTTTCATATATTTTTTCTGTAGAGCATGTTTCTAGCTTCATTTAAAGATTTGGACCACCTTGATGTGATTTTTCTAGATTTAATTATGATTTTTCAAAATTAATCCAAAAAACTTGAGAACCAAATGAATAGTACCACATGTTTTTTAATATTTTCATTCTAATAATGGTTCAAGCTCCTAATATGGGCTATTTGGATATTATGCATGCTATAATACATGGGTAAATATAGATAAATGTAAGGTGTTACATGTCAGAGCAATGATCTGGGCAATCTTTGCAACATGAGAGGAAAGTAGTCCTTTTAAACATAGTTTTCCCCTCGAATATAAGAGATATTTCTTTTAAGAAATCTAGCCTAAGACAATTTTTGTGGCATAAAGAGATTAGTCTTAAAGATAGCTTATGATAGTTGCTGGATTAATTGATGATGTTTTACAGATGTATTTTTCCTTAGTTCTTGAATTCTTTCAGAGTTAGTTCATAGTTAGATCCTATTAGTAAAGAGATGATGTTGGATAATAGAGGATCCTCGTGGGGTTCAAAGATAGTAGTAGATCTCGTGGTCATAATAGACCAATTGTGAGGTTGCAGTAGACCTCTAAAGAGTATAAAATGATGAGTAAGATTAATGAGCCTTACAATTCTAATTATTCTTTGAAAGATGATAGCCTAGGTGATTTTAGAAAGACATGAAACCTCATTGATTAGCAGCTAATATGAATGTTTACCTAAGGCTTTTCTCTATTGCTAAGCCACTGATTAGAAAGTAGTTCAGAGATGTGATGGTGGTAGGTAATACTAAAGAATATAAAGAGCAAGTATCATACCTATGAGAAAAGAACAATGGTAAAATGTTTAGTAATGAATGTAAGAGGCCAATAAGAAATAAATAGTTATGAAAAGAATCAATGGGGAAAACTAATGTAAGATTCAAAGGAAGATAAGTTAGAATAGAGAGACGGTTAGTAATCCAGATATAAGAATTTGGCTTGAGCCTAATCAAGGTCCTATAAAGGAAAATGTACGATCCAACAAGATTGTTAATGATAATAGCCATATAGTGATCACTAGTTTAAAAGATTACCTAGATTCAGAAAGTGACCCCATAGTAGTGGTCTCTTCCAGGTGTAGTCCTTCTAGAATAAACAAGTGCACCTCCAAGTGAAGAGGTAGATTAGCCCATGAGCTATTGGTTTAGCTGTATTATTTGGATTAAGAAGGTAGCTTTCTCCAACTAAACCAAGGACTCCAAATTCAAAGGATTGTTAAAGCTATGTATGATAAATATCATGATGGATTTGGCAAGATATGTTCAATTCTAGATTTCCTTAGTACGATACAAGAAGTGGAGGAATTCTATAAAGGGCATAATGATCATAAGCTCCCTATAAGAGAATGGATCGAGCAAGTATTTGATGCCATAATGAGATCATGAGCTCTGAAGCTATATTAAGGAGTTCTCTCATGGTCAAATGCTTTACACTCTAGTAGATTGTGTCATTGCCTATATGCTTCAGGCAGATGAAAAAGAAGTTAAGGTGGTAGAGGTCTCTAATGAGGATCTGGAGGAAGATCTGATAGAGATAACATATGGCAATGCTAAGTCTAACAATAGTACTTGAGCCCCATAAGCTAGTGTCATGACAATAAATATGAATGAAGTATAGTAATGTACATGTAGCAAGATGCTGACTTAAGGTTAGTAAAGAAAGAGACTATTGAGGCATGATGATGTATCATGACTAGTAATGATATAATGAAAATAGTAGTTAATGTAATTGTGGAGTTCAAGTTGTTATTAATCACAATTATTAATTGTAAAATAAGAGTTGCTAAGATTCGAAAAGGTCCTTAGCAAAGATTGACAGTACAAGCACAAACCTCTCAAATGACTTCGGTAGTAGTAAATGAATATACTCCAAGTCTAGATCCCTTGCAAATGATTCTTAATCATTAGGATCAGTAGTAGTGAACTATTGAGTAGCTATAACAGATAGTTAATGCTCAGAGACAATAGGGAGAAAGCTAGAGCCCTTAAGGTTCCGCCTATACCACAGCAGCCTTAGGTAAGTTAGTAAGTTCTTATGAGACAAGCTATAAGGCAATTGGTTGAGAGTACCAGCCACCGATATACCATTGTGCAAGTGTTAGCTTTTATTCTTTGATGGAAATGTGACGTGCAAGTAGCCAAAGAGTGGATTATGAGGTGTTATATCCTTGTAATCATGTTCTTTTATGTCCCTTATAATGTTATAAGTGTGATTTGGACAAATATGAAGCATGTATATAGTGTGTAGGGATTGAATGCCCTAAATTAAAAGTAGTAATTTATCCAGAGGTCACATAAAAGAGTTATGACTTAAAAGGAAGCCCAATGCCATATTCTCCAAGTCCAAGAATGACAAGAGTGCAGCAAAATCCCTTAGCACTTTACAGTTAAGCGTGTATAAGTAAGGAAAATTTTATGATGAATGACCTACTAGGAAGTACAAAAAAGATGTAAAAGATAAGAATGATGTGCCAACAGATAAATGGGGGCACAAAGAATTTATTATAGTCTTACTAAAAGCACTTGTTAGGCTACATGAATAAAAGATGAATAGTTTATTGTGGTCTTGATAATATACTAAAAGTACTCTGAATCTTTAGAGGAGCATGAAAAACAACTGAGAATTTTTACAGGTAAAAGCAAAAAATTTGCTGAACTTAGTAGATAGGAGCTGGGCTCCAGAAAAGTATGGTTAGTATGTTACAAAATCTCCTACATGTATCATAGTAGAACCTAGTAAAGCAAGTAAAGTTATAAAGTGGGAGAGACTGAACACTATAATAGAGATGAGAGGTCTCCAAGTTTAGCAAGACGTTATGAAAAATTTTTCTCGAGTTGTCTTACTACTTAGTTAGAAGAGAAAGCTTTTATGGGAAATGAATTATGAAATAAGTTTTTATAAATTAAAGAGGTTAAATCTCATCCCTTGAAATGATTAATCTTGATCCAATGATGACCCTAGGGTTTATAATAATTAAAGTAAGCATGAATCAGGGTATGAGTAATGTAACAGGGTTGAGTAGCAAGTAATACCAAAGTTTTATATGATAATTTTACAAAAAGCCTATTTCCACTAATAGTAGTGATAAGTAATGCTCTCAAGAAGTGAAGTTACTAAGAGTTGTTATAAGTTAATATGAGATTTTATAACTATGATACTACCATAAGAATGTTTGGGATCACAATATCCTTAAGTAATTATGAGATAAAAGAAGAGTTAGACTTGAGGTAAAGAAAAGAAGTGAAAAGCAAAGATGAGATGACTTCTTAAATGTCATCTAGGCAAAGTTGATGAGATGAGCTTATGCCTTAGCAGAAATATTATTCATGAAAATAGCCTAAATCTATGAAAGTTGGGAGATAAATGATATTAGGTGCCAATTGTAACATCCTCTATTCAAACACCTCCAAATCTGACCAAAACCTTTATAAAACAAACAAACATAGCCCCAAACATCACAAGGGAATTTTCCAATTCTTTAGAGTAACAGAAACACACCAGAAAGGCACCAGAACAGGACAAGGCCGTGGCCTGCTATAGTGACGCCGCGGCTCCAACCCTTCACAGACTCACTGGCGCTCACTATCTTGCTGGCGCCGCGGCTTGGATTTATGGTGCCGCAGCCCCAGCATCAGAACTCATATCAGCAAAATGCTTATTTGCCGGGCCAACTTCAGACTGGCATAACTTCTTGCTCTAAACTCCGATTGACGTGATTCCAACTCCCACAGGTCTCTCTCGTCATTATCTAACCATGGATACCAATTTCAACCAACAACTAACTCCATTTGTAGATTCTATACACCCAATACCATTTTGGCCACTTCTTGACCAAAACTCATAACCTACTACCTCCAATTGCCACCAAAGGTAACTGGACACCCCAAGACCCTTCACACAGGTCATATTTGGCTAGACTAACATGTCCAAGGAGGTTTTACCCCGAAGAAACCTTTCCTTCGAGAATTGACCCCCCTGAAACCCCAAAACCGCATAATGGGCTATACGCCCACACTCACATTCATGGCCCAAAACCACACTTGGGCTCGCATTCAATCATTCTAGTATACAAATACCTGCTCATACATTACAGACTTATACCGAGGTTCACCATCAATCTCACACATCATACATCACGTACACATCTTGCATAACATTCATCAACATTACCATCATCCCATGATATAATATGCAAATAGTACTCCCAGGACTCTCATTCAGGCAACCAACTACAACAACCTACTTGGCACAGAATTACATAAACTAAATTATAACCACCAAATATACTTGGAATTCCAGAAGACCGAACGACTACTAACTCCTTGATCTCCTCCAAACTAGCACCACCAGAGTCTTCACCTAAAAGGTTAGTCATGGAGGGGAGGGGTGTGAGACAATGTCTCAGTAACTGGGATCAACAACACATAAACATATATATATACAAATATGAATCATATAACATATGAATGCAATGTAAAATGCATGATATGCATGTAGTCCTCTCCGGGACTCCCATCCTTATCCTCCCTAACACACGTATACATAAATCTCATCCTTATCTTCCCTAACATATACAATCCACCCTTATCCTCCCAAACATATACAATCCATCCTTATCCTCCCTGACATATACAATCCATCCTTATCCTCCCTATACACATATCCCATCCTTATCCTCCCTAACAAATACATCTATCATCATAAGTTATATATATATATACATATCATCATATCGTCACCACTCCGTCCACCGTATAACATAGTCTCACAATATCATGTGGTGATGCTAATGTATCATTATATAATCATCATCATGTATGCACCATTTCATATCATATCAATGTCAACATCATATGTATCATCATCACAATCATCATAATGTCAGGTATATATTATATCATAGCATATCAATGTCACCCTCACGTATCTCATCATCGTAACTATACTCATCATCTACTCTACTCATACCACGACATATAAAAACGGCACACACAAACACATCAATATCGTGGTATGAAAGAGACATGCATATATATATACACAACTATACGTACCATCATACAATATTGATAAAACAAACACCTGGTTACCTCAAGTTATCAACACCTCACACGTAGTGTTTAAGCAAGCCTCCAGAGCACCCCAATCACGAACTATGTGCCTCCAATAGCCAATCTACCATTATAACAACATAATACCTTTAATTAACATAACTCCCATAACATTACAATCCACATTCTAGTCGTCCAAGCTTAACTCGGAGTTCTAACAATATCCACACATACCAATAAACCTTAAACAACCATTCAAACACACACCAACACTTACCATTTCGGATTTCCACTTCTTTTCTCAAATTCCAACCTAGGGTTTAACTCAAACTCATCATAACGCAACCAAAACTCATACCCAAGCTTCAATAACACTAAATCAAACTTCAATAATCCCTTTAGGCACCATTTAATCAGTGGGAAATCAACCAAACATGGACTCCCACACAAACCCCCGAAAATCAACGCCAAATCGAAGAGAAAAACGAAGAGAAAGAGAGTAGATCCACTTACCAACTGAGAAACAAGCTTTTATGGCCCAGAAAACATCCCCCCAAGTTGGATTTGGCATGCCCTAGCAGAGCTTCTCGCTGCTTCTCCGTCGCTCCCTCCGTTTCTCTCTTTTCTTTTCATCCGAAATGATTCTGATTTAAACCAGATTCGCGACTCTCGCAGTGGCTCCAGATAAGTCCACCGTGGCGTCACCAGTTTCAGCCGGGAAATGTCACTGGAATTGGCTCTCGCCGTGGCTGGCCTGCTTCTCGCCACAGCGTGGAGCTCATTTCTTCTCCACTTGAACCTTCCTCCGTCTTGTTTCCTTCGATCCTGCATACAATGCCAAAGACAAGCATCATGAGGGGTGTTACACCAATGAAAAGGTTATAGTATGAATAAGATAAGAAAGTTATGAAAGTAAACATAAGAATTAAGAATGGGCATGTTATGTGAAAATTCTCAATGCCCTAAAAGTAAAGTAAGTTTATGATGTCCTCACAGCTCCCAACTCAAAGAGTATGAACCAGACCTTTCAAGTGTCGTGAATGAATAAATGATACCAAAGTAAGATATTAACTATGAAGTCAAGTAAGTAAGAAGCAGAGGTATTTCTTTGGTAAAAATGGTCTAGAAAATTGGGAAATAAAGAGTAAGGAAATAAGAAATATAAGTATGTATCTAAATTTTGATGATGAAATTTATTTTAAGGGAGAGGGAATTATAACATCCTTAAAAGCTAAATAACTAAAAATGTATAAGAAATTCACAAAAACAAACATACACTATTTTGTGTGAAATAAGGGAAAGAGGTTATTTTTCTCGATTAGACAGAAAAATGAGAAATTATGTTTTTATCTCTAGAAGTTATAAAAATTATAATTTGGTCCCTAACCATAAAATATGATGGGGGAGATGAATAGAAAAAGTTCTAGGGGAAAAATTATAACTAATAACCCGAAATGTTAAGAATTATGAATTTATCCTAGGACAAGGGTAATTTCATAAATATATAAAATTACTGTCAAAATGAAGCTCTTGATAAGATGAGTCCAATGGAATATGGTACTAGGGGTTAATGATTAAAAATAAAGAAATAATTAGTGTCGAAGATTAGCATTGCTTTCATATCGATAAAGGTACTTTTATATCTGTAAAAGGTAAAAAGGTAGATAGTAAAGTAGATGGGCACCACAAATGGATCTTTTTAGAGACAGGATCATAAAATAAATCTATATACAAGTTTACTTTAATCTTATACTTATAAAGTGATTTTATAGTATAAAAAGTAATTTTACTGGTCTAAGTATAAAGTAATCAATACAGAATATTACTGGATTAGGAAAAATATACAATATTTTGGAGATAAATGCTCATTTACCATTTGGCTAAATATGCTCCTAGGAAAGGAAGGGAATGAGAGCTTTCCAACAAGTCAAAGAGCACCTGAATTGGGCATGTATACAATTTATAGTATATTTTTTAAATTAAGGGTCAAAACAAGATAGCATTGTGGAAACTGTGATTTTTACTATAAGTACCTTTTACTTTAAAATGTAATATAAAATCATATAAAGCTCCAAAAATTCAATGGTTTATATGTATGAAAATATTTATGTTTTAAATTTAATATACCACTAGTTTGAGAGTAATTGGAGCTATAAAGTGAGAGATATGCATATTTTCCTAAAACTATTCCAGTAAGAGTAAGGTTCTAACACTTAGTGATTTAAGTTAGAATCATGCCCTGCAAAAGTTAAATAATTGTACGATAAAAATATGACTGTAAAGTAGATATGCAAAGCTTTCTAATGGTGTAAAGGAAGCATGAATTGGCTCAAGTTAGAATGAGAAATGAATTTTTGAATTTAGGCTAGAAAACCTGGGACAAGTTATTTTGACCATTTGTATAGTATAAGTTTGAGCAATAAACTGTAAAAATTGGTCCAATTAAAGGTAGGTTTCATATATTTTCGTTGTAGAGCATGTTTCTAGCTTTGTTCAGAGACTTAAACCACCTTGATACGATTTTTGCTAGATTTAATTATGATTTTTCAAAATTCATCCAGAAAATTTGAGAACCAAATGAATAGTGCCATGTTATTTTTAGTACTTTGGTTCTATTAATGGTTTAATCTCCTAATATGGGCTATTTGGACATTATACATTCTATAATACATGGGTTAATATAGATAAAAGTATGATGTTACATATTTTGCTTATTTTTATTGACTTTTTAGGAAATTAAGAATATTCTAGGATTATTAGGCAAGCTCATAGCTATAAATGCCCTTGTAATGAGCCTTATTGAGTGACTTTTGGCAATAATACAAGTTTTGAGCAATAAGTGTTTTCCCTAATTGTATTATAATTATATCTTTCTTCTGTAACACCCTACTCCCAAAACACCTTGAGACAACTTCTAAAACCTTAAAAAAAATATAAAAAAACACTACTACAGAAATTGGCTTTTGGTATGCTTTTTTTGTATGTTTTGGTACGCTTTTGAAGTGTACCCTATGTGACCGTTCCAAAACTATTTGCGTGCGCTTAATAAGCGTACCTAAAAACTGGTTCTATTTGGGTACGCTATGACTCAAAAGCATACCCAATATTCGGTTTTTGGGTACTCTTCTAAATAAAAGCGTACTAAGAGATGGACCTTCAAATACACTTTTGTTGATGAGCGTACCGAAAGTTCTGTCATTTGGTATGCTTATTACTCAAAGCGCGTCCAAAGCTCCTTGAATTTTTTTTTTGGAAATATACGTTCTTGTAATCTTTCATTTTTAACCTGATACATATAAATTTATAATATATCATTTTCATCCATTCAGCAATTTCCACAATACAGGATGAATCACAAAAATATTGTTGGCTAAAAATTAGTACAAATTAAACATCACAACATTTTAACACATACAAAACAAGTCAAAAGATCTCCTAATAATGTCTAAAACAACCCAACAAAGTCCTTTTATCTCCATAAGAAGCCAAAACTTCTTTGAACAATGTCTCAAGATTACAAATACCAACCTACATAATATGTTCTAACACATAACTTGACCACTCTTCTTGAAGTTCTTTGATCTCATCTTTGGTGTAGAAATCACAATACGAGTCCGAGAAGTACTATAAAATGAAACATCACAACAAAATTAGTGAAATAAATATGATCAAATTTAATTAATTAAAAACTTGCAAATATGATCTAAAGAACATACTTTCTCCGGAATGGTAGATTGGTCATGTAATATGATATCCTTCATAAACTTTAACACATAATATCCACAATCAATAGTATTTTGCTGCTGAGGGCACTATAAAAACAACAAAAGATCATATATCAATTTATGCATGCAATGTATTTATTCACAATAACTTCTTCACTTTAATTCTATCAATGCCAGTACCTGTATTGAAGTCCATTTGTATTGTGTGGGTTTTGATTTTGTTGGGAACCATAAACCACGGCTCCCACGAAAAGTAGTCAAGGAACTAACAAGATTAATTAAAAAAATTAATGCAAGTTACTATTTAGAATATCACACAAATAAATAGATGTATGAAGAAAATAAACATATATGCTTACTGATTAAAGAGCTTCATTATCATATCGGGAGCTGGGTGTAGATTAGCATTCATGGAATCCAAATAATATATTTCTGGAGTTAAAGGATTAATGACGATCCACACCCAATGTTCCCTAAAAATTTGAAATGAAGTGTAAGCAAATTGTAAGTATTTCACATTGAAAGAATTCAAAATTAGAAATTTTACTAATAAATGACTCACCCCGAATTGTAAGGTGCCAGAAACAACATATCCTCCACTGCTCTTGCTCCAAATAAATCAGACAAAGATCATGATTGCTCATAGCTCATATATCTTGCTGCCTCCATGTGATGATATTGTATGGGGGTTGATGAAAGAGAATTTACTTGTCAACCCATTAGGTACCAAAAAACTATGGTATAGGTACCTTAAAAAAATTACACAAATTGATTAATATTGTTCACATCAAATGGCAAATGAAAAAGCCAAAACTAATTTCAACCATGAGCTATCATGCAAGTACCTGAGATATACATTGATGACTGTGGCGCCTATCCATTCATGATCAAGCATTTCATTTATTTGCTCAATAGCAAGATGATCAACTACTTGTATGTTGTAAATGCCATAATGAAAATTTATTTCATGTGTTTTACCACTTGCTAGATCCCTTTTTGCTAGGATCCTTAGAGCAATACCATTTGGCCCACATGTGTTATGATTAACTTCAAGGATGGGCCTTTTCATCAGTGGTTTGGCAATCGATTCCTTCGATTGTTGAAGTGTACCTTTGATTTGTTTCTTCACTGGTGTAGCGATAGATTCCTTTGACTTTTGGCTTGTCCCTTTGATTTGTTTTTTCCTCTTTTTGGGCTGTGCAATTTGAACAAAACAAGAAATTAATTCAGTTAGTTAGGGATTGACAATGAATACAAGTGCAATGCATTATAAGGATAGGCCAATTTCCTTACCGTTTGTACTACCTCAATGCGGTTGCTTGGCCATGCTACAAAATAACCTATTGTATCACCAACTGTTGTCACTCCATCATCAGTAAGTATTGGCAAATTAGCTCCTTGCTCATCTACTTTGTCAATTAGAACTTTCAAGAAGCCATTAGGTAGTGGTACATTATGTAGAATTGCACCAGGAGTGTTAAACACGCTATCCTTTGCAACCACACGACGTGTTGGGGTCTCCAACCATAATTGGCACTTTGATTCACCCTATACCAGTCATAAAGTAATAAATGATGAATTTATGGAAAAAAGACTATAATGTACTTAGTAGGGAAGAAATACCTCAGGAAGTTGAGATACGAGTGTGCAACTATCTTTCATACTGGGGCTACCTTCTGTCGCTAACTTCCCTGCCCCTAGCATGAGTTTCATATTTTTAAACATCTCATCATATTCATTGAAGCGCATGGATTGTTGGTATAATTGATGCTCTAGGGTGGACACTTTTTCTTCCAAATGTGCAACTTTCTTTTCAGCTTGAGAGTTTGAATGCTTTCGAGTCCCGAAGTAGCTTGTTTGAGTGACCCCAAATCCAACACCTCTAACACGGCCAGGGACTTCAGGGACTTGTAACACCCTAGCGAGTATATCGTTACGCCCAAAGTTTTCAATCTCATCTGCTCTTGATTGGGATAGAAACTCCTATAATACAAATTATTAAGTAAATGTTAAGACTTATATTTAATAGAATAATGATAGATGCATATATTTAATACTTACACATTCATCCCAAACCCTTTGAACACGTTCATCATCAATATTACCCTCTTTGTTTTCTCTTCCTTTCTTCCATAGCACATGACGAGAAATTGTGGATGCTTCTGATCCTGTCTCTTGGATCTAATTATTAAAAACATAAAAATACAACAAATTAAAACATTAAAAACATAAAAACATTTAAAGCAAATGATAAAAAACAAATAAAAATCACTCATAAAAAATACAACATATCAGAAACACATATTATATGTACTTACCATTTGTTGCTCAATTGTTGAATATGGTGTACGTCCCCTTCGATAAGGATATAGTGAATTGGATGCCCTTTCTTGATTTTCCTCACTTACATTCTATTCAAAATGAAAAGTATTAATAGAAAAAAAAACTGAAAATCAATAGGAACAGCTATATTGGTAAAACATGATATTACCAAAAAAGACGGATCTTGACGTGAAAGAGCAAACACATCCCATTGTTCTTGAGAGATGATATTAGACTGTGTTTCAGGAGGATGTTGATTGATATTTCCACTAGCATCCCTTAAACTTAGCTTTGTAAGATGCGAACGAAACCTTCTAAAACGCACAGCAGCTGCTTTAAGTACAAATTTCCTCCGCTTCTCATCAATATTAAAGGTTCCCTACAAGTAATATAATTAAAATGTGAGGAAGTATGTGTAAATAATAAACAACATAATTGAAACAAGTAGAGTAATTAGTGTATTACCGCTATCTCATCCCAAATGGCATCCTTAATTGGATATGGGACATCTTTCCATTTGTTATAAATAATTGGCACTGTTCTTCGTCTGACAACCCCAATCCAACTTGAAAACTTCTGTTCATTGGGGTCAATAGGTTGACCCCACCTATTCCATCCAAGATCTAATTTACGACCAGTACTTCTTATTCGAGTCAACTCTTTCATCATAGTCCTCCCCCGCTTGGCTTTATTCTCTTTAGCACTACGTGAGAGAACATTGCTATCATGTGGTGGAGAAGCCATTTATCTACAAAATCATCGTTGCACAATAAGAAAATTAAAACATACAAGTAACAAAGTATTAATTTAAAAGAAGAAAAATTTTACATGTTTAAGGCAATCGTTTTCTTTTTCTTGTCAGTTTTATACTTGTGCTTCCTTTTCTAGTCTGAATTAATGGATTGACCCAAATCCCTTCCTTATGATCATCTCTCAAATATAATGCATCATCATTAGTGAAATCACTACCAAGTGATTGTGATGTCCCAGAAAAAGGATCATCCTCAAAATCAATATCATGACTATTGGGATCAACATCTTTCTCATCATGTATTTTGTTAGTTAAAAGAACAACAGACCACTTTTTATTAGCAGGATCAGTGACAAAAAATACTTGTCGAGCTTGTGATGCTAAAATAAATGGCTCATCTTTATAGACCACTTTATTAAGATCCACTTGGATAACTCCTGTCTCATCAATTCTAAGGCCACTGTTGTTGTCAACCCACCTACAACCAAAGACTGGCACACGAAACATGATGTAATCTAACTCCCATATGTGCTCAATGACCCCAAAATATGACATATTCGCATAGATGGGGTTCTTATCTTTGACACTGGATATATGCATAGATTGAGCTACAAGTGTTAACCCACTATTTTGCATTGTACTTCGATCATCTTGTTCTTTTGTATAGAATGTGTAGCCATTAATCATATAACCCGTGTAAGAGAAGGCATCCACAGTTGGACCCTTTGCCAGCCATCTCAATCTTTCTGAAACTGAGATAAGACTATTAGTGGTGTTTGACAAAATGTGATCCCTTAGCCAATCGATAAATAGCCGATTGTGTTCTTTCATTATCCAACTTTCATTCCTAGTTAGGTTCAAACTTCTTAGTATGTCCTTGTGTTTTTCAACATATGGCTCAACTTCATCCGTGTTGTGTAGGATATATAAGTGTGCTTGCTCCCATTATACCCTTGATATGCTTACTATTGCATTTCCACTAATTCCTTCCCCTGTTGTTCTTCCCATATGACGAGACTTTGGAAGCCCTATGTTTTCAACATTAGAGAGATATTCAGTACATAACTCAACTGCTTCTTCCACTATGTATCGTTCAACAATACAACCCTCTGGCCGACTTCGATTTTTCACATACCCTTTTAATATCTTCATATAACGTTCAAGTGGGTACATCCACCTTAAATAAGCAGGTCCATATAGTTGAATATCTCGAACCAAGTGGACAGTTAAGTGAACCATTATGTCAAAGAATGAAGGCGGGAAATACATCTCAAGTTCGCATAGAGTGATAATAATTTCTTTTTGCAATGCTGGCAACTTTGCCGGGTCAATCACTTTACTGCAAATCGACTTAAAAAAAAAGCATAATTTAGTGATAGTACTCTGAACCTTTTTAGGCAAAATGGAACGGATAGCAATCGGCATTAAATGCTCTATAAGAATGTGGCAATCATGAGACTTAAGGCCTTTGAGCTTAAGGTCTTTCATTGATACAAGGTTTTTTATGTTTGATGAGTACCCCGCTGGAACTTTAACTCCGTGAAGAAACTCACAAAAGGCAATTTTCTCTTTCCTAGATAATGTATGCGCTGCTGGAGGAAAATAAGTACGGCGTCCCTTCTTTATTGGTGCTAACTCTCCTCTTATTCCCATAGTAACCAAGTCCAACCTCGCATTGGCTCCATCCTTACTTTTTCCTAGAACATTGAGTAATGTACCAATAACACTATCACAGACATTTTTTTTATATGCATTACATGTAACACCCTACCTCCTGACACCTCGGAACTTAACCAAAAACTTACAAAATCTGACCAAACACAACCTTGACATCTCAAAACAACTTTTCCAATTCATAAACACAGCGAAAACAACTCGAAAGCATCAAAATCTAGGCTGGGGCCTTACACAAACCAACAAAGCCCAACAACACTCTGGACTTACCAAGATGGCCATACAAACTTCTCAACAACATTCAACCATACATACCACAAGTATAAACATACATACATCTAAACCAGTCTCAACCCTGACATACATTCATTACAAACCATTCTCTATCATACTTGGCACAAAATACCATTACAGAATACACACGCTACATAGACTATTCCCACGTACACAGTTACTCCCGCGTCTTCTCAGGACTAGTGCCAGAACCATCACCTGAAAGGTTAGTTTATGGGAGAGGGGGTGAGACAAAGTCTCAGTAACCGGGAACTACAACCACACACACACATATATATACACATATATCTCACACAAATCATGAATGCAATATGGAATGAATATCATGCATGTCACCCTCACAGGGACTCCATCCTTAACCTCCCTAACACATATATCATCCACCCTTATTCTCCCTAACATATATACATAATCCAACCTTATCCTCCCTAACATGTATGTATATAATCCAACCTTATCCTCCTAACATATATATACATCATCATACATCATACCACCATCACGTCATCACCACTACATCCACGATACATCACAGTCTCACAATGTCATGTGGTGATGCTCATGTATCATCATACCATCATCATAATGTCATGTATGCAACATATCATATCATCATCACACATATCATCATCATAGTCATAACCATCATCTAACAGTATACATACCACGATATATATATATATAAACAGTACACACAACCCATCAGTATCGTGGTATGAATGGAATAAGCATATATATACAGATACACGTACTATCGTATAACATAGTCAATACAATATAAACAAACACCCGGTTACCTCAATTGTCGTTACCACACACACATGAGTTCCACAAGCTTCCTTGAACTGTCCAGTACACGTGAATCCCTCTCGCTTAGCCAACAACCTTTATAATGCCACAATTCTTCCATTAGCACAATATACCAACAAATCAAACCTCACAATTCAACCACATTAACCTAACCCAAGGTTCCAACACCCTTTTCCGGCATCAATAAGCTCTTAGGGATTACTCAAACACCACACAACCTCAAACACCTCGGATTTCTAAGAGCCATTACCGAAAACAACCTAGGGTTAAGCTCTAAACATACATAATCCCTGCAAAACTCACATTCAAGCAACAAGAATACCAAACACGTTCCATTAACCTCAAATCACCCATTTTAATCGGTGGATTTCACCCCAACTCGGAAATCCAACCATACAACCGAAAATCCCAAATTTCAACCGAAGAAAATGGAGAGGGAGGAGTAGGGAATGCTTACCAACTTAAATCCAAGCTCCCAATGGACGAGAATCACTCTGGGACACCGAAAATGCCGAACCCTATCACTGCTCCTCGTCTCTCTGCGTCGCTCCCTTCGTTTTCTTTCTTTCTGTCGCGTCCGACTGATCCGGATTTAAACGATTTTTCCGACTCTCGCCGCGGCTCCACCAAATTATCCGGAACAATGCCACTGGAAAGCTTCTCGCCGCGGCGGCCCTACTCCTAGCCGCGGTGCGGAGGCTTTTCTAGTTCCTCTTCAACTTATCTCCTCCGGTCCTGAACACCGTGCCAAGAAAAGTATCACGAGGGGCATTACATTACATCAAGGAAATGTCTCACATATAATGACTTCCAATATGGCAGTTCAAAGAATATTGACTTTTTCTTCCATCCGCTAGTCACAATTTCTCTTGCAAAAGGTTTGCCAAAGGTATTATTCAAATTCTTCACCTTCTCAAACAATTGATCACCGACCAAAGGCTTAGGAGCTATGCCCTCTTCTGCGTCCCCATTGAAAGCTTTTCTCCACCACCGGTAATGATGTGTCGGAGGCAAAAATCTACGATGACCAAGGAAAACATTTTTCCTACAATGTTCTAACCACATTGAATGTGTGCCCTCTTCACATATAGGGTACCCACATTGTCCTTTAACACTATATCCTGACAAATTACCATACGCTGGAAAATCATTAATCGTACCAAACAACATTGCTCTCAAATTGAAACTTTCTTCTCTATATCCATCATACACCTGTACACCAGTCTCCCACATTAGCTTCAAATCTTCAATTAAAGGAGCCAAATATATGTCTATATCATTTCCTGGTTGTTTAGGGCCAGAAATTAACATAGACAACATCAAAAACTTGCACTTCATGCATAGCCATGGAGGTAAGTTATAAATCACCAAAATTACGGGCCATGTACTGTGGGTACTACTTTGCATACCATGGGGGTTTATTCCATCAGTAGACAATGCAAGGCGTAGGTTTCTCTCTTCTTGCCCAAAGTCAGGGAAGTCATAGTCAATTCTTTTCCATTGAGGAGAATCGGCAGGGTGGTGAAGCTTGCCATCTTTTATCCTTTCATCTGCATGCCATGTTAGTTGCTTTGCAACTTTGGCACTACTAAACATGCACCTGAATCTCGGAATGATTGGAAAATACCATACCACCTTTATTGGAGTTGATTCTTTCTTCATATATCGAGAGGCATTGTATTTGGGACACTTATCTAATGATGTGTATTCATTTTGAAATAAAATGCAATCATTAGGACAAGCATGTATTCTCTCATAGCTCATGCCGATAGAGCACAAAATTTGTTTAGCATCATATGTTCGGCTAGGAAGCTCATTATCCTCTGGTAGCATCTCTTTGACAACTGTAAGTAATTCTGTGAAACTCTTGTCACTCCATCCATTGCACGCCTTCAAGTTGTACAATTTTAAAACCGCAGACAATTTTGTGAATTTAGTACAACCAGTATATAATGGTTTCTCCGCATCACTTTTCAACCTCTCAAACATTTTTGGACAATCTTCAAGATCCTCCTCAACCAAATTTACAATCTCTTCAAGACGATCGGCCTCATATGTCCTTGTATCAAAATCATTTGATGTACAACTCGCACTATAACCCCAAACATTAGACGCATCCTTGGTCTCACCATGTTTAGTCCAGCATTTGTAGCTTTGATCAATTCCATAACACACTAAATGACCTTCCAACTCATCTGCACTAACTCGCCTTTCATAGCAACAATCCAAACAAGGGCATATAATTCTAGAAGGATTTTCTGCTTGCTCAACTACAAAATTGATGAACTCTCTTACTCCATCTATATATTCCTTTGACAATTGATTGGCAGACATCCATTTTCGATCCATACCCATAAGTTGTGAAAAAATTTCGGCAGAGTCCCCCCTATAACTTGGACCTCCAGATAATTCTACAATACCAAAAGATAAATTGTTTTAAGACATTGAAAGATATTATACAACAACCAGAATCATAACAGCATTTAGTCCAATCCAATCACAATTCTAAAAAAAAATTCAATCCTTAACATAAAGTCTTAACTCAGCAACCCAACTATGTCATAAGCAACTAAATATAATATATGTGAATGTAAGATTAACATACCTAGAGAGATTGTTGTACCCAATGTCACTTGCAATTCCCTTTAAGTCAATGACTTTATTTTCTGCCTCAAATCTTCTCAAATCTATACATAGATATTAACTCCAACCACACAAAAATATTAGAAAGCCAATGAAAACAATATCAATGCAGCTAAAGAAATAGATTTTATTCAATTTAAGCAACATTTTATCATATCATGTGCCCTTGAAACATCATCATCATCATCCAACCAACAAAAATATTAGAAAGCCAATGAAAACAATATCAATGCATCTAAAGAAATAGATGGAATTCAATTTATGAAATGAGAAGTGAAGAGAAAATAAATGGAAAGGAAAGTGGATAGAAATGAATTAAATCTTAACAAGTAAAGTAAATTTTTGTTAGATTGTTTTTAAATTTATTAGGAACTGTATCATAAGTTAAAATATGAGACTATTCATATGAGGCAAGAGTCTTTAAATTGAAAATTGGGAAGGGATTAGATTGTTTTTTAACAAATTGCAATATATAGTACTGTAACTAATTATACTTTAAAAAAATGCATAGAAGACCACTTTATTTTACATTAAAATAATGTATATCAATATAAGAGAGATGACTAAACAAAACATTAATTTCAATTGACTGTATTTATAATATAAAGGTGGATGACACTTACTGTTTATCCAAAATTCCCATTTGAACCAATTCTATCCAGGGTGGTCATGCATGTCACCACAATATAATTTGTAGGATATACATTTCAAAGCATTGACCAGCTCCCATCAAACCATATCCTATTTAATTAATAATAAAACCAACAAACATGATGATGAACCTCAAATTGGAATACAAAGATTCCTCCAAAAGTCAGAAGACCCACAATTTTAAAACTAACCTCCAAAACGAAGATCCCACTTTAAGGTAACAAAATATTGATTATCATCTTCTAAATTGGAAAAGAGAGAAAGAAGAGATAAACTTTCAAAACAACTTTTATTGATAATTGATAAAAATAAAATTTGGATGTTTGGTTTGTTTTAGAATTTTAAGTTTGTTTTATAATCTTTATTTAATAAATATGTCCCACAATACCACATTCTTAGTCCTCGTCCAGATCTCATGTTCTTAATAAAAAAAATCTTAAGTTGCTAACAAAACAAGCTATAGGTTTTCTAAATATATAAAGAGGGAAATTACTATCAACTATTACTAATCAACAAACCTATACTTGTCCGTAGCTTCAAATATATTTGATCTCAACTCTGTCCTGAGACACCCTTACTCAATCTGTCCTGTAATGAATGTCATAAAGCACCTGTAGCAATTAAACAAAGCAATATGAAAACTTCAGCAGAAAAAGTAAAGTGCAGATTGTGGCATATAAAGAAACAAAAACATGTTAATTTGCAGTTATATTATTTAACACAACAAACAAAACAGCTTACGGAGGTGAAGCTACAATGTGCAGAAACCCAAAGAAAACTCACAATGTCAGATAAATATGAACAATGTTTTGACTTAGAGAAAAATGAGATAATGTGCTTACTAGTCATATAGAACTAACAATAATTCAGACTAAGTTTGCGAGAATAAAAAACATTAACACACAATGGAGAACTCACTTACTGGGCACATTCAGCAAGTTTTCCAAGATTTTGGTTGTCCAATATTTGCCAGAATCAGATTCTTGTTCTTATCAAGATACTGCAGTGTGTCACAATAGGGCATTTAAATTACACAAATTTACTGCATATTTGAGCATAATCTATCATGTCAGTTTAATGGACTGAAGCAATGATTATTGCGAGAAGCAGAAATAAAAGAAGATATTGTTAATAAAGGGATAGGAAAAAAATTTCGTAACTTCAAGTATGAACCTATCAATTGACCAGACAAATATAGAATAAATGAATAATTTCACAATATATATCTCCATAGAAAAACTGTTTAGAAACCATCTTCATATCCGAGGGGTTTAGTATCAAATCATATTCCTTCAACAGACATGATAAAATCCAATTATTTGCAGCAACCAAACAAATAAGCAAAAAGATGTAAACCTCCAATAAAACAATGTCACCCATTTTCTCAACTAACAAAATAGTCATGGACAACATACCATTTCTATTAATCATAGACAATCCCTGCACATAGTTGTCCTACGTCAAGAAATTTAGAAAAATATAACAAATTACAAGAGAATAGAAAAAACAATTTTCAATAAAGAGGTTATATGCGCTAGATCATCAAATATCCCAAAATATAATTACTTCAAACTGATATACGAAGATAGAGTAAACACTACCAGAAACTAAAGAAGCTTCGGTGTGCAAGGATCGGTTTGCAGAAACCTACAAGGCACCAGTTTCGCAATCTTAGGGTGGTGAAGCTACAATGTGCAGAAACCCAGAGAAGACTCATAAGGACCAGCGAATCTTTAGGAACCAGAGAAGACTGGTCAAGCTACAGTGTGCAGAACCCCAGAACCATGAGTTTCACACTTGCCACTGTGACCCATTTGCAGAAACCCATGACAACCCGCAAAGCTTCGAAGACCCGTGAAGACTAGTGAAGCTTTGCTAATCCAATGGAGGCAAGACACAGTTCAACGAAGAGCATTTCACTTCACTATGATCCACTGAAAGTTACATTAATCATTTTTCTTCATATATGTTCTTAAGAGCATCAAATAGATGAAGAAGACACAAACCCACGAAGCTTCGGTGTGCTAGGATCTGTTTGCAGAAACCCACGACACACCAGGTTCGTAATGTTAGGGTGGTGAAGCTACAGTGTGCAGAAACCCATAACCACGAGTTTTACACTTGCCACTGTGACCCATTTGCAGAAACCCATGACAACCCGTAAAGCTCCGAAGACCCGTGAAGACTGGTGAAGCTCTGCTAATCCAATGGAGGCAAGACACAGTTCAATGAAGAGCAATGGAGCTCTAAAAACCCATGAAGAGCGATGCAGCAACAAATCAAATGAGAGGATAGCTTTGATAGTCCAACGAAGCTCTAGAAACCCATGTAAGAGAAGAACCTTCGCGTGTGAGAACAGAGCACGCGACCGATAAAGAGTGATGGAGCGCTGACTTTGTGAGACGAGGAGATTCACGTGAGGCAACAAAAATGTGGATGAAAGAATGGTCCAATTGCTTTTCTGTGAGTTTGGCGCCAGTACGTACATAGAAGAGGGTGGGAGTGGTTTTAGCTAGGCACTAGGAAATAATTACGCAAAGTGTAGAGTGTATGATCTGGAGCTTAAGTTTCGAATGGAGTAAATGTACTGTAGCTTTTTTAATTGAGTTTTAGGTATGCTTAAAGAAAATAGAGTACTGACACCCTACTATTTCCGTATGCTTTTGGATAAAGTGCACTTATATCTTCTTGAGTGCACATATTTTGGTATGCTTTTTAAAGGAAGCATACCAAAAAATAACCCTTTAGCTATACTTTCTTATATAAGCATACCCAAAGATTATTTTTGGTATGCTTTTTGAAAAAGTGTACTCATACGTGCGTACCAAAATAATAAATCTGTAGTAGTGAAACTTCGAACAGGACCAGAATAGGGCTGAACCGTACGGAGCCGTGGTGAACTATATACTATCATGGCCTCAGAGAAGCAGTAGCACTTAATATTGTGGCCAACCTTCTAGCACCATGGCATCCCTAACTGATACAATATCAACAACTTGCTGATTTTTAGGGCGAACTTCCTGTTAGGAATTTCGATATACACATAGCAGAATAAAACAACTGAATCCCTCTCATGGATCCACCAATGCTATTTAAATCAAGATGTAGAGAAGAATATTACCTTTGATATTTAGCTATTTAGGTTCTTCTTCTACCGTCAGACTTTAAGAACTAACACTACCGATCAGCTCCTTCTACTAGTATCCACACGAACAATTAGTGCAACTAGAATGGCATGCTAGTACCATTCTTCACGAATGTCCGTACGCTTGAGGGAGTGAAGACTCTCTTCTCTCTCTATGTGTGTTTGTTCATTTTTTCTTTGTAAGTGCGCGGCCGCTATCACTCTCTAAGGTGAGAGGAGGCTCTGTTTCAAAAATTGTATCCTAGATAACCTTAACTATATTCTTACATAGATTGGGTTTCAGATTTGATTAATTTAAAACAATTAATTAAATCAAATCTTAATTAAATAGATTAAGTTAGATTTAAATCTATCTAATAGATTAAATTTAAACTGATTATTTAAATTATCACATTAGTTTAAATTTAAAACTAATTCATTTAAATTAATTAAATGATATATATATTTCAAAATATATTTAATATATCAAATATATATAATATATTAAACATATGTATATTTCAAATTTTATAAAATATATATCAAATATATTTATTTATAAAATTCCTCCACCCTAAATTGAACATTAAATTCATCAAATCTAGACACATTTTAGGTTCAATGAATCTGGACATTCTAGCACGAGTTGGTCTGCTCTTGTGTGCGACCCTGCAGGCTCATATGACGTTAGTAGTGAGCCAATGACACTATTGTATCCACAAGTCACAAGTAGCCTCTAACAAGACATTGTAACTATCCAAATCATATGAGATTGGTGATCCGATGCAAACTATCATACAACCCTATCACATCGCTCTTGTCTCACAATATCTAGGTCAAATGTGAGGCATATAAGCGTCATCCTCATTTTGCTTCACTATAACTTTCTCGATCTCCAAGCAGACTGATAAAACAAATGGAAATCCTTCCATTCAAGTACAACCATGCATTTCTTAGTCTTACTCATTGAGGGGCCTAGATATATTTCTCCATTAATCAGAGGGACAAATTCTATTTTAACCATTCATCTTTCTCTATATAAATTCCACTATACCCAATCATAGCCTTTATGATCACTCGATTAAAGGTAACTTTTGACTATGCCAAAGCACAATGTTCCTCATGTAGGAAGCTATGGTGATTTCAGATCTAAGAGTTTGGTGACATGGTTATATATATGAGATATGCTTATGAACTAATCCATGCAACTATCTTATGATGGGTCGATCCAACGCCTGTTCCCTAACAGATGCTTATGATTTTGATTTGTATCTTTATACATAATTAAAACATAATTATCAATCAAAATCATATTAGTCTTAGTTCATCATAGTTCCCACAAAGATGATCGACTAGGAATGTTTAAGATAAAATGATTTACCCAAGGATATTCTTATTACAAAGAAAAACATGTAAATAATATAATCATGAAACAAAATAAAACTTCTTCTTTTTCATAATGAAGTATAATGTTCACAATATAATAATTAGTCTAGGGCACAATCTCCAACACTTCCGATGCGCAAAACTTTGTGCTCTAATCTCTGATTGACCAAATTTCGACTCTTACTGGTCAATCTCATCCTAACTCAAATCCATCTTTGTATGGAGGTTTTGGATACCCAACACTATTTTGACCACCTTTTAGCCAAAACTCAAGACCACCCACCTCCAACTGCCACCAAAGGCAATTTGGCATCCAAGGACCATTCACACAAGTTCTAAAAGGCACTATTACTCTATCCAAGGAAGTTTCATCCTAGAGAAATCACTCCTCCTAGTTTTAATCCCCTTGGTCTCCAAATTCATATAATGGGCTATATGCTCCAAATCACACATATAATGCCCAAGAACCATATTAGGCTCACACCATAACCAACCGGGCATAACATACACAGATATACATTTGGTAGTCCACATTGATCCTTAACGGGGTATAGGCCATCATATTGCATACACCACCACCATCATCATTCCATCTATATCAACATTAACCAAACACACAACCACATACATGAATATACTCTGGGTACAAACAATGATACATGCAACAAGACTCTGCTCGGCACAAATCATTACATAAACTAAATTGGTAAAACTACTAGTTATAAATGATATTCCCAAAGCGGAGAAGCCTGTGAGTCCTTGGTCTTCTCGGGACTAGTATTGGATTCTTTACTTGAAATTTTAGCCATAAAGGGTGTGAGACAAAGTCTCAGTAATCGGGAACACAAACACATGCAAACTGTATAATCAGTTCACACAAATATGCAGATGGTACAATGTGATGTAAAATGTCATGGTATACACGTATCCCTTATACATGGCTAGAATCACGAGCTGTCATCATCACAAGACATTTCCAACAGATGATTCCCTTCCAACAGCCAGTGAAAATTGATTTCGAGATATCACCAAGCTCACCTCACACTAATGCAACTAGGCCAAAGGTCATACTAATGCTTGGACCATAGCTCTCCTTCCCCTGGACCACCCGAATTGGTTGTGATTTAGGGAACCTGCAGTCCATTACCACCTGGCTCTTTGGGCTATAGTAGAAGATTTAGTGGCAGGGATCTCATATCATCATATCCTATCATATCTCATCATCACCTCCAAATCCACCATATCTCATAATGCTCATGTGGTGAGGATGATCTTCTCATGTCACTATGCAATAATCATCTTTATCATAATTATCATCAATGCCATGCTATCACATGAGTATGCTATAGAATCATCAATATACACATATTACATCATGCTTATTATCATGATATGCAAGTACCAAGGATCTAGATTCATAGCTCATCTAGCTGTGTGCTTACCACGATATGTAGAAGAAACCATATACACACACATAATAATATTATGGTATAAATGGGAGCATGCATATATACATATATAGATACATATCAACAATTAATATATAAACATAACACCTGGTTACCTAAAATTGCCGACACCACACACACACGGCTAACCCACTGTCTTAACACCGAACACAAGCTTAATTGCAATATCTTGGAATTTTTCCTGGATGTTTAAGGCTCAATATTTTAAAATCAATAAGGAATTTTCAAAAATAGGTATACACTATTTGGCATGAAAATGGACAAAAAGGTCAAATTTGGTGGGGTCAAGGAAAAGAAATTTAAAAATGATAATTTTGCCCTTGAAAACAAGAAAGAGAAAGAGGTAGTGGACGTATTTTATGAATTTTAGAGAAAATTACACTTGACAACTTGAAAGTTCTAAAAATTATAAATTTGCCTTAAGTCAAAGGCTTTTTTATAAATATAAAAAATTATAGTCAAAATAAAACTCTCAATGAGCTATGACCAATGGAATATAGTATGAAATTTATTAAGATCAAAATAATATTTATTGGATAATTAAGATTTAATATTAGTATTTTACCCGATAAAAGTTAGTTTAGACTGCAGGAAGACGCCGTATTAATTAAAAAAATAGGTAGCCTTATATTTGGATCAATTGGGATAAGGATATTATGGTAATTTCATATCCTAATATAGTTAGAAATGATATTTCAATAATAGTAAAATATACTGCTAAAGTGGTTCTATTTGTTCAGACTGGTCCAAGATATATCTGAATAAGTAAATTTCTAAAATTTTTGGACCAAAACACTCCTAATTTCGTGCTCAACCAGCAGCACATGTTGAAATTCCATTATTTAATTAATTATGTCATTTTCTTTAGAAAAATCAAGAAAACTCAAGAATGATTCAGTGGCAAAATATGATTAGTCCTATTTTTCTATATAATGATCCCTCTTGGCCGATCATAGCAAGAGAGAAAGAGAAGGAGTGAAGTCCGAAAACACCAAGAAAAGAATCGAAAGACGTGAGGGAGAAGAGAAGAAAAGAAAGGAAGGAAATAAAGCCAAAAATTAAGGTAAATTTCCTTTCCTAATTCTCTAGTATTCTAGTTAAGTTTTTAAGTGGATAGCCATGGTTCCCAAGAGTGTTCTTCCTTTTCCCTTGGACCATTAATTTCAGTTTTGGTATGTGTTTATGAAAAGAAGATGCCATAAAGATTTGAGAACACATAAGATTAAGTGAAATGAATAAGATTTGGTATATTTGGAAGCAAGCTTTGAAAAATTTCATTCTTCCTCCTAAACCCTTTATTTCGGCCAGTTTAGTATGATAGGAAAAAGTTGAATTTTCATTGTTTTGATGCTAAAAACAAGTATTGGACCTAAGAGAAAGTCTAAGATAAATTAAGTGAAATTTTGGGGCTTCTTAGGCACTTTGTGAGATAGCTCCTTGAATCAGTGGGTTAAATGAATGTTTAATGATATTTTAGGACTTTTGGGAGTTCAAGAAAGCTAGTGGAAGTTTTGGTTCCAAGTGGAAAAGTAAAAGATTATATAAAAGGTAGCTTGGTTTATTTTATTGTAATATATTATTCTTTGTTATTTCCATGATTATATCTTGTTGCCTATTTTACTTGTATTGATTTGTGACTGGTTTTGGCTGTAAAATGAGGAGTTTTGTTCCCTGGGATGTACATTTTCCAAGGGGAAACTCAACCGAAAGTTTTACTTGACAATATGGTATTTTAATGGTTTATGTGATTGTATGTGAAATATTTGTGAAACTTGAATGAACTTGAATGATATATTTGCATGAAATAAACTAGCTATTGAGATTTTCCCAAATCTCATTCCCCAAGCACTAACATAATAGATTCAAGTAATGGCAAGTCCTCCAAAAAGACAAGAGGCAAGGAGAAAGTTAATGAAGATTAAAGTTTTAGTTGAAATTGTGACTTATTTCCTTGCTATTATGTACAAATTATTGTGTGAAGTTATGAAGCTATGCTTCATTGCCATTATGTTATTTTAAGTACCTGTAATGTTAAAAACTTAGTTTGAACAAGTTTAGGCTATGTAACTCAACCATTTAAGCTTTACCCAAGGCTCCAACCTCATAAACACACACCAATGAGCTCTAAATGACCTTCCCAATCATAATTATTCACATACAATTTAGACTCTATACATCGTCAACCGTAATCAACCTAGGGATTCCATCAAATTATGTATAATCCCTCTGAAACTCACATCGAAGCTTTAATAATACGAAATCACACTTTAATAATCCATTTACACACATTTCAATTAGTGGAATTCAATCAAACAAGAATCTCCAAACGTAAACTCGGATTCCACCACCAAAACTAAAGAGAAAAGAGAGGAGGGAAAGCAAGAACCACTTACCAACCAAGATTGAAGCTTCTAGAGTCCGAAAATCACTCCCCAAGGTTGGATTTGAGGAACCTTAGCAGAGCTCCTCCTCTTCTCCCTTTTATTCTTTTTGCTTTCATCTGCTAATACTCGTATGATTTAAAGTCATTTGATGTTTGGCGCCATGGTGGGTGATAAGTTCACCACGATGTGGAGCCTTTCTATTGGAAAGAATTTGCCAAATTCCAGCTCGCTCACGATGGTGGCCCTGCTTCTTGCCTCAGCGTATAGCACTTTTTCTCACCTTTTTGCTCTTCCTCCCTCTTGGTTCCTCTAGTCCTGCACATATCATCAATTGTACATCCCATTAGCTAGAGACCAAGTCTAGGATAGTATGCTAAATATTGTTACATTTCCTCCTCCTTATAAAAATTTCATCCTTGAAATTTCAAACTCTTACCTCAACCTAAAAGCTCAAGATATCTCCTTTGAATGGATTCTTCCATCTCCGACCTGACATCATTTGATGTGAGACCGCTCCACAACACCTTCACTAGTTTGATTGTCTTATTTCTCAACTGTTTCACTTTAACATCGATAATTTGTAGCAGCATGACCTCAAAGTTAGATCCTCTTGCAATTGAATTTCTTCATCATCGATTATTACATGAGATGGATTAGGATAGTACTTAAGTTAAGATACATGAAAAATATCAAGTAATCCTATGAGATTGGGCGGTGGATACACCATAGGTCCAATTGGCTCCAAGATTTGATATGGACCCATATATCAAGGAGTGAGCTTCTTCACTCAAATTGATCTTCTAACACCTGTGGTAGAAGTAACCTTCAAAAATACATGATCTTCAGCATCAAATTCCAGGGGTCTTCTCTTCCAATCTGCATAGCTTTTCTGCTAACTTTGGGTGGTTAGAAGTTTTTGTTGAATGCTTTTTATTTGTTAAGAGGTTTGGTTTATGATATCCGGACCCAATAGGCTTCGTTCACGTAATTCAACCTAACACAGTGGCGATCTACACTTTCATCCATACAAAGCTTCATAGGGAGCCATTTGCAAGCTTGAGTGGTAACTGTTATTATAGGAAAATTTGATCAATGGAAGATATTGATCCTAATTGCCTTGATTTTCCAGAACACAAACTCACAACATGTCTTCTAGAGTTTGAATTGTTCTTTTAGTCTACCTATTAAATTGAGGATGATAGGCCATACTAAAATTCAACCTTGTCCTCATGGCCTTCTGAAGGGACTTCCAAAACCTTGACGTAAACTAAGAATCTCTGTCTGACATAATACTCATTGGAACGCTATGTAGTCTCATGATTTCATTTACATACAATTAGGGTAACTTCTCCATGGTAATAGTCTCCCGGATTGGAAGAAAATGGATTGACTTTGTCAATTTTTCCACAATCACCCATATTGCATTGTGCCCTACAGAGGTCCTTGGTAATTCCATCACAAAATCTATAAAGATGTTGTCCTATTTCCACTCCGGAATCTCCAGAGGTTGTAGTGAACCTGCTGGTAGTTAATGCTCTATCTTCACTCTTTGACAAACTAGACATCTTGCTATATATTCTGCGATGTCCTTTTTCATTCTTGGCCACTAATATCCTTGCTTCAATTATTGGTACATCTTAGTGGCACCTAAGTGAATAGTTTACCTACTCTTATGAGCTTCTTCCATAGTAGTTTCTTGTAACCTAGCAACATCTGGTGCACAAATTCGACCATGGTACCAATGATACCATCTTTTAATATATCAAAGTCCTGGGTTTTAGTCATTTCAATTAGTTCGTGAATGCCTAAAAGATAGTTATCCTCCAACTGTACAAAGCAAATGTTTCTCAGCAATTTACTTGATACATTAATAGACCCCACTACTAAAACTCCAGGGTACATATTGATGGATAACTTCAGATCTCTCAAGCTTTCCAATAATTGTTGTTCCCTCATCATCATGGTGGCTATATGGATCGATTTCCTACTCAGTGCATTCACCACTATATTGGCTTTTCCAAGATGATACTTGAAAGCAAATTCATAATCTTTCCAAAATTCTGCCCATTGCTTTTGCCTCATATTCAACTCTTTCTGATCAAAAAGGTACTTCAAGATTTTATGATCACTGAATACCTCGAACCGAGTGCCATAGAGATGATGCCTCCATAACTTCAAGGCAAACATTACAGCCACTGGCTCAAGATCATGAGTATAATAGTTCTTCTCATGGGAATTTAATTGTTTTGATGCGTAAGCCACAACTCTTTCTTGTTGCATCAACACATACCCTAGATCTTTCTTAGAGGCATCTATATAAACTGTGAACAACTCAAAAGGCTTAGGGATAATCAGCACTAAGGTGGATGTAAGATGAATCTTTAGTTCTTAAAATGTTCTCTTATACCTGTCGTCGAAAATGAAAGGTCTATCCTTGTAGGTTAGTCTAGTCAATAGCATAACAAGTTGAGAGAATCCTTTAATGAACCATCAATGGTAACTTTAACCCTTGAAAACTATGAATTTTAGTCATTGATTGCGGTTTTCCCTAATTTAACACTGCTTTTACTTTGCTGGGGTTTACTGCTAAACCTACTTCAAAAATCACATGACCCAGAAACTTCACCACGTATAGCCAAAACTCACATTTACTAAGTTTGGCATATAGTTGGTGATCCCATAACACTTGTCGCATAATCCAAAGATAAAGTGCATGTTCCTTCTCACTCTTGGAATATATCAAAATATCATCGATGAACACTACGATAAATTTATCTAGATATGGCTGGAACACCCTGTTCATGTAATCCATGAAGATTACCAGGGCATTAATCAAACCGAAGGGCATCACAAGGAACTCATAATGCCCATATCGAGTTCAAAGAGCCATCTTAGGTACATCCTCTACACATACCCAAAGTTGATGGTATCCTAACCTAAAATTAATTTTGGAGAAAACTGAGGCACCAGCCAATTGCTCAATCAAATCATCGATCCAAGGTAGGGGATATTTATTCCTGATTGTCACCCTATTCAACTGCTTATAATCAATGTATAATCTAAGGCTACCTTCCTTCTTCTTAACGAACAAAGCTAGAGCACTCCAAGGCGAGATGCTTGGTCTAATAAAACCCTTCTTCAATAATTCCTTAATCTTTCTTTTAAGTTCTTTCAATTCAAAGGGTGCCATTCGATATGGAGCATTAGAAATGAGACTTGTTCTAGGCATCAAATTGATGGAGAACTCCAGCACTCGTGGTGGTGGCAACTGGTAATCACCTTTGGAAACATGTCGGGGTATTCACAAACAATCAAATTTTTTCTATTCCTCCTTCCACATTTATGTTAACAGAGAAAAAAGCCAGAAACCCTTGACACCCTTTTTGCAAGTACCTGTTGGCTTGGGCAAAGGACAAACAAATGTTTTCATCCCCTTGAACACCAGGAATATTCATTGGCAATGATGTAATTTTTTTAGCATAGTTAAGAATAACATTATTCACCTTCAACTAATCTATCCTAATGATAACATCAATATCTTATAGTGGCAGACAAATTAAATCCGTGGTAGTGCATTGGTGTTAAAAAATGAGCCACACAATTCAAACAGGCATGAACAGTTCTCATAGAAACCCTCATGGGTGTAGAAATTGACAATTCAAAAGGTAACTTAATTGCCGCAATTCCCAGTCTTCGAGCACAATCAAAAGATATGAAGGAATACGATGCACCAGAATTAAACAAGGCATGAATAGAGAAACCATAAAGTTTGAGTTTACCTCAAATTAGATTAAGTGTAGCATCCACCTCCTGTCGGGTTATGACAAAGACTCGTTTAGGCATTGTTGGCTTCCTTATTGGACCTTCACATCTTGGCTCATGACAACTCTAGGCCATATGACCAGGCTTCCTACAATTGTAGCATATTAAGCACGATTGGTTGCCATGATTCATTCCGCATCTTGTGCAAAGAGTTGAGACATTACCTGAACTTAGTTGAGAGGGAATTAAATACCTTCTTGCAAACTTATTCTGACTAGAGCTCCCTTGGTCAAAGCCTTATCTAGAGAATTACCCTATGCTAAACCGACCTCTGTTAGATTGATCTCGGCCAAAGCTTCCTCTATCTCTGCCAAAACAGTCTCTATTGTACTGGCTTCTTCCCTTACTAGAACCAACATTGCCATCATTATTGCTAGATCCACTTCGTTTACTAATACCTCTAGTAGGTCCTAGGTGAGTAAAAGCATAGATCATTGAATTTCTTCTTTCCTCCTTAGTCTGCCACATTCACTAAAGGAGAACACGTATCTTCACACATAAATCCTCAAAGGATGTGAATTTAATCACTGCTAATTGCTAATTTCCAGATAGGCTCCCTCAAATAGATGTTGAGCCTTCCACCTATCATTAGGGTGATTCTTCAAGTAAGTGGAATATTTGGCTAAGTCCAAAAATTAATCCATATAATCATTAGTTGATAAACTCCCTTGTTGGAAAGCTAGGAATTTAGCTTCTTTTTGCATCATTAGGGCAAAAAGGAAGTAATGTGAGAGTAATCTCTCCTTAAACTGCTCCCAATTCATTGAGGCATCCATAGCTTCAACACTTGTTAGGATGCTCTTCCACCACCGCTTAGCCTTTTTCTCTAGCTTAAACACCATTGGTTACATCCTTTGCTCAGAGGTGCAATCCATCACATCAAAGATTGTCTCAAGTTAGTCCGCCCATTATTCAGCCAATGTAAGGTCCATCTCACCTTTGAAAGCCAGGGGATTAAACTTTGGAACGATCTTTAGTTGAGAGGACATATCCCTCCTTCTAACTCTCGGGGTTCTCTCGGGCTCTACCTCATCCTCATCATTGGCATCTCCTGTATTCAAATCCACATACATGCTAGTCTCCTTATTAATATCACTGTATTCTCATTAATTCAACTGCTCTTGCATTCTGCTCAGTGTTTCCCCTGGGTATTCACTCAGTCACATAAATTAGCTAGCATTACATGCATCTGCCTCATCATATCACTGTTGGTTTGTCTTCCCCAGTGAGATACCTTTTCTTATACACAAATAGAAACATGTTCAGTTATGACTCTGGACTAGTTTTGTAATGGGAATATACAAGTCTATGCAAATGAAACTGTGTCAAGCATTATCGAAAACAGAAACAATGGCCTGAACCATTGCTTCGATACAAAAATATAACACCTTATCCCAAAACACCTTGAAACAACTCCTAAAATCTCAAAAAAAAAACACTGAAAAACTCCAAACAAGACCAGAATAGGATTGAGCTGTACGGAGCCACAGTGAGCTACAATACCACTGCATCGTCAGAGAGGCAATAACACTTGGCACCGTGGCCAAGCTTTTAGCACCATAGTGCTCTCTACTGATACAATATCAGTAACTTGCTAATTTTTAGGGTAAACATCCGACAAGTACAACTTCGTGCTTCAACATCCGATTGACCTGATTCTAACTCTTATAGGTCAATCTCATCCTAATCTAGCTATAGATACTAATTTCACTTCAATCCATCTCTGTATGGAGGTTTGGACAGCCAACATCATTTTGGCCACTTTTTAGCCAAAACTCACAACCAATCACCTCTAATTGCAACCAAAGGCAATTTGGAATCCAAGGACCATTCACACAAGTTCTAAATGGCACCATTAATTCCAATGAGGTTTCATCCTAGAGAAATCACTCCTCATAGTTTTCACCCCTTTGGTCTCCAAATTCATATAATGGGCTATATGCCCTAAATCACACATACAAGGCCGAAGAACCACATTAGGGTCACACCATAACTAACCAGGCATAACATACACAGACATACATATGCCAGTCCACATTGATCCTTAACGGGGTCTAGGCCATCATATTGCATACACCATTATCATCATCATTTCATCCATATCAACATTAACCAAACACACAACCACATACATGAATATACTCGGGGTACAAACAATGATACATGCAACAAGACTTTACTCGGCACAAATCATTATATAAACTAAATTCGTAAAACTACCAGTTATAAATGATATTCCTAAAGTGGAGAAGTTTATGACTCATTGGCCTTCTTTGGACTGGTGTTAGAGTCTTCACCTAAAATGTTACTCATGGAGGATGTAAGACAAAGTCTCAGTAACTGGGAACACAAACACGTGCAACCTATATCATCAGTTCACACAAATATGCATATGGTACAATACGATGTAAATTGTCATGGTATGCATGTGTCCCTTATACATGGCTAGAACTACATGCTGTCATCATCACAAGACATTTCCAATTGGTGATTTCTTTCTATGAGCCGGTGAAGACTTATTCTAGGACATCACCAAGCTCATCTCATGCTAATGCAACTGGACTAAAGGTTACTCTAATGCTTAGATTGTGACTATCCTTCCCATGGACCACCCAAAGTAATGGTGATTTAGGAAAGGTACAGTCCATTGCCACCTAGCTCTCCTGGCCATAGAAGAGGATTTAGTGGTAGGATATTTCACCATATCATCATATCATATCTTATTATCACCTTCCAATCCATCATATCTCACAATGCTTATGTGGTGATGATGTGCATGCCATGTCACTATACAATAATCATCATTATCATAATTATCGTCAATGTCATGCTATCACATGAGTATACTATAAAATCATAAATATACACATATCATATCATGCTTATTATCATTATATGCAAGCACTAGCGATCTAGATTCATACCTCATCTAACCGTGTGCATACCACGATATGTAGAAGAAACCATACATACACACACATAACAATATCATAGTATGGACGGGAACATGTATGCATACATATATAGGTACAAATCAACAATTAATATACAAACATAACACAAGCCGAATCACCTCCGGTCAACCTAACAATCACTACAATAGCATAATACTTCAATTAATACATTACATAACTTAACTCAAAATCTATAATTCATCCATTTAAACTTTATCCAAGGTTCTAGCCTTATAAACACATACCAATGAGCTTTAAATGACCATCCCAATCATAGTCATTCACATACAATTCAAACTCTATACATCCTCATTCATAATAAACCTAAGGTTTCCATCAAATCATGCATAATCCCTCTAAAACTCACACTAAGCTTCAATAACACTAAAACACACTTCAATAATCCATTTACACACATTTCAATATGTGGAATTCAATTAAACAAGAATCCTCATACATAAACTGTGGAATTCAATTTGTAATTTGTGTAAAGGGTCCTGAGTTGCCAAATGGCTATTTATAGCAATTAGGGGTGTTATATAATGACCTACTCCAAAATACCCATAAACATCGCTTAAAACCTCAAATATTGGCCAAATAGGGCATATCAGGATGAAACATAACTTTGTGCACCAATCATCGATTGACCTGATTTCAACTTCTATAGGTCGCTCTCATCCCAATCTAATATAAACACTAATTTCACTTGAATATATCTTTGTATAGAGATTTTGAACACCTGTGATCGATTGTGTCACTTTTTGAGCAAAACTCACTTCTCACACCTTCAATTAGCTACCATTGGTCAATTGATGATTATGGATCATTCACACAAGTCCTATTTGGCAAAAACAACTTGTCCAAGGAGGTTTCATCCCGAAGAAACCCACTCCTCTGAGTTTTGACCCCCTTGAACCTCAATTTCATATAATGGGCTATATGCCCCAAACCACACATGCAAGGCTCAAGAACCATATTGAGCTCACATCACAACCCATCATGCATAGCATACGCAAGTAGACATACACCAAACAACATTAACCAATACCAAGGTCTAGATCATCATATTGATTACATATGAATGACACATAGCAAGCAACTAAACACTATCATTCCATCAATATCATCATACAATACATAACCACATACATCACTATACTCCGAGGAATACTCGGAATAGACGAAATAAGAGCACTACTCTACTTGGCACAATACATTACATAAACCAAATGATAGAACTACTAGTTACACTTGTAATTCCTAAAAGCAGAGAGGCCTACAACTCCTTTGTCTTCTCCAGACTAGTACAAGAGTCTTCATTTGAAATGTTGGCCTCGGAGGGTATAAGACAAAGCCTTAGTAACCAGGAAAACACACACATACAATAGATATCAACAAACATGTTTATGATACAATGATGCAATGCAAATGTAGAATGTCATTGTATTCATGTCTCTCTCAAACATGACTATAACCACGGGCTGACGTCATCACAAGACATTTCCAATAGATGATTCACTTCCAACAGCTAGTGAAGGCTGATTCCAAGGCATCACCAAGCTCACCTTATTCAACCCGGCTGGCTAAAGGTTATAATGATGCTTGGATCATGGCTCTCATTTCTTAAACCACCCAAATTGGTGGTGATTTAGGGAAAGTGCAATCTACTGTCACTTTGGCTCTCTTGGTCATAGGAAAGGATTTAGTGACAGTGATTTATTATCATATCACCATATCATAACATCATCATATCATATCATATCTCATCTCATTATCATCAACCAATCTACCATATCTCACTATGCTCAATACAATGATAATGTTCCATGTTGTGCTAACATATTACTATGCAATCATCATCATTATCATAATCATCAATGTCATGCTAGCATGTAATCACATGGATATGTTCACAATTCTTACACACACACATATATATATAACACCATGTTATCACATCACATACAAGGGACAAGGATCAAAGTCACATACATTTCCTATCCGTGTACATACCACGATGTGATAAAGGCCACGTATATACACAAACAATATCGTGGTATGAAAGGAAATGTGCATATATGTATATAAACTAATAACCAACAATTAACACATATACATATACACTTGGTTATGTCAAGTTGCTGACACAACACATATGGGTTTAGGAAGTTGTCTCAATACCCAATCATGAGCTAAATGTCTCCAATCAACCCAATAACCACTATAATATCATAATACCTTCAATTAATACATTGCATAACTTAACCAAAATCCATAATTCAACTATTTAAGGTTTACCCAGGGTTCTAACAATACAAACATATATCAATGATCTCCAAATGACCATTCTAATCATATTCATTCACATACAATTTGGACTCCGTACATCCTCAACCATAATCATTCTTTCAGCACAAACCTTACATAATCCCTCTTAAACTCACACCCAAGCCGTAACAACACTAAATAATAATTCAATTATCTATTTGCAACCATTTTAATCAGTGAGAATTGACCCGAAACAAACTACCATGCGTACCCACAAAAATCAACTCAAAATCATAGAGAAAAGAGAGGAGGATAGATATAGATTTGCATACCAACCAAGATTGAAGGTTCTAGAGTCCATGAATCGATCCCCAGGGTCGGAGAAAGTAAACCCTAGTAGAGCCTTCTTTTTCCTGTTCAATTTTCTTTCTTTTTTGTCAACTGAATCTTGTCTGATTTAAAAAATTTTAAGGACTCACGCAATGACAATGATAAGCTCACCGTAGTGAGAGGCTCTTTTGTTTGAAAAATATTGAAGCTCCCAATTTTGTTCACTGTGGTGGCCCAACTTCTTGCCGTAACATGCAGTGCTTTTGCCTCCTTTTTATTCTTCCTCTATCTTGATTCCTTTGGTACTATATATATTAATAAGTATACTTCTCATTAGCTCAAGACTAAGTGCATGATAGTGTAATGAGGATTGTTACATGTTAGGTTGTAAGTTTTGGTTAAAAAGTGACTAAATCGGTCACAAGTATCCAAAATCTCCTTCCAGAGATAGATTGTAGAGAAATTAATGTCTATGGATGGATTGAGATAAGAGTAACCTATAGGAGTTGGAATCAGGTCAATCCGAGATCAGAACACAAAGTTGTGTGCGTCAAAAGTTCACCTCAAAAATCAACATTTTACATATATGGTATCTGTCTTGGGCACTGTGGTGTCAAGGGTGAGGCTACGGCACCACACCATTATGCCTTAACCAAGCCGCGATGGTACTATTAAGCCTGTAGCTCCAGCTCTATTTCACCTTGTTTTGTCCTATTTGGTTAGTTTTTGGTTGTGTGTAGTGGTTTTGGGTTTGTTTTTCATTAGGCTATTACATATAGGACATCTGTCTCACCCCTTGTAGGAAAGCATTTACAGGAATGGGACCAAGCTCTAGCGAGAAGTAGAAAAGATGGATAAGTCCCCTCAAAGACCTGTGGGTTAACTGAGTACCTATACTGGTATATGTTTATTTGAGAATACATGTTATGTTTAGTATTGTGCCAAGTATAGGAATGATGCCATATGTAATTATTATGCATACGTTTTTTAGACTACATGTGTTATTCATGTTTCTTGTGTGTGGTTGCTGTCGTATGTGACCTCAAGGTTGACTAAGGTTATCTGAGGTATAGAGATGAAGGATGAGTCAGTGTGTTGAAATATGCTAGAATGATTGATCTTGTTGCTTTGTGAGGTTTAAGCCTGGTCGTCCTGGTATATTTGGATTATGGCCCTTTGTTGTCGTGGTAAGTTTGGCCCCTAGGCAATGGGTGGCCAGTGTGTGTTTTGATGAATGTGAGTGATTTATGTGTATTATGATTGGAGACCTCAGGTAAGGTCAGGATGCTTTTGTTTATATTTAATGTTGCCCTACTAGTCTAAGGTCTCGTATGGATGTCCATTTTGGTGTTGTTGTGGTAAAATGGGTATATAATCCATTTGTGGTATTGTGGTGCCAAGAGGGTCAAATTCTATAGGAATGGTTTCCTTAGGATGAGATTGCCCTAAACTCAATCCTTAAAGTATCTAGGACTTAAGCCAAGTACTAGTTCTGGTGCTAGTGGTATGGTTTGGTATTAGGAGGCCCAAGAGCTAAGTTTTAGTCCAAAACTGACTATTTCAGTCTCAAACTTCCAAAACCTTCATATAGAGGTATTTTGAAGTGTAGTTGATGTCTATAGTTAAAGTAGGAGCAAAATGACCTGTAGGAGTTGGAATCGAGTTAATTGGAGAAAGAAGTTATGTACTTCGGAAGTTCAATCAGGATATTAGCAAATTGCTGATGTCATATTAGTACATGGGTAATAGCGCCAGAGTCTAGGCCGCGGCATTACACTCAGCTGTTTCTTTTCCTTTTCAACCCAAGAGCTTCCACGCCGTGGAAGCACTATAATAGGTCGTGGCGCCATCCTCTCTTTTTGTCATGGGTGCTGTTTTGTCTACTTCTTGGTGTGTTTTTGGGATCTTTGGTCTTAGGGTATTACATTGAGGCCCTTCCCTCTCTTGCAAAATATGATCTTGTGAATCTTGCGTTTGTTGACATAAAAAGTTAATTCCTTGCAGTCTGTCATTTGATTTGTGCAAGCGGCATTGTGCAACATTAGTACGTAATCGTGTACTTATTTTAGCTCACACAAATTCCTCGGTTCATACTTTCTTCTTTGAACTTCTACTCAAGCTCTTTAATTTCTTGGTTCATGCTTTCCTCTTTAAACTTATGATCAAGGTCTGTCCAATAGTGGTGAAGCACAATATTTAGTGCTTTTTGAGATGGTTTGGATAGAAAATGGACTAATTATTTAAGTGAATCTTTCTTGGCATTTAATTTGGAAAAAACATTTAATTATGTTTTGTTTAATTTTTGGTATAATCTAATCGTATGGTAGATTTATTTATCCCTTTATTCCATTAATTAATTAATTAATTATACATTACTTATTTATACAATTGATTAATTAAATAGTTCTACTTTTGCTTTATTCACTCTTTTATTCAATAATTTATTAGTTAATTAGATAACTAACTAATTATTTTATTCATGCATTCACTTGGTTGCGCGCATAATCAATTTAATTCCTTTTTTTCTTATAAGTCGGAAAAATTTAATTCCTTTTTATTTGTTGCTTATTGAAAAGCAATGGATAGATATGGTGAGTTAATCATGAAGAAATACCATATGCGTGCGTGTATATTATGGTTAACGAAGTAAAAAATTTTTGGATAGAGCACTAGTCAGTAGATTCAATGTTATGAAAAATCATTGAATTGAAATTGAAATTGTCATAATTAAATTAATATATTAATTTTATGTTAATTATTTTCAATAAAAATGAATCAAAAAATAAGCACGAAAAGTTAGATAAAACAATATATTAAACTTAAAGTGATAAAAGAATAGCTAATATTAATTAAAAGATAATATTTTATTTATATATTCAATTATTAATAATATGTTAAAAGAATTAACGTGAAAAAGATAAAAGATAAGAATATAATTTCAAAAAAGTAATACAGTTTTTAATATTTCATAATTTAAAATTTAAAAATATTAATAATATATATATAGTTTTAAAATTATGATTGATAGTCATGGGAATTGGGAAGCATGTGAAGTGTGTAATCATTTCCAATGCCTAGAGAAAATATGTAATGTAGAGATAATAACTGAGAAATAGGAATGAGGACAATATTAATTTGAATGTCGCAATTTTAATTTTTGGTTTTTAGATTAATATTTAACGATCTTGATTAATTACGGGAAAAAAAATTATCTAAGGTCTCGCGGCAACTTGCACTACAGCTGCAACACTAGTGTTCTGCCATGGTCTTCATATATATAAATATATACATGTGTGTGTGTACATGTATATCTAATGAATTGCATCTTTGTTTTTCTTCTAAAACAGTGATGCTTTTTTTTTTGGGTCAGAAGAAGTAATGTTTTTGAGCCTTTTATTTTGTGTTTTAACTTGATTTCATGTCCATATGATTGCTACACATAACATATCTGCATTAAACTTCTAAAATAATTGAAATCAAACAAAAATTAAATTTGTGACTTTATAAGCATGCTTCATGTGAACAACAAACAAAGAACATTTTCCACCTTTAGGACATTAATAATAAATAAATAGATCAATGAACTTCAAAATGCAATGAAAAATGTACCCAATGACATGAATTTATGAAAGTCATCAAAATAGTAGAAGTCTTGTAATTATAATTAGTGGTTGATCATGAGTCTAGCTAATTGGTAAATAGTTGTAACACCCCTCATGATGCTTGTCTTTGGCATTGTGTGCCGGACCGAAGTAAACAGGATGGAGGAAGGTTCAAGTGGAGATGAAATGAGCTCCACGCTGTAGCGAGAAGCAGGGCCATCGTGGCAAGGGCTAATTCTGGTGGCATTTTCCTGCTAAAACTAGTGGCGCCGAGGTGGACTTATTTGGAGCCGCAGCAAGAGTTGAGAAACTGGTTGAAATCAGAATCATTTCGGATGAAAAGAAAAGAAAGAAACGGAGGAGCGATGGAGAAGACGTGATGAGCACAGCTAAGGTTCGAGTTTTCCGGCAAATGGAAGTGTTTTCCAGCGTCCAAGAGCTTGGATCTTGGTTGGTAATTGATCCCTACTCCTCCCTTTCCATTTTCTTCGGTTTAAACTTGGGATTTTTTGGGTATAAGTTGGGATCCGTGATTTTGGTCGAATCCCACTAATTGAAATGAATGAATTGGGGTTGAAGGAGTGTGATTTGGTATATATGTTGTTTGGATGTGAGTTTTGAAGGGATTATATGTGTTTAGAGCTTAACCCTAGGTTGTTCTTGATTAGGGCTCTTGGGAATCTGAAGTGTAGGAGGTTGTGTAGTGTTTGAGTGATCCCTAAGAGCTTACTGATGCATGAAAAGGGTGTCGGAACCTTGGGTTAGGTTAATGTGGTTGAATTGTGATGTTTGGTTTATTGGTACATTATGTTAATGGAAGAATTATGGTGTTGTGAAGGTTGTTGGCTATCGAGAGGAGTTCACGTGTATTGAACAGTTCAAGGAAGCTTGTAGAACTCGTGTGCTTGTGGTAACGACAATTGAGGTAACTGGGTGTTTGTTTATTGTATTGTATATTGGTATGTATATTTATGTATATATATATATGCATGTTTCTTTCATACCACGATATTGATGTGTTGTGTATACAGTTTTCTATATATATCATGATATGCACACAGCTAGTTGATAGTTGTGAAGACTATGATGATTATGATGACAATACTGATATGACATGACATGATGCATACATGACATTGTGATATGATAATGATGATGAGTATATGATGATACAAGAGCATCACCACATGATATTGTGAGATTGTGATATATGGTGGTCTGGGTGGTGATGATGATATGATATGATATATGATTAGGGAGGATAAGGATGGGATCCCTGTCACTAAATCCTCCCCTATGGCCAAGGGAACCAGGCGGCAGAGGACTGCACCATCTCTAAATCACCACCAATTCGAGGTGGTCCAGGGGAAGGAGAGCCACGGTCCGAACGTTAGTGTTACCTTTAGTCGGGTGCACTAATGGGAGGTGAACTTGGTGATGTCCCAGAATCAGTCTTCACCGACTATTGGAAGGGAGTTACCTATACAAAATGTCTTGTCATGACGATAGCCAGTGGTTCTAGCTGTGTGCGAGGGAGACATGCATACCATTGATTGCACATTGCATTCATGAGTTGTATGGAATATATATATATATGTATGTGTTTGTCCCCGATTACTGAGACATTGTCTCACACCCCTCTCCCATGAACTAACCTTTCAGGTGAAGAATCTGGTGCTCGATCGGAAAGGATCAAGGAGTTAGCAGTCTTTCCATCCTCGGGAATTCCAAGTATATTTAGTGGTTACAATTTAGTTTATGTAATTCTATGCCTAGTAGGTTGATGCAGTTGGTTGCCTAGATGAGAGTCCTGGGAGTACTATCTGTAGGTTATGGGATGATAGTGATATTGATGGATGTTATGCAAGATATGTATAGAGATGTATATGATGTTATAGCAGGTATTTGTATGCCTGGATGGTTGAATGCGAGCCCCATAGTGGTTTTGGGCCATGTACGCGAGTTGTGGGCATATAGCCCATTATGTGGTTTTGGGGTCAATTCTAGAAGGAAAGGTTTCTTCGGGGTATAACCTTCTTGGACATGTGGTTTTAGCCAAGTATAACCTGTGTGAAGGGTCTCTGAGTGTTCATTTGCCTTTGGTGGCAATTAAGGTGATAGGTTGTGCGTTTTAGTCAAAAAGTAGCCAAAATGATATTGGGTGTCTAGAATCTACAAATGGATTGGATTCAAGTGAAATTAGTATCCATGGGTAGATAATGATGAGAGTGACCTATAGAAGTTGGAATCAGGTCAATTGGAGATCGGAGCAAGAAGTTATACGCGTCGGAAGTTGGCCCAGCAAATCCGCAGTTTGCTGATACAAGTTCTGATGTTGGGACCACAGCGCCAGAAAGGCCGAGGCGCTAGAAAATCAATGGGTGTTGGTGAATCTGTAAAGGGTTGAAGCCGCGGCGCAGATGTCTTAGGCCGCAGCCTCATCCTGTTTAGGTGCCTTTCTGATGTTTTTCTGCTGCTTTGAAGTTCTAGAAAGTTGTTTTAGATCATTGGGTTGTGTTTGATTGGTTCCTGAAGGTTTGGGTCGATTCTGGAGGTGTTTGAGTATAGGGTGTTACAATAGTCAACTATGATATGACATGTAACTAGTTAAGAATGATCCTATGTATTTATGATGCTCTCTTCATCCCATATTATAAGATAACAAGAAATGTTTTACAACTTTTGTTATATCCTCAAACTTCTAAAAAATATAAAATTTCTAATTTTGTCTCTATTAATTTCATTTCTTTCATTAAATATAGTACAAGTTACAATGCTAATAAGATAATAAATTAGGACAAAAATGAAAATGATCTTCATGTATCATAATATTTGTTATGGGTTGATGATGACCCCCATGTATTATGATATCAGTTATTGGTTGATAGCAGTCCTCGTGTATTACTATTATGATATATGTGACAGGTTAGAATAGTCCTTATAGGTTATATTATGACATATGTTACTGTGATATTGCCCTCTTTCCTTAGTAGTTGATTCAAACAAATTTTGGGCTTGTTAAGCTCAGCTAAATTAAATAGACTTCGTCTATACTTGCACCAATCACAATTCAGGTTTTGGGTTGGGACAATAATAATTATTTAAATATTGTTTACTCTTTTTTTTTAAGTAAGTTCTTATCCCATTGGCTATTGTTAACTGAACATAGTACCCAGAAGTATATGGTAATGCACTATATATCTTAACTCTTAATTATTTTTCTCAAACTATCTCTAACATTGGGGGGTTTTCTAATAAAATTTTAACAAGACACAATATTTATTAACGAAAATTCATGAAAATTGTAGTTAATATTATAATATTGTGGATATCTATTAACCTCCTAAACTCCAAAAGGCTTTATATTATGCAATAATGTATAGTAATTTTTTTATTTATGTCATTGTGATTCTTAGGTTGATCTTATGATTTAACAGTTATACGAAGCGGTCATGTAATTAACTAAGGAATTCAAGCCCCAAGTGAATTATAAGAATTCCTTCATTTCTCCTCTCAAAGTTCTATCTTGCTCTTGTTGGATTTCATATATATATAATTAATTTCCTTAGTTTTATAGCCATTTAAATATTGAAAATTAATAATGAGAACAAGCATATCGTCCTAGGTTTTAAACACAGACTAGGGTGGTTCGTTATCATATTTTGGTGCAATAAGAAGAAATAAAAATTAAAACAAAAGGCTTACAAATTACAAGCATAAGCCATTGCCAATACATAACTAATTACAGAGCTTACTAAACTTAACAAAATGACACCTAGCCTTACTATATCTGCTAGGGATCATGAAATTAAGCTGCAATGCAATATTGTACAAAGCTCTCGATGTGTTATGTATATATAAATATATATATATATATATTGGTCAATAAGAGAGATCCCAAGCTTGCCCCCCCTTCATATTAAATTTCTTGAGCCTCCCAAAGAACATGACCACTATAATGATGAACTTTCCTTTATTACTCCATTTTCCTGAGAATCCAACCCACGAATCTCTACACTTTCCATCTGGTTTCAATTGCCTTTTGCAGCTATATCCCGTTGAAAATCCTACGTTTCCGTATGCACTGCAATTTCCGATTCACGTACAAAAGTAGTTTCATTAGTACTTTTTTTTGTATGCTTATAAATATTTTAAAAATAATAAAAATTAACGAAGTCTGAAGATGAGAAGAGAATCACTTGCCTGATGACTTCCAGGGTAATGTTCAACACATTAAAGTTTAGGGGATCTTCTCTTAAGCTTTTGCTCTCTGTGATGCAAACCAGAATAATGAAGATAACCAGATAAGAGAGTTGAGAGAACAAAAGACACTCCTTTACGCTCCTTTTGCCTTTCTTGGTTTCATTTTCATGGTCTCTTATGGGTAAAAATGTTGTATACGGTGGGAGGTACCTGTTATGTTAAAAGAAAACACATGGCCCGAATTATTAAATTCACTTTATATATTCTGCATAATAATATTTTGCACAGTCAACCCTTACCATATATACCATTCCTAAAATGCTAGATTAGATTCTTGATGCAAAATATTTTCAACGAAGCGTTCATTTGAATATTGGAATTTATAAAGCTATAGAGAGCTTAACATTATCGTCCTATTTAAGCAATGATTTATGAAATTCCAATTGTTCCTACTGTTACTTGTCCCTATCATAAAGTTGAGATCCTTTTTACGAGATAACAATAACTAGTACCAGACATATTCTCCTAAAAGAAAAATTAATAACAGACATTTAACAATTAAAGAAAGTAAAAGGTGAGAAAACTTGAAAGAATTAATCATTTTTGTATCATTATGATCTTGTCAGTTCAACTGAAAAAGAAGGAGAACGGAGAAGTTTTGCATAAAAGCTATAACAAATTATCGGAATACCGAATGAGAAAAGATTATTATGATCACGGATGCCATAAAAACTATATATTCTTTTCTTGCCATAAAAACTATATATTCTTTTCTTGCCATAAGAACACTGAGTACTATAAAATTCAAATATGACAGGCTAAAAGCCAGAAACTTTCCATTCGCAACGCACACATGCTTACAATTGTACGAAAATGTGTTTGAATAGGAAATGACGTGATTAAGTGAGATTGGTGGAAAGTTCAGCACGCCATATCTTTATGAGTGCAATTGGAAATGTAGTCCAATTCAAAAGCTACTCAAGTTTCAATATGTGGCCATATATCACTCTACATCATTTCATGCCCAACGAAATGTCGCCACTTCAACTCAACGCAATATTTGAAATGTTATTTTCATATTGTCTAATTTTCATACGGAAGTAAGGACAGAGTAATAATGAATTAACACTTACATCATTACAACGAAGAGCACCAATATGGCTGGAGATAGTGCAGAAAGATCAAAAACAGATTCCCCAGCATGTCTTGCATTTGAAACTTGGAACAGTGAAGAAATTAATTTCTGATGAATATTCAGACCCTCCATGTTCTCCGACTTCCACTCGTTGCAGCAGAACAGAACCAGCTGTATCAGATTTAACCCTAAAACTGTAGCAAGAAGGAGCCAGCAATGAACACCAGAGAGCAAATGATCATAGCCCATCTCCTTGTAGTTACTCTGAATATAAGAGAACTCTTCTCTTTTCATCACTTTCTCCAGAACCCAGATCACAAATCTCAGGAATGGTGGGTATAAGGCGTTCCCAAGATATACAAATGGTAAAATAAGCAAAAGCAGACCTGAGTTCTGCTTAAATAGAATCATATTCTCGTTGGTGGGGACAAAACCACAAGAGGCAATAGTGGAAACTACAGTGAACACCGAAAAAGTTTGTATGCTGATCCCTTTGTTTCTTAGTACTTGTCTCGCACTTGGTATGATGCTTACGTAGGTTGAGACCAGACCAGAACCTACCGAGTGGAGTACCATGATCGAACCCAAAACCACAAGCCCAAGACACCTAATGGAGCTATGCTTCAACCTACCCATCTTATCATTTTGAGCAGCATTACTATCACTGTGATCATCGGTACATGGTTCAGTCTGTTTTTTCAGAGAAACTAAATCGATTTCGATGTGATTGGCATCAGAAATTTGAGGGTGGGGAGTGGTTTCTCTACCTTCGAGGGTCAGCTTCTGGGACAGATTGAAGGAAGAAAGGAAAAGGCCAAGCATGGAAGTGACAGCCTCCCCACCTAGGAACATAAGGAAGGTCATGAGAATGAGTTGAGAATTAGAGAAAACCTCCATTTCTACGGCGGTCATGCTGGAAACAGTGGATGCAGAAACAGAAGTGAAGAACATATCAAAGTCACTGGGACGAATGGGGACTCTCGGCTTTAGGAACTTGAGACCGAGGAATCCAAAGAAAGACATAATTATGAAATACAAGAGCTGGAGATAAAAGGGACTGAGATGGACGGCTGAAACACGATACAAAAACATAGTGAGTGTCGTAAGATCCCCAATATTAGAGGAGAAAAAGAAAGAAGATGCCTATCTGGGTAAGAAGTTGAGGAAGGTGGTGGAAGTTGTACGTAATAAAATGAGAAGGGAAAGGATTGGTTTATAAGAGCATAAACAAGCACTGTGCTTGTGGGCTCTCCAATTGGCTTTAGTGGTGAGAGCAATATCGGACCAAAGGCATCAGCCATTAAACAATAGAATGTGGAGGCAAATATTAAAGTGGGAGTCTTTATCATATTGATATAGAGCAATTTTGAAAGCATGATCTAAATAATATGTGCGTACATGTCAATTTGTGTACTTGTTTTGTAACATCCTAGCAAAAAGACCCAAACTACCCTCCTACAAAGCAATTACAAGGGAGAAGCAGCACTAGTATTAGATTTTTGACCAAAAAGGTAAACATCAATAACCCGAAGGAACATATTAGAATGAAAATTTGAAGGAAAAACTCCTGAGAATAGGTTGAGCATGAAAAGGAGAGCAAATGCTGTGACCAAGTGACAAGACAACCAAGGAACCAAGACTTGCTCTGTGGCACCGCAGCTCAGGGGAGTGGTGCTGCAGTGCCCTAACATGCTGAGATGACAGCATTTTGCTGTCATTTTGGCTGAATTTCGGACACATATAACTTTTTACCCAGATCTCCGATTGACATGGTTTCAAATCCTACGAGTCATATTACACCTCTTCTAACTACAGGCATAGACCACTTCTCGAAATACCTCTATATGGAGATTTTGGATACCTAAGACCTAACTGATCATTTTTAAGCCAAAACTTGACTTTTGCCATTCCTATTCTCTAACCACTAATCCCTTGACCATCAAACATGTTCCCACAAGTCACAAATGTTGTAAAGACCCTTTCCAAAGGTGACACAACCTCAAAGAAATCATTCTCTCAAGATTTGACCCCCTTAAACCCCAAAATAGACTAATATGTTACATACCCATTTTCTCCAAAACAACACAAATATCAAAACTAACCTCATAAACCACTCTAATGCATCAAAATACATGTGGGTAACCATTGCCGAAGCCCCAAACACTCCTTGACATCAAGTGGGCCATACCTCATGATACAAATAACCACCCTAACATCAAACATCACTAAAACTACAAGGTAGCTTGAACCATGGCCACCAACACGTATACCTAATCATTGGATACGATGTACACATCTAAGCGCTTCAAAAAACAACCAACATAGAGTTCATAAATGACATATGTCATACATGAAAGGCAAGGGCATGCAAACAGTCTTAAGGAATGCATAAGACAATTACATTTGATGTCAAATAATGATCTTACACTTGACACTATATTATACAAGCAGATAACATATGTTTTGAAGAAACTTACACTAGCTGAGAGTACTCGAATATCCTATACATCACCTGAGGAAAACTAAATCCTCCCAAGTCTCTTCCATATTAGAGCTAGAATCTTTACCTAAAAAGGGTGTCAATTTTGGGGGGGGGGGATGAGACAAATGTCCCAGTAACCAAGGGCAACATATAGAATAAGGGATTAATTCATAAAGAGATTACAAACATATCACTTCAATAGAAAGACGTATACTAGAATTCAATATATCATTACTATAACAACCCTCATTACAATGTCCCTAGCCAACCAAGTGTCATTGGCATTGTGTGTAGAACCGGAGGGCCAGGACGAAGGAAAGAATCAAGTGGAGAAAAAATGAGCTCCACATTGTGGTGAGAAGCAAGGTCGTCGTGGCAAACGAGTTACAGATTCTAAAATATTTTTCTAGCCAAGGGCACTCGCGTCATGGCGAACTTACCCACCACTATGGCGCCACACCTCAGTTTCATTTAAATTAGAAATATTTCAGTCCGACCGAGAACAGAAAAGTGAGAGAGAAACAGAAGGAAATAGAAGAAATAGAGTTAGGGTTCGTGATTCTCGACCCTTGGGAGTGATTTCTGACCTTTGGGAGCTTGGATTCTTGTTAGTAGGTGTTTCCTACTCCTCCCTCTCCATTTTCTTAAATTTTGAATTGGGACTTCGCGGGTATATATTGGGATCATTGGTTTTGGTTGAATTCCATGGATTAAAATGGATGAAATGAGATTAATGGAGAGTGATTTGATGTGTGTGATCCTTGGGTATGAGTTTTAGAGGGTGTATGCATGATTTGAACTTACCCTAGGTTGAAATTGTTAGAAGGAGTATGGAATCCGAGGTGTGTATGGTTGATTAGAGTTTGAATGGGTTTTACGAGCTCAATGATGTATGGAAAGGATTTTGGAACCTTGGGTTAGGCCAAAGTGGTTGAATTATGGAATTTTGATGTTTGGATTATATGTTAATTGAGGGTTTTATGGTATTGTAAAGGTTGTTTGGTTGATCGGAGAAGTCAAGTCATGGGATTGACATTCAAGAAAGCTTGTGGAACTTATGTGAGCGTTGTAGTGACAAAACTGGGTGTTTGTATTGTATGGTGAGATATGATAGTATATATATGTATATATACATGTTCCTTTTCATACCACGATATTAGTTGTGTATGTGCATGGTTTTCTATATATCGTGGTATGCACATGGCCAGTTGATATATGATGACTGTATATGTTGTGTATGTATGATGTGTAGTATCCCCATGTCATTGCATGCTAGTATGTCCATATGATGTTTGTTATGATGATATATATGTGTTTGAGGCATGTTGGCATGACATTGGCATCATCACCATATGATTGCATAGTAAGAGATTGATGATGAGGTGATGATGATATGATAGATGATAATGATATGATAAAGATCCCTGTCGCTAAATCCTCTCCTCAAGAGAGCCAAGCGACAGTGGATAAGATAATATGATGAAACATCCTTATCACTAAATCCTCTCCTTGGGAGAGCCAGGTGGCGGTGGATTTAGGGAAGCACCTTCCTTAAATCACTACCAATTTGTGGTGGTCCAAGGGAAGGAGGACCACAGTTTGAGCTGTAGTGTAATCATTGGCCGAGTTGCATTAGGGTAAGGTGAGCTTGGTGATATCCCGGAATTAGTCTTCACCGACTGTTGGAAGGGAATCTCTTATTGAATATCTTGTGATGACAAAAGCTCATGGTTCTAGCAATGTATGAGGGAGAACATGCATACCATTTATTAGCATTACATTACACCATGTGCACGATTGTGTGGACCAGTATATATATATATATTATGTGTGGTTGTTTCCGGTTACTAAGACTTTGTCTCACACCCCTTTTCCTATGAACTAACATTTCAGGTGAAGGTTCTGGTACTAGTTCGGAGAAGGTAAAGGAGTAGCATGCCGGATATGGGAATACCAAGTCTATATAGTGTATGTGTGGAATGTCTATGTATGTTGTCCTAAGTAGGATAGCATGATTGTATTGGATATGAGGATCCTGATATTTGTAATGATTATGTTGGAATAATATGGATGTGGAGTTGTATGGTATGTGATGTGCATAATGTATTGTGATATTTGTATGGTTTGGGATATTGAAGAGTCCGTATGGTAGTGTTTGTGATCCCAAAGGCAGAATTGGGTCTTCTTGGTGTGGTTTGGAGCAAGTAGCCCATTATGTTAATTTGGGGTTCAAAGGGGTCAAATTTTAGAGGAGTGGTTCCTTTGAGGTGAAATTTCTTTTTACAAGTTGATTGAGTGGGTTAGGACCTATGTGAATGGTCCTGAATGGTCAATTTGCCTTTGGTGGAAAATGGGAGTGTAAGTGGTGAGTTTTGGTTGAAAAGTGGCCAAAACAGTGTCTGCTATCCAAAATCTCCATACGGAGATGGATTAAGGTGAAATTGGTGTTTATGGATAGATAGGGATAAGATTGACTGGTAGGAGTTAGAATCAAGTCAATCTGAGGTTGGAGCATAAAATTAGGCCATCGGAAGTTCGCCCCAAAAGTTGAACTTTGCTAATATGGTATCAGCAAAAAGGCACCGTGGCACTAGAAAACCAAGCCATTGCACCAATGAATCTGAGAACTCCAGAGCCATGGTGGTACTGTAGCATCCGCAACCCTGCATACTGTTCCAGCTGTTCTAGTGTTCCTGGAGGTGTTTGTGGCTTTTTCCACTGCTCTGATGTTTTGGAAGGTAAATGTGAGATGTTTGAGTTGTGTTTGGTTAGTTTTTTTGAAGTTTTTGGTCAAGTCATGAGGTGTTTGGAAGTAAGGTGTTACAATTACACACATGCAATATGTCTTATGTGTAATGTTATGCACATAATATGCAAAAACCCACATTAATCATGACAAGAGGTATAAGCTAGTTATTATCATAGGGTAACCTCAATAAGTAGCAGTTTTCCAACAATCGGTGAAGGCCAATTTCGGGGCAGCTACTAAGCTCATTACCACTAGTCATGATCTAGCCAAAAGCCATTTCATTAATGAGTAAACCATGGTTCTCCTTCCTCTAGACCACCTAAATTGATGGTGATTTAGAGAAGGTGCATCCCCTATCCATAGCCACCTAGATCTCCTAGCCAAAGGATGACAATTTAGTGACAAGGATATATCACACCTCACCACGTGGACACGAGGCCTTGTGTGTCATTTAGTGGATCAGCATACCACATGGTATTTCAATGACATCATCACCTAACCAACATATGCTCAAACATGCATAATGTAGTGGCAATGCCTGTATGTTATGCTTACATGCTATCATGCAGTAAACACAAGCCAATATCATCATCATTGTTATCACCATGCTAGCACAATATCATTAGATAGGATATCTTATGAGGATGCACAATAATATACATCAACATTCAACATGTTTATAGATATATATATATATGTATGTATGTATACTTCATTACATTAGTCATTTTCAACCATCAATATCATTATTATCATACTAGTATGACATCCTTATACAAGAAGAATATAGAGAAATGTTTATCAATCATATGTTCTGCAACAACTTACTCCTAAAAATTCAAACCACAAGCTACAACATGTGAAAAACCAAAGAAAGAAGCGAAACAATGAAACAAATCACACCAAAAGGGCTGAGCCATGATGAGCTATAGTGCCGCCGTGGGGCATGGCAAGCAGAAATGGTTTATGCCATGGCTAAGCTTTTGGCATAGTGGTACCCCCTCAGAATCCATATAAGCATTTTGCTGATTTTTCGGCCAAAATTTTGACGTGCGCAACTTTGTGCTCTGACCTCCGATTGACCTAATTTCAACTCCTGCAAGTCACTCTCATCCCAATTTAACTATAGACACTAATTTCACTTGAATCCATCTCTGTGTATTGATTTTGTAAGACCAACACCATTTTGGTCATTTTTTTAACCAAAACTCACAATTCACACCTCCAATTAGCCATCAATGGCCAATTGACAACCCAAGACCAGTCACCCAGGTCACAACTAACATAACAAACCTATCCAAGGAGGTTTTACCCTGGAGAAACAACTCCTCTGACCCCTTGAACTCCAATTCTACATAATGGGCTATCTGCCCCAAACTCACACATAAGACTTAAAACCAATTTGGGCTCATAAACCAGAACTACCAGACTCACAACACACACACCCTAAGATGCAATGACCCATACCAGGGTCCAGATAACATATACCACACAATCATCGCATCCATCGACAACATACTACATCCACGATGGTCATCATCGTTAAACCAAACATACACAACCTCATACATCAATATACTCATAGAATACAAAAAGTAATACATATAACAATACTCCACGTGGCACAACTCATTACATAAACTGAATAGCAAACTACCAATTACACTTGTAATTCCCAAAAGTAGAGAGGCTTATGACTCCTTAGTCTTCCCCGGATTGGTACCAGAGTCTTCACTTGAAATGTTAGCCATAGAGGGTGTGAGACAAAGTCTTAGTAACTGGGAAAATACACAACATACAATAGATAATAACAAGTCCATACATATATACATATAGTGCAATGCTATGTAAGATGTCATGGCCTCAAACATGGCTAGAACCACGGGCTAATGTCATCACAAGACATTTCTGACAGGTGACTCCCTTTCAACAGTCGGTGAAGATTAATTTTGGGACATCACCAAGCTCACCTCATACTAATACAACCCGGCCAAAGGTCACACTAATGCTTGGCTGTGGCTCTCCTTCCCCTAGACTACCTAAATTAGTGGTGATGTAAGAAATGTGCAACCACTACCACCTGGCTCTGCTAGCCAGAGGAGAGGATTTAGTAGCTGGGATGTTTCATCATATCATCATCATATCTCATCTCATCATCATCGTCCAATCCACTATATCTCATATGCTCAATACGTGACTATGTTCAGTATTATGTCATCATGTTTACATTACTATGTAATCATCATCAATGTCATGCTAGCATGTGCCATATAAGAATGTTCAATAATCATACACATATATATAGCATCATATTAACTATTGCCACATACGAGTATCAAGGATCGAAATACACATACCTCATCTAGCTGCATACATACCATGATATGGAAAAAGCCACATACACGCAACAATACCGTGGTATGAAAAGAAATATGCATATATATATATATTTAAATACATAACAAACAACTAATACACATACATATACACCTGGTTACCTCAAATTGCCAAAACCACACACACGAGGTTTAGGAAGTTGTCTCAGCACTAATCATGAGCCAAATGCCTCCGATCAACCCAAAAACCATTACAATATCATAATACCTTCAATTAACATTTGCATAACTTAACCAAAATCCATAATTTAACCATTTAAGATTTACCCCGGATTCCAATAACATAAACACATATCATTCAGCTCCAAAAGACTAATCAAACCATACATCAACACATACAATTTAGATTCCCAATTTCCTTCAAAATTTCCAACCAAGGGTTAAGTATATACATCCCCACATCATCTTAAAACTCGTTCTCAGGCCTTAGGAACACTACCAACCATTCAACAACACCAATACAAGCATTTTAATAGGTGGGAATCTGACCAAACCAACCCCTCAAGCATATATCCAAATTTCATCCCAAAAATGGGAAAGGAATGAGATGAGAGATCACTTACCAAACAAAACACAAGCTCCCAAGGTCCAAAATTTGCCTTCCAAGGTCGATTTCTTTGTGCCTTAACAAAGCTCCTCTGATCTCCCTCAATTTCTTCCGCTCCATTCGACTATATCTCTTCTAATTTAAAGAATTTTGAGGACTCGTGCAGTGGGAGATGATAAGCTCGCCGCAGCATGAGACCTTTCTTTTTGAAAAAATACCAAAGCTCCCAATTTCGTTCGTTAAGGCATGGAGTGCTTGTACCTCCTTTTTATTCTTCCTCTATCCTAGTTCCTCCAGCACTGCATATATCAACAAGTATACATCTCATTAGCTAGAGACTAAGCGCAGGTAATGAGGGTTGTTACATGTCTAGCTACTAGCCACTAGCTTCCTAGCAATTATCCATGCATTCTTCATCATCAACAAGTACATGGTGTGAATTTATATATATATATATCCAAGAGGAAAGAGTGTTACCCAAAATCTCGTTAGCCGCACCAACACATATCATAATATGAAAAGTTTGAAGCATATAGGTATATATATATATAATAATAAGAATTACACTCTGGTTATCTTGAGTTGTCCAAACACACACAACACCATGGTAGGCTGCTAGGTTACCAACTACAACACAAAAGGGAAAGGCAATCCAAGTCAATTCACATTGTACTAATTATAAAACTAGCTCAATATCACTTCAAAGACCCCTAAACAATCATTTTCAAGCATCAAAACTTCTACACATACAAAGCCACAAATCCTCCATACACTAAAGTACCACTTAACAATGAATTCACTACTTCCCGATCACTTTTTGGAGTATAGCTACATTGATAAAACCATCACATACTCTCCATAACCATTATACACACATATCAAGTAGTGATATAGACTCTAATAGAACTCAACTCGACATGCCAAGCTTAAACTCAATAATTTCAAGCTATCAACATTGCTCCCACTCACCAATAAACACAACTCAACTTTCAAAACCAACCATGAGCCCATACAATTCGAATTTTATAAAGATTCCTAATATTAGAGGTTAGGGTTGACAAAAAACATGATTTAAACATCCAAAAACCATCATCCAAAGCTTGCAAACACCAAACAATACTTCATTAGGACATTCTAACACATTTCAATCAGTCAAAACTTAGCCAAAACCAAAACTCAAAGAAAAACCATGAATATCTTGCTTTAAAGTCTAAAAGAAAAGATGATGAAACTGGGAAAACATCATACCTTAATGATCCAAGCTTCCCATAACCTAAACACTTCAATTCCTAGCCTAGAACCTCAAACCCAAACAAAGAGTATGGCTTTTAAAACCACAGTCTCGCAACTTGGAGCCGTGGCAAGGTGTATTGGTGCTGCAGGACCAGTGTCCTCTATCTGGCACCATTTCTAAGCTCCCGCTGTCGTGTGGAGAGCTTCTACCTATTTCCATTTTGCTCTTTTTTCCATTCTTTTGTTGGACTAGGCATATGTCCAAAATAACTTATTTAGGCTCGTTACATGTTAAATATGCAAATCATTTTATTTTTTATACCATTGGCTCTTTTTTCACTGAGTCAAGTCAAGCAAGTGATTCTCATTAATGATCTTTTGACTTAATTTATCGATTTTCCTCATTTTAGAAAAAAATTGAAATGTATAAGCTTATGTAAAGTATAAATAAATATGAACTAAGGGCACAACTTCTGCATGTAAATAATAAAATCGAAAGTACATGGAAACGATGGATTCTCATTGAGATATAGGTACGAAGGCAAGTAAATGCAGAAATGAATCTTAGAGATTCGTGGTAACAAAATACAGTTCGTCCATATATTGGCCATATTCTAGGGGGAGGCTCAAAAATTAAAAAAATGAGAGGTGATAAAGCTTGGCATCTCTTTAATAATTAGGGAAAATTAAGCATTCAATCCTTAAACTACATATCAGTCCCAAAACTATATATCAGTTTGTAGGTTAGTCCGTAAACTAAAAAAACTTTTTAACCAAATCCTTACACTCTCTGTCCGCGTTAAGGCGTTAGTCCTTGTTCTTTGAAGCTGTTCGCAGATTGACCCTTGAGCTCAACAGATGGCAAGATAGCGTCAATGATTAGTGTTATATTTATAATCCATCTTTAATCAATAAATTTTTTTTCATTTTTCATTTTGATATTTTCATATTAATAATATATTTAAATATTTAACAAAATACGTAATACATATAATAAATAATATGAATAGACATTATAATACATAATATATTATGTTATTATAATTAAATATCATTTAACGAATTTTAATTTTTCTTACATCCTTTAATTTAATCAGATAAATTTATATACATAATTTAAACATATTGAAATCTTGGTTTTGTTATCAAAATAATTTATTGGTGATGTATAATTATCCAAAATTTTTAACATTAATGTCATGATTAACCTATGAATTTTAATTTTATCAATCATGTTATATGAAAAATATATTGCACTTTGTCTGTGATTCAATGCTTTCCCTCAAGGAAAGAATATGGTGCTTTACCCTTTTTTTAATGTTTTAAGGCATAAATATATATATTTAATTAAGTTATATTATTCACAAAATTTATTCATAAAAAAATTAGATATCTACATATATATATATATTTAAATATGTACCAAATATAGTATGCCAGAGAGATGAAGCATATACCTAACATAGTATCAGTATATAATATGTTTTCTTAAAATTTAATATGCTTTTGTTTTGAATTGATAAAATTAGTATTTATTATATTTTACATATCTAGGAAAATTAATTTGTGTCATATTATTATATTAAAATTTATGTTAATCATTATAATTAACGTATTATAAATCTGATAACCCAATTCATTATGAATCACGTTAATTAATCTTTTTATTTATTTTTCTTAGTTTTACCAATTATCAATTAAACTATTGTATTTTTATTCATCTTTTTCTCACTTTTATTAAATATCAATATTTTATTATTATAATTTCAATAAAGTACGTGAATATGCAAGCATTCATCCAGACTGTAGCAGCTTTTTTGAAATTTTGTCAATTTTTTTCTTTTATGTTTTTTTCCTTCTGAAAAATTAGTGACAAACGGTCAACAACATACTATACGTTTGAAAGAAAAAAAAAACTGCTGGTAGTCAACAGTGGTCAGAAGTTTTCAGTCAGAAATTTATGTCATTGTTGTAGTCGAGGGAAGTGCCGTGTGGCATCCAGCTAATCAGAAATGGCATGCTGAGAAGATTGGGGAAGAAAGAGTGGTTGTGGCATCTATACTTACTTTCTCGCTTTAAAGCTTCAAACCCATTCAGTGAGGACCATCTTCTCCCTTGCTTTGAATACGTGCCTGTGCATCCATGTGAGTCCGAAAGCTCTTTCTTTTTTTTTTTTTTTGTATCATGTCGTCCCAGATAAACACTGATGAATTGATGATGAAGAAGCAGAACAATATTCATGCTGCACGTTTCAATAATTGAGTTGAAATGGTCCACAAAATTGACTCCCACTCCAGCTCAGCCAATAACTTGGACACAGATTTGCTCAACTCTCTATTTCTCACTCTTGAGTGTAGTATATCTTAACTTTAGTTTGTACCAAAAGTTAAAAGAATAATATGATCCTTTTCTTCTTGCCACAAATAATATGCTTGAACACAATGCCATGGAAATTAACCTCTAGTGCGTTTCATGCAATAACTCCACGTGCCTTTTAAAGGAATATTTGCTCAGTGTAAACTCGATCCGTGTACCGTGTACCATGTATCGTGCGTGTTTCTTAGACCACGTGTTAGAGTAGATTGTATAGATTCGACGACGCTTAGCTTGATATGTAATATTTCTATTTTTATGTTTTGATGAGATGTTATAAGATGAATAAAAGATGAAAAATGAAGCTAAAAAAGAAAACTATATAAAGTAATTAATTTTTTATCTAATTTTTAGAAGAAGTTACGTTTGGTTCTTGGTAGAAAATTAATTCTAGAACTTATCCCAAAAAATATGCAATGTACCACTTGAATGAATGCACGTCTCGAGCTGAGCGTAACGGCATAAGTATTGCATAGTTGAGAGGTCTAGATTGAAAAATAGACCATTTTAAAAGTTAATATGAATAGTGAAAAAGAAAATAAAAAAATAATTTTTAGGTAAAATTACAAGATAGTATCCGAAAAAATAAATAATTACATTTTTACCTAACTTAGGGACAAAATGGTTATTTCTAGATTAGAAATAAAATATGAATATGGCATTTAAATCCCAAGGGAAGAAATATTGATATCATAAAATGCATAAGTAACAAAAAAAAATGGAGAGACATCGTTAAGCGTGATAATGGGTAAAAAGACTATTTTTCCAAATTAAATATAAAAATAAGAAAACTATATTTTGCCCCCAAAAATAGAATGCTTGCAATTTAATCCCTGAAAGAAGAAATACACGCAGAGGAAATGAAAAGAAGTTTGGGGGAAATTATAACTAATGACTCGAAAGTTTTAAAAATTATAAATTATCTCAAGTCAAGGGTATTTTTATAAATATGAAAAATTATAGTCAAAACAAAACTCTTGATGACCAATGCCCAGTGCATACAGATTGGAATTTAATAAAATTAGTATTAGTTTATTATGGACATTTGAAATAAAAGTTAATATTTTACCCGATAAAGGTTATTTCCTACTGCAGAAAAAGGCAGTACCAAGCCAAGGATAATAAATGGACCTTACCCAAATATATTTTGGATCAAGATAATTATTTTAATCCAAAAGTAATTTTTGGATAATCATGTACCAATTTAATGACAATTTTAGCCAAAATATTTAATCAATAAGGGTAAATTTAATTGATAAAGGGTATATTGGCCCATAAAATTATTAAAGTAATTTTTTTGCCCAAAATGAAGATGAATTACGTATGATCAACAGCTTGGGACATATGAGGAATTTTCTTAAAAGCCTTATAAAATGTTAACCAAGTTTAGCTAAAATTGACCATGATTTATTTTGACATTTGATATCTTTCCTCTTAAAGCTTGGTTAAGCCTCCTTCTTCACATAATCCACGTCTAAACAAAGGGTTAGAGGGAGAGAGAGCACGAAACAGAAATTGAGAAGAGGAAGAGCAAGAAGCAAGGGCAAAGATCTCAAGTGTTCAATGTAAAGTTCTATGACTACTAGCGTGTGCACTTTGGTATTTAAGAGTATTTCCATGGAGTATTTTCCTCTTTTCTCTCACTTTAAGGTTCCTCCATGGTGACCCAACAGAGAGAAAGTTGAGCTATGATGAAATCAATCCATAAAAAAGCTTAGAAAGGACTTAGAAAGCATGAATATGTGATTGGTTTGCAAATCCACAAAGTAAATATTTTCCTACTATTTTCTGAAATTTTCTACCTATTTAGTGTTCAATATAGGAAGGGAATTTCATAATTTTGACCCCAAAAATAGATTACTTGTGTCCAAATTATGTAAGAACAATGATGTTGTACAAAGGAAAATCAAGGGAAAACAAAATGGAATTTTTAGTTCAAGTATGCCACTTTGTGAATGAGCTTAATGAATAAGTGGCTCATGATATTATTTTATGATGCTATAGGGTTCCAAGAAGTGTTTTAAGATCAATAAAAGTGTCCACAAAGTTTGGAGATCATTGGAAAATAAGAAAGTAGTTATTTTCCCATTTATGCGTAATGTTATCATGCTTGATTTTCATGTTTCTATAACTATGCCATATATTTGTTTGGATACTTTGTGATGAATTTGCATTGTTGGCTGGTTGTTTGAAGGGTTTTATGACCCTAGGATGTCCATTTTACAAAGTGTTACCATACCAAATTTTTTATGAAATTGCATGGCATAATTTGAATTTCTAATTTTATGATTACCATTGGTGATTTTATGAGATGCTATGATAATATGCTCGCATAATTGGGTGTAACTACTGAGATTCTTTGAATCTCATTCCTTTCCAAATATTAACTATGTTAGGGCAAGGACATGGAAGTATTCAAACAAATGCAAGGGAAATGAATAAGATAATGGAGAATTACTTGATTTTGTAAGTTATAATGTTAAGTTGAGAAAATATGTGTCATGTATGTATGAGATGAAATTCTGTAATTATACATGATTATGTTTCTTAAAGTCCTTTTATGATGTTATGTGTGGATTTGGAACAATAAATGTTGATGCATGAGATTTATGAAGTTTATTATATGAGTTATTGCATAATTATGAATAAGATGACTGGTAGAAGTTGGGATTTGGGAACTCTGTCCAAAACAGAGCATTCCTTTTAAGGGTTATACATTCTCTGAAAGTAGACTCAATAAACTTTCCAAAGAGACAAGGATCACTTAAATTGGTGAAGTGTATGATTTATAATGAAATTTTGAAGTTAGAATTCAAAATTGGATAATATTTGAAAAACTAGAACTTACACTGTGAACACTGGATTTTTCAAAAGGCACTATAGAATTGTGTATAGCTCCAAAAATTTAGTGATTTGCATTTATGGAAAGCTCTAAGTCTTAGGAAACAAATGCCACCAGTTTGAAACCATTTGGAGCTATAAAGAAGGAGTTATGTAATTTATCCTAAAACTGTTCCAATAGAGGTAGTGTTTTGACCCATAATAGTTAAGTTAATGTCATGCCTTGTACAAGTTGAGTAGATGTACTAAAAAACATTTCTAGAAAGTAGACTCATAGGGCTTTCGAATGACATAAAGAATGAATAATTTATCTTAGGATATTATGAGATATGAATTTTTAAAGTTAAGGCCTAAACTTGGGAAGTTTCAAAATGACCAAATATACAGTAAATGTTTGAGAAATAAACTGTATGAATTGTCTAGAAAATGATCTGTTGAATATTTTTTCCATGTATGAAATCTTTTTAGATATGATTAGAGACTTGAATCACTTTGAGATGATTTTTTGACAATTAGTTATGAATTTTTTAAGTTTGTTGGGTAAAATGGAAAATGTACAATTAACAGTACCTGAAATAAAGAAAAATCTGTTTTGATATTTCGATGCAATCAAGTCTCTAATCATGCAATAATGGACATAATTGGAGTCTAATACATGGAAATAGACTTAAGTTTAAGGTGTTACATGATCAGATATAGGCTTCAGCTCATGGACAAATACCATACCTGTTACGTCAATGAGCTAAACAATTTTCCCCTCAAATTCTTTACCTTTAGCTGGTACAATGTAACTTAATTAACTTACACTCAGTATCTTGGATTCTTGATGGGCCGTACGTTGGCTTGACATTCTAGCTCTTATCTTATTACAAGAGTTCACGATTCCTATGACTGAATACAATGGCTTCAATTCCCCTTGTTGGACTTATTTGAAGTCCGATGAACCAATTCTTTATTGTAAAGTCAAATACCCTTTTGGATATTTATGAGGAAATGAGGGAATAATCATTTTTCTTTGAACATATTCTGCATTATTATTATGATTTGATAGAGAATCAATTTAGCTCATAAATGTGAAGAGTGGAAAAGATGCATTTTTCCCCACTATAGATAGAGGAGCTCAAAACCTTCGAATCTGTGGATACAGGCTAGGTTTCAACTCTTGTGATCTAATCTACACTGCTCTAAAATAAAGGTACACTTTATCCTCACCCATAGTAACACTTCTCAATACATATGTCCCTTGCCTCGTCTGCAACAGCCCACTACTTTTCAATCTCTTTGAGAGGGGTCGAGAGCTTTCAAGGACACCAAAATTTGCCAACTTATTCTGCCTCTGACATTAATTCTTAATTAAAAGGTTGAAACAAAATTAATCCTTTAAGGACTAGAATGATTCAGCCAAACTTTGTTAGAGAAGAAAAATGCTTTTGGACTCTGCGCATTCATTCCACTACATCAAACCAAAAATACAGTCGTATATTCGAAGCAAGTGGGAAGATGATACTAACCAAAGGGGTTTGAAGCTTTAAGCTGGGATAGACAGAACATTGACGTCGTCTAGCCATCTGTTTAGCTCATAGCTGAATTTGCAAATTGCTTCAAAGAACAGGGACTAGCCCCTTAATAGATGGAGCGAAAAAGGATCCAATTGAAAAACATTTATTTAAGGGGCTAATTTACAAATTGGGGTATAGTCTAGGGTTCAAGTGTTAATTTTCTCTAACAATTATTAATTTTTATTACGATCATTCAAGCTAACATTCTTAGTACCTATTATTTATTTTAAATATATCACTGTCACACTATTTATACCTAAATTTAACGAATTTGTCGGATTATATGCAAGTTGGTGTATAACAGCCACTGATGTCTTATATTCTTTTTTCTTTCTTAAAAAAATGCAATTTAAAAGTTGGTGGCATATATAGAGACCGACCAAGGGATTACTGAATACACGATAATAGGGTATAATACTTTTGCATGAAACGTTTGTCAGTGTTATTGGTGTATAGGACTCTATATGCCCCATTATTCCTCCACTACCCATCTAAATTATCAAAGAATTGAATGATGTCGAAGTCAGTTTCATAAATGCCTTCAAAATTGCATTTATACCTTCAAAAAACTATATATGCAGCTCTCATACTTGGATCATTTTCATAGTTTTTCTTTATGTACAATCTCTTTCATTTATTTAATTTGAAAGACGAAAGATCCCTAATTATGAAATTAAATTAAATATATTATTCATTTAATCATTACCATAAATAAATATTGTGATCTTGTTTTTAAAAACATTCCACTCAAAATAATATATGCATACCATTAAATCAAATAGGTAAAAATATCCTTTGAGTCCTTCAACTTTGTATAAGGTTCCCATTTAGTCTTTTAACTTTATAAGTTTCATTGTTAATCCTTCAACTTTTAAAATATGACCAAAATTTTCCTAAACTTTGACACCATCTATACACACCTTTCATGACATCTTTCTTGGCATTGTGTTCAGAACCGGAGGAAATAGGACGGAGGAAGGTTCAAGTGGAGGTAGAAAGAGCTCCATGCCGCGATGAGAAACAGGGCCACGGTGGCAAGAAAAGCTCCTGAATGAGGTCTCCGGTTGGAAGCACCAATGCCGCGGCGAACTTATTCATAGCCGCGGAGAGAATCGAGATTTTTATTTAAATCCAGATCATTTCAGTTAGACAGACGAAGGACAAATGGAGGAAAAATGAGGGAGCTCTGCTAGGGTTTGAAGTTTTCGGCCATTGCGAGTGTTTTTCGACATCCAAGAGCTTGGATTCAAGTTGATAAGTAATTTCTACTTCTCCCTCTCCATTTTCTTTGGTTGAAACTTGGGGTTTTTCGGTTACAAGTTTGGATCTTCGGTTCTGGCTGAAATCCACATATTGAAATGGATGAAAGGGGAATAAGGAAGTGTGTTTTGGTACTCTTGTTGCTTGGATGTGAGTTTTGAAGGGTGTATGCATGATTTGAGCTGAACCCTAGGTTGTTTTCGGTTATGGCTCTTAGGAATCTGAAGTACATGTGGTTAAGTAGTGTTTGAATGATTCTCAAGAGCTTATCGATGCATAAAAGGGGTGTTGGAACCTTGGGTTAGACTAAATTGATTGAATGTTGATGTTTGGTTATTGGTATATTGTGTTAATTGAGGAATTGTGGCATTGTAAAGGTTGTTTGGTAGCCTGAGAGGGGTTCAAGCATGTTGGACAACTAGAGAAGTTCATGGAATCCGTGTGTGATATTGACACTTGAGGCAACTGGGTATTTGTTTGTACTGTATTGTTTATATTGTATGATAGTTTGTATATTTGTGTATATATGCATGTTTCTTTCATACCATGATATTGATGTGTTTGTATGTACTATTTTCTACATACCACGGTATGCACATAGCTAGACAATGATTATGATTATGATGAGGATTACATATGTGATGATGATATTGATATGATATGGCATGATGCATAGCATGACATTAAGATCATGATGATTATTATATGAAGATACATGAGCATCAGCACATGGCATTGTGAGATTGTGATATATGGTGGATTGGGTGGTGATGATGTGATAACGATATGATATATGATAATATATATGTTATGGAGGATAAGGATGGGATCCATGCAAGAGAGACATGTATTTCATTCCTTTCACGTTGCATTCATGGATTGTATGAGATATGTGTGTGTGTGTGGTTGTTCCTTATTACTGAAATATTATCTCACATTGTTAGATATGCTGGCTTCCCAAGAGGGGGTGAATTGGAAAGATTAAAATTTTCTGCAAAAGTCAAGAAAGTAATGAAAGCAAAAGTGACAATAAAAATAGAGTATAAAGGAATAACAAGGTAAGAGGAGTAAAAGAGAAGGAAAGCCACAGATGTTTATCCTGGTTCGGTCTTTCTGTCTTGACCTACATCTAGTCCTCAAGTCATTACTTGAGATTTTCCACTATCTTGCAAGAATTTAGTAGGCTTCTTGCAATTGCCTCAGTACAACTTAATGCTTTGTTCTTAGAGCTTTCAATCTCACTCTTTTGCACTCTTGCTAAGTGCTTCCCAAATTTATTGTGATATCCCCTCATAAGAAAATCATTCTAGCAGATGAAGATAAGATTGATTGCAGTAATTGAACTCTCTAATTAAAAGTGTATATGAAAGTTGAAGTACAGAAAAATGAAGTACGTGAGAGTAAGAGACTTTGACTTAAGAATTTGACAGAGTTTCTGTATATACAATGTAAAATCATTACCCACATCTTCAAATGAAGTTCTATTTATAGATTTATATCTTAACTATACGTTAGAGACAAGATCTAGCCGTTAGAGGCGTTACCTAACAGTTACTCTGAAAAACTATCCGTTCACCAACTGCATTTAATGTGTCTAACACTCAAAGTTCGAATTTTAGTGGGTCAACAGACGAATTTTGTAGAGATCAAAAGCTAAAGACTTTAATATTGAATTTCAAAGTTCATCTATTCTAAAGCAAAATTTGAATTTTCAACTTTGACAAATATTTCTATATTAGAACATATGAATTTTCAAGTTTAAAGTTCTTCTAGTAAGTGTAAACAGTTGTTCGATATTGCTACAGTGCCTTTAAAGTTAGAATTTTGGTGCCCAAAATTTGTCTGTCAGCGGGCAGTTCAATAAGGCACAATAGTTCATCTTTTCAAAATTCAAATTTTCACAAGCCAAAGTTTGTCTGTCAGAGAGAGCTCTTATTAGACTTAGTTCAAAGTTCAAATTTGTGAATACTAAAATTTGTATGTTAACAAATTATCATGACATACTTGTAAGCTTTGTTTCTAAAATTTGAATTTTTAAAATCAAAGTTCGTCTGTCAGTGAGCTAACTTGGAACTCTTTTTAAACTTTACTTTTAGATGAACAGACGAATTTTTCATTTTTCATGAATTGTGTTTTATTATAAATTCAAATTTTCAAAACCTAAAGTTCATCTGTCAGAGAAGGCTCTTATCAAACTTATGCCAAAGTTTGAATTTCTGCACTCAAAGTTCATTTGTCAGAGGAATCTCTTTTCTGATTAACTTATTTCCAATTTGAAATTCGAATTTCAGAAGCCAAAGTTCGAATTTTCAAAGCAACAGATCAGCATTAACACTTTAAAGTTCGTCTGTTAATGGATGTTTTTCAAATATTTCATGAATTATCATAGAATCATATTTTTAAAACATTCTTTTGCAAGTTCAAAGTCTTTTACTCAATTTAAACACAGTAAGAAATCCTATATCTAATCTTGTGCTAGTTTTATTTGGATTTCTCCTCCTGAGATCTTTTGTACACCTTTGATATCTTGTTTCCAAGCTCTAAAAGGTTAGTTTGGAATCATCAAAACACTTGATTCAACACACCCCTCTCCCATAAACTAACCTTTCAAGTGACAATTCTGGCACTAGTCCTGAGAAGCCGAGGGAGTAGCAGTGAACATGGGAATACTAGGTCTATGTAGTATTTGTGTAATTTGGATAATGTATCTTGTGCCAAATAGGATAGAAGGTTTTGTAATGAATGTATGACATGGATAAGGATTGTTATGGATAGATGTACATATGGTTATGTATGTGGAATTGTGCATGTTGTATTATGGTGTTTACATGGTTTTGGATTTTGAGAAGTCAGTATAGTGGTGTTTATGAGCCTAGAGTGGATTTAGGTCTCGTTGGTGTGTTTCAGGGCCTGTAGACCATTTCGTCAAGTTGGGGTTCAACTAAGTTAAATCTCAGAGGAGTGGTTCTTTTAAGGTAAAACCTCTTTGGATAAGTTGGTTTGGGCATTTTGGACCTGTATGAATGGTCTTTAAGTGACCATTTGCCTTTAGTGGCAATTAGAGGTTGTTAGTGATGAGTTTTAGTCAATAAGTAGCCAAAATGGTTTCAAGGGGTCCAAAATCTCCATACAGAGTTGGATTGAGGTCAAGTTAGTGTCTATGGATAGATTGAGACTATATTGACTTGTAGGAGTTAGAATCAAGTCAATCGGAGGTCTGAGGATAAAGTTATGTGCATCAGAATGTCGCCCCAATGTATGAAGTTTGTTGGTATAGAAAACCAGCATGGGGCGCTGCGACGCCATGAGGTCCAGTGGTGTGGTGAGATAGGGGAGGTCTGGAGTCGCGGCGGTACTGTAGCGGCCGCAGCCCCAGCCTAAATTTTGATGTTGTTGGGTTCGTTTCCACTATTTTGAGGTTTTAGGAAGTTGTTTTGAGGTGTTTGGGTTGTGTTTAGTTGGGTTTTTGAAGGTTTTGGTCAAGTCCGGAGGTGTTTGGTGGTAGGGTGTTGCACCATCAATTATTTAATAAAGCATACTAACACATCATTTTTTTCTTCTTGCCAATTCATTAATTTTCTTCTACCAACTCATTAATCTCTTTTTAAACGCTTTTTCTCCAACCCCTCGACTTCAAGCTTGCTCCACTTCAAACTTGCTACAAATGTATCAATTAAATAAGCAATAGAAGAAATACCATTTTTATGGAATTAGGAACACAAGTTAAAAACTGAGTTGCACTCCGCTTTGCTACTATCAAGCAAAAACCACTCCAAACAATGATAGTTAGTCCACTTTCTTCAGCATATATGATAGTTTCTTAAACCTCAGAAGAGAAAGGGTAATCAAGTTGGAAAAAAGATGCAAGTGGTAGTTTCTTAAACTAGGGAAAACAAAGGGGAATCGAGTTGAAAAAGAGATACAGGTGGTATTTTTTTTATTGGTGATTAATGAATTTAGGTTAGTTTTTTTATTGGTGATTAATGAATTCAGGTTTTGTTGGAGAGCTGGTTTAATTTCTTCCAAGCCATAATTTATACGTATATTTTACAAGATTAATGAGTAGTTAATAATGATGATGAGTTAGCTTTAAAAATCACATGTCATCATTTTCCATTAAAAAAGTTAACGGTGTTAAAAATGAGGAAAATTTTATCTATATTTTGAAAGATAAATGACTAAAAAGGAACTTAAGAAAGTTAAAGGACTAAATTGGAACCTATGACAAAGTTATAGACCTTTTTCTCAACCATTCAATCATAATCAATATGAAAAGATTGTGTATGAAGAAAAGTATATAAAGAAAGTAGAGAATGAATCCAAATTTGTGCTTCTCCATCTTAGTTTAAAGGCATGCTTCATGTAACATGCATCTCATTCATATATGTTGCACAAATGGTACAATAAGTTGTGTGTGAGAATATATCACACATCACTAAATTACCCATGGCATTAGAACCAAAAATGTTTTGTTTTGTTTTTCATTACTATGTCCATCTAGAATCCTTGGTAGATGAAAGGTTACTCCACCAACTTTATGGTGGGTATACTGAAAAATACAATCAACTACCATATACCATGCTTCTTTAGCTTCTAAATAGAAGATAATATGACGTCTAACATCGTATACCCATCATTTCCTCTACCTATTCCAATGCAATACATCAATTTCTTAATTGTGGATTTGAAATGCCTTAGGGAACAAATTTACTAGACTACTATGTAATACCCACATTGTAACACCCCTTATGTTATCTTTCTTGGCTTTGTGTGCAGCACCAGAGAAAACAGGACGGAGGAAAGTTTAAGTAGAGTCTGAAAGAGCTCCATGCCACGGTGAGAAGCAGGGCCACTGTGGCAAGAACCATTCCAGTGGCGTTGTTTTAGTTGAACACGGTGGAGCTGCGGCAACGATTGCGAATTTTGTTTAAATCCGGATCATTTCAAACAATTGGAAAGAAAGAGAACGGAGGGAGTGATGAGGAGCAGTGCTAGGGTTCGTTATTTTTGGCCATTGAGAGTGATTTTCTGACCTCAAGAGTTTGGATTCAAGTTGGAAAGTGTTCTCTACTCCTCCCTTTCCATTTTCTTCTATTGGAATTTAGGGTTTTGAGGTTGGATTTCCGATTTTGGATGAAATTCACCGATTGAAATGGATGAAATGGGGTTAATGAAGTGTGTTTTAGTGTTCTTGTTGTTTGAATGTGAGTTTTGAAAGGATTATATGTGATTTGAGCTTAACCCTAGGTTGTTTTCGATTAAAGCTCTTGGGAATCCTAGTTGTATGAAATTGTGTAGTGTTTGAATAGTCCCTAAGAGTTTATTGATACATGGAAGGGGTGTTGGAACCTTGGGTTAGGTTAAAGTGATCGAATTGTGGAATTTGGATGTTCGGTATATTGTGTTAATTGAAGAATTGTGGTATTGTAAAGGTTGTTTGACTACTCGAAGAAGGCTAGTCATGGGATTGGAGTTCAAAAAAGCTTGTGGAACCCGTGTGAGCATGATATTGATAACCTGAGGTAACCGGGTATTTGTTTATATTGTATTGTCGACATTGTATGATAGTATAGATAGTTGTATATATATGTGAATGTTTCTTTCATACCACGATATTGATGTGTTTGTGTGTACTGTTTTTATATATCGTGGCATGCACACAGTGAGATGATGATTATGATTATGATGATGATATATGTGATGATGACATTGATATGATATGACATGATGCATACATGACATTATGATGATTATGATGATAATGATATGATGATACATGAGCATCACCACATGACATTGTGAGATTGTGATTTATAGTAGATGGAGTGGTGATGATGTGGTGATGATATGATGTATGATGATATATGTATATGTTAGGGAGGATAAGGATGGATTATATATATGTTAGGGAGGATAAGGTTCGATTATATATGTTACAGAGGATAAGGATGAAATATATATATGTGTTAGGGAGGATAAGGATGGGATTCCCTGCGAGGGCGACATGCATTTCATTCATTTCTATTGCATTCGTGAATTATGTGAGATATATGTATATATTTGTATGTGTGTGGTTGTCCCAGTTACTGAGACATTGTCTCACACCCCTCTCCCATGAACTAACCTTTCAGGTGACGATTCTGGCACTAGTCCTGAGAAGTTGAAGGAGTAGCAACGGACGTGGAAATACTAGGTCTATGTAGTTTATGTGAATTTTGGATATGTATCATGTGCCAAGTAAGATAGAATGGTTTGTAATGAATGTATGACATTGTAAGGATTGTTATGGATGAATGTATGTTGTGTGTTATGTTTGATGGAAGTTGGTATTGGGTTTGATTAGTGTGTTTTAAGGCCAACAGCCCGTTTGTCATGTTTGGGTTCTAAGGGGTGGAATCTCAGAGAAGTGGTTCCTTTGGGGTGAAACCTCTTTGGACAAGTTGGTTTGGGGGTTTTGACCTGTATGAATGGTCTCTGAGAGACCAGTTGCCTTTGGTGGCAATTAGAGGTGGTGAGTTTTGGTCAGTAAGTGGTCAAAATGGTGTCAGAGGTTCAGAATCTCCATACGGAGTTGGATTGAGGTAAGATTGGTGTCTATGGATAGATTGGGACTAGATTGACTTGTAGGAGTTGGAATCAAGTCAATCAGAGGTCGGAGCATAAAGTTATGCACGTCGGAAATTTACCCCGGGTATGAAAGTTACTGATATGGAATATCAGCATTAGGTGTTGTGGCTCCAGAGTCTAGGCTATAGCGCCAGCAAAGATAGAAGTAATAGAGAAACATGGGAGGCTGGAGCCGTGGCGGTACTGTAGCGGTCGAGGCCCTAACCCAGTTTTTGGTGTTTTTTGGGTTGTTTCCGCTGTTCGGAGGTTGTAAGAAGTTGTTTTGATATGTTTGGGTTGTGTTTGGTTGAATTTTGAAGTTTTTGGTCAAGTCTGGAGGTATTAGGAGGTAGGATGTTACACTCATCAAGGAGATTTCTTACTTCAATAAAGACCAAGGCATGAGTTAGAAGAATAACCAAATGGGGAGACCAAAGGTGAGAGAAACAAGATGAGAGGCTAGAAAATAGGGTAGACATGATCAGAATACTTCGAACTATGGATGGATGACAAGAAAAATGAATGAGACAATTTCCCCCTATGGCACTGCGGCCTGGGAGTATGGAGCCACAACGCCATTTGCTTTTGTTTTAATAGCAACTTACTGTCAATTCGGTGAACTTTGGATGAACATAACTTCTTACCCATGCCTCCAATTAACACAATTTCAAAGTCTATAAGTCACTTTATACCTCCTCTAACCATAGACACTAACTTTATCTCAAAATTCCTCCGTATGGAGATTTTGGATATCCATGATCAAAATGGTTACTTTTTTATCAAAACTAGTCACTAACACCTCTTAATCCCCAATCATTGATTTTCTGGTCATCCAACCTCTTCCAATAAGTCACAAATGATTCAAGAACATTGTTCATGGGGGTGGTATCCCAAGAAAACCACTATCTTAGGTTTTGACCCCCATGAACCCTAATCTTATCTATCAAGTAACATACCCTTTTTTTCTCCACAACTTATCAAATCTTTGGCCTGAACTCTAAAACCACTCATACTTAACAAAACACACATGGGCCACTTATTGCCTAGGGCCTAGACTTCATACAACAAAATGGGCCATGAATCCCAACATACTAGGACGACCACTGTAATATCTCTACTTTTATGAGATGTCATAAAATGTGCAAAAAGATGGGAAATGAAGCGAGACAAAGAAGTTGCATGCTCAATCTCTAGATGAAATTAATTCCCCATATTGTTTTTAGAAGAAGTTATGATTGGTCCTCAATTGAAATTAATTTTTCATAAGGTCCTAAATAGGAATTAATTCCAAAACTTACCCCGGAAGGTTTGTTCTATACCACTTGAATGAAAATTCGTCCCGAGCTGAGTGTAATTGTATAAGTATTGTGTCCCTAAGAGATATAGGTTGAGAAATAGACCAATTTAAAAGTTAATATAAATAGTGCAAAAAGAAATAATAAAAAATTAGTCTTCGAGAAAAATTACAAAAAAGTGTTCAAAAGAATTGGTAATTATGTTTTTACCTAGGGCAAAAAGGTCATTCCTAAATTAAAAGTAAAATGTGGAAATTTCATTTAAACCCCATGGAAAAATGCTGATATCATAAAATATACAAAGAAATAGCGAAAATGGAAAGACAAAGAGAAACGAAAAAGGGCAAAATGATTTTCGTTTAGGATAGACAGGAAAATGAGAAAATAATAATTTTACCACAAGAATAAAAATGTTGCATTTTAGTCCCTTTAAAGAAGCAAAGTCACCTGGAACTAAGTGAAAATAATATTAGGGAAAATTATATCTAATAACCTAAAAGTTTCAAAAATTATAAATTTGCCCATGGTCAAGGGTATTTTTGGAGATATGAAAAATTATAGTCAAAATGAAGCTCTCAATGAAATAATGTTTAAAATTTAATGAGATCAGTATAATATTTATTGTCATTAAATTTTTATTATTATTATTTTACCTGATAAAGGTTATTTTAGACTACAAAAAAAAAAGGAAGTACTTATTCAAGGACAATACTTGAATCTTGACAAAATATATTTTAGATCAAGATAGTGACTTTAGTCTGAAAGTAATTTTTGGATAATTCTGTACCAATATAATAACAATTTCGGCAAAAATATTTAATTGGTATGGGTAATTTAATCAGTAAAGGATATTTTAGTCAATTAAAATTGGTGAAGCAATTTTGGCCAAAAAAAAAGTTGAACCATATCTAAAACTAATCATGGGGACACAAATGGAATTGTGTGAAAAGCTTTATGATAAAGTTAACCCAAGGCTAATGAAAAATTTATCATGATAAAATATTACTTACCTTTCTTAATTGCCTTTGGTTAAGTCATTAGTCATCTTTATCTTGCCAAAAGCACAATGGAAATAGTGAGGAAAAGGGAGAGAGAGCTTGCGAATCTTGAAGCCATAAAGAGAAGAGAATAGGCAAAGTTTGGTTCTCAAATCACCAAGGTAAACTTTTATGGCCATATTCTTTTGTTCTTTTGTGTTTGGAAAGCTTTCCATTGTTTATTTTCTCTTCTTTCTCCACTTTAATTTTCAGCCATGAGAGAAAGTAGAGAGAGAAAATTGAGCCATGGCCAAAAGGGTTTAGAAAAGCCAAAGAAATTCTTCAAGATGCAAGAATATGTGATTAGATTGCAAGTTGATGGAGCAATTATTTTTCTACAATTTTCTCCTATTTTAAGCTGAATTAGGGTTCGAACTAGGAAGGGAATTTCATGATTTTGACCCCAAAAATGGACTCCTTGGATGCAAAATAAGTTAAGACAATAAATTCCCAACAAATAACTATGTAGAATTTTAAGCTCAAGTAAGCACTTTGTAAAGGAGATGATGCAATCAATGGATTAAAACTTTGTTTTATGATGCTATAGGGTTCTAAGAAGTATTTGAAGGCTAAAGGAAGTATCCTCAAAGTTTGGTGAACATTGGAGAACCCTAAGGTAGTTATTTTCCCTTTTATACCTAATGTTATCATGCTATGATTAAATGATTACATGACTATGCCTTCTACTTGATTGAATGATTTGTGATGAATTTCCATTGTTGGCTAGTTGCTTGTAGGGTTTAATAACCCTAGGATATCCATTTTACAAAGTATTACTATGCCAAAACTTTTACAAAATTGTATGGCATAATATGATTTTATGATTTTCATTGATGATTTTATGATGAGGTATAACCATTGAGATTCTTTAAATCTCATGCCTCTCCAAAATGACCAACATGGTAAGGTCAAGCCATGCAAATAGTCCAAGAGGAGCTAAAGGAAAGGAGCAAGGAAGTGATGATTAGCTTGATTTTTCAAGTTATAATGCCATGCATGATATGAGATTATGGACCAATTAATGTATGAGGTGTAGATTCTGTAATTACGCATGTTTATGTTCCTTTAAGCCCTCCTTTCACGTAATGTATGAAATTGGAACAATGAATGTTGATTAATTATGTTTATGAAGCTTATTACATGAGATAGGGCATAATTATACTCAAGATGACTAATAGTAGTTTGAACAGAGGTGCTCTATTTGAAACAAGCCCATTAGTATAAGTAATTGTTATGCCCTAAAAGTGAATGGATTGAGCTTTTCATAGAGTGAAAGAACACCTAAATTAGATAAGTGTACAATTTATGGTAAATTTTAGAAGTTAAGGGTCAAAACTGGTTAGAGTAAGAAAAACTGGATCTTTTATCATGAATACTAAAAATTTCAAAAAGCCTTGTAAAGTCGTATAGAGCTCCAAAAATTTAGTGATTTGTATTTACGCAAAAGCTCTAAGTCTTAGAAAATGAATGCCACTAGTTTGAAAGCATTTGGAGCTATAAAAATAGAGTTATGTAATTTCTCCTAAAATTATTCCAGTAGAAGTAGTGTTCTAACCCTCAATGGCTTAAGTCAATTCCATGCCCTATACAAGTTGAATAAATATACAAAAAAAACATATGTGCAGAAAGTAGACATACAAGGCTTTCTAATGACATAAAAAATGCATGAATTGGATCCGGGTTGAGTGAAATATAAATTTTGAATTTAAGGCCAGAATCCTGAAAAGAGAAATTGACCAAATCTACAATAATTTTTGGAAGAATAAACTATACAAATTGGCCTAGTAAATATCCTATGGCTTATTTTTTTTCCATGTACAGAATGTTTTTAACTAATTTTTTAGACTTGAATCACTCTAATAATTTTTTTTTTAAATTAGTTATGAACTTTCAAAGTTCATTAGGTAAAATAGAAATGGCAATATGAAGAGTACCCAATAAATAAGAAAATTCTGTTTTTGATGTTTGTGTGATTTAAGCTTCTAATCATGCCTAATTGGACTTAGATGAAGTCTAAAACATGGGAATATGGACCTAAAGTAAGGTGTGACAACCATTATCTCAAATCTCACAAAGCATCAAGATGATTCATCCTACCATGACATTCATGCCCACATCTAAACATGACATATCATACATGGTAATAGCCAAGATAGTCTCAACCAACATTGGGGTTAAACGTGACATAGACTAGATATGATTAGGATACACTAATAGTCCCTAGAAAATACATGCATAACAAATGCATATGGCATCGATTAATGTCCTATATTTGGCACAATACTAAACATAACACGTGTTCTCAAATAAACAAATACCAACATGAGTACTCTAGTATCCCGTATGTCCTCGAGGGGACTTATCCGTCTCCATTTCTCTTTGCTAGAACTAGGATTCATTCTTGCAAATGTTATTCCCATGAGGGGTAAGACAAACGTCCCAATAACCAAGGGCAGCTTATAAAAACAAAGAGTACAATTATAAGAGGGAACACAACCACAATCACATAGTATAAGATCAAATACAGATATTCTATATATATGTAAAAGCCCATGCACTATGTGATGCAGAATGTAGTGCTTGTGACATGCAAGAACTCATATCAATCATGGCAAGAACCATGAGCTAGTTACCACCACAAAGTGACTTTGATAAGTAGCCCTTCTTCTAACAACTGGTGAAGGACGATTCCAAGCAACTGCTAAGCTCACTACCACTAATTATAACCCGGCTAAAGGTCATTTCACTAGTGAGTAGACCATGACTTCCCTTCCTCTAGACCACCCAAATTGGTGGTGATTTAAGGAAAGTGCATCCCCAATCCACTATCACCTGACTCTCCTAGCCAAAGAAAAAGGATTTGGTGATAGAGATATATTCATATACATCAACCTCACCACTTGGACACGGGGTCTCACATGTTCCATGAGTGGATCAGTATACCACGTGGTATCATCATATCGTCAAACATCATCACCCAACCAACAATGTTCCAATATCCATAATGTAGTGAAGATGCCCAAATGTTATGCTAACATGTCATCATGCAATACATATAGGCTGATATCATCCTCAACATCATTATTACTATCATTATGCTAGCATAACTCTATTATACAAGATAATTCATGGGGATGCACAATAACAATATACATCCATCACCAAGTTTATGCGTGCATGCGCACACACACATACATATATACATTAGCCATTCTCAACCATCTACATTATTACTATTATTATCCTGGTTATTATCATGCTATCATATTCTCATGTTCAATCCTCTATCACTGATATCATCGTTATCATCATCAAGCATAATACATTTGGATTCATGTAACACCCTATAACCAAATCCCCAAAACACACCACAAAGAAATTGAAATAGCTTCATAATGACAAAAACATAGGGTAGTGTTGCAGCCGCTACAATGCCGCTATGGTGCAAGGGTGCACTGGACAAAAACCAAAATAAAACATAATGGTGTGGCACCGTAACCTTACACATGGCACTGCAGTGCCTATGATAGATACCAGATTAGCAAAATGTAGATTTTTTGGGCAAACTTCCGAGAAGCACAACTTCATGCTTCAACCTCTGATTGACCTGATCCTAACTCCTACAGGTCACTCAACTCTCAATCTAACAATAGATGCAACCTTAACTCAAACTATCTTTATATGAAAATTTTGGACACCTAACACCATTTTAGTCACTTTTTAACCAAAACCATAAACCTAAACACTCCAATTACCACCAATGACCAATTAGCAACTAGAAATCATATGCATAGGTCATATATGACATAAACAACTTGTCTAAGGAGGTTAAACCCCAAATTCACACAATGGGCTATATACCCTAAAACACATACACAAGGCCCAAGACCACATTGGGCTCAACAACAAGACATACCAAGCCTCTTATGGATGTTCATGTATACGAACATAGATTGACCCACACCAGGGTCCCGAATCATATCACAAATCCTAATCATAACATATATTGGCATTTAGCCATTCTATCAACATTCATCATCATTCTTCTAATCACACATCATCTCATACAACACAATACTCCCAAGATACAAGCTACGGGCAAAACACATAATTCTACACTACTTGGCACAATCTATTATATAAACTAGATAACATACAGTTACCAATTACACTTGAGAGCCAAGACTCCTTAGTCCACTTTGAACTAATGCTAGAATCTTTCCCTGAAATGTTAACTACAGAGGGTGTGAAATAGAGTCTTAGTAATCAGGAATCACACACATAACCCTGCAGACAATATATACATGCAATAAGATATTCTCAATGAATGCATATGATACAATGCAATGCAATGCATTTATCATGGTATGCATGTTCTCCTTTGTACACGGTTAGAACCACAGACTAGTACCATCACACAATATACCTGATAGTTGATTCCCTTCCAACAACTAGTGAAGATTGATTTTGGGACATCACCACTACAAAAAATTTGACTTTCGGCGGGGACAAAAATCGTCGCTGAAAGAAGGAATGTCGCCACCAAAAGTTTTCAGCGGTGACATTTTTGTCCCCACCATGTCGTCGCCACAAACCTCATTGCTGAAAGTTTAGCGACGATAAAAACGTTGCCACCAAAAGTAGACATTTAGTGGCGAAAAGAGTTGTGGCTGAAAATATAAATTGTTGCCACCAAAGATTTCTCATTTGGCGACAACATTTAGCCGCCACTGAAAATTTATCATTTGGCAACAACATTTAGTCGCCGCTGAAAGTCATTTGGCCACGCCATCACCATGTCAACCACTGGACCACACCATGTCACCACTGCCATTGAACCACAGCCACCGGACGATCGCCATGTCACCACCACCACCGGCCGACCGCCACATCACCACCGCCGAACGATAGCCGGACAACAGCCACGTCACCACCCACATCACCACCGCCACGTCATATATTTGTTTCAAATGTGCCTTCACCTAGGTTTGAACCCATGACCTCTTGCTTGCAATGCCTTTGTGTTTACTCTCTTGCCAGTTGAGCTGAAATGCACCTGCAGTCTTTATATGAGATATTAAATATATATTATTTATCTACACACTAATACACACATATATATTTATAAATCAATATATTTTTAAAAAATACACATATATTTTATTTTCAATCATTAATATCGTTAAATATTTTATTTATATATATTTATATTTATATTTATATTTATATTTATATGAATATTTATATTATATTTTTATATTTTATGTTATGTCATATCATATCATATATCATATATATCGTATATTATATTATTTAATAAGTTATATTATATATATATGCTTAATATATATATATATAATATAATATAATATAATAGAAAATTGTTAAAAAATCATTAAAATAAATATTATAATTTTGACTGTCATATAATTTAAAAAAATGCAATAAATTCAATATATTATAATTCAGATAATAAAAAATGATTAAAAAGAGTGAGAGAATGAGAAAGAGAGAATTAGCCAATATTTATTTTCTAAATATTGTTATTACTTATTTTTTAGGAAAATATATTAACAACACATAACCCTTCTTTCTCTACGTGACATTACTTTATTAGACTTTTACATTATGAGAAAATATCCACTCTACCAACACCTATAGGAGTTTGGGCTGAGAGTCTCAATCATAGTACATCAGATTATTCTCTTGGACTAACTATTGATAACTACCTTAGTACATTATTACTTCATCAAAATTATTATTGGTAATAAATAACATTAATATTAATTTATATGTTAAAAATATTAGAAATTAAATTAATCTAATAAGAATTCTTCCAAATATAGGGTTAATCACATTAGATAATTAGGGATTAGTTTGTCTTCCTAATTTTTATTTTGGAGTTATCAATCCCTTTATGAATTAAAAAAAATTATCCTAATAAGAATAACATATTTCATTAATTAGGATAAGGAAAAGTAAAAATAAATATAGATTGAATTCAATATTCAACATTTCAAATCTTTAATCTCCGGTAGAGATAAAACACTTTCAAAATATTCAGAATATTTTACATGAAAAAATAGTAAAATACTTTATCTTTAAATAAAGATACTAGAAAATATTTATAATATGAAATATATATTAAATATCTAATTACTTATGATAAAAATATATAAATAAAACACAATTATTATTTTAATATGTTATTTACTAATTTTTAAAATAAAAATAGCAAAAATTCACAAAATTAACTTTGGCGGCGACATGAAAAAATCACCCCCGAAAGTCTTACTTTCAATGGCGACATCAGAAAGTCGCCTCCGAAAGTAAGACTTTCGGCGGTGACTAAAAACAATTGTTGCTGAAAGTATAACTTTTGGCGACGCTAAGGAAAAATCATCGCTGAAAGTTCGTCTTTTTGGCGGTGACAATGAAAGTCATCGCTGAAGGCTATTTTCAGCGATGTCTTTTTTTGTCATCGCTGAAAGACGGACTTTCAGCGAGGCCTCTTTTAATCGCCCCCAAAAATTAACTTTCAACGATGGTTTTTTTCAGTCATCGCTGAAAGACGAACTTTCAGCGATGACTTTTTCAATCGCCGCCAAAAGTATACCTTCAGCGATAACCTTTTTCAATCACCACCGAAAGACTGACTTTCAACCACGACTTTTTTAATCACGGCTGAAAGTGTACTTTCAGCGGTGACTTTTTTTTGTCACCGTCGAAGGTCGTCACTAAAAGTCTATTCTTTTGTAGTGCACCAAACTCACCGCATGTGACATCCGGCCACTGACGAGGGCGGAGAGTGATCACCGGTGCAAGAAAAGTGAGGGTCAGATAAAGTAACGAGGATAAAGTAATAAGGCACCGACAAGGAGTGGCTCCATGCAGGCTTCTAAGCAGGAGGGGCATATGAATGAATCGAATATATACCAGAACGAGAGAGATCCAGAGACTGTATAGGTATGGGACTATACGGTTAAGGATAACTTAAAGGAATTGATATGTACTACCTATACCAACAAGGTGTGCTTATCTTTTCGGTAGCCTATCCCTTAAGAACTCCTCAGTTAAGCATGCTTGACCTGGAGCAATTATGGGATGGGTGACCTCCTGGGAAGGAGGTGTGTGAGTGAGGACAAAGCACATCGAAAAGGCTTGTGTTGGTTTGTGAGGACAGTCGTCAATACCGAACAGCTGCCGGACATTACAGTTAGTATCAAAGCCGAAGGTCTTGGCTCTTAAAGTAAAGATCTGGGCAAATCTTTGCAATGAGAGAGGAAATTAATCCTCTTAGTTATAGTTTTCCCTTTTGATGAGAAGTATTATTCCTTTTGAGAATATGGCCTAAGATTGTTTTACTGGCATATGAGATTAGTCTTAAGGATAGCTTATGATAGTTGCTGGATTAGTTGAGGATGTTTTACAAATGTGTTTTCCTTAGGTCGTGAATCCTTTCAGAGTTAGATCATAGTTAGATCCTATCAGTAAAGAGAAGATGTAGGATCACAGAGGATCCTAGTAGGGCTCGGAGATCGTAGTAGATCTCATGGTCACAGTAGACCAATTATGAGGTTGCAGTAGACCTCTAAAGAATATGAGATGATGAGAAAGATTGATGAGCCCTATAGTTCTGATAGTTCTATGAAAGAAGATGACCTAGGATGATTTTAGAAAGATATGAAACCTCATTAATCAGCAGCTAGTATGAATGTTGATCTAAGACTTTTCTCTAATGCCAAGCCACTAACTAGAAAATAGCTATGAGATGTAATGGCAAGTTGTTAATGAGTAAAAAGCAAGTATCCTGCCAACAAAATAAGTTCAGTGGCAAGATGTTTTTAGTAATGAATGAAAGAGGCCAGTAAGGAATAAATGATAGTTATGAAAAGAATCAATGGGGAAAAACTAATGTAAGATTTAAAGAAAAGTAAGTTAGAAAAGAAAGATGGTTAGTAACCCAGATATAGGAATTGGTCTGAGCCTAATCAAGATCCTATAAGGGAAGACATAGGATCCAGCAAGATTTTCATTCCAACTAAACCAAGAACTCCAAATCCAAATGCTATTAAAGCTATGTACGATAAATATCATGATGGATTTGTGAGGATATGCTTAATTTTAGATTTCCTTGGTACAGTACAAGAAGTGAAAGAGATTTTTAGAAGGGCATTATGATTTTAAGCTTCCTATAAGAGAATGGGTTGAGCAAGTACTAGATATCATGAGCTCTAGAGCTGTATTAAGGAGTTCCCTCAAGGTTGAGTGTTTAACACTCTGAAGGGCTATGTCATTGCCTGAACGCTCCAGGTAAAGCACTATCAAGAAAGAAAGCTGAGGCAATAGAATTCTCATATAAGGATGCAGAAGAAGATCCAATTGAGAGGCCAGATGACAATAATAAGCCTAATGTTAGTATGGAAGCCCTATAAGCTCAAGGTAATGTGTATATATTGGGAGCATGTATATACAAATAAGATGTATAGCTGCAATCTTTGACTAAATATATATGCAACTAGAAGCTGATTAAAGATTAGTAAAGTGAAAGACCAGGGGTCGAGATACGATGATAAGTTCTTACCAGTGATGGTATAATAAAGTAGTAGTTAATGTAATTGTGGAGTTCAAGTTGTTATTAAGAGTCGTTAAGGTATAAAGAGGTGCTCAACAAAGGCTAACAGTATAAGCACATGCCTCTCAAATGACTCTAGTAACAATAAATGATTGTACTCCCAGTTTAGATCCCTTGCAAGTAATCCTTAATCTTCTGGATCGGTAGCAGAAAACTATAGAACAACTATAAGAGATAGTTAATGCTCAAGGACAACAAGGGAAAAGTTAAAGCCCTTAAGGTTTCCGGCTATACCGCAGCAGCCTCAAGTAAATTAGTAGGTTCTGTAGGATTTTCCCCAAGGCAACTAGATGTGTTCGCCAACCACTAATATATGATTGCCTGATGAGGAAGTATTAGCTTTCATTCTTTTATGATAAATTTGATGTGCAAATTGTCAAAAAGTAGATTGTGAGGGTAAAAAAAAATTCAAAGATGATAGGATGCACGTCGAAAATGGAAGTTTGATAGTAAAGGAGGCTGACCAATAGCGGTAGAACACGGAATGAGCTAATCAGGCAAAGGGCACTGTATTGACTTGGGAAGCATTATAAGAATAGTTTTATAAAAGTTATTTTCCCTAGTCCTAGTCTGTAAAAGATGAAAAGAAAGTGGAATTATAAGGATCAGCTAAGATGTGAATCAGTCAATCATTAAATATGTCACAAGGTATAATCAACTGACTCGGTACCTAATCTTCCTTCAACAGTCTGTTGATAAGTAATGATAAGTAACCTTGGAATACCAGGGGATTCAAGAAGTAAGGCAATAAGCACAGAAGAGATAGTTGAGTAAGCCAACTCCTATTTTTAAGAATGCAGAAAGGCTCATAGTAGAAAGCTATGCTTAGCAATGAAGAATGTGTGCTTTAAGTAAAGAGTCGGGACACTATACTCGTGATAGTACTATGGAGATGGCCAATCTCAAACCATAAGCACAGAAAAAAAGTCTTTATGCTAATCTCAGTCTAAGGTCTGTAAGTCACCTGACCTTAGTAAAGGTATGATTCAGGTGCAAGACTAATCCTGTAGCTATGCTAAGAAGTTGAGTCTGGAAGTTACTATTATATAAGTTATATGAGAATGTCTTGATAAGAAATTGGGCTATAATCTCCATAAATAAGCACTGTAACAATACAAAGATTTGTATGCCTTTCCTTAGTAGGGATGTGAGTATTGGCATGAATCAACTTTTACAAATAATTTCCTTCTAGATTGTATGAGCAAGATGATGATTTTGCCTAAACCTGAAGGTGTTCCAGGTATTGAACTTAAGTTAAATGTTATGTTAATAGCTTAAGCTAAGAAATGCTTGAAAAATGATATTAAAAATAGATAAGGAAGTTGATGTAAGATTCAAACGAGAAAGTTTGATAAGATGCAATGCCTCTATAAGAAAAGTTAGTATACTTATGAGGTATAAGGTACAAAGTATGAGCCTAAGGTATCTGATTAGTGGTAAGCAGTTAGGGAACTAAGAAACCTTGAGATAGTTGATTGCTGAGTTTAGTATGAAATCTAGCTAAAGGAAAGTTCTTGGCCAAAAGATCTCACAATAAATACAATTTTCCATTAATTGCTAAGGTGATGAAAAAGGAAGGTAGCTCTTGGGAAGAAGCCCAATTGAGCATAGAGATGAAATCTTCCATATGATAAAAGCAGCCGAGGCAAGGCAAATGGAAGGTAGCTCTTGGGGAGAAGCCCAATTGAGCAAAGAGATAAAATTCTCCATCAGATGAGTCGCTAAGGCAAAGTAATGGAAAGTGACTCTTGGGGTGATGCCCGATAGAGCAGGAATGAGTAATGGTGAGAGGCCGAGGGCTAGATTCTAGCTGAGCTAGCACGAGACTTTTGAAGGGTTAAGAAGTTTCCCTTAAATTGCTAAAACACTAATTGATTGTGGCTAAATAACTAAAAAGTTATGTATGGAACAGATAAAGCAGATATGTTGTAAAAATAAAAGTTAAAGACCACTCTGCCTTAATATTATTTAGACCCTGAATCACAAAGAGTCGAAAGATCTTAAAGGTATGATAAGATGAGCAGAGTACAAGATTCGAGGATATGTTTATACCTAAAGGTATAGTGGTAAGATGAATCTCTAAGCTAGTAAAGGCTAGAGTAAAAAGAAGCAGTATAAGTATAGGGGATGAATTACCTAAAATTAAGAGCAATAAGTGATCCAGAGGTCACACAGATGAGTTATAGTTTAAATGAAGCCCAATACCGCATTCTCGAAGTCTAAAGAATGACAAGAGTGCAGCAGAATCCCTCAGCACTTTACAATTAAGCGTGCTCAAGTGAGGGAGATTTTAGAATGAGTGACCTACTGGGAAGTATGAAAAAAGATGTAAAAGATAAGAAATATGTGCCAATGATTAAATTTGGGCACCGAAATTTATGATAGTCTTACTAAAAGCACATGTTAGGCTACATGAATAAAAGATGAATAGTTTATCATGACCTTAAACTTTTAGAGGAGCATGAAAGGCAAATGAGAATTTTTCGAATGTAATTAAAAGAAAAAGTTTGCTAAACTTAGTAGATGGGAGCTGGGCTCCAAGAAGTACGGTTAGTAGGTTACAGAATCTCCCATATGGATCACAGTAGATCCTAGTAAAGCAAGTAAAGTTATGAAATGGGAGAGACCGAATACTGTAATAGAGACGCGAGGTCTCCAAGTTTAGCAAGATGTTATAAAAAATTTCTCTTAAGTTATCTTACCGTTTAGTTAGAAGAGAAACTGACTTGGGAAAGAGATTAATAAATGAGTTTTTATAAGCTACAAAGGCTAAACCTCCTTCCCTGAGATGATTAATCCTGATCCAATAATGACCATAGGGGTCTATAATTATGGATCAAGATACGAATAATGTAACAAGGTTGAGTGGCAGGTATTAGCCAATGTTTTATATAATAATTCTACAAAAAGCATGTTCCCACTTATAGTAGTGCTAAATAATGCTCTCAAGAAGAGTTACTAAAAGTTATTGTAGCTATCATGAGTTGTTATATCTATGATATTACTATAAAAGTGTTGGAGATCACAATAGCCTCAAGCGATTATGAGATAAAAGAAGAGTTAGACTTGAGGTAAAGAAAAGAAAAGAAGTGAAAAGCAAATATGAGGTGACTTGTAAATGTCATCTAGGTAAAGCTAATGTGATGGCCTTATGCCTTTGTAGAAAGATTATTAATGTGAATAGCCTAAAGTAATTAAAGTAGAGAAAGAGATAATATCAGGTGCCAATAAAGAAAATATAGTACGAATAAGATAAGAGAAAGTTATGGAAGTAAGAATAAGGATGTTACGTGTGAAATTTCTCAATACTCCTAAGATAAAAATAGTTTATGATGTCCTCACAATTCCCAGTTCAAAAAATATGAACCAAACTCTTCAAATATTATAAATGACTAAACGATACTAGGGTAAAATATTGACTAAAAAGTCAAGTAAGTGAGAAATAAGAGTATTTTTCTAGTAAAAATAGTCTGGAAAATTGGAAAATTAAAAGAAAGGAAATAAGAGGTACTAGTATGTATCTAAATTTCGAGGACGAGATTTATTTTAAGGGAGAGGGAATTGTAATATCCTGAAATTTCTTTTAAATGTTTAAGACTCAATATTTTAAAATCTATAAGGAATTTGTAAAAATGGATATACACTATTTTGCATAATGTAAGGTAAAGAGGTCAATTATCTCGATCAAAAGGAAAGATGAGAAAATATCCATTTTACCCCTGAAAAGAAAAAGAAAAAAAAAGGAGAAAGGAAAAAAAAGAGAAGAACGAAGAAGAAGAAGGGCGGTGGACGTCACGCGTTCAATGAAACAAATTTTATAAATTTTGGTGAAAATTACACCTAATGACCTGAAAGTTTTAAAAATTATAAATTTATCCTGGGTTAAGGGCATTTTTATAAATATAAAAAATTATAGTCAAAATGAAGCTCTCAATGAGCTCAGACCAATGGAATATAATATGAAATTTATTAAGATCAAAATAATATTTATTGGGTAATTATGATTTAATATTAATATCTTACCCGATAAATGTCAGTCTGGACTGCAGAAAAAAGCAGTATTCATTCAAGAAAAATGTGTGGGCCCTATATTGGGACCAATTGGGATAAGGATATTGTGGTAATTTTATATCCCAATATAGTTAAAACAGATGTCCCAATAATAGTAAAATATACTACTAAAGTAGCTTTAATTGTCCAGACCGGTCCAGGATATATCTGGATAAGTAAATATTTAAAATTTTTGGACCAAAGTACCCTTAATTTCGTGCTCCATAAGCTGCACATGATAAAGTAATATTTTTTAATATTTTAAGTCACTTTCTAAGAGAAATCAAGAAGCTTAGATGGCAATAATTGATTGGTTGGTGAAATTTATAAATACTCCCTCATGTTGAACGTCCAAGGCACTTGAAAAAGAAGGAAGAGAAGGCTGCAAGTAGTGGAGAAAGGATGAAGCACGTGAGAACAAAGGCAAGAAGAGGAAGAAGGAAAAATCAAGAAAAATAGGTAAAAATCTTCTCTCAACTTCTAATGATCTTTCCTTCAAGTTTTGAATGGTTTTCTTGAGTTCCTCTTCTCTTCCTTTGCTGTAAATTTTGTCCAAGATAAGGGAGTTAGGAAAGAAAGTGATTTTTTGCCATAAATTAAAGAGAAACCATAAGATTAAGTGAAAGGAACAAGGTTTGGTATGTTTGGAAGTAAGAAAATGAAAATCACTTCTTTCCTCTTCCAATCCTTGTTTCGGTCTGTTTGATATGATGGTAAAGAATTTGATTTTCATTAATTTGATGCTAAAAATGGATTCCCCATGGTCCAAAACCTTAAGAGCAAGTATGGGGTTAGATAAAAAGCTTAAGGTGAAGAACATGAAATTCTAGGGTTTTGTGAGTATTTAAGAAGTAACTCATGAAACCAATGAATAAAGTGAGTGTTGAATGATGTTTAGGGACTTGAGGAAGCTTGGTAAAACTAGAGGAAGCTTTGGTTTAAAGAGGAAAGTCAAGTGCAAGCACCAAAGGTAGTTAAGTTTCATATTCTTGCTTTATGTTCTTTCATTGTCTTTCTATGATTAAATTGTGTTGTCATATTGAAATTGTGATTTCTTTGATTGGTCTTGGCTGTAAAATGAGGGGTTTTATTCTCCGGGATGTCCATTTTCTAAGCCGTTATACTATCGAATTTTTTTTGACCAATGTGGCAATTTGTTTTTTAAAGGTGGTTTAAGTGATTAAATGTGAGTTATTTGACATGATTGACATAATTGCATGAATTATAACTTGCTACTGAGATTGCCCCCAATCTCATCCCCTCAAGTATCCCAATGATAGGCACAGGCTATGGCAAAGGATTCCAAAGAAAAGGCAAGGAAAATGAAGAAGAGAATGATGCTTGATGGTGTTTTCAAGCTATGAGTGTATAATTTAAAATTATGTATAAAACCATGTATATACTTTTAGATCTGTGCATTGTGCTATTATGTCCTTATGAGCATTATGAAATGTTTGGCATGGATTTGAAACATGGAATGATCATGTGAGCTTGTTATGAAGTCTACCTTGCCATGTTATATTGTTAGAAGTTCATTTTGTAGTAATGAAAGTAAAGTTAATACTATTTGACCAAGATAGGGCAAGTAAGTCAAGTGTTATATATGCTCTGAAATTAGAGAGAACAAGCTTTCCAATGAGCTAAAGAACACTTAATTTGGATATATGCACGATTTATAGTGAAATTTTAAAATTTCATGATCAAAACTAGACAGTGATGTGACGGCTGCGAATTTTACTGAATATATTACTTCTATTTGAAAAGTGATATAAAATTGTACATGGCTCCAAAAATTTAGTGGCTTACATTTATGAAAATATTTATCTTTTGACGTTAATATGCCACTGGTTTGAGTTCAATTGGAGTTGTACAATGAGAGATATACAAGTTTTCCCAAAACTGTTCCAGAAAAAGTGATGTTTTGATCCCTAGTAATTCAAATTGATGTTGTGCCCTGTCTAGACTAAATAAATGTATAATAAAAATATGTAGGTAAGTAGACATATATATCTTTCCAATGGAATATATAATACATGATTTGACTTAGTATAGAGTTAGGTACGAATTTTTAAAGTTATGGCCAAAATCCTGAAAAAGAGAGAAATAACCATTTGTATAGTGTAAGTTTGAGTAATAAACTGTACTAATTGGTTAGGTTAAAGGAAATTTTTATATTTTTATCTTCTATATGATGTTTCTAGCTTCATTTAGAGACTTGAATCACATTGATATGATTTTTCTAGATTAAGTTATGATTTTTCAAAGTTCGTCCAGAAAACTTGAGAACCAAATAAATAGTACCACTTTTTTTTTATTTAAATATTTTGGTTCTATTAATGGTTCAAGCTCTTAATATAAGCTATTTGAACATTGTACATATTATAATATATGGAGAAATATAGATAAAAGTAAGGTGTTACAGTTTTGGTATCAGAGCCCAGCCTCTCTCAGTACGGTATGGTTCGGGGATGAACCAAGTGGAAGCTGGTGGGCATGTGACATCTGGGCACTGACGAGGGCCGGGAGTGATCACCGGTGCAAGAAAAGTGAGGGTCAGATAAAGTAACGAGGATAAAGTAATAAGGCACCGACAAGGAGTGGCTCCAGGCAGGCTTCTAAGCGGGAGGGGCATATGAATGAATCGAATATATACCAGAACGAGAGGGATCCAGAGACTGTATAGGTATGGGACTATACGGTTAAGGATAGCTTAAAGGAATTGATATGTACTACCTATACTAACAAAGTGCATCTACCTTTTCGGTAGCCTATCCCTTAAGAACTCCTCAGTTAAGCATACTTGACCTGGAGCAACAATTATGGGATGGGTGACCTCCTGGGAAGGAGGTGTGTGAGTGAGGACAAAGCACACCGAAAGGGCTTGTGTTGGTTTGTGGGTACAGTCATCAATACCGAACAGTGGCCGGACGTTACACCACACAATAGTATGACCCGGCTAAAGGCCCCACTAATGATCGGATCGTGGTTCTCCTTCCTCTAAACCACCTAAATTGATGGTGATTTAGGGAAGGTGATTTTTGTAACAGCCTTAAAATTTAGATAACTAAAAATATATAAATAATTCACAAAAAATGGACTGACATCGTTTTGCATGAAAAATGACAAAGAGATCATTTTTTCCGGTTAGATGAAAAAAGGAGAAAATATGTTTTTGCTCCTAGAAATTATAGAAATTAAATCTATAACCCAAAGCATAAAAAAATTAATAGGGAAGAAAGGATAAAAGTCATGAAGAAAATTATAGCTAATGGCCCAAAATAATTTAAAATTATAATTTAGTCTCGTGTTAGGGGTAATTTTGTAAATATATGAAATTATGATCAAAACAAAGCTCTCAACGAGATGAGTCCAATGGTATATGACACTAGAGTTAATGATTAAGGATAAAGAAATAATGAGTACTGAAGGTTAAAAAGTAATTTTATACTGGTAAAGCTATTTTTTTATCTATAAAAGCTAAAAAGGAAAAAAGAAAAGCATATTGACACCACAAAAGGAGCTTTTAGAGATAGTATAATAAAATAATGAGAGACACATGTTTGCTTTACTCCTGTACCAATAAAGTAGATTTACACTGCAAAAGGTAATTTTACGTGTCCAAATATAAAATAACCAACACACGATATTACTGGATAGGAAAAACTATGCAATATCTTAAAGATATTACCCCTCAATTAGATGCCACTTGGCCGCTTACAAGTGACCAAATTGGAAGCCTTAACAATTAAGTAAACTTAAAGGCTAAGTTTGGATTAAGATTAAGCAAGGTAATTAGCGAAAAAGTAACATAGATTAGTGCTTGGTTAGTTTCCTATTAATACCCCAACCATCTGAATGAAATTCACACAAGAAAAGAGAGAGAAAACTCTGCCAAAATGGAGAGTAAAGAGGCAGCCAAGGTGAGGAAGAAAATGGAGAAGAAAAATAGAAGGAAATAGCAAGTAAATTCCAAGAAAATTGGTAAGTGTCTAACTTGAGATCTTTAAGATTTTACCATAGTTTCTTGGTTGTTTGGCTTAGTTTTCATGGAGTTCTTTCCTTTCCTAACATCTGTAAATTTCGTTCAAGGTATGGTGTGGGTGAGGAATGATGTTTTTAAACCATAAAAGCATGAGAAAGTAAGAGTTTTGCAAGAGAAAACAAGTTAGGTTCACTTTGAGCAAGTTCTATGAAAAACCCATTCATTCTCTTAAGGGAAGAATTTTGGTCAGTATACTAAGTGATCCAAGAGTGGGAATTTCATAGTTTTGACCCAAAAAATGGATTTCCCATGGCCAAAAACCTTAAGAATAAGTATATGTTTCAAGTTATAAGCTAAGATAAACAAGTTGGGATTTTATGGTTTTATGTGAGCTTTAAGCTTTGAGCTATGAAATCAATGACTTGAACCATTATTTAATGTTGTCTAGGGATTCAAGAAAGCTAGAGGAAGCATTGGTTTAAAGAGGAAAGGTAAGGGATATCATTAAAGGTAGCTAAGTTCCATTCTTGCACTTTATTATTATCTTGCTATGTTAATGTTTTGAAATGTGCAATATTGTTTACTTGTTGTTTTATTGGTTGATTTGGCTGCTTAAATGAGGGGTTTTATTCTATGGGATGTCTATTTCTAAGCTGTTATGCTGCCAAATTTTCTATAAATAATATGGTGTTAAATGTTTTGAGCATGATTCTTATGATATTTTCATAACTTGCTTGACAATGTAATGTGTGGAATATGGCTTGCAACCGAGATTATTATAATCTTAACCCCTCAAGTATCAACATGCTAGGCCCAAGCCATGGCAAAGATATCAAGAAGCTAAGAGGATGGAAGAGAAGCATGGTGATTGTACAAATTGTGACAATTGTGAAGTGTCATTTCAGCAATTTGTATTAAATCATGTAAAATGTTATGACTATATAATTTAACATGGTTATGCTTCCTTGTTCCTTACATGATGTTTAGTATGGAATGGAAACATATTTTGATGATATAGTAGGCATTTGCAATTAGTTTTGCTAAGAGATGCTTATTATTATCTAAGATGACCAACCATGAAAGAAACAAGGCTAATCTATTCGAAACTGAGCATCCAGTATAAGTGTTATATATGCTCCAAAACTAGATAGAGTAAGCTTTTTATCAAACTAAAGAAATCTAAATTGGGCATGTGTACAATTTACAGTGAATTTTTTAAAATAAGGGTTAAAACTGAATAGTGATGTGAAAACTATGATTTTTACTGAAAATACTGTTAGAATTAAAAGTTAGTATAAAATCATGTAGAGCTCTAAAAATTTAGTGGTTTACATGTATAAAAATATATATGTTTTAAGTTTAATATGCCACTAGTTTGAGAGTAATTGGAGCTATACAATGAGAACTATGTATGTTTTCCTATAACTATTCAGTAAAAGTGAGGTTCTAACCCTTAGTGATTTAAATTGGAATCATGCCCTGCACAAGTTAAATAAATGTATAAAAAAAAATATGGCTCTAAGTAGACATACAGAGATTTCCAATGGAATTTAGAATACATATTTGGTTTAAAATAGAGTTAGATATGAATTTTTAAATTTATGGCCAAAATCTTGAAAAAGAGAAAAATGACCGATTAAACAGTAAATTTTTGCAGTAAACTATACTAATTGGCATGACTAACATATTGTTTCATATTTTTTCCATGTATATGAATCTTAAAATAATTTTTAGAGACTTGAATCACCTTGATATGATTTTTCTATAATTAGTTATGAATTTTCAAAGTTTACCCCAAGAAAAAGGGTTTATTAAATGAATAGTAAACTAAGAAAAGAAAAACTTTCTATCTTAATCTATCATGCAATTCAAGTTTCGAAATATGATCAATGGGTTATAGTAAGGTCTACTACATGGATAATATGGTCATAAGTTAAGGTGTTACATTTTTTGTATCAGAGCAAAAATCCAATAAGAGAGGAAAGTAATCCTCTTAGTTAGAGTTTCCTCTTTTAATATAAGATATATTCTTTTTGAGAAATCTAGCCTAAGACTATTTTAGTGGCATAAAGAGATTAGTCTTAAGGATAACTTATAATAGTTGCTGGATTAGTTGAGGATGTTTTGCAAAGTTATTTTCCTTATGTCTTGAATCTTTTTAAAGTTAGATCTTAGTTAGATACTATCAGTAAAGAGATGATGTAGGATCATAGAGGATCCTAGTAGAGCTCAGAGATTGTAACTAATCCCATGGTCGTAATAGACCAAGCATAAGGTTACAGTAGACCTCTAAAGAAAATGATATGAGAAACATTAATAAGCCCTACAATTCTGATAGTTCTCTGAAAGAGGATGGCCTAGGATGATTTTAAAAAGATATGAATTCTCAATAATCAACAGCTAGTATGAATGTTTATCTAGGACTCTTCTTTAATGTCAAGGCACTAACTAGAAAGTAGTTCAGAGAAGTGATGACAGGTGTTGCTAATGAATAGAAAGAGCAAGTACCCTACCTACAAAATATGATCAGTGGCAAGATGTTTTTAGTAATGAATGTAAAAGGCCAGTAAGAAATGCATAGTTATGAAAAGAATCAATGGGGGAAAACTAATATAAGATTTAAAGGAAGGTAAGTTAGAAAAGAAAGATAGTTAGTAACCTAGATACAAGAATTTGGCCTGAGTCTATCAAGATCCTATAAGGGAAGACATAGGATCCAATAAAATTTTCAAAAATGACAACCATATAGTAGTCATTAAATGAAATAATTGCCTGAATCCAGGAAGTGACCACATAGTAGTGGTCCTTTCAAGTGTAGTCCTTCCAGAGCAAGCAAATGCACACCTCTAGTGAAGGGTAGGTCAGCTCATGAGTTATGATAAGCGAGTTTGGGCTAGCTGCATTATTTGATTAAACAGGTAGCTTTCTCCAACTAAAACAAAGACTCCAAATCCAAATGATTGTAAAAGATACAAGCTATCTATGATTAATGCCATGCTAGATTTGGAGTGTATGTTCAAGTTTTTCTAAGTGCCGCATTAGAAGCAAAATGATTCTAAGAAAGGCATTATGATTATAAGCACTATAAGTAAATGGGTTGAGCTAGTACTTGAGCCTCATAAGCTAGTGTCATGACAATAAGCATGAATGAATAGGCAAAAAGATGCTGACTTAAGGTTAGTAAAGAAAGTGATTAGGGGTAGAGGCATGATGATATATCATGACTAGTGATGAAAGTAGTATCTAAGGAAATTACGGAGTTTGAATTGTTGTTAATCGCAATTGTTAATTGCGAGATAAGAGTTATTAAGATACAAAGAGGTGCTTAGCAAATGATAACAATACAAGCATAAACCTCTCAAAGGACTCCGGTAGCAATGATTAAATGTATTCCCGAACCAAATCCCTTGCAATTGTTCTCTAAATGTTTGGATCGTCAGCAGAGGATTATTGAGCAATTATAAGAGATAGTTAATGCTTAAGGACAATAGGGGAAAAGTTAGAGCTCAAGAACAATAGGGGAAAAGTTAGAGCCTTTAAGGTTCCGCCTATACTGTAATAGCCTTAAGCAAATCAATAAGCTCTTATAGGACAAGCCGTAGAGTAATTGGTGGAGGTTAGCAACCACTAACATGAGATTATTATAATCACACACCCTCAAGTATCAACATGCTAGGCCCAAGCCATGGCAAAGATATCAAGAAGCTAAGAGCATGGAAGAAAAGCATGGTGATTGTGCAAATTGTGACAATTGTGAAGTGTCATTTTAGCAATTTGTATTAAATCATGTAAAATTTTATGTCTTTATAATTTAGCAAGATTATGCTTCCTTATGTCTTACATGATGTTTAGTATGGAATGAAACATGTTTTGATGATATAGGAGGCCTTTGCACTTAGTTTTGCTAAGAGATGCTTATTATTGTCTAAGATGACCAACCATGAAAGAAACAAGGCTAATCTATTCGAAACTGAGCATCCAGTATAAGTGTTATATATGCTCCAAAACTAGATAGAGTAAGCTTTTTATCAAACTAAAGAAATCTAAATTGGGCATGTGTACAATTTACAGTGAATTTTTTAAAATAAGGGTTAAAACTGAATAGTGATGTGAAAACTATGATTTTTACTGAAAATACTGTTAGAATTAAAAGTTAGTATAAAATCATGTAGAGCTCTAAAAATTTAGTGGTTTACATGTATAAAAGTATCTATGTTTTAAGTTTAATATGCCACTAATGTAAGAGTAATTGGAGCTATACAATGAGAGTTATATATGTTTTCCTAGAACTGTTCAGTAAAAGTGAGGTTCTGATCCTTAGTGATTTAAGTTAGAATCATACCATGCACAAGTTAAATAAATGTATAAGAAAAATATGCCTAGAATTAGACATACATAGATTTCCAATGGCATATAGAATACATGTTTGGCTCAGAATAGAGTTAGATATGAATTTTTAAATTTATGGCCAAAATCCTAGAAAAGAGAAAAATGATCATTTGAACATTAAATTTGTGCAATAAACTATACTAATTTGCATAATTAACATACTTTTTCATATTTTTTCCATATAAATGAGATCTTAAGATATTTTTAGAGACTTGAATCACCTTGGTATAATTTTTCTATAATTAGTTATGAATTTTCAAAATTTGCCAGAAAAAGGGTTTATTAAATGAATAGTAACCCGAGAAAAGAAAATTTTTCTATCTTAATCTTCATGTGATTTAAGCTTCTAAATATGATTAATGGGTCATAGTAAGGTCTAATCATGGGCAATATGGTCATAAGTTAAGGTATTACACTTTTAGGTAGATTAGTCACCCAAGAGGAGAGTGAATTGGGTAATACAAGATTTTCACCTTTTTTAAAGTATAGTCCAATTTCACCAAATATGCAGTAAAATAGGGATGAACAGAGTATGAAGAAGTAAAAAGATGAAATGAGTAGATTGTTGAATCAAGAAGTTTTGATGATTCTAAATCAACTCCCAAGAGCTTGGAATAAAAGATATCAAAGGTGCACAAAGAGTTCAAGTGAAGAAATCCTGGAGAAATCTGTGCAAAGTTTATTGTAGGATATTTAGTTTTGTTTCATTTTGAGTACAAGGCTTTGATTTGGTGGAAAGAAGTTTTAAAATCTTGATTTTATGTTAAATCATGAAATATTTGAAAAACACCCACCAACAGACGAATTTTGAAAGGTTTATATTGAATTGTCATGTTGGAAATTCGAACTTTGGCTTTGGAAATTCGAATTTCAAGTTAAAACTGAATAAGTCTGATGAGATGCTTCTCTAAAAGATGAATTTTGATTTTCCAAAATTCGAATTTTCATAAGTATCTGAAAGAAGCTTTAAGCAACAGATGAACTTTGGGTTTTGAAAATTTGAATTTCAGACAAAATGCAACTTATGAAAACTAAAGAAATTTGTCTGAAACAATGTCAAAGTTCATCTGAAATCAAGATTATATTGAGTTTCAAAATTGGTCACTGACAGACGAACTTTGAACATGAAAATTCAAATTTCAGAAGCTAAGGTTGTGAGTCTGTTACAATGACATATTGACATACGAATGACAGTGTTTATAAATTTGAATGTTAAAGTAAGTCTGAAAAGAGATCTCTCTGACAGACGAACTTCACTCTTTGAAAATTTGAATTTCGAAGTAAATGAACTACTGTGCTATTTGAGCCTGCTGCGGACAGATGAATTTTGAGGTTCCAAAATTTGAATTTTGAAGGCACTGTAGCAAATTGAAAACACTATTCACACTTAACAGAAAACCTTTCTACTTGAAAATTTGTATGTCACAATATGGAAAAATTTTCTAAGTTTCAAAATTCGAATTTTGCTTCATGAACAGACGAACTTCGGTATTTCAATGTTGAAGCTGTTAACCTTCGGTATCTGCAAAATTCGTCTGTTGGCCAACTGAAATTCGAATTGCAGTATGTCAGAAGCATTAAATGTGGTTGCTTAACAAATAGTTTTTTAGAGTAACCGTTGGATAACTTCTCCAACGGATAGATTTTGTTTCTAACGGACATTTGAGACCTAAATCTATAAATACAACATCATTTGAAGTTGTGGGTAACGATTTTAACTGTGTATATACTGAAACTCTGCCAAATTATTTACAAAAAGCCTCATACTCTCATACTTCAATATTTGTACTTCAACTTTCATGTTTACTCTAATTAAGAGAGTTTAATCTTTGTAAACAATCTAATCTTCATCTGGAAGATAGATTTTCTTATCAGGGGATATCATAAGGAATTAGGAAGCACTTTGTGAAAGTGCAGAAAGGGATTGAGAGAAGCTCTAGAAAACAGAGCATAAACGTTGTATTGTGGCATTTGCAAGAAGCCCACTGAATTCTTGCAGGATAGTGAAAAATCTCAAGTGGTGACTTGGGGACTGGACGTAGGTCAAGTGAAGAGACCGAACCAAGATAAATTTCTGAGTCTTATTCTCTTTGCTGCTACTTTCACTATTATTCATTTATACTCTGTTTTACCATCATATATTGCATTCTTCACCTCTTTGATATTTTGCAGAAAATTTTTAAGCTTCCCAATTCACCCCCCTCTTGGGAAGCCAGCCTAACTAACATAGATAAAGAGCAAGACACAAGAATTTATACTGGTTTGGCCCAAACCACTTGGACTACTTCCAGTCTTAAGTCATCACTTGAGATTTTCACTATATCCCACAAGTTTGATCCGGGCATTTGTGAAACCTTAACACATTCCACAAGTTTAAGTAAGTACTTGTGAAAGCACTCTCCTCACACCCTTACAAAATGTGTAATTCCCTTAGTATTTTCCTACACTAAGGTTCTACCCAGAAGTTGTACAAAGAAATATTACTGAATAGAAACTCTCTTTAAGAGTAAGTAATACATTGAAGCTCACTCTAATAAGGTGGCTTTAACTTTGAATGCTCACACAAAATGATTTTATAAAGTTCAACAACATTTTGGCATAAAATTTACTTAGATTCTTTACCAATAAGTTCAAATAAAGTTCTATTTATGGATTTATGGTTTAATTAGTCGTTAGACATAAGATCTATCTGTTAGACATAAGTTCTAGCCATTACTCTACAGAAAGAGCCATTCAACAACCACATTAAATGCATCTAACATACCAACATTTAAATTTTGAGGCTCAATAAACGAATTTCATAGAGTCAGCATAGTTATGTGTTTAATGTTGAACTTTAAAATTTGAAATTCAGCAAGCAACATTCGATTTTGAGTTTGAAAAAGATATCTAATATTAGTTTGTGCGAATTTTCATATTGAAAGTGCATTTGTTGGGTTTGAATAGTTGCTTTAAGTTTTCACGATATACTTCAAAATTCAAATTTCGAAAACCGAATTTTGAATTTCGAAGATCAAAATTTAAATTTCAAAGACTGAAATTTGTCTATCAGAAACATATTCAATATGACACAAAAATTCTCACTTTAAAGCTCGCGCTTTGAAACCTAAAATTTATCTGTCAAAGGCATTGACTTTGAACTTACTTTGAATTCCACCAACAGTCAAATTTCAACTAAGCTTTATGCAAATTTTACACATTTTACTAATTATACCTAGTCCAAAATTTGAATTTTAGAAGCAAAATTCATCTATCAAAGATAAGCTTAATCTAAAATTTGAATTTCATAACCAAATTCGTCTATTAGAGATAAAATCTCTGTAACTTCAAAATTTGATAAGCAAAGTGTGAATTTTACACAAAATAAGCATGAGTCAAATAGCAAAATTCATTTGTTAGCTAATATACTTCAATTGTAACATATGATAAAATCAAATTTTACTTAATCTAACTTATTTTAGACATACGGTAACAATATCAAGTAAATTTCAAAGATCTAAACCATCTAAAGACCTAAGTGAAAACAAAATATATCTAATAGTTAAGTCTTTTAAAGTTAAGCTTCAGTTTCACTTGGTCATTCCCATTATTGGTATGCTCCCTTCTGATCTTCAATTCTTAAAGCATCATTTCTCTTCTTCTTCTTTGAGTGAGACATTGATGTTGATTTTCTTTTCTTTATTCAAATTCTCACTCTTCCTTCTTGGACAATCCTACATTTAATGTATTACACTTACAAACCAAATAGCTAGTCCAATTTATATATCTAACTTGTATTGTAAAATATAAGAGTACAGTGGATATATTAGTACATAGCATGATATATGCATTATAAACACAATTAATCACATGCTAATATACATTTTATTTCTTTTAAGAACAAAATATATGTTAGACAAATATGATGCATTTATTCCTTATTACTTTACATTTGTTATCATTAAAACTTATATTATATTAAACCTAACAATCTCCCCCTTTTTGATGATAACAAATCACTAATAAAAAATATGCTTAATGATAATTAGCAAATATAATGCAGTTCATTTCAGATAGTTCCAGATTAAGCATATGCATATTTTTCACACAACTTCTCCCCATATTTGACCTCAACATAAAGGTTTGAAGAAAAATTTTCTCACAATTCTTCTCACCCTATTTGTGAGGTTATGTCAGTAAGTACAGATGTTTAGGATTGTTTCAAGCATACACTAAAGCACAAGCTGAAATACAAATCATCATTAAAACTTATTATGCGCTGCATGACCAAATTATGTCAATTTTTGCTGATATCAAAATTGATACCAATTTTTAGTGATATCAACGCTAATACCAAATGTTGCCTGAAATTATTATGATACCAAATGTTTTTATACTTCTTCTTAATATGATCACACATATCACAAGAGGTATCTCAGAGTTGAAGAGTTGTTACCTTCTCCATTAACATCAAGGAGAAATGTTGAAATATCATTTGCTCCCTTTAGCAAGTTAAGATCAAGCAACAAAACTCTTTATAATAAAATAAGGTGAGTTAAAGTATAAGTAAATTAGTTACAAAAAAAAAAGCTCCCCCTCAAACTATGCATTTAATATGATAAAACCAAGAAACACAATACATCAAATAAGCATGTTCATACAAAAGCACATGATGTAGTCATTCAAGCATTATGATTGAAATTTTTCTTTTACATTAAAAAGAGCTTTAAAAATCTTTACATGCAAAGTTATAAGCTCCCCTATGCATGAGCATTTATTCAAGCATAAATGCATTTAAGATCACAGTTCAAATCAAAATTAGTATGTAAGAGAAATTATAAACACCACACAAGTTTGGTTATACAAATAAAGAAATGTACTTGTGCAAATATTGAACTTCATAATAAACACCAACATATTCAGATAGTTCATCATTTGAACAAGAACCAACTTTATTTTAATATGCTCAAGTAACAGTACCAACCAAGCATATGTTAAATCTTGTTAAACACTTACAAACTAGCTTGGTTAATAGCTAACTCCTTCTCTTTTTAGTATGAATCCATTTAAGCACATCAAATACTCTATCCTTATCAAATTTTCACTATTTAGCTCAAGGAGTACCTACAAAACAAAAAAAAAATTTCTTTCTTTAGTACCCTTTCTTACTTAGGTCCACTAATAGTTAGTTTAAACATTCTAAAATTCATATTGGACCAAAGTTCAATCTTACCCAAATATAATTTATAATAAAATAATTGAATAAGGTAAGTGACAGAGATTACTAAAGGTCATCTTCTTGTTATTTTTGGCTTGTATGCAGTGTAGTATTGCTTATGTCTCCCTTTTGCATACAGTCCATTACTTCTTAAACTTCTGCCCTTTCTCTTCTCAAGGTAAGTGATTTGATTTCCATTTGATCTACTTCCTTGAGATGAGTGATAGGTTTGCTTCCATTGCTTCTCCTTATGATTTGCAATTGCTACTTTAGAGTTTTAGGACATTTTCATTTTTAGTGACTTTTTTCTTGCACTAATATGTTTTTTCTTCTTGGATTTGTTCTGCATACATGAAACACTAGAAGAAAATTTTGGCACCCATTTGTTTTTGGGTCCAAGAGGATTAGTGGTATTCTTTGGAACCCATTTCATGCCTTTGTTTTAACCATTTTTCCTTATATTGCACAGGTAAGCAATATGCCCATTTTTACCACAATATGTGCATGATGGTGAGCTAGGCATTACAGTGGGCACAAATAATTTTAAATAGCATTTATTTTTTTCCTTTGACTCATTTATGTAGCCAGCACCCGACTTGTCAAGCACACATTTCTATTTGCCAAGTGGAATATCCAACTTATCTTTGCCTTGGGTGAAATTGACTATAACTTTAGTTAACTCCTCTTTTTCTTTATTTAATCTATCTAATGAAACACAAGAGGAAGTGTGTGTGTGGGTTTCACAAATATTTTCTAACTCATCTATTTTCTTTCTAAGTGATTCCCTTTATTCTTTTCCAATTCTAATTTATTTTCTAAGAAAATCACTTTCTTCTTACTGTGTGCAAGTGCTTTTGCTAAATTAATCAATTCATCATGCATTTCATTATAAGCATCTTGCAACTCATCAAAAGAAAATTAGAATTAAAATCAAAGTCAGAATTTGATACCTCATCATTGGATATTGCCATCAAGCATGGATAGGTATCCTCATCATCTTCATCCGAACTATTACCCCAGATTTTAGAGTTGTATACAACTTTAGCTTCATGATTCTTCCTCTTTGCATATCTTCGTTCTTGCCTTTTTGAATGGTACTTCAGTTTATTTGCATGGTAAAAGTGATTTTGTTCCTGAAGCTCCCTTTTTTCTATGTTAAGGAATCTGTCAAATTTGATGGTCAATTGTTTTAGCTCATCCTCCTCATCATCACTATTGCTATCATCACTTTCATCATTAGTATCATCATCTTCTAAGCTCTATGATGTAGCAGCTTTTAACATCAACGTTTTTCCTTTGTTTTGCTGCTCCCACAGAAGGTCAAGTCTTCCTTCATGTTTAGCAAGGTTTTGAAACAATGCAATGATAGATTCGTATGATTCTCCTCTTGTCTCTTCAATAGTTGCACTTTTGGTTGCCTTTCTTTAGGTAAAGATCTGAGTATCTTGCATACTTGCTCTCTTTGTGTGTAGCTCTTTCCCAAAGCTACTAGATGATTGATGATGTGAGTAAAATAGATTTGAAAATCTTTAATAAACTCACCATTAATCATCTTGAACATTTCACATTCTACTGTGAGAGAGCTGACTCAATTTTCTTTCACTCACATGGTTCCTTTATAAGTAATTTCCAAAGTATCCCACATTTCCTTAGAAGTATTATAATCAGATACTTTGAAGAACTCATATTGTGAAAGAGCATTGACTAATGAATGTTTTGTCTTGAAATTCAGCAGAACTCTTTATTTTTCTTCATCATTCCACTCTTCTTTTGACTTCTCTTTGTATGTGTCATTATTATGTATCTTCTTTGGCACAAAATCACTCTTTTTTATACTAGACCAGATCTTCAGGTCTATGGATTGAAGATATATTTGTATTCTCATCTTCTAGTATCCATAGTATTATCTACTAAAGTCTAGAGGTTTGTTGATGTTGTTCCCCTGTGGTAGTATATTTTCTCCAAAGCCAGCCATCTTGCTCCTGAATGATTAGATCCTTTGGTGAATTGTTAGGCTGGCATGTCATCTAAGAGGGGGGTGAATTGGGTGATGCAAGATTTTCACTTCTTTTGAAGTATAGCTCAATTTCACCAAATGTGCAGCAGAACAGGGATGAATCGAGTATGATGAAGTAAATAGATGAAATGAGTAGATGAAGAGTAAGACACAAGAATTTATACTAGTTCGGCCCAAATAACTTGGCTTACATCCAATCCTTAAATCACCATTTGAGATTTTCACTATATCCTACAGGTTTGATCCAAGCACTTATTATAATATCCTGAATTTTACTGAATATTATATGGTGTAGAATGATAAAAATGATAATATCTAAAAACATGTCTAAAATCTCAAAAAATAGAGAGAAACAAAAATGAGTAGAAAAGGGTAAAAAGGACAATTTTTCGGATTAGAACTGAAAAGGAGAAATTATAATTTGCCCAAGAAAGAAAAATTCTTTGCAAAATAATCCTTGAGAAGTATGGATTAATATAATTATGCCCTAGAAATAAATTTTTTTGCCTTTTAGTCCCTTAAGGAAGAATTATACGTGGATGAGGTAGTGAAATAAAGACTTGGGGAAATACTTTAACTTTAAAATATGTATTTTCCTATATTGTTTATTGTGCATTTTCCATTTTACCTGATCAACTTTGAAAATTCATAACTAATTCTAGAAAAATCATCTAAGAGTGATTCATGCTCTAAAAATAGTTAAAAAGATTTTCTACATGGGAAAAATATGAAATAGAGCATTTTCTGGACCAATTAGTATAGTTTATTTCTTAAAGATTTACTATACATTTGATCATTTTAAAACTTCCCAGGTTTTGGTCTTATCTTTAAAAATTCATATCTCATGATTTCCTAAGCCAAATCATTCATTCTTTATGTCATTGGAAAGTCCTGTGTGTCTACTTGCTAGAAATATTTTTTTGTGCATTTATTCTACTGGAATAGGACAAGGAATTAACTTAAACCAATAGGGGTCAAAGCTCAATTTTAACTGGAATTGTTTTAATAAAATTTACATATCTTTCATTGTATAGCTCCAATTACTACCAAATCAGTGGCAATTTAAGACACAAATCTTTCCATATATGCAAACCAATAAATTTTTGGAGCTCTACACAATTTCATGTTTCCTTTTGAAACACCCAATACCTATAGTAAAAGTTCCAATTTTTCCCATATTTCCTTGTCTAAACCCTAAATTCAAAAATTCATAACAATTTGCACCCACATCTAAATGAAGTGCTCCTTCAACTATTTCAAAGCTCCACTTGTCTATTTTAAGAGCATATATTGCACATAAACAAAATACCCTATTTTGAATAGAGCACCTCTATTCAACTTTCAGTTGGTCATCTTGGATAGAATCATACTATAACTCATCAAAGTAAATTTTATAAACTTAAAACTTCATCATATATTGCTCCAAATCCATACATAACCTCATGTAAGGATCATAAAATCAAAATCATGCTAAGTTACAGGTTCATAACATAATATATGATTTTATACCATTTGCCAAAATAATACATCCCAATTGGCTCCATTTATTCCATAATTGTGCTTCTCCTTTATCCACTTGGCTTGGCCTTGACTTTTTTCACATCTTGGCCCTATTAAGATTAGTCATTTGGAAAGGAATGAGATTCAAAGAATCTCAATAGTTATATCCATTCATGCATACATGTTATCATGGTATTTCATAAAATCATCATAGAAAATCATATAATCACAATGTGCCATATAATTTCTTAAAAATTTTTGAATGGTAACACTTTAAAAGTGAGCATCCAAGGGTCATAAAACCCATCATACAACCAGCCAACAATACATTTACATCACAAAGAATTAAAACAAATACATGGCATCAACAAAGAGTCATGAAAATCAAGTTTGACAACATTGAGCATAAATGGGAAAATAACTACCTTTGAGCTTTCCAAACTTCTCCAAACTTTGAGCACACTTTCTTTGATCCTTTAACACTTCTTGAACTCTATAGCATCATGAAACAAAGTCTTAATCCATTGATTACATCACTTCCTTCACAAAGTGCTTTCTTGAGCTTAAAATTTTATATATAACATCTTTTGGGAATTTCTTGTCCAATATACTTGTCTTAACCTATTTTAGACCCAATAAATCCATTTTTTATGTCAAAATCATGAAATTCCCTTCCAATCTCAAACCCTAAATCAGCAAAAATTTTGAAGAAATTGTAGAAAAATAATTACTTAACAAGTTTGCAAACCAATAATATATTCTTGTTGCTAAAGACCTATATTTTATGTTTTGGTTTTTCCATGGCTTCACTTTCTCTCTCTTCTCTCTCTCTCTAGGTAAAAAATTTTAGAGGCGAATAGAAGAAAAATACTCCATGAAACACCCCAATATTCAAGTATAAGCAAGATAGTAACCAAAGAAACCTACCTTGGAAGTTTGGAATCAAACAAAGTCCTATAGGCTTCTCTTTTCTCCTTCTCTTTTCCACATTTTCTCTCCCTCTTCCTCCACTGGCTTAGACGTGTTTAAGGTTGAGAAAGATGAGTTTAGTGGCTCAATTGGGGTGGTTAAGTGATTTAAGTCATAAACTGACTTTAGTTACTTTAATTTTTAACTTGAGTTACTTTAATTTTAATAAAAATTTTCAAAAAATTTCCTTTGTGTCCCACTTAGAATTTCAGATGTGTTTCACTCTCTTTTTGACCAAAAATTATTTTAATAATTTTTATGAACTAATACACCCTTTATCAATTAAATTTACTCATATTAATTAAATATTTTTGTTAAAATTGTCATTATATTGGTACAAGATTATCCAAAAATTCATTTTGTTTTTAACTTGAGTTACTTTAATTTTAATAAAGCTTTTCAAAAGATTACCTTTGTATCCCACTCAGCATTTCAGACATGTTTCACTCCCTTTTTGGCCAAAAATTGCTTTAGTAATTTTTATGGAGTAAAACACCTTTTACAAATTAAATTTACCTATACCAATTAAATATTTTTGTTAAAATTGTCATTATATTGGTACAGGATTATTCAAAAATTAATTTTGGACTAAAAAATTATCTTGGCCCAAAATACATTTTAGCAAAGTCTATTCAATACCCTTCAATTAATACTATCTTTTTCTACAGTCTAACTGACTTTTATCAGGTAATATATTAATAATAAATCTTTAATATCTAATAAATATTATATTAATCTTGATAAATTTCATACTATATTCTATTGAACTTAGCTCATTGAAAGCTTTATTTTGACTATAATTTTTCATATTTATAAAAATGCCCTTGGCTTGGGCTAATTTATAATTATTGGAATTTTTAGGTCATTAAGTATAACTTTCCCCAAGCCTTTATTTCACTACCTTTTACACGTATAATTCTTCCTTAAGGGACTTAATTATAAAGAATTTTATTTCCAGGGGCATAATCATATTAATCCATACTTCTCAAGGACTATTTTGTAAAGAATTTTTCTTTCTTAGGGTAAACTATACTTTTCTCCTTTTTAGTTCTAATCCAGAAAATTATCTTTTTTACCCATTTCTACTCATTTTTATTTCTCTCTATTTTCTGAGATCTTAGACATGTTTTTAGATATCATCATTTTTATCATTATACACTATTTAATATCCAGTAAAATTAAAGATATTACATTTGTACCCTTAAAACAAATTTCATCCTCAAAATTTAAAACATACCTCAAATAAATAATTCTGGATACTTCCGTCTCATGTTTGCTTCCATCTCACAAGTTGCTTCCTCTGCTAATAAGCCCTTCCAAACCACCTTCACTAGAGAAATGTCTTTGATTCTCAGTTGCTTGACTCAATAATCAACTATCACTTCAAGCATTACATAAAATTGAGGGTATGACATGCCTGAACTAGACTAGGACATGCTTGGAATTAATTGAAAAGCTTTTGAATAAAAGTAACCATGATTAACCTTACATTTGATCTCCTTCCTTTAAACTTGTGGTTAAAGTTTGGTTAAGCCTTTATTTTCAGCACCAAGCACGTCTGAACAGAGAAAGGAGAGTGAGAGAGAGCTTGTAAATTTTGAAGGCAAAAAGAGAAGACAAGAGGCAAAGCTAAGGTTTCAAACTACCAAGGTAACATGTTAAAGCTATACTATTGTGTTTCTAAGTGTTAGGGAGACTTTTCATGGTGTATTTCTTCTTTTTTCTCCAGTAAAAGTTTCATCCTAAAGAGAGAGAAGAGAGAGAAAATGGAGTCATGAAGAAACTAAACCACGAAAAAGCTTAGAAATGCTTCAAGATACAAGAATATGTCATTGGTTTGAAAGTTTAATGAGTTATCATTTTTCTACAATTTGTTATTTTTCTGCCTATTTAGAGTTTAAGATTGGAAGGGAATTTCATGATTTTAACCCCCAAAAATGGATTTCTTGGGTGCAAAATAGGTTAAGATGTTGTACAAGAAATGCCACTTTGTGAGAAAGGTTGTGTAATTTGTAGCTAATGGCATTATTTTGTGATACTATAAGATCCAAAAGAGCGTCTGAAGACTAAGGGAAGGGTGTGCAAAGTTTGAATCTCATTGAAAAGCATAAAGGTAGTTAATTTACCTATGTATGCCTATGTATTGTCATTAATGCTGCTTTGTTTGAATGATGTGTTTAATGTTTAAAATGTTATCTTGTAATGATTTGGCATTATTGGTTGGATTGTTTGAAGGGTAATATGACCCTGGATATGTTCAAATATAGGGGGAAATGCTGACCAAATTTTTATGAAATATTTGTGCCAAAATGATTTGATTGAATGCTTGATGTATTTTTGATGAATACCTACAATATGTATGATAATATGTGAGCATGATGGTAGTTCCTGTAGAGATTCTTTGAATCTCATTCCAGTTGTTCTACAAATTTTAGGTTCAAGTTATGGCAAGATTTCCCAAGAGAGCAAAGGTAGGGAGAAGCATGTTAATGTTCAAGATAATGATACTCAGGTTAATACTATTATATGAGATGTTTTGTAAAATTTAATGCGACATGATCATGCTATGCTTTCATGTTAATATGTTCCTCTAGGTTTTTTATGGAGTATCATGTAACAGCCCTCACTACATCATCCCTAACTTGGTCCCCAGCTAACCGAGTGTAATTGACGTTGTGTGCAGAACCGGGGAATCAAGATAGAAGGTTCAAGTTAAGGCAGAAGAAGCTCCATGCTACGATGAAAAGCAAGGCCACCGCGGCAAGAGAGCTATAAATTGGTTAGATTTTCCAGGCTGAGAGCATCTACACCGCGGCAAGCAGGGAAAAATCAGTATAAACCAGAAATATTTTGAACAAACAAACGAAAGGAAAATGGAGGAAGAAAGAAATAACTATGCTAGAGCTTGAAAGATCCAGCCCTTGAGAGTGATTTTTGGGCTCCGGAAGCTTGGATTCTTGTTGGTAAGTAATCCCTACTCCTCCCTCTCCATTTTTCTTCGATTTTGAGTTAGGTTTTTGGGATATATGTTGGGATTTTTCAATTTGACCGAAATCCACCGATTAAAATAGATGAAATGGAATTAATGGAGTGTGATTTGGTATTTATGAGGCATGGGTGTGAGTTTTAGAAGGAGTATGCATGATTTAAGCTTAACCCCATGTTAGTATTGTGTGTTCCACAAGGAATCCGAAGTGTGTGTGGTTGGTTAGAGTTTGAATGGTCTTTAGGAGCTCAATGATGCATGAAAGTAGTGTTGGAACTTTGGATTAGACCTAAATAGTAGAATTGTGGCTTTTGGTCAAATGGTATATTATGTTGATTAAGGATTTTATGATATTGTAGAGGTTATTTGATTGACCAGAGGAGTTAAAGTCATCTTGGATAACCTAAGGAGCTCGTGGAATCACGTGTGTGGTATTGACAACTAAAGGTAATCCGGTGTTTGTATTGTATGTTATGATATATCATAATGTTTGTGTATGGTTTTTCTATATATCATGGTATGCACACAACTAGACATATAGTGGATGCTGATTAGAGATGATGATGATGATGATGTGACATGACATGATACATGCATGACATTAAGAAACGTGATGATGATGATGATATGATGATCTAGAATGAACATCACCACATAAAATTGTGAGATATATGGTGATCGGGTGATGATGATGATATGATATATGATGATATGATAATATATGATAAGGGAGGATAAGGATGGGATCCCTGCAGCTAAATCCCCTCATATGGCCAAGAGGAAAAGGTTGGCAGTGCACTGCACCTTCCCTAAATCACCATCAATTCTTGGTCAGAAAGGGGAAGGAGGACCATGGTTTGAGCTCTAGTGTAACCTTTGGTTGGGTTGCATTAGGATAAGGTAAGCTTGGTGATATCCCGGAATCAGTCTTTATTGACTGTTGGAAGGAAATTACCTGTACGAAATATCTTGTTATGATGATAGCTCGTGGTTCTAGCTATGTGCAAGGGAGACATGCATTCCATTTCATATTGCAATCATGATATTATTGTATGAGTTATGTATATATATATGTGTGTGTGGTTATCCTCGGTTACTAAGACATTGTCTCACACCCCTTTTCCTATGAACTAACCTTTCAAGTCAAGGTTGTGACACTAGACTGGAGAAGATGAAAAAAGCATAGCCACTTCGATATTGGGAATATTGAGTCACTGTAGTGTGTGCATATGGTCTATGTACTTTGTGCCAAGTAAGAAAGTACAATTGTAATTAACATGAGAATTCTAATAGCTGTAATGATGTTGATGATTATGTATTTCGTATGATAGGATGGGTGTTATGTGATGATTACATATATGATGATGGTGTTGATATTGGTGGTATATGGTTGGTATGTGTATTTGTGGGGTGAATTGGTCATGTGTGGAAGCCTAAAGGTGGAATTGGGCCTTGTTAGTAAGTTTCAGGACAAATAACCCATTAGGTCTATTTAGGGTTTAAAGGGATCAAATCTCAAAGGAGTAGTTCCTTTGAGGTAAAACCTTTTTGGACAAGTTGATTAAGTCATTTAGGACCTGTGTGAATGGTCCCAAATGGTCAAATTGCCTTTGGCGGCAAATAGGAGTTGTAAGTTGTAAGTTTTGGTTAAAAAGTGGCTAGAACTGTGTCAAGTGTACAAAATCTCCATATAGAGATGGATTGAAGTGAAATTGGTGTCCATGAATAGATTGGGATAAGATTGACTTCTAGGAGTTAAAACCAGGTCAATCGGAGGTTGAAATATAAAGTTATATGCGTAGGAAATTCACCCCAGAAATTGAACCTTTGTTAATATGGCATCAACAAGGGGGCACCGCTGCGCCAGGGCCAAGCCACGGTGCCAGACCCTCTATCTTGATAAATTTGAAACCCAAGAGCACCAACGCCACAGTGGTACTAAAGCAGCTATGGCCCTGCACCCTGCCTCGGCTATTCTGGTGTTCTTGAGGTGTTTTGTAGCGTTTTCCGCTACTTTGATGTTTTTGAAGGTAAAGTTGAGATGTTTTGGTTGTGTTTGATTTGTTTTTGAAGTTTTTGGTCAAATCATGAGGTGTTTTGGAGTAAGGTGTTACATATCATGTAAGATAAAGGCAAGTTATGGCTATGTATGTATATATTAGTATGTATTTTGGAAAGTTGAAAGAATACATGAGACCTTTCTGACCACTATTGGGATTTCGAAGTATTGTATAGAACTTGCTATGTTTAAGATATGAGTGTTTTACATGGTTGAAAACTAGATATGCGTAGATTTCCATAGACATGAAGATCACTCAATTTGAAGTTTGTATGATTTATGGTGATTTTTCAAAGTTATGATCAGAATCAGGGGTTTTCAAAAATGACCATTGCTATAGTACTTTTTAGAAAAATAAATTATACGAATTAGCCAAGTAAATACTTAATTGCATATTTTTCCCATGTAAAAAATCTTTTAAACTATTTTTAGAGACTTTAATCATCCCAAAATAATTTTTAAATTAATTATGAATTTTCAAAGTTTGTCAGGTAAAAAGGATTTGGTGCATTGAACAGTACCCCGAATTTAAGAAAATTTTGTTTTAATTATTTATGAATTCTAGTCTCTAATCTTGCATAAATGGACACATTTGGAGTCTATTATATGGAAAATGGGCCTAAGTATGAGGTGTGACATTTGTGAAGTCTCAATACATCCTACAAGTTTTAGTATGCACTTATGAAGCTTCTCTCCCCACACTCTTACAAGATATGTAATTCTCATAGTGTTTCCTTATACTAAGATTCTAACCATAATTTGTAAAAAGAAATATTAATAAATAGAAACTCTCTTTAAGAGTAAATAATACATTAAAGATCACTTTAATGAGGTGGTTTTAACTTTGAATGCTTACAAAGAATAATTTTATAAATTGCAGCAATATTTTGGCACAAAACTCACTTAAATTCATTACTCATAAGTTCAAACAAAGTTCTATTTATAGATTGGTGGCTTAACTAGTCATTGGACACGAGATCTATCCGTTAGACATAAGATATATTCGTTAGACACAACTTCTAGCTATTACTATGCAGAAAGAGCCATTCAACAATCGCACTAAATGCATCTAACAAACCAACATTCAAATTTTGAGACTCAATAGACAAATTTTGCAGAGTCAGCATAATTATGTGTTTAATGTTGAACTTCAAAATTCATATTTCAGCAGGCAAAATTCAAATTTGAGTTTTTCAAAGATATCCAATGTTAGTTTGTGCAAATTTTCATATTGGAAGTGCGTCTGTTGGGTTAGAACAGTTGCTTCAAATTCTCACAATGTACTTCAAAATTAAAATTTTAGAAACTGAAATTCAAAATTTTAGAGATCAAAATTCGAATTTCAAAGATTGAAAGTTGTCTATCAGAGACATGTTCAACATGACATAAAAGTTTTCATTTCGAAGTTTGTACTTTGAAACCCAAAATTTGTCTATCAGAGGCTGTAACTTTGAACTCATTTTTAATTCCACCAACAGTCGAATTTCAACTAAGCTTCATGCAAATTTTGCACACTTTCACTAACTATACTTAGTTCGAAATTCGAATTTAATAACCAAAATTCATCTATCAGAGATAAAATCTCTGTAACTTCAAATTTTGATAAACAAAGTGTGAATTTTGCACAAAATAAGCATGAATCAAATAACAAAATTTGTCTATTAGCTAATATACTTCAATTGTAACACATATTAACATCATATTTACTTAATCTAACTCATTTAAGGCATATGATAATAAGATTAAGTAAATTTCAAAGATTTAATCCACCTTAAGACTTAAGTGAAAAAAAAATATACCTAATAGCTAGATCTTCAAAAGTTGAGCTTCACTTTTACTTGGTCATTCCCATTCTTGGTATGCTTCCTCCTGATCTTTAATTCTTGGAGCATCTTTTCTCTTCTTTTTCGTTGAGTAAGACATGATGTTGATTTTCCTTTCTTTATTCCAATGCTTACTTTTCCTTCTTAGACAATCCTACATTTAATGTATTACACTTACAAACCAAATAGTTAGTCCAATTTATGCATTTAACTTGTATTGCAAAATATAAGAGTACAAAGGATATATTAGTACATGAATGATATATACATTATAAACACATAATCACAATCCAATGCACATTTTATTTCTTTTAGGAACAAAATATATGTTAGATAAACATAATGTGTTGATTCCTTATTACTCTACATTTGTCATCATCAAAACTTATATTATATTAAACCTAGCAGGTGCATCCCCAAATCCACTGTCACCTGGCTCTCATAGCCATTGGAAATGATTTAGTGGCAGGGATGTATATTCATCAGCCTCACACTTGGCCACTAGTGGTTCGATATACCATATGGTATCTCATATCTCATATCATTATCATCACTCATTCTACCATGTCTCAATATGCATAATGCAGTGATTATGCTCTATACCATGCTAACATGTCACTATATGTATTCTTTATCATCATCATCATCATAATCACGCTAGCATGCTATTGTGTGGGGATGCATATAAACATACATATACATGTCATAACCTTATCCATCATATATAAGTAATAAGAAAAAATGGTTTACCATAACTCCACTAGTCGTGCACATACCATCATAAGAAAAAGACCACACATGCGCATAAACAATTTAGTGGTATGAAAAAAAAAACACACCTATATATATACAATAACAAATACATATATATATATATATAATAAACGCCCAATTACCTTGAGTTGCCGACACAACGCATACAAGGGGATTGGCAAGCCTCTGAAGCACCCATCACGAACCGCATACTTCCAATTAGCCAAATAATCACTACAACACCATAATTTTCTTAATTAACATAATGCTTGTACAAGGCAAAATTCACAATTCGACCACCTTAACTTAACCTGTGGTCTCAATAGCATAATCACACATTAATGAGCCCTAATTTACCATTCAAATCATAAACCCACACATGCAATTCGGATTTCAAGTTAAACCTTAGAATTCCAAGTTAGGGTTTAGGGAAAATCATGTATAATCCCTCCTAAACTCATACCCAAACCTCAAGCACACCAAACAATACATCAACAACACCAATATAAGTATTTTAATCTATAGAATCATCCATAAACTCAAAACCTAGCATAAACCCATGGATTCCATGATAAAAACGCATAGAAAAGAGAGAAGAGCCAAGACCCACTTACCAACCAAGATTATAGCTTCTTGAGTCTAGAAAACACTCCCCTGGGTCGAATCTTGGAAGCCTTAACAAAGCTCCCTTTGTTCTTCTTCATCTTCTTGTTTATCCAACTGGTTCGCATTTGATTTAAACAAGTTTTGCATCTGATGCTGTGGTAGACAATAAGCTCGCTACAGCACGAGACCTTACTAACTGAAAATAATGAAATCCTCTATCTCGCTCACCACGGCACCCCTACTTCTCACCACAACATGATCGCTTGTGTCCCCATTTTTCTTAACTTCTCTTATTTCATCCTTTCTTTGGTCCATTCCATGCACTCCCTCTGTTTCGTCAAGCTAATGCAATTCAAATTTAACAAAATTTCTCAACTAACACCGCAGCATAGAACTATGGCACCGTGGCATCATTGCTTTTTGTCCCAAGTCTATAACGCCCCTCACAATATCTTTATTGGTTTTGTGTTAGGATCGGAGGATGTAGGACAGATATGGTTCAAGAGGAACCAGAAAAGGCTCCGAGCGGCGAGAGTTGGGAAATTTGTTTAAATTCGGATCAGTTCAGTCGAACGGAAAAGAAAGAAACGGAGGAAATAAAGGGAGACCGCGAGGAGTAGTGCTAGGGTTCGGGATTCTCGGCTTCTAGGAGTGATTTTCAGACCTCAAGAGCTTGGATTCAAGTTGGTAAGTGTTCTCTACTCCTCCTTCTCCATTTTCTTCGGTTGAAGTTTGGGATTTTCAGTGTTAAGGTTGGATTTCCGATTTGGGGTGAAATCCACCGATTGAAATGGATTATTTGAGGTTAATGGAGTGTGTTTTGGTATTCTTATTGGTTGGATGTGTGTTTGGAAGGGTTTATGTGCGATTTGAGCTTAACCCTAGGTTGTTTCCGGTTAGGGCTCTTGGGAATCCGAAGAGTATGTGTTCGAGTAGTGTTTAAACGATCCCTGGGAGCTTATTGATGTATGATTGGGGTGTTGGAGCCTTGGGTTAAGCCTAAAGTGGTTAAATTGTGATATTGTGATTATGGATATATTGTGTTAATGGGAGAATTATGTATTATGAAGGTTATTTGGTTAACCGTGTGGGGCTCAAGAGTGTTGGTGTTCAAGAAAGCGTGTGGAACTTGCCTGAGCATAGTATTGACAACCTGAGGTAACTGGGTATTTGTTTATGTGGTTTTATACGATAGTATGTATAGTGGTATATATATATGCTTGTCTCTTTCATACCACGATAGTGATATGTTTGTGTGTGGTTATTATATATCGTGGTATGTGTATAGTAGATGATGTTTATGAGTATTGTGATGGGATATGTGATGAGAACATTGATGTGATATGATATGATGATCATGATGATTATGATGATACATTAGCATCACCACATGTTATTGTTACATTGAGATGTATGACGGATGAAGTGGTGATGATGTGATGACGTATGATATATGATGATAAATGAAATTATTAGGGAGAATAAGGTTGGAGTATATGATATTGTATATGTTAGGGAGGATAAGGGTGGATTGTGTGTGTTAGGGAGGATAAGGAGGGGTTATTTGTATATGTGTGTTAGGGAGGATAAGGATGGGGTATATGTATACGTGTGTTAGGGAGGATAAGGATGGAAGTCCCAAAGAGGACGACATGCATATCATGCATTTTACATTGCATTCATATATTATATGATTCATATTTGTATATATATATGTTTATGTGCTGTTGATCCCGGTTATTGAGACATTGTCTCACCCCACCCTCTCCTATGACTAACCCTTTCAGGTGACGGTTCTGGTACTAGTCCAGAGAAGCCAAGAGAATAGCTGTGTACGTGGGAAGTCTATGTAATGTTTGTATTTTTGGATAATGTATTATGTGCCAAGTAAGGTAGAAAGTTGTGTATTGAATGTATTAGATGGACAGGATTGTTATGGATGAATGTATGCTTGGTTATGTTTATGTGAAATGTGTTATGCGGGTTTTGAAAGTGTTAAGTGTTTGGAAACTGGTATGGTTGCAATTGTGAGCCCAGAGTGGTTTGGACCTGATGGTTGTATTTTAGGGCCGGTACCCCGTCTTGTCGTGTTGAGGTTCAAGGGGGTCAAAACTCAGAGGAGTGGTTCCTTTGAGATGAAACCTCTTTGGACATGTTAGTTCGGAGATTTTGGGCATGTATGAATGGTCTTTGAGTGACCAGTTGTCTTGGGTGATAATTGGAATTGGTTAGTGATGAGTTTTGGTCAATAAGTGGCCAAAATGGTGTCAGGGGTCCAGAATCTCCATACGGAGTTGGATTGAGGTGAAAGTGGTGTCTGTGGTTAGATTGGAACTAGATTGACTTGTAGGAGTTAGAATCAAGTCAATCGGAGGTCGAAGCATAAAGTTATGTGCGTCGGAAGTTCGCCCCAAAACGTTGAAGTGCTGATATGGGATATCAGCAAGGGGGCGCTGCGGCGCCAGTGTCCAGGCCGCAGCGCCAGTGATGGTAGTAGCGAGGGAGAAACAGAGCAAGCCGAAGCCGCGGCAGTCCTGTAGCGGCCGTGACCCTAGCCCAAAGTTTGGTAATTGGGGTTCATTTCCACTGGTTTGAGGATGTGAGATATTATTTTAAGCGGATTGGGTTGTGTTTGGTTGTATTTCATGAGATTTTGGTTATAGTGGAGGTAGGATGTTACAAAGTCCTCTGGCCCAATTGCATATTCTAGATGCAACGTGAAGGGGAGTCACCACGGTGTTGAGTGCTTTTGCCTCTTTTGTCCTTTGTGCTCCGATCTTACATGTTTCTCCGATCCTGATCCCTTCCATGACTCTTATACATGTCCAGAATGATTAAGTGTGGCTTGTTACATATTACATGAATGAATTTATTGCACATTTATTTCACCATTCTTTTGAAGATTATGAATTAAACATAATTTTGGTAAATGATATGCAAAATGTTCAACCACAATTGCATCACCCATATGGTAATAAAGAGTGAGAGTATAGTCACACAAAGATATGGTACCAATAACTTGGTTAAGCATTAACATCACACTTTTACTTAATTCAAGCAAACCAATCAATAGAACAAAAATCAAAGTGACAACTAGGATTATTTTAACTTAATTACTTCATAACATTAGATTAATCTCTCTTAATTGCAATTAATATTATAATTTTCTATTCTAGGACATTCTATTACTTGGTAGTGTCTTTCAAATCCTTAAAAGGCATTCTAATTAGATTAACCCCTAATTCCTTAGGTTATTAATTAGGCTCATTTAGTTCAAAACTAATGTAACTTTGTTAGGCTGGTAGGTACATTCATATCCTACAAGCAAATCAAGCTATCTAATATTCAAATACTAGATCCCATATTAATTGATGATATATTATAATGTTCATATTCTTAGGTTCAATTAGAATGCCTAAATGAATTTCAAATTTGCGGCCACAAACCCAATATTACAAAGAACACAATCATGTAAACAAATATAACATTGAAGCAATAAAAGGGAGTATTCATCAAACATGAAGCCATAATCAAAGGTGATAAACATAAAGCTAAAAGCCGGCAACACATGTTCTGAATATAGCCATAAAACCAATCCAAAACAAAATCTATGCCAAGCGAATGCAAAAGGAAAGGAAGGAGGAGAGCAAACTAATTTGGGGCAATGATTCCTCAAAAGCATCCATCCATAGCTACTCCTAGACTCCCAAGCCTCCAAGAGCAGCCCGTAGATGTCCTTTTAGGTCTAGAATGTTGAAAAATAAACATTCAAAAGTATACCAAAACTAGCTACCAAATTTGCACTTAGGTATGCTATGCATATTGGTTCTAGTCGAATGTTCTAGCATTCGAACGCTATGCTGCAATGCCAGTAAGAAATAATCTTTAAAATAGCAATGCTATGGCAAATGATTTCTATGTTGTAGGATCAAAAAGCACACTGCTTCATTTGGTCAAATCAATCATGCAACTCAAATTAATGCGCGGGCCATGGTCCTAATGTAAACTTTTGCATAATTCCCTCACTTTTAGACTTCGCTTTCTTCGACCTCCAATGCTTCCTTTTGCCTACAAATATATGCAAAAACAATGAAAAGCTCATCTAACTAAATCAAACTATTTTTAGCTCATTTTTCATGATGTTCAATAAATTCCAATGGAAGCAATTGATCCAATAAAGCTTAACTCTATTTCAATGTGTCCTTGTTGGGAAAGAACTAAATCTTTAGTAATAAACTTATAGCAAACACAATATCAAGTTGTATTGATTGACAATTTACATCAATGCTATTATAGCACCAATATATATATACATATATATGATAAGTTAAGACCAAGAAGTTAGTCATCTTTGTTTCACTCACACATCATATTATCATACAACAATTGTGGTAGTTAAAGGATCTGCTTTATCTATATAAAGGTCTTCTTAGAATAAGTCAATTAATGAAGACGAATTCAACTTGTAAACTAGTCAATTCTCAAATTGAGAGAAACTTTCATTTTTCTGTTATCTTTCATTTCAAATTCTTTCTTTGAGCAATCAAATGTTTTTGAATATTTAAATATGTCACATATACAACAAAAAGGACAAATTCTAACCCACTACTTCTTATAGAAACTTAATTTTTATAACCTTTAATCAACAAATTTCCACTAAGTCGATTAATGTAGTAACACTATAAATAATTAACCCAAAACTAACACAACTTTTAGACCTTTTAAACAAGATTCAAGAGAGTATTCAAAATTTAGGCTTTCAGGAGTTCAGAGGTTTCAATATTGCTATGGCTAAGCAGGGGTGAATAATTTTAACCTAACCTATTGAACTCTAAGTTAGAATTTTGAAAGGGATATAATTTGAGAATATTGATTTATTGCATGCTAGAAAGGGTCCATGAGCCTCGTGGGTGTAATGTAGTCTTCTAAAACGTAGGAGAGTTTTGGAAGTAAGAATATGCTTATTGGCAATTCAACTAGGGTATGGTGGAACAACGAACAATCTAATACCACAAACAAGGCCGAAAAAAGAAAAAAAAACAATAACCATAGTTACGCAAAAGTCGTTACTCTACCAAAAAAAAAAGGCAAGGAAAATATTATACTTTGATATTATGCTTCTTTTCTTTTCTTTTTTTTTTTTGGAGGGGGCCAACCAATATGTTCTATACTGAATTATCCACATGAGTTTAAGAAATGCTTATGTAGAGGTAAAATCAGGATATAAAAGGCCCAAACAAATATGGACACAACTCGTTATAATTGGACTCACATTTTACTCCCAATTAAACTGACTGGCCCAATGAAGTCTGAATGTTGTCTGTTAGGTTTGATTTGAATTGTAATCTCTCCGTTCCTAGACTCTTATTGTTGTATACCTTTGACAAAAACCTTTTACTTTGTCACAAAAAAGGTTCTATTAGAATTTCAATTTCCAGGTGTGGATTTTTTTTTTCAACTGCACCTTCATTTATTATTTATTACCGTCAGAAAAGATATATTTAAGTAAAACAAAGCGGATTAAATGAGAATAATTTTATTAATGTATAATAAAATTTTACATAATTATTAACCATTAAATACTAATTATTAATTATTAATTATCGTTAATTAATATAAGTTTGACTAGTTCTAAACCAAGAAATAGGTGTCAATTTTTATCCAAAATCATTTTGTTCCACCTAGTTATTTTATCAATTTCATGAGTTCCAAACCCATCGATTACAAACTTCTCTAGACTATAGGCCAATTCAATAAAACCAACTAGTTAAACTCGATTTTGGAAACAACGATAACTAGCTGAGATGAATTTGAAAATTTGTTTTATATAATTTTTTGTACTATAATTTTCGCTACGTCAACAACTGAAACCATTTTGGCCAAGAAGAAAACAACTGGACAACCATTAGAAAGATGAAAGCAATTTAGGATATTTTCGGAGGCTAAATTTTTGGGAAAAGCAAACTTGGGGAGCGCTTTTTTTTTCTTTATTTAAGTTTTAAGTATTAATGATATCCCAACCAATAATCAAAAACTAATTTATTTAAAATATAGAGATTAATGAAATAGATTTTATCTCTCTCAAAAAAAATATTTTTCATACACATAGTTAAGAATCGAATCCAAGACATTATATTTAAAAGACTCAAATATCTATTAATCACATCGACATCTTGTTGGTCCATTGGGCCTGGTTTATACGCCATGACAATTTTTTAGTTTGGGCCAGAATATGCGATGACAAATTTGATCGTAAATATTATAGGCTGTAGCAAAAGTCAATAGCTATGGCGAGGAAGGAACGAAATAGAGGATTTTCATCAAATTTTATACTGAAAAGGAAATAAAAAATAGTTTGATCTTTACGTAATATAAATATAAAATTAAATAAAAATCAAAGGATTACTATGTGTTCGTTCAACAAAATAAATTTTTTAATAAAATATTATTAAGAAAAAATTTATCATAGGTACAGAGTTTAGAATTAATAAATATACTTTTTCAATTTTTTATTTGACTGCATTTAACTGAACAAAAGTTTTACCAAAAAAAAATAAGTGAACAAAAATTTTAGGATGGAGAGAGAGAGAGAAACAAATGAAATATTTCTAGATAAAAATTTTTTGAATCAATTAGTAAAAGACTATTTTCTTCAAGAAATAAACTATAATTTTCTTGAATTTTTAAATTACAAAGAAGAGAATATGATATTTATGATAAAAAATATGAACAAAATTTGATTACCTGAAAAATTATTTTGAAATGTTATCAATTGAAAAGTTAATAAAGTTAAAGAGTTTGAAAAAAAATCTCTTAAAAAAAAGAATGATGAAATGAATGTACCCCGTTTTTTTTTGGTAATGATGTAATAAATTTCATTACTCCAAAAAAAAGGGCTTTGCAAAGAGGATATATACAACCAAGAAATAAAATTAAAAGCTACATTCTAGGAAGGTTTTCCTTAATTAAATTTTGTCGAACAAATGACAAAGCCTTAATTCTTTTACTCACATCTTTGTTTATAGCCCGCACAACTACTACATCTAGCTTTGAATTTTATCTTAATAGATCTCAAGATAGATTAAACAGAGAAACATTCATATTTAAGCATTCCTTTCTTTCCAAACATGGTACACAACAACTATAAATCCTACATTCAACATATTCCTAAAACACATATTATCTCTTAAGTCGTATCTTAAGCCAACATTTCCATCTACTAAATTACATGGTACCCTTAACTCCCAACTAGAGACGGATCTAGAGGGGGGCAAAGGAAGATTCTTCCCCCCCCCCCAACACAAAAAAAATTTTTTTGACACATGTAATTAGCCCCTCATAGGTGTTAGTTTGGATCAATCACGGTTCCCAACCATTCACATGCCTCCCCTAGTAAGTTGCTAGCCCAAGAATATTGAAAGTATAAATGTTCAATATATTCAACATCCTAACCACAGAGGATACATTTCAAGCCTACTATAGGAATGTGGAAGTAATATACCCATTTATGTATTACTTTTATAGCAAATGAGAAAGAGAAAATAAAGAATAATGGGGAAAAATGTAATCTTTTGGTGGTACAAATGAAATCATCATTCTTTCACGGTTTAAGTTTCAAATTCCAATAGCTATGTTCCCTGTTAAGTTTCAAAATTCGGGCTATGTTCCCTAAAACTCTCTCTCTCTCTCTCTCTCTCTCTCTGTTTTTTTCCCCTCGATTTTGCCAACCCCTATAGAGAATCCCAGGCGTTGCAATAGCATACCGCTCTTTCTTTTATTAGAAATTAAAAGCCAAATAGTTTAGTGATAATCCTAATAAATTTAGGATAATGGAGCAGGAGCTGGTATGACCTTTAAATTCCAAAATTAAACGCCAAACGCTTACTATCCAAGCCGTATGCGAAATAATTAATTAACTGTGCTCTAGGGTTCTTTTGGTATATTGTACAAAGCCTTATTATATAAACTAAAATACAATATATTATGGACTTATCATACAAGACCTAAATGGATTTTAATATGTTAGATTATATTTGTCTATTCCAAATTATACCCTTTTCTTTGTGCGCATCCTCCTCACCTTCTCATATGCGCACCCTCTTCCATCCCATACGCCGACACGCCCTCTTCCTCGTCTCCCTGCTAGTTGTTACATTCCTCGCAGTTTCGACCATTTCAGAGGTATGATCGGAAGTCCTCTACTCCCAATTTTCTCTGTGGTCTGCGATAAATATATAATTCTGTGGAGAACTATAATTGTGCGTTGGATAATGAAAGAATGGAGAACGGCAAAATTTCTTATCATTTTTCGGTGGCAATTTCTAGAGCATTCATCAGTGACTAGCAAGGATTTAGAATTTTTTTTTTGGTACAAGGATTTAGATTTTTTAGCAGTTTGTAATTTGTGATTGGAAAATTTTTGTGTTTGTTATTGTGAAAAAATTGCGACATTCATTTCAGTTTTCGTTTTGCTAAGATTTGAAATTTAACGGAACATTTGTAAATTAAAAAATATTTGATGATCTTGACATTAAAAATAGTTTATTTCTTTAAAAAATCAAATTGTAGGAAAAATTTTTATAAATATATTATATTTTTATGTAAAGGACATTTTTGTCAAAATTTAACATCAAATCGCCCAATTTCTGGTTTGCTTGAAAATCTAACGTCAATGAACCGAGAATGATGGGCTCTATGGCTAGATTTTACCTTCCTTTTATTTCCAAAAATAAAATGGGCCCAGGTGGTGTCTATGTCCAAATCCAAAACTTTAAGGAGGAATGCCATTGCCTTCAAGGAGGAAACACTTTGGGCCACCCCGAACTGGGCTTGGAAAATTTTGTTGGGCCAGAAAAGTCTGTTTGGACCTAAAAGAAATAGTGAGTAATTAATGCCCGATTTGGTAATGGGCCTAATATTTGGAATCTTTTCGCATATTCTAGGATCTAATCTATAGCTTATTATCCCACCCAAAAAAACGATATGTAGATTATTATAATTTTTAGTTTTGATTTCGAGACTAAATGAATTATTAAAAAATTATTGATCATGCACTAACTAATGTGTTTGAATTTATATAAAAAATTATTGGAGACAATTTTAACATATTCTGATATTAGAAATTTTGCAAAATATTATTTGAGTGGCAATCCGCCTAAATAGAAGAAAAGTTGTTTTAGGCAATAATGGAAAACTTTTTGGCTTTGGAAATTTATTTTTTGAGTTGAATAATTTTGTCAAAATTATACAAAAGTATTTTTTGGTAAACTTGGGAGTACTTACCGAAAAAAAGATATGTAGGGAAAATTTCAATTCATTAGTCAAATATAATTGGTTGATTAATTAATTCTTAGTGTGTAATGACTATGTGATTTTGTAAATGTGCTGTGACTTAGGACTAATTAGAAAATTGTTAGGGTATTAAATAATAATATAAAAGTTTAATAAGATATGTTGCACTTATTGAAACAATCCGCCTTTGATAGGCCAACTAAACCCTAAAGCCCATTAAGGTCAAAGTAATAATTATCGTAATTAATTAGCTATTAAAGTAATCTGTTTACTTGTAGCAAAAAAAAAAAGTAATCTGTTTACTAAGTCAAATAACTACAGAAGACTAGAAAAACTATGTTAGTTTAATTAGATATTATCCAAATATTTAGGATGAATTTTTGCCAAACACTAAGCCACATTAAACTGAGTTTTTTGACATGCTCTCTCCCACTTAGTCACATTTAAAGCCGTTTGTTTAAGATTTTTTAAAAAGTGATTTTCATATTATTTAAAAAAATGATTAATTATTTAGAGATTTTGTGAAAAGTAGAAATTATTTTATATTGGATCAAAATAAAAAAAAGCACATTTTACAATTATATAATGTGAGACTCGCTTATCGTCTTACTCTTCAAGGTGGAAATTTGTTATTCTTGTAATTTCGTAGGACTAGATTTATCCATAAAGTGCAATCCTTTATCTGTACTTCGTTCTTTTTCATTTATTGCTTATGCTTTTTTAAAAGTTATTTAAAATAGTTTCTCAAAATAATTAGAAAACTACTTTTTAAAAAAAAAAATTTGATTATTTTTAAAAGTTTAAACAAATATCCTAAAAATTTTTAAAAGTGTTTTTCTTGTTTAAAAAGTGATTTTTTTCATAAAAATGTTAAAATAAATGGGTTCCTAGTTTTTACCAATCAAAATTCTGAGTTTTTTCTTTTTCTGAGCGCTTTCTGAACGACATACTTCTAATGTGAAAATCTAGTCAAGTTTATCTATGATTCAGCTACTATCTCATGACTGTGAGTCATTTTTAATCTTAAAGATAATTAGTATTTAGTTTAAGAGAAATATATGGAAAGAAAGGGGAGGAGAGAGATTTTGCTCACCTCTCCTTGTTTGGATAAAAAATTTTGGAGGAGAGATGGGAAAATTTTGTTAAGATTTTCCATTCCTCTCTCTTTACCCCTCGGAGCCTGGGAGCCCCCAAACCCACAAAAAAAAAGGAGGGATTCTAAGGGGAAAACCTCAATTTTGATAAATTTTGACCAAATTACCCCTAATCTTCTATAATATTCTCACACTAACTTAAAGAAAAGGGTCAGCAACTCTACTTCATTTTGTGTGTCCCTGAAAATCACCATAATTATATTATTATAATATTATATATTATTATATATATATATATTAAGCATTCATAATTATATGTTGTTATATATTCGTACGAATTAGACAAAAAAATAAATTCATACAAAAGAGGGGGAAAAAAAGGGGAAATTTTCTCTTAAATATGATCAAAGTATAATGATATATTTATAATTATTTTTCCTCCCCTTCTTTTTTAAAACAAATAAGGTAACATTATAATCCTTCTATTTTCCTCCAATAAGGTAAAATTAAATTTTCCTATTTTCCCTCCTCTCTTTCCTTCAATTGAACAAAACATTATGTAAGGTACGCTTCTATCCTAAATTGCAATATTGTCATAACTGGACCAAATATTAAACCGAAGAATACACTGATTCAAGGTCCAATAGTTCAACCGTGATCTAATCGAGATCAAACTAGTAATGATTAAAATAATATATTTAAAATAAATAATACAAGTTTAAACAAATTTTATAACTTAATTAAAGTTTCAAACTAAATAATGCTGAATTATCAATATATTATTCACCACAAACAAATTATTAATAAGTTTCATAATTCAATATTTAGATATAAATAAGTTAGTATTCATCCATAATCACATTTTAAATTCAAAATAATAATTAATAATCCATTATTATATTATTTATTAAATAAATATATACTTTTTAATAATTATATATCATAATAATACTTATATAATATTATAATATATAAAGAAAAAATATTTTGTACTAAAAATGATGTCATTTTATCTTTAAAACTAAAAAAATGTTTCAAAAAAATTTTTAAAAAAATTTGGGACCAATTCAACCTGGTTTAGGACCGATTCAAAACTGGTTTTACCAATTCATGATCGATTCTCACCGATTCCGAACCCTCCCGATCATCTACCTTAACTGGACCCGACCAGGCACTGGTTCCCAGTTCGACTGGTCGAAGCGGTTGGTCTGGTTTTGATAATAGTACTAAATTGAGCAATGGTACCCTAAGATTGTGATATTTCTTTTATACTATATGAGGCAAAAGACAAAAAAAATTGGATCGACCGGCCGATTTAACTAGAAATTGGTGCCGATCATAGATGAAATTTGGCTAATTTTAGAATCGGTATAAAACCGATCATGAATTAGTACAGATTTGGTTGAATCAGTTTATTTTTTTAGTTTTTAAAATAAAAGAACATTATTTTTAATACTAAGTGGCATTATTTTTTATATACAATTTTTTCTATATTATAATATTGTACAAGATTATTATGATACATAATTATTAATAATGATAAATTTACTTAACAAATGATATCAAAATAGACTATTAATTGACTATTTTAAATTCAAAATATAATTATAGATGAATATTAACTTATTTAAATTTTAATATTAAGTTATGAAACTTATTAATAATAATTTTAATTTTCTAATAATATATTAAATTAAAAAATATTAAATTTATTACTATTAATTTAATTCTGTTTGAAACACAATTAAATTAATAAATTTTAAATCAATACATTAACCAATTTAATATTTTGTCTCAATTTTTTTTATCAGGACAGCATGCGGGACCCTGACAATATGAACACGCATGTGACATGTCTGTCATATATTAATATTATACTATTGTCTTTTTCTGCGATTGAACACGAGGAGTTATATTTCTGTGAATATGTACTAAGCATGTCAAAATCTGATGTCAACGGGCCAAAGTTCTGCTCTAGCGGTCATCCTTCTGAGGATGTTATGGGCGGCTGCAGACCCAAAAAGGAAGGGCTCTAGAGCTAAATTAGGCCTTCCTTTTATTTCCAAAATAATAATGGACCCACGTTCTGGTTTATGTCACTTTTTTCCAAAAAAGGAAGAAGATTTGGTTTCTGTCAAAATCTAAATATAGGAGGAATGCCACCACAATCTGGGCCTGGACAATTTTATCTGGCCAGAGCAAAGTCTATTTGGACCTAAAAGGAATATTGAGTCATTAATGTGCTGTTTGGTAATGGGCCTAATCTTTGAAATCATTTCAGATATATTTTAGGATCTATAGATTATTATAACTTTTAGTTTTGATTTTCGGACTAAATGAATTATAAAAAAAAGTTATTCATCATCCGCTAATTAATTTGTTTAAATTTATATGGAAAAAATATTGTAGAAAATTTTAAAATATTAGAAATTTTGCAAAATATTATTTGGAAGGCAATCCACCTAAATAGAAGAAAAATTGTTTTAGGCAATAATGGAACTCATTAATGACAAAGACTATAACTAGCAAAAAAATTTCCAGGAACTAAAAAAAGGCTTATATTTCTTAAGATGTATAAACAAGGTAAAAGCTCATGGAAAAGCGCCATAATAGATGTCAGGCAAATTGTCTTGCAGTTCCATTTTTCTTTTTGGAATTACAGGGCGTGCATGCAGTTCCAATTTTCAAACACAAGGAAATGCAAGTCATTTGAATTACAATTCACTTGGGCAAAAAATAAAAAAGGCTTATACGAAAGCTTTCATGAGGTGGATTAATTGTGAAATTGACCAAGAATTATCAATTGAAGGGGCAAATTAGTGAATAAATTCCCTACACAGTATTTCTTTCGGTAAACTTGTCCATTAGTAAATGATAGGTGGACTTTTTCACTTGAAATGTATATTTTGGTTCATTTTTCTATATGTATGTAAAACCAAGCATGAGTAATGTTCAAAACAATGGGCTCCCTCCAAGACAATGGGCTCATTCGAACTATGTCTTTGGCATGCACTTGTTTGGCAATTGGTATTTTGGGCGGCCAAATTATTTTTATGTTATTTCTCGAAGATCAGTAAAAGTTCAATTTTGTGGGTATGTTAATTCCTCTAAATTTATGTTTGGGGTTTGGCACATTTTCCTTTGGCAACAAGATTATTTTAGTCTATTTTACATCTTATATACTCCCTTTTGTCTCAAATATATATATAAATAAACTTTACATTGACCAATATTATTAGTTAAAGTTTGTTAGCCTCATTTAATTTATAGTAAAAATAATTTTTCCAAAAATTCCCTTGATTAATGGTAATTTTTTTACACTAGATTAATTAATGCTTAAAGATGCCTCATGAATAATGATTTGCTTAATAAGAGCATTATTAGAAAAATTATTTATTGTACCATACATCTACTATTTTTTTTCCTTATATTTTGGACCAACACAATCCTCCTAAAATTTTCTTATAATTGACATCAGAGAGAGTATATGCAATACAGGGTTTAATGGCAGTCTCTGTTTTTTTTTTTTATTTCTGTATTTTGAAGGTTTTACTTACAATATTTGGGCTTAACTTTTTGTTGTGACCGTAAGGCCCATTGGCTTTACTTAAAGGTCTGTTGATCGATTGGTTGAAGTAGCAAGAGAAGTGAAAGAAGTTTATATAATAAAAAAAAAAAGAAAAAAGGGGAAGTGATAGAAGAAAATAAAGGTCAAATATTTGGTAGAAATTGGAATGTGAAAATTTTTTAAAGTCCAAAAGGTTTATGTTGTCATGATTTAAGCTGGATACGTGGGACTCGCATGAATATTAAATTTCGACTTAGTAAAGTCAATGCATTAGTATGTGTCTTGATGGTAATGGAAAAGACATCCAATGATTTAGAAAATTTATAAATTATAAATATAAATGTTTATAATAAAAAACTTCAATGAGAAAAAAATGCCAACTAAGCTTTGTTTTGTACAAAATGAATGGGAAAGTAACAGAAAATTGAAAAGGGAGAGGTCAAAGAAAAAGAAATTTTTGTTTGGTATATTAAAAAAAGAAAATGAAATCATGTTACTTCTTATCAAAGGATTCAATTCAAGGTCTCTCTGGAGACCCTACTGCCAGAGTGGTGTCATGGTAGTTTTAATATTTTTTATTTTTGAAATATATTATAAATATAAATATATACCATTTTAGAGTTATGTAGTCATGTTTTTATATAATTTTTATCCTTCTAATGCTACAAAGTAGATCTTTGTAGTGATACAGTTAAATAGTAGTAGAGAAAAAAGACTTTAAGAGGATAAAAAGTATATAAATATATAACTACATAACTCTAAAAAGTATTTTTATCTCTAATATTTATTTTCAAAAAATAAAAAATAAATTGAAAACCTGCCATGTTATGACTATGGGAGGTTTCTGCTCGAGAGACCTCAAATTCTTTAGTAAAACACTGAGTTATACCATTTTAAAAGAATTAGTTTCAGCTATTAGTTAGAAATATTTTTAATTTAAAAAAAAATAAAAGGTTTCTTCTGTCTCTTACACAAAGGGGGGAGTGCTTTTCAAGAAAACTACATACACATACCATATAAGAGAAAACCTTTTTTTTTCCTTACCTATTTTCTTTTCCGATCCATATTATCTTCCTAATCCTATCAAATATTGAGGCCTACAAGACTGGATTGAGACGTTGTCCAATGCACAATGATGCATGTAAACTTTGTCTTTTGTATAAAAAAAAAAATCGCATGCCTGTTCTTTTCTATTTTTTTTCTTTTCAATTATTGGATATTTGATGCATACATTTTTTAAAAATCTATTTTTTCTCCCCACCTTTTTATTTATTCCTCCCTCGTCTCTTTTTTCCCCCTCATACCAAAAGGGTTTGTGGATTCTTAAATTGTTTGAGAAGGGAAGACACATTACCTTGGCTGTGAAGCTTTCCACTAGGATTTGTCAGCATAAAGTTGTTCAATAATTTGAAAGTCGCATAAAGCAAAAATGATTGCTTCCCACACTTGGACCAACTGCTTAGTGCATCATGAAACCCACCTTTGGGCATGATTACTTTATTAGCTCTAAGCTCTCCCACTAGCTTATGAGTAAAATTTTATAATTTTTTTAATGAAAGAATCACATTTAAGGATCACAATAACAAATTTGTTGCATAGTAGGACATTTTTATTACTTATTTTTTCATTTTTATTACCAATCTTTTAAATTTTGCCACCTGTTATAAGTTAAAAATCTTTATTTATAATTAATTCCTTAAATCAGTCCTCAACTGTAATCCCCTCCTTTTATTGGAATGAAGTGGTTGTAACCTCATTAAAATTAGAAATTCTTAGGTACTCCTAAAGTAGTAGCTAACACATATTGAAGAGTTTTTTTTTTTAAAGAAATTATTAAAGTAATATATAAATTAAAATTTTATATGTAAGCTAACACCTATGATTAAATTTATTGAGCCGTCATGTTTTGATTGAGGCAGCTAATTGTATCTTACTATAAATATATCTAACTTTTTTACCGATCATCTAATTATTTTAATTATTAGTGTAATATATAATATGAATTGATGAATTTTTGTTAATTAATTTTGCAATTTATTCTTCATTGTTCTGATACAAGTAAAATACCATTGTGTAGCCTTCAACTTTGTTGCAAACTTGTAGCTGCTTGAGAAAACCATATATGATTATTAATTGTTTCATCATTGAGACAAAACAAATGTTGGAGACTGTGCCTTAAGTCAATTATTATATTATGAATATTATATTTTATTATAAAAAAAGAAGGTATTTTTCTTTTGTCATATTATATTGTTTGCATATTTTTCTTTATAATAATATCCTTGGATAAATCATTTTATCATAAACGTCCCTAGTCAATCATCTTTGTGGGAACAATGATGAACTAAAACTAGTATGATTTTGATTGATAATTATATATTAACTATGTATGAAGATACAAATCAAAATTATAAGCACCTGTTAGGAAACATGCTATAGACTTGTCATGAAATAACTGTATGGATCAAGTCATAAGTATATTTCATATATATAACTATGTCACTGAGTCCTCGTACCTGAGATCACTATGGCTTCCTACATGGAGAATACTATACTTTGGTATGGTCAAAAGTTACATTTAATCAGGAGATCATAAAGGCTATGATCAGGCATAGTGAAATTCATGTAGAGGAAAATAAATGGTCAATATGGAATTTATTTCTTTAATCAATAGAGAGATATATATGGGCCCCTCAATGAGTGAGATTAAGAAATGTATGGCTGTACTCAAATGGAAGGGTTTCTATTTATTCTGTTAGTCTGCTCGGAGATCGATAAAGTGGTGGTCGAGTAAAATGAGGATGACGTTTCCATGCATGCCTCATAGTTAACTTACATATTGTGAGACAAAAGGGATATGATAAGGCTGTATAATAGGTTGCATCAAATCATCAATTTCATATGATTTGAGTAGTCATAATATCTTGTTAGAGGCCATTTGTGACTTGTGGGAATAATAGTGTCATTGGCCCACTGTCAACATCATATGGGCTTACAGGATTGTACACAAAAATGGATCAACTCGACCTAGAATATCTAGATTCATTGAACCTAAGATGTGTCTAAATTTGATGAATTTAACATTTAATTTAGGGTAAATAAATTTTATAAATATATTTGATATATCTTATAAAATTTGAAATATATATTTGATATATTATATATTTTATATATATTAAATATATTTTGAAATATATATTATTTAATTAATTTAAATGAATTAATTTTAAATTTAATTCTGTGGTAGATTTAAACTTAAACTAATGTGATAATTTAGATTTGATTTATATGATAAATCAAATTTAGATTTGATTCTGGATTTAGATTAGATAGTTATCAGAGCCTATAATTAAGATTTGATTTAATTTAAATAATTGATTTAAATTAATCAAATACAAAACCCTATCTATATATAATAGATACTAGGGTTATTTGATATATAGAATCAAGAAAGTCTCCTCCTACCTTAGAGAGTGAGCAACCGCACACTTAGAGAGAGGAAGTGTACAGACACATAGAGACTTCAAGCGTATGGAAGTTCATGAACAGAAGTGCTAGCAGCGAGTTGGATTCACCATTCGTGTGGATACTAGTAGAGGAAACTGATTAGAAGTGTTAGTTCCTAAGGTATGATAGTAGAAGAAAAATTTGAAAAGTTATGCATCAAAGGTAAAAATTCTTCTCTACATCTCGATTTAAGCAACATTGATGGATCCATAGAAGAAATTCAGTGTTGTTATCCACTGTGAGTGTACTGAAATTCTCAACAACAAAAACCATCAAATGAAACATGATGAGCTTGTAAAATAATAATATCATTAGATTGATATTTAATGGGATCTATTAATCAATAAAAGTATTATTTCAAAACCCATGGTTTCCTTTAATAAAGTCATGATTGATCTGAATTGGTAATTATTGATCTAATTGTAAAAAAAATAAATTGAGACAAATTTAGACAAAACCAAATTCAGAGGAACCAAATTGGTAGGAAGGGTATTAATCAATACTCCCTCTGATCCTTAATATAAGACCATTTTAATGGAATTACGCAAATTAAAAAGGGGAGTTAAAACTAATTAACTACATCGATTTTTCCGAAAATCCCAACATTTTTCCAAAATTACCCTTATTTAATCTCTCTTTCTTCCTTTGAATACATTAAATAGAGACATTTTTTAGAAATATATAATAAATACTATTTCGTATATTGTAAAGGGTTTTATATTCATGATCAAGGTAAAAGGTCATATATATATATATATATATAGGACCGAAGAAAGTACCTTTTATCCAAATAAATGAATTACATATGGAGATGGAAGCCCTTGATCCTAAATGGGGAAAAGTGGTTGCATAATCAACAAAACCTATGCAGAACAATAGTATGATAGGGCCAATTGGAGAACATAACCCTTATATCTCCACTTCTAACGTATGAATTCCATAAAAGTGGGATCTATAATTTTATATTTATCTCTCTTTTCAGTTTATTTAGGTTTTGATTGGAATGAGAGAGAAATAGGGGGAGAGAAATATTATGAAGAAAAATAAGGATAAATCTAGATAATGGAGTGTTTAAATTCCTTTTTGTTTTCTTTCCGAATTTTTATCTCCCTCCTATTTTCCTCTCATCAAAACAGAGGGTTAAGGTTATTTCAATAATCTAAATTATACACTAACATAGATCAAATTGAGTAGGGGTGAGCTTAGGTTGGATCGGGCTCGACTTTTTCTTAAATTGTGGTTGGCCTGGGTGATGATTGAGTGGGGCTCGAGTTTAACTGGGTTGATTAGGAGTTAACCCACTATTCACGAGATTAACAAGAGGACCTAAAAACAATTTGATCTAAGAAGAAGTCTAAGCAAAATACATAAGAAAAACCATAAGCAAAATACAGATTCAACAATATAAAATAGTGGAAGGCAAAATCCTAAGTTCCTAACGGATCTGTGAAGATTTGGAGAAGCTATACAAATTGTGAAAATAAAAATAGCTTCCATTGACATATTTGCAAATTTGGAGAAGCAAAGTCCTATAGCCATCATTACTTGCTTTTCATTCGCGCATTATGCCTAAGTTTTTGCCATTAACAATGCCATTGGAAGAGGGAAGGCAATATCTGTGTGACGATCTTATGCATGGGGTGTGCAAACTGCGGTGAAGGAGAAGACGATTTGAGAGAGAGGTGATGAATAAGAAGAGAGGAAAGAAGGAGATGCATGGTGTGTGAACAAAGAAGATATGAGATGTTGTGTGTATTTGGATTAGATTATATATAAGTGATTATGAGGATAAGTGGTTATTCATAATAGATTATGAGAATAAGTAATTATGTCAAAAGTGAATTGTGTTTGGATATTTTTAACTCATAAGTGATTTTGAGAAAAGAAATGCGTTTAGATATTGGAGTTTAAGTGATTATTGAGTAGATAATGAGAAGAAAAAGTGAAATAAGTAATTATGAGAGAATAAGTGATTATCATAAGATGGAAAAAATAGCTTATGAAAATAATCACTTAAATGGTCATAAGTGATTATTTTGATCTGAGTTACGTTTGGAAACTAATAATATAATCGCTTTTCTCTATTTCATAATCACTTAAAAGCCAATCCAAACAGGCTCATTGTGTCAGTGTGCGAAAAGAATGTTCCACAGTAAATACTTGAGAGCATGAGATTTTTCTTTTAAAAAAATATTATTATAACAGTATAGGTTGGTTTGGGCTGTTTAAATCCATTAGCTCAACCCATAACTCGGATTGGCTCGGTTTTAACAATGTTTGCAGACTAGACTAGGCTGAATTGGGTTAGCGGATTAAGCTTAGCCCTAATGTTGATTGACCTTTAAAATTGTTTGAAGCTAATTCTATGCTGCACTTGCAGCGTGTTGCAAAGGGACAGGGATAGACGCGCCGTGTGCCTGTCTCTCTCTTTGCAACACCATGTAGCTGCAACATTAGAGGCGACTTCATATACAATTCAAAATACAAATTATATATATATATATATTATTGATTGATATATGTTTTTCATATTTTCAAATTTAAAAATTTATTGTATGTATTCAATATATTATATATCAACATTTCAGTATATAATTTTTTTTCTCTGCTTTTTCTTTTGGCTAATCTCTCAGCACATGACATCTTATTGGTGTGAAGAAGGAAAAATACCAAAATAGCTTTTGTTTTTTTTTTTTTTTAAATTTCTGCCAATTAGACTTACCAAAATAGCTTTCATACATTGTTTCGAAGCATCCATTTAATCAATTATTATCAAAAGACACATTGAAATTAAAATGTATTTAGTCCCTTACCATTTAATCAATTATTACTAGAATATTCTATAATTTTAAAATTTATCATATAGAATATAATGTATTTCAAGATACCGGGTATGGAAACTCTCGAATACGAGCATTAGAGTATATAATTTATTTTTTGGGTCTATTTTCCCCCGTAATCTCTCAGCACATGACATCTTTTTTTTTTGGGCCAGGACAGCACATGACATCTTCGTGATGCAAACAAGGAAAGAATACCAAATAGCTTTCACACATTATTGCAAAGCATCCATTCAAATTGGTAACCTACCAACACTGGCATTGAACATCAAGAAAACCGCGTCACTCCAGCTAGTGTTCACTTTTGCGGCCGTTAATTCTTAATACTCCCCCGAGCCATTTTATTCCTAGTTTTAGAAAATTTTGAATGTTGCAATTTAATATGTTATTTTTTATAATTAATAAATTATTAATTTTTAATTTTTATTATTTTATCATCAATTAAAAATATTAATAAGTAAAGTATAAGTGATATTTTAATATTTAATTTAGATAAAATATTATTAAATTTTATTATATTCAACATTATTTAATAATATTATCAATACATATAAAATGGGATTTGATAAAAATTAAATAAAATTAAAATTAACGAGAAAGAAAATTAGGAAAGTGGGTTTGCTGAATTGAATTGCACATGCCTGCCTTCCAAGGCATCCAATCCCAAAGCACCCAAGAGAAGCAGTAGCAGAAGTAGAATCCAAGGATGCTTTCTCTGTTATGTCTTTCTATGCTTCTTTTCTTCTCCTGATCTTTCCTTCCTTCCTTGCACGCCTACACGCTTCGATTCCATTCTTCAAAAGCAACCCATAAAGATGCCAGAAATGGATGGCCCCTCCAAGCCCCCTCAAATCTCCGAAATGTTTCAGAAGTTCGCCCTGGCTTTCCGGACCAAAACCTTCGAATTCTTCGCCGACGAGGATGACCCCACTGTCGCCGCCGCAGAAGACTCCGATGGATTTTCCCTCCTGGACTCTGCCGAAGAAATCATCACCGACCAGAAAGTTGTCGTCATCAAACCAGACTCGGCTCTCGAGATATCTCCGGACACGCCTCTATCACTTCCGGAGTCGGTAGTTCCACTTCCGAAACCTATCGTTGAGAAGATAGAGAAGTCAGCGTCACCAAGTCCAGAAGTAGTAGAAGCTAAGACAGTGAACCAGGCCCAGATCAGAGCCACAAAAATCCATTTGGTCCATACGCTGATTTCTTCCATTTTCGCTACGGTTTCGTCTTTTGAAGCTTCGTACTTCCAATTGCAGACTGCACATGTTCCATTTGTGGAGGAAAACGTGAAGGCTGCTGATCGAGTTTTGATCTCTCACCTTCAGAGACTATCCGAATTCAAGAAGTTCTACAGAGATGGTTGTAAGAATCCAGATTTTGATTCAGATTTTCCGTTTGGGTCGTGCTTGGAAGCTCAGGTAGAAGAGAATCAGAGCAAACTGAGGACGCTTGGAACTGTTTCAAATCGTTTGCAGTCAGAGCTTGAGCAGAAGCACGACGAGGTTTCAGCTTTGAGGAGAAAGTTGGACGAGATGCACAAGTATAATGTAAAGTTGTCTCAGAAATTGTGTGCTAATTTGAAATCATCTTCTGACGAGGTTTTATTTACTGTTAGAGTGTTTGATTCTCTATTACATGATGCTTCTAGAGCAACACACAAATTTACGAAGATATTGATAAGTTTGATGAGAAAAGCTGGGTGGGCTTTGGACTTAGTGGCTAATGCGGTTCATCCGAATATTGGGTATGCAAAGAAAGGGCACAGCCAGTATGCACTTTTGTCATATGTATGCTTAGGAATGTTTCAAAATTTTGAATTTCCAGAGTTTGGGCTGAGAGACTATGGAATTATGCTCAATGGGGATGTTTTAGATTCAGATGAGAAAAATAGTTCTTTGAAGCAATTGCTCGAGCATGTTTCAAGCAACCCCATGGAGTTGCTCAGCATTCATCCCAGCTGTGATTTTGCTAAGTTTTGCGAGCATAAGTATGAAAGACTTATCCATCCAACAATGGAATCATCCATTTTCGTTAATTTGGATCAAAATGAGGTGGTTCTAAACTCATGGAGGTCATTGAGTATGTTCTATGAAGCGTTTGTGACAATGGCTAGCTCCATATGGACACTATACAAGCTGTCCACTGCCTTTGATCCTGCAGTTGAAAATTTTCAAGTGGAAAGAGGTGTGGAGTTCTCTATGGTATACATGGAAGATGTGACAAGGAGAATGACCTGGCCAAACAAAAGTAAGGCAAAGGTAGGATTCACGGTTGTCCCAGGATTTAAAATTGGGGGGACAGTTATTCAGTCACAAGTTTATCTGAGCAATTTCAAATGTACAGAGTAGTTATCTGTGGAACCTCTTATTTGGCAGTAGCTATGGGCAGCAATTTCAGACGAGACTGCATTTTCAGGGACTAAACCCAATGATGGCTCTAAAGCATATACCTGCTTTGCTGGTTGTTGTTAAGGAAATCCACTGAACTCTGGCAGAATTTATTTTCAGAAAAGACATGCTCGCAGATTTTTGCTTCTTGCTATGCTGCTGAAGTAGCAGTAAGCAAGATTGGTGTCTCAATTTTTTTTGGCTATAGTGATGAAAGCTCTCACAGAATGGGTAGATTTTGCTGGTATTTCCTTCTTTCTTTCGTACTTTGTTTATTTCTTTCGTTCTACACTTGTGTTTTAATGCTTTTTAGGTCAATTGTATAGAGTTCACTGTATAGAATATCCCTACTCTGACTGTCTGACAACACACACATCAGTAATTGTGTATCAATAACTCACACCAAATAATAGATGTTTCCTCTATGGGAACTCTTTGTTTCATCAATTCGTGCTGCTGGCATTCATTGAGTAATATTTGTAGAATGTAATGCAATATTACAATCTAATTATGTTGGTTCACTTGGACAAGAAGTATAAATGTTAGTTTTAATTTTTTGCTAGCTTCCTTTAAGTAACATTATCCTACGTTTTGTAATTTGTTATTGTTATCTCTTTCACTTCAAATAGATAAACTTTCATTGTTGAGGTTGTTGAAGAGGTTGTCTGAGTGGATATGTACTAAAAAGCATTGATGGTAACACAAACACAGGACATCATGTAATACAGACCCTGCGACTTGCCAAAATATGAAGTGTCTTCAATTTGAAGTTGGGACTAAACTTCAGTCAAATTTATACGTTCTGCAATAATGTCATGTGGAGGAAGTTTCTGCAAATTCCCAATTATGTGGTACTGCTTGATTAATTATATAAACATTATATTAAGTTTTTATTAGAGAACTTAATAACAAGCACAAAATTTTGACAAGCTAAGCTTTGTACATGTGTTCAGTCTTGTCTTGATACTTGGGATCCCTCACTTAGGCGATGGCTATTTCGTGATCATGATAGAATTAGATTTGTTGGTCTACCCAAAGATTCCTCAACATTTAAAGAATTCTTTTAGCCATATTGCCATTGCACTGCTACAGAATATGCAATTGATCCGGCTTCATCAGACACAAGTTTTGTCCTTTGAAGTATCTCCTCATATTTCACATCAGTGTTAGACATGTATCAAATATGATGGGACCCTGCTTTGTAAGCATCAGTACTACACACCACTTGCTTTGAAACTTTATTACATTTATTTGCTGTACAGAGTATTGATGTAATTGTTCTGAGTGAAACTTGCCGCCCATCCTCCCTTTTAAACCTCTATGCCCCCTTAAAATTTCCAATTACTTCTTTAGAAAGCACCTGCAGCGTCTAAAATTATGGGTTATTGGAAATAAGCTGAAGGTGCAGCAATTATCCAACCTCATTTTTCATCCACTTACATGACTTTTTAGATTAATCTTATATTGATAGCGTAGTTGAAAGTATTCCACCATTTTGAGAAAATGACTTTTTTATGCTTCTCTATCATCCTTTTGTATATGGACTTCCGGAATTATCATTTTCTGCAAGAAAAGGAAAAAGTTGTATTCATTGCTGGCTGGACCACTCAAACTAGTTGGATGTTTGGAACTTTTTTCTTTTGGAAAGATGTATTGTGCTTAATGGATTTCTCTTTTGGATTTTCTTAGGATTCCTTGTCCTCGTTGTGCTTCTTTACTTTTCCTTCCTAATACATATTTCTATATTTCTATGAATTATGTAATTTTAGTATGGTGCATCTCCTGGTGATTCGCTTATTCACTGGATCCAGAGAAGCGCTACACTTATTGCGTTATGTTACTGAGCTGTCTTTCCGTTGCATGTGCCTCGAGTATGTGTCAAAGTGTCAATATATGTATGGAAGATGACTTTTATAATTTTTTTGACTAATAAATTCTCACCGTGTCACTAAACAAAAGTATTTTGGCCTTCACATATGGATGTTGTGGTATTTTTTATGTGTGCGTGTATATATATATATATGTGTGTGTATTTAGTGGACTAAAAAATGACTTTTAATTATTTTTTGTTCATTGAATTTGGCAATAAATAATTTAAAAACGTTGAAGTTGTTATCATTCACATCACAAGTGAGAGGTTTAACTAACTTGTGTTTCTGTGGTGTGATTGTGTATTTCATTATTAATTTTAAAGAATTTCAATTATTAAATATACACTAACTAAATTATAACATTTTCATTTTTTCAATTTAGGGATAAAGTTTCGCAAATTTTAATTCGGGTACTATGCAGGATCAAAAGATTGAACCGGATATTAAACCGGTCAAGACACTAGTTCAAGGTTCAATACTTTAATCGTGATTCAATCGAAATTAAATCAGTGATTATAAATTCAATAACTTTTTAATTTTATATATTATGTAGAAAATTAAAATATTATTAATAAGTTTCATAACCTAATATTAAAATCTAAATAAGTTAATATTCATCTATAATTATATTTTAAATTTAAAATAATTAATTAATATTATATTTTTATATTATTTTTTAAATAAATTTATTATTATTAATAATTATATATCATAATAAAATTTATATGATATTATAATATAAAAATTATATAAAAAATAATACTGTTTAGTGCTAAAAATAATGTTATTTTATTTTAAAACGAAAAATTTAAAAAATTAAAAAATTTTAAAAATGAAAAAATAAATTAGATTGGTTCAATTGATTTTGTACCAGTTCAATCAATTTTCTACTAGTTCTGAAAAATAGACGGTCGAGAAATTTGACCGGACTAGTTATTAGTCCAACCGGCTGAATTGGTTGATCGGATTTGATTTTTACTATAGTTATCATTAAATTATAATAAGATGTTTGATGCAATTTTGTTTCATTAAAAGTGTGTCTGGAATCCAATTCTACTTTTTATAGTCATTAGTCAAACATAAATTGACGATGTATATTCATCATATTTTGTTTTTTTAAACGAGGAGAAAACAAACTAAACAAAAGAAATAAAGGTACTCAAAGCATCAGGCAAGACAAAATGAAGTCCCGGCGGCATGTTGAGAGCTCTCTTCGCCAAGTGATCAGCTTCAGCGTTATCTTCCCTTCTGATGAATCCAAAGTCAACTAACTAGTCCCTCTTCATCATCTCTCGGCATTCAAGAACCAGGTTGCAATGGTCATGCATTTCAACATGCGCTCCTCCTATTAATTCAATAGCTTCCAAGCAATCGCTCCGAAGATATATCCTTTTATGACCACAGTCCCATGCTCGCCTAAGTCCAATGAGGCACGCCCAAAGTTCAGCGGAAAGTGGGTCTCCTTCCTCTAGCCTTATCATAAAAGCTTCCAGAATTTCTTCCCTCTCTTTTTGAACAGTACCAGCACAAGCCGTATTTCCATTCAAGTACGAGAAGGCTCCACCCATGTTTATTCATAATATTTTCTTTTTAATATTTTGTACTACACAAAATAAAAATAGAATGTTTGTTCATGATTGGCTATAGCTCAGGTGCACATGGGTTGGATTGAGTATTTATTGGGCCTGTCGTATGCTATGGTGTTTCTTGGCTTGGGCCTGATGCCTGGCTCGATGGATGCTTTGGGTTTAGTGTTTTAGGCTAATCTCAACATTGATAGACCTCATAAAAAAAACATTGATAGTATATCTCAATTTCTTGTGTCCGAACGGTTTAGGCCTTCTTTTTCAAAAAGAAATAATCAGACAAGAACCAATCGATTCAATCAATAGCTTGCCGAAAGAAAAAAAAATCAATTCATTCCATATATTTATATAGACACAGACTCATTCTAATGTACAGAAAGTTGCAATATTCATTAGCTATAAATATTGCAGTTCAATTTAAATTTCGTTTAATGCACGAGCTTGCTTCTAATGGAAAATAATAGCAAATAAAAAATATAAATGGATTTCCATATGAGAGTCGCATTGAGAATGCCGATGCTTGCACATCCTTCTTAAATCCTTATCAAAAAACAGTGAGGCTGAAAATTCGTCCAATTTCTTACCGATGAACCATTTGAGTTTTCCTTTCAGCCAAAAAAAAAAAACCTTTGAGTCTTCTTGCTCTGGGTGACCCCAACAATTATTTACAGTTCAGAAACATCAGTGTTTGAGTTTCTTGAGGCCCGAGCATTTGAGCATTGGTGGCGCTCTATAATGTGAGACTGTGAGATGATTACCCAAAAAACGAGATGTGAGTTTTAGTTTTGGAGAGGGAAAGAGAAAGACGTCGTATAGTATTTTGGACCGAGCAGAATAAAATGGATTGGACAGACCAGTGCATAGACAGGTCCAATTTTCTAGCCTGGTTGTAAATTTCAGTTTTGACCCAATTCTTCGTTTAACCCGGCCGATTTGACCCAGCTTGATTGCGTTTGTTTTTTTTTTTTTTAATTTGATCTCTGATTGTACTAGGGGACTTGTGGACTTGGATATTTTAGGGACTCCGGTCCCCACTTGTGTTTCTTATTAATGGTACGAATTTTATCCAAAAAAAAAAAAAGAGAATATTCCTAACCAGTATATCATATAAAATTAAAATCATTTAGTAATTAGTATTGTTATTTTTTTATTTTTTGATTGAGAAACAAAACACAAAAAGCAATTGAGCTGTAAACTAGCCAGCACCATCAAAGCTAAAATCTCCTTAGCAAACTTTAGGTACACCCCATGTGGCATTGCTCCCGTGTTCTTGTTGAGGAAACCCCTGTTTGGTATGTATTAAGGTAAAGGATTCATTTTCCATTACACGGAATCAAGATGTGGAAAATCTATTATATTCAACATGCATTACTTAATGGCAACTAATTCTTTTTATTATTAATTTATATATATAAAGATACATTATGGCATTTCATGTTTAAAAATCACTTTTTTCATCCCTTTTTTTTTTTTCATTTCATTCCATTTCACATACCAAACAAGCGTCATATTCGACATCTTGGTTCGCTTCACTTGCACTTGATCTCTCTCTGGGTGTATCTAATAGGGATTCCTCATAAGTTTGACGGCCTCAAGTGAGTCATTTCCCCAGCACATCATACCTCACCCCAAACTTCCTCGCATATGTTTAATCCCCCCATCTATGCCCATAGTTCTACATGCAAGCAGTTATGTATTCAAATGTAGAGGCCGAATTACTTGTTTAAAGTTTTCAAATGGGTCTTGGGTGCCTGCCGATTTCTTTTTATTCGTTCAATACTATTTTTTTTTTGGTAAAAACGATGTGTGAGTGTGAGAGAGTGAGTTGTGTGTTCAATACAAGCCAACTAAGTGATGAGGGAAGGGGAAGACATCTCATTCTTCTGAGGCCTTCGTGGAACGATCTATACCATGACCAAACACAAGCTGGATTCGAAGCTAAAAGGAGAGTTGAATATGCACTTTCCAGTTTCTCTTAAGTTTTGTAGCCCAAAGAGACAAAAGCCAAAAATGATTATTCCCAGTACGTGAATTGTAGTTGTTGATCTCTGAAAAAGTAAATCCAGCGACACTACATGTATAAAAGATTGCGGGTAGAATAATTAGGAGACTTGTTTGATATTGATATATGCTTAGATGTAAAATTGAATTCGAAATTAAGAACAAAATAGAGAGAGAGAGAGGGTGTTCAACTACCATGAAGTAATCAATTGAAGAATCGTACTAGGTGACATCTCCATCCTTGAATCCAAATCATTTCTGTTTACTTGAATTTAATTTTTGATTATAGCTCTTTCTATACACTAGTGATGAGTTTTCTCTTTTACTGAATTGAATTAATGACATATATTGTTTATTTGGTTGTGTGCTTTATAATATTTGATTAGTGGCCATTGATTAGGGATTGATTTGGTCATTCTAATTAAACTAAGAATAGGGAAATTAGAATAAACTTTCATTGGGATGTGTATGATTAAGAAATTTAGATGGATTGTCCAAACTCCAAATTCCTTTTAAGATAAGAATATAACTATTGGTCTCACATAGTCATAATAGGTTTGAGCTTAATTTTAATTAAATAATCACATGAGAGATTATGGGATAATTTGATTATTGTGTAATGATCTACTCCCAAAATACCTCGAAGGAACTCCTAAAACCTTAAAAGCATAGAAAAACTCTAAATAGGACTAGAACAGGGTTGAACCGTGGAGTGCTATAGTACCATTGCAGCTTGGGAGAAACAGAACCAAACTTTTGGGGCCACGACACTCGTATAAGCAACCATATCAGCAAAATGCTGATTTTTCGGGTGAACTTCCAACGCATATAACTTTGTACTCCAACATTTGATTGACCTGATTCTAACTCCTATGAGTCAATCTCATCCCAATCTAGCTATGGACACTAGTTTTATCTTAATCTATCTCCGTATAGAGATTTTAGACATATATGACCTATTTGGTCACTTTTTGGTTGAAACTCACAACCTATAGGCCCCAATTGCCAACCCAAGCAATTTGGCATCTGAGGACCATTCACGCAGGTCCTATTTGATTCAATCAATTTGTTTAAGGAGGTTTCACACCAGAGAAATTATTCCTCTAAGAGTTGACCCCTTTGAATCCCAATCTGTAACAACCCTCAACATGACACCCTGGGCTTAGTTACAGGCTAATAAGAAGTTGCCTTGTATTTTGTGTAGTACCGGAGGAACTAGGACCGGAGAAAGGATCAAAATGAGATAAAATCTAAAAATGGAAATAGAGAAGGGTCATGTTGCGGTGAGGTACGGGGCTGCTGCGGTGAGACACTCGTGGAAACTCAAAAATTTTTTAGGTTGAGAGCACTCGTGCCATAGCGAACTTGTTGGTGCCATGGCAAGAGTCGTGAAATCTATTTAATTCAGATGAGATCTCGTTGGCCAAAACAAAAGAAAATTTAGGGGTGATTTCGGGCCTTGAGGAGCTTCAATCTTGGTTGACAAGTGATCCTTAACCTTCTTTCTTTTCCTTTAATTTTTGGTTTGGAAATCGGTGGGAATATGCTAGGTTCTGAGTTTGGGGATGAATCTACCGATTAAAATGGTTGTTAAAGCATTAAGGAAGTGTGATTTAGTGTTAGGAAACGTTGGGTATGAGTTTTGGCAGGATTGTGATGAGTTTGAGTGGAACCCTAGGTTGGAAATGTTGGGAATTTCAGCACACACGCAGTAGAAAACTATCAAGAAATTCCCTTCCATGGATCTGTCAATGTTGTTTAGATTGAGAAGTAGAAAAAGAATTTACCTCCGGTGCATCCCTTGGTGTTCTTTTTCGTTTCGTCAGACCCCAGGTACTAACTTGATTGATTAGCTCCCTCTACCAATATCCACACGAACGGTGAGTCCAACTTGAATTGCGTGCTAGCACCTCTATTTGTGAACGTCCGTACATCCGTGCATCCATATACCCTCGCTGTTCATCCGTACAGTCTAGCTCTCTGAGTGTACGACCGCTCTCTCTTTAGGGTGGTTCGAAATTATGTTGATTTTGTATCAAATAATCCTAGTCTATATCAATATATAAATATGATTTGATATTTATTTAATTTAAATCAATAATTTAAACTAAATCAAATATTAATTTAATAGATTAGTTTGAATTTAAATTTATCTAATAGATTAAATTCAAACTAACTATCTAATCTATTTCCAGAATCAAATCTAGATTTAATTTATTATATAAATCAAATTTAGATTATTAGTTTAAATTTAAATTTAGAATCAAATCTAAATCAAATTTAGACTATGACATTACTTTAAATTTAAATTTATCACATAGAATTAAATTTAAAACTAATTCATTTAAATTATTTGAATAATATAATATATATCAAATATATAGTATATCAAACATATATATACTTCAAATTTTATAATAATATATATATCAAATATATATAATTCAATCATCTTAAATTGAACTTTAAATTCATTGAATCTAGACACATTTTAGATTCAATGAATCTGGACATTCTAACTCGAGTTGGCCCGTTTTTGTGTGTGACCTTATAGGCCCATATGATGTTGACAGTGGGCAAATAACACTATTGGACCCACAAGTTGTTGAATCAAGTGTTTTGATGATTCCAAACTAACTAGAGCTTGGAAGGAAGATATTAAAGGTGTACAAAAGATCTCAGGTGAAGGAATCCAAGAAAAACAAGTATAAGATTAGATATAGGATTTCTTATTGTATTCAAAATGAGTAAAAGACTTTGATCTTGCAAGAGAATGTTTTAAAAATGTGTTTTTGCGATAATTCATGAAGTATTTGAAAAATACCCACTATCAGACGAATTTTAGAGTGTTAAACTTGATTTGTTGCTTTGAAAATTGAAACTTTGGTATCTGAAATTCGAACTTCGTAAAAATATGTTAGTCAAAAAAGAGGTCCTTCTGACAGATGAATTTTATCTTTGAAAATTCAAATTTTAGGTAAAACACAAACTATAAAAAATAAAAAATTCATCTGAAGATATGTCAAAGTTCATTAAAAGTGAAGTTTAAAAAGAGTTTTAAGTTAGTCCTCTGATAGACGAACTTTGATTTTAAAAATTTGTACTTTGGAAAGATAGCTTGCAAGTCTGTTATGATAATCTTTTGACATATGAATTTTAGTATTCAGAAATTTGAACTTTAAATTAGGTCTGATAAGAGATCTTTTTGATAGATGAACTTTGGTATTTGACAATTCGAATTTTGAAAAGAAAAACTATTGTACCATATTGAGCCGCTCACTGACAGACAAATTTTGGGCACCAAAATTTGAACTTCGAAGGCACTGTAACTATATGGAACAACTGTTCACACTTACCAGAAGAACTTTAAACTTGAAAATTCGTATGTTCCAACATAGAAACATTTGCCAAAGACAAAAGTTCAAACTTTGCTTTAGAATAGACGAACTTTGAGTTTCAACATTAAAGCCTTTAGCTTACGGTCTCTACGAAATTCGTCTGTTGACACACCAAAATTTGAACTTTGAATGTTAGACGCATTAAATATGGCTGGTGAACGGATGATTTTTCAAAGTAACCATTGGGTAATGTTTCTAACGGCTAGATCTTGTCTCTAACGTATAGTTAAGACATAAATCTATGAATAGAACTTCATTTGAAGATATGAGCAACGATTTTAAATTGTATATACATAAACTCTGCAAAATTCTTGAGTCAAAGTCTTCTGCTCTCACATACTTCATATCTTGTACTTCAACTTTCATATGCACTATAAATTAGAGAGTTCAATTACTGTAATCAATCTTATCTTCATCTGGAAGAAAGATTTTCTTGTGAGGGGATTTTACAAGGGATTTGGGAAGCACTTAGCTAGAGTGCAAAGAGTGGGATTGTAAGCTCTTGGAACAGAGCATCAAGTTGTACTGAGGCATTACAAGAAGCCCATCAAATTCTTGCAAAATAGTTAAAAATCTCAAGTGGTAGCTTGAGGACTGGACGTAGGTCAAGAGAAAGAGACTGAACCAGGATAAATATCTGTGTCTTCTCTTCCCTTATCTTGTTTTTCACTTGGTTATATTATATACTCTGTTTTTACTATCACTCTTACTTTCATCACTCCTTTATATTTTTGCAGGAAATTTTAATCTTCCCAATTTACCCCTCATCTTAGGAAGTCACATATCTAATAAGTGGTATCAGAGCCTGGTTCCCCAAACTAAGGATCTAACAATCTGGGAAATTCAATGGCTGGCTTTGGAGAAAGTATTCTGTCTGAGGAAAACAACACAAACTGACCACTTGGCTTAAGTGGAGAACACTATGGATACTAGAAGATAAGAATGCTAATCTATCTCCAGTCAATTGATCTAGACATCTAGGCTATCATCCAAAAGGGAGATTTTGTTCCAATGAAACTGTAGGATGATGGGAAATACAAGGAGAAGCTAGAAGACGAGTGGAATGAGGGAGATAAGAGAAGAGTTCTACTAAACTTCAAGATAAAACACTGCCTGGTCAATGCATTAAACCAGGATGAATTCTACAGAGTATCACAATGTTCCACAACCAGACTGAACCAGGATAAATATCTGTGTCTTCTCTTCCCTTATCTTGTTTTTCACTTGGTTATATTATATACTCTGTTTTTACTATCACTCTTACTTTCATCACTCTTTTATATTTTTGCAGGAAATTTTAATCTTCCCAATTTACCCCTCATCTTAGGAAGTCACATATCTAATAAGTGGTATCAGAGCCTGGTTCCCCAAACTAAGGATCTAACAATCTGGGAAATTCAATGGCTGGCTTTGGAGAGAGTATTCTGTCTGAGGAAAACAACACAAACTGACCACTTGGCTTAAGTGGAGAACACTATGGATACTAGAAGATAAGAATGCTAATCTATCTCCAGTCAATTGATCTAGACATCTAGGCTATCATCCAAAAGGGAGATTTTGTTCCAATGAAACTGTAGGATGATGGGAAATACAAGGAGAAGCTAGAAGACGAGTGGAATGAGGGAGATAAGAGAAGAGTTCTACTAAACTTCAAGATAAAACACTGCCTGGTCAATGCATTAAACCAGGATGAATTCTACAGAGTATCACAATGTTCCACAACCAAGGGTATATGGGATACTCTAGAAATCGCTCATGAAGGAACCATTGGAGTAAGGGAGAACAAATTGAACTTCTGCATTGGCGAGTATAAAAGCTTCAAAATGGTGGAAGATGAAAGTATCAAAGAGCTGCAAAAGAGATTCACCCTCATTGTGAATCAACTAAAGGGTCTTGGCAAGGAGTACACTCAGCTAGAGAAAGTCAGAAAAATCCTTAGAGCTCTTCCTCTGGATTGGCAACCAAAAGTACTAGCAATAGAGGAAGCTAGAGGAGAGTTAATGGCTTCTGTCATGGCACTCGTTGGTAGCCTTGAAGAGTATAAGGGAAAAATAAAGGTTCTCAAGGAAGCAGGTCAAGACAGGAAAAAGAAGGGCCTTGCTTTAAAAGCTGCAGAAGAAAAAGAACAAGAATCTGATGATAGCAATGAACGAGGTGAAGATACTATGGCTGTGGTAGTCAGAAAATTCAGAAGGTTCTATAATAAGAAAAGAAATAAGACATTGTGACTACCTAAATCATATGAGATCGGTGATCCAATATTACCTATCATATAACTCGATGACATCCCTTTTGTCTCATGATATATAGGTCAAGTAAGAGGCATGGAAATGTCATCCCCACCTTACTCGACCATCACTTTCTCAATCTCTGAGCAGACTGACAGAACAAATGGAAACTCTTCCATTTGAGTACGGCCATGTATTTCTCAGTCTCACTCATCAAGGGGCCCAGATATATCTCTCAATTAATTAGAGGGACAAATTCCATCTTGACCATTCATCTTCCTCCACATGAGTTCCACTATGCCTGATCATAGCCTTTATGATCTCTCGATTAAAGGTAACTTTTGACTATGCCAAAGTATAGTGTTCCCCATGTAGGAAACCATGGTGATTTCAGGTTCGAGGGCTTAGTGACACGGTTATATATGAGATATATTTATGACTTGATCCATGCAGCTATCTCATGACGGGTCGATCTAGTGCCTATTCCCTAATAGGAGCTTATGATTTTGATTTGTATTTTCATACATAATTATCAATCAAAACTATACTAGCCTTAGTTCATCATTGTTTCCACAAAGATGATTGACTAGGGACATTTAGGATAAAATAATTTATCCAAGGATATTATTATAAAGAAAAACATACAAACAATATAATAATATAAGAAAAAATACATTCTTTTTTATAATGAAGTACAATGTTCATACTGAAATGATTGACTTAGGGCACAATCTCTAACAGGAAATTGTTAATGGAGTGTGAAATCTGAAATATTTGAGGTTGATTATGATGTGGATGGTTAATTAGAGTTCATTAGTATGTAATTAGGTTATGGGAAATATGAGTTAAGCTTGAAAGGCTAGATTGTGGATTTTAGTTGTTATAGGTATCATGTTAATTAAAGGTATTATGATGTTGTAGTGGTTGATTGGCTAATTGGAAGTGTATGGTTCGTGATGAGTGCTCTGGAGACTTGCCTAATCCTCCGTGGGCATCGTATCGGTAATTCAAGGTAACTAAATGTTTGTGATGATATATGTATGTTATGTTGATATATATATATATATATGCATGTCTCCATTCATACCACGGTATCATTATGTGTATGTGTATGTTTTTTGTACATATCGTGGTATGCACACGACTAGATGAGGTATGAATCCCGACCTCTGGTATTTGTACATGATGGTGATGAATATGATGTGTATATGTGAGTTTGTAGCATCTCCATATGATGTGTATATTGTTAAAGGCATGTTAGCATTACATTGACATCATCACCATTGATATATACTGTGTGGTGGATTAGGAGGTGATGATGAGGCGTGATATGATGATGAGATAAGATATGATATGATATGTGTAATATCCCTAGAAAGTTAAAATATCTAGAGGTGCATAAAGAATTTGCAAAAACGAGCATACACCGTTTTACGTGAAAAATGGCAAAGAAGTCATTTTTCGTGGTTGGATGAAAAAATGAAAAAAAATTATATTGTTGCCCCTAAAGAATTATAAAAATGACATCCATGTCCCAAAATTATTAAATATTACGTGGAGGAGAAATAGAAATGACCTTGGGGAAATTACACCTATGACCTGAAAGTTTCAAAAATTATAATTTAACCTCGAGTTAGGGGTAATTTTGTAAATATGTAAAATTACTATCAGAATGAAGCCCTCGATGAGAGAAGTCCAATAGTATATGGCACTGAGGGTTAATGTTTAAGGATAAAGAAATAATTAATGCCGAGTGTCCAAAAGTAACAGTAAACCTATAAAATAAATTATGGGCTCCATCGATGATTAAGTGGTAATCGGGACAGAATATTGGCCATACACAGATATCATTTGGGATAGGATAATTAAGAAAATATAAAAATAAAATTGGAATAGTCCTGTAGTCAAAAAATGCTAAATTACTGTAAAAAGCAGTTTTATCGGTACAGTTAAACATTACTTGATTCAAGATATATCTGGACTAGGAAAAATTAAGCAGTATGGGGACACTCAAATACCACTCTTAGGTGTGTGAGCAGCTTAGATTTTTGGCCAAGAACTTCTTAAGGAAGTCATGAAATATTGGCCAAAAACTTGTAAAGGAAGTTGTTGACTTTTGGTTAAAAAAGTGATTAAGGTTAATTATGCAATTAGTGAGCTAATTAAGTAATTAACCCCTCCTTTCTCTTCATTTTAGGCTTGAGGTCTGAAACAGAAAAGAAAAGCAAGAAAACACAAGAAAGAAAGAGAGAAAAGAGAGGAAGAAGAAGAAGGAACTCCAATAAATCCAAAGCTTAAGTTGTTGGTAAGTGATTCCTTTTATCCTAGCTTGTGATTTCAAGTAGATGGTGATAGTTGCATGGAGTATATTTCTTCCCCTTCTTAAGTTGAATTTCGGAAAAACCCTAAATCATGAAAGGAATGAGTTTTGGTTTGCCAAAATTAGGAGAAATCATCAACTTGTCAGAGAACATGATTTCATTGAGTAGTTTGTTGTATTGCAAAGTAAAATCATTTTCCCTTCTTTCTCCATGAATTTTGGTCAGACTAGGGTTCCATTTAGGGTTGGAATTTCATATATTGGACCTCAAAAATGGGTTCTCCATAGTCCAAAACCTTAAGAACAAGTAATGATTTCAAGTTAAAGCTTAAGGATAGTTAATTGGAAAATCAAGGGTTATATGAGACTTTGTGAGTGAGCCCTATGAATCAATGTCTTAAGTAGCTAATTGATGATGTATTTAGGTTTGAGGAAGCCTAAGAAAGCTTATGGAAGTGGTAGAAAGAGGTAGAACCAAAGGAAAAGCCAAGAGGATTCACAAAGGAAGCAATTTACCTATTCTTGCCTTATATTGTCATGTGATTTTCAATGAATTTGATGACTTGCCTATTGTTTGATATGATCATTTGTGATGCTTTGAGAATGTTGGCTGAGTTAATTGAGGGTTTTGAGACCCCGGGATGTCCAAAATACAAAATGAAACTCTGCCGAAATTTTTGTAAAATATTATGGCATAAATGTTTAAAAGTATTCACTTGATGTTTTATGATGATTATATGCTTAATGTGATAATATGATTACATGAATGGTGATTGCTACTGAGATTTAATGAATCTCACCCTTCCAAAATGAAAACTACATTAGGTACAAGCAATGATATTGATGAAAAGGGAGCTATGGAGCAAGAAAAGGGAATCAATGCTTGAATTGATAATTCAAACTATGACATTGTATTTAAGGATATTATGAAAAATTATGTATATGCCATATGGTTTGTATCTCTATGCTATTATGATTCTTAATATACTATGATGTGTTATGTATGGAATTGGTGCAAGTGATGATGATGTGAAAAGGTTATGGAGTTTATTTTGATAAATTAGGAATGGAAAGGCTCATCTTAAGCAGTCTGAGAGAATGTAGCTACTGTTTATGTAAGACAAGGTAATTAGCTTAAGTAATTTATATTCTCTAAAATTATAGGGAATAATCTTTTCATAGAGATAAAGAACACCTAAATTGGATAAGTGTACAATTTATGGTGAATTTTCAAATTTAGGGTCCAGAATAGAGCAAGATTGGGAAAACTGGAAATTTAAAATTAGGTACTGGAAAATTCAAAAGATAATATAAAATTGTACAAAGCTCTAAAAATTTGATTTTTTACATTTATGGAAAGGTCTATGTTTCAAGTTTCATATGCCACTGATTGGGAGGTAATTGGAGCTATATGATAGAAGATATAGAGGTTTTCCCAAAACTACTCCAATAAAAATTGAATTCTGACCTTTTATGATTTAAGTTAATGTCATGCCCTGTGTAAGTGAAATAAATGTGTAATAAAAATATGTATAAGTAGACATAGATAGTTTTCAAATGACATAGAGTATGCAAGATTTGGTCATGAATAGAATGAAATATGATTTTTAAAATTTGAGGTTAGAAACTAGGAGGTAGAAAAATGACCAAATAAACAGTAAAAGCCCATGAAATTTACTATATGAATTGGCCCAATGAAGTTGTTTAATATTTTTTCCATGTATAAAATATTTTAAGCTATTTGTAGAGACTTGAATCTCCTTAAGATGATTTTTCTAGATTTAGTTATGAATTTTTTAAAATTCGTTGGGTAAAATGAAAATTGCCAAGTGAATAGTACCTGTGAAAATTGAAAATTCTGTTTTTGAAAGTAAATTGATTCAAGCTTCTCTTCAAGCATATTTGGCATCTAAAATAATCTAATACATGGAAAATGAGCCCCAGTATGAGGTGTTACAATATGATATGATATGGTGATAGGATGGAATATCTCGCCATTAAATCCTCTGTTATAGCCTGGAGAGCCAGGTGGCAGTGGATTGCACCTTTCTTAAATCACCACAAATTTATGTGGGTACAGGGGAAGGAGAGACGTGGTCCAAGTATCAGTGTGACCTTTGGCCAGATGCACTAGTGTGAGGTGAGCTTGGTGATATCTTGGAATCAGTCTTCACTGGTTGTTGGCAGGGAATCACCTATTTGAAATGTTTTGTGATGACGCTAGCTCGTGGTTCTAACCATGTATGTAGGAGACATTCATACCATAGCATTCTGCATCACATTACATCATTTGCGTACATGTGTGGTATTGATGATATTATCATATTTGTGTTTGTCTTGGTTACTGAGACTTTGTCTCACACCCCCCATGGCTAACATTTTAGGTGAAGACTCTGGTACTAGCCTGGAGGAGACCAAAGAGTTATAATCCTTACCACCTTTAGGAATTTCAGCTGTAACTGGTAGTTTGTTATTCAGTTTATGTAATATTATGCCAAGTAGGTTGTCATTCTTTGGTTGTATGTATGAGTGTCCTAGGAGTACTATCTGTGTGCTATGTGATGATAGGATGATTGTGATGTTGATGTTGGATAATATAGATGATTATATGATGATATTGATAGTGATTGATGATATGTGATAGGTATGGATATGTACTAGATATGGTTTATATGTGTGTGATGATGATTTGGACACCGGTGCGGGTCATTGTTATTTGGATACATATTTGTCAGTCAAATTGGCCGGATGTGTGAGCCCTGAAGGGGTTTTGGGCATAGTATGCGTATTTTGGGCATATAGCTCATTATGAGAATTATGGATTGAAGGGTTTAAATTTGAAAGGAGTGGTTTCTCTGGGGTAAAACCTTCTTGGACAAGTTGGTTGAGCTAAATAGAACATGTGTGGATGGTCCATAGATGTCAATTTGCCTTTGGTGGCAATTAGAATGGATAAGGTTTAAGTTTTAGTTAAATAGTGGCCAAAATGGTGTTGAGTGTTGAAAATATCCATACAAAGATGGATTGAGGTGAAATTGATGTCTATGAATAAATTAGGACAAGATTGATATGTAGGAGTTAGAATCAGGTCAATCGGAGATCGGAGCATAAAGTTATGCATATCGGAATTTCACCAGGAAAATTAGCATTTTGCTGATATGGATTCTGACACAGGCACTGCAACAGTACTATAGCATAACTTTAGGTTGCTAAAATTTAAGAACCCAAGAGCATTCAGGTTGCGACAGTACTATTGTGATCACAATATCGTGTCCTGAATCTTTTGTTTTGCTTTGTTTGGCCTGTATTTGGGGTTTTAAGTAATGTGTGGGGGTATTTTGGAGTAGGTTGTTACATCTTAATTCCACACAATGGGCTAATGCCCAAATACATATACAAGGCCCAATACCCCCTTTGGGCCCACATATACAGCCAATCCAGCTCACAGACACATGCTCCAACATCAATAACCCATACCGAGGTCTAAATCATCATTACACACACATATAAACCATACATAGCATATCCATATCGTATATTACCAATATCATCATCAATATCATACAAACATTATCATCACAATCATCATTGTCCTCATATTGAGTATAGACAACACTACCATGAATACATAGAACAGGTAGAAAGACCTACTATCCTAATTGGCATAATTCATAACATAGATAATAGCACAAACTACTGTTGACTTGGATATTCTTGACATTGGAAAGGCTATGACTCATTTGTTTTCTCTGGACTAGTATCAGAGTTTTCACCTAAAATGTTAGTCATGGGGGTGTAAGACAAAGTCTTAGTAACTAGGAACATAACACATGCAACAAGTATTGACAATTCACACATATATGCGTATGGTGTAAGACAATGTAAAATGACATGGTATGGAATAACCTAACAATACTCAATAGGTGATTCCCTTCCAATAGTTGGTAAAAACCGATTCTAGGACATCATCAAGATTACCTCACGATAATGCAACTCGGTCAAAGGTCATACTTGTAATTAGACTGTGGATCTCTTTTCCCTGGACCACCTAAATTGGGGTGATTTAGAGAAGGTGCATCCCCAAATCCACTGCCACCTATCTCTCCTGGCTACAGGAGAGGATTCAGTGGTGGGGATATTTCATCATATCATTGTCATATCTCATATCATCATCATATCGCATCACATTATCACCCTAACATCCACCTCACAATATGCATCAAATGGTGATGATGTCAATGCCATACAAACATACCTCTAGCAATATACAGTCATCATCATGGTCATGCTAGTATGCAATTATATAGAGATGCTACAAAATCACATATACACATATATAACATCACACTCATCATCATTGTATACAAGGAACAAAATTAAGACTCACACCTCAAATAGCCGTGTGCATACCATAATATGTAGAAGAAACCATACACATACACAACCAATATCATGGTATGAACAGGAACATGCATATATACATATATATATCAACATAACACACATATATCACAAACACCTAGTTACCTCGAATTGCCAACACCACACACACAAGTTTAGGAAGTTGTCTCAACTTTGAACACGAGCCGGGTCACCTCCGATTATCCAAACATCTACTACAGCATCATAACATTCTTAATTAACATAATGTACATCTTAACCAAATCCAAAACTCAATCAATTATGATTAACCCAAGGTTTCAACATGTTCTTACACCATTGGGCCATATACAACCATTCAACTCATGCATCAACACATTAAATTCAAATTCTACAATTCCTCACCCATAATCAACTTAAGGTTTGGTATAATTCATACATACTCCCTTTAAAACTCACACCCAAGTATCAATAACACTAAATAACACCTTATTGATCCCTTAACAACCATTTTAATAGGTGGAATCTTGACCTAATTGGGGTTTCCATGCATATACCCAATAATCCACCCAAAAACTGAAGAGTAAAGAGAAGAGAGAGAGTAAGAACCACTTACCAACCAAGATTGAAAACTCTTTAATCCAAATTTCACCCCTAAAAGTTAGAGAAATGAAGCCCTAGTAGAGATCTTCTTTCTCCCATTCGATTCTTTCTGTCTCGTCCAATTGAAATGTTTCAAATTCATCAAAGTTCAGAGTTTGGTGTCGTGGCTGGTGATAAGTTTGCCATGGCGTGGAACCTTTCTATTTGAAAGAATTATCCAAGTTCCATCTTGTTCGCTGTGGCAACCCTGCTTCTCATTGTGACGTGGAGTACTTCTGCCTCTTACTTGCTCTTCCTCTATGCTGGTTCCTCCAATCCTACACATAACATCAAGTATACTTCCCATTAGCTCGAGACTAAGCCTAGGATGGTATACTGAGGGTTGTTATATTCTCCTCTTCTTATAAAAATTCCATCCTTGAAATTTTAAACATTTACCTCAAGCAAAAAGCTCATGATACTTCCTTTGCATGGATTCCTCTATCTCCCACATGACGTCATTCAATGTCAGGCTGCTCCATAGTACCTTAAGTAGTTTGATAGTCTTATTTCTAAACTGCTTCACCTTTACATTAACAATTTGCAGTGGCATGACTTCAAAAGTCAGATCCTCTCGTAATTGAACTTCTTCATTATCGATTTGGTGAGACGGATAAGGATGATACTTCTTAAGTTAAGACACGTGAAAAACATCATGTAATCTTGCGAGGTTAGGCGGTAGTGCCACCCGATACGCCACATGCCTAATTCACTCTACAATTTGGTATGTACCCATATATCAAGGAGTGAGCTTCTTCACTCAAATTGATCTTCTAACACCTGTGGTAGGAGTGACCTTCAAAAATACATAATCTCCAATATCAAATTCCAAGGGTTTCCTCCTTCAATTTGCATAGCTTTCTTGCCGACTTCGGGCAGTTAGAATCTTTTGTCGAATACTCTTTATTTGTTGAGAGGTTTTATCCATGATATCTAGGTCTAATAGACTTTGCTTACCAAGTTTAACCCAAAACAATGGTGATCTACACTTTCTACCATGCAAAGCTTGGTAAGGAGCCATTTGCAAACTTGAGTGATAGCTATTATTATAGGCAAACTCAACTAATGGTAGATATTGATCCCAATTACCTTTATTCTCCAGAAAACAAGCTCACAGCATGTCTTCTAGAGTTTAAATTTTTCTTTCAGTTTGCTTATTAGATTGAGGATAATAAGTAGTACTGAAATTCAACCTCATCCCTATGGCTTTTTGAAGGGACTCCCAAAACCTTGATGCAAACCTAAGGTCTCTGTTGGACACAATACTCATTGGAACCCCTTACAGGCTCATGATTTCATTCATATATAATTGGGCCAACTTCTCCATGGTAATTGTCTCCCAGATTAGAAGAAAATGAGCCGACTTTGTCGGCTTATCCATAATCACCCATATTGCTTTATGCCCTGAAGAGGTCCTTGATAACCTTATCACAAAATCCATGGAGTTTCTATCCTATTTCCACTTTAGAATCTCTAGAGGTTACAGTAAACCTGCTAGTAATTGATGCTTTATCTTCATTCTTTGACAAATTAGACATCTTGCTACATATTCTACAATGTCCTTTTTTATGCTTGGCCACTAGTACCCTCACTTTAAATCTTGGTACATCTTAATGGTGTCTGGATGAATTGTGTACATGCTCTTATGAGTTTCTTCCTGAATAATTTCTCGCAACCCTGCAATATTTGGCACACAAATTCAACCTCAATATTGAATGATACCATCTTCTAATATATCAAAGTCCTAGATTTCTACCAGTTCAATCCATTCCCAATTACCTAAAAGATATTTATCCTCCAGTTGTGCAAAGCAAATGTTTCTTAACAAGTTACTTGATACATTGATACACCCCACTACCAGTACTCTTGGCTGTATATTAAGGGACAACTTCAAATCTCTTAGGCTTTCCAGCAACTGTTGTTCTCTCTTTATCATGGTTGCTATATGGATCGACTTCTTGCTTAGTGCATCCATTACTACATTGGCCCTTCCAGGATGTTACTTGAAAGCAAACTAATAATCCCTTAGAAACTTCACCCATTGTCTCTGCCTCATGTTTAATTCTTTTTAATCGAAAAGATATTTCAAGCTCTTGAGATCACTGAACACATCGAATTGAGCGCCATAACAATGATGCCTCCATAATTTTAAGGCAAACATTATAGTCGCTAGCTCAAGGTCATGAGTAGGGTAATTCTCCTCATGGGGTTTCAACTACCTTGAAGCGTAAGCTACAACTCTCCCTTGTTGCATTAATACGCACCCTAAACCCTTCTTAAAGGCATCTATATAGATTGTGAATCACTTGAATAGGGTAAGGATGGTTAGTACTGGGGTGAATGTTAGACGAATCTTCAGTTCTTGGAATGCTTTCTCACACTTGTGATCCCAAATGAAAGGTTTATCCTTGCAGGTTAGCTTAGTTAATGGCATAACTAGTTCAGAGAATCCGTTAATAAACCTTCGGTAGTAACATGCCAATCCCTAAAAGCTACAAATTTCTATTACTAATTGCTGTCTTTCCTAATTTAACACTACTTCTACTTTACTGGGGCCCACCACTACACCTTCTTTAGAAATCACATGATCCAGAAACTTCACCTCCTATAACCAAAACTCACATTTACTAAGTTTGGCAAACAATTGGTGATCCTGTAACAATTGCAGCACAATCTGAAGATGAAGTGCATGCTCATCCTCACTCTTTGAATAGATCAAGATGTCGTCAATGAAGACCACTACAAACTTATCCAGATACAGCCAGAATACCTTGTTCATATATTCCATGAAGATGGTTGAGGCATTGGTGTAACATCCCTAAGAGCTAGAATATCTAAATATCTGTAAGGAATTCATGAAAACGGGCAAACACCATTTTGCGTGAAATAGAGCAAAGAAATCATTTTTCTCGATCATATGGAAAAATGAGAAATTATGTTTTCCCCCCTAGAAGTTAAGATAATTGCATTTTAACCCCTTTAAGAGTAAAATTATGTGGGGATGCATGTGAATATATATTTGGGGAAAAATTACATTTAATAACTCGGAAGAATTAAAAATTATAATTTAGCCTTGGGTCAAGGGTAATTTTGTAAATATGCAAAATTACTGTCAAAACGAAGCTCATGACGAGCTGAGTCCAATGATATATAGCATAGAGGTTAATTGATTAAAAGTAAAGAAATAATCAGTGCTGAATGTCCAAAAGTAACTTAATGCTGATAAAGTAGATTGTGGACCCCATAGATGGTTAAAAGGTAACCGAGACAGGATTTGAGCCTCACACAGATATTTTTTTGGATAGGATAATTAAGAAAACATAGATATAAATTTGAAATAGTCCTATATCCTTAAAATACTAATTTACTGTAAAAAGTGACTTTATCAATATAGCTAAAATTAACCGGTTCAAGATATATCTAGACTAGGAAAAAATTGAGCAGTATTTAGACAATTTCTTCTCTCATTTTGGACATCCATTCAGCCCACATTTTTTGTCCTAAAACTTCTCAAGGAAGGCAAAGTTTTTTGGGAGAATACTTCTTGAAGAAATATTGAAAAAAAAGTAATCATGTTAGTTAACCATGATTAATCCAAGTTTAATTGAGTTAATCCCTCTTTCCTCTTAAGTTTTGGTCGACATTTTGTTGCAGCAAGGAGAGAGTGAGAGAGCTCCAAAATTCCCAAGAAAGAAGAGAAAAAAAAAAGGAAGCAAGAAGGCAAGTTGAAGACTAAAGTTGTTGGTAAGATTTCTAGCCACCTTGAACTTGTGATCTTAAGCAGTTAAGTTTAGTTTCTTGGAGTCTTCCTCTTCCCCTTTTCATGTTAAGTTTTGGCCAGATTTAGGAGTAGAAGAGAAGTGAGTTTTCATGCAATAATCATAGTAGAAACCATGTATAAGTAAGGAACTGTTAGATATGCTGGCTTCCCAAGAGGGGGGTGAATTAAGAAGATTAAAATTTTCTGCAAAACTTTAAGAAAGTGAGGAAAGCAAAGATGACAGTAAAACAGAGTATAAATGAATAATCAGTAAAAGCAGTAATAGAGAAGGGAAGACACAGATGTTTATTCTGATTCGGTCTCTCAATCTTGACCTATGTCCAGTCCCCAAGCCATCACTTAAGATTTTCCACTATCTTACAAGAATTCAGTGGGCTTCTTGCAAATGTCATAGTACAATGTTGATGCTCTATTTTTAGAGCTCATACTTTCTCTTTCTTTGCACTCTAGCTAAGTGCTTCCCTAATCCCTTGTGATATTTCCTCACAAGAAAATCTTTCTTCTAGATAAAGATAAGATTATTTACAATGAATAAACTCTCTTAATCAGAGTGTATATGAAAGTTGGAGTACAAAGAATGAAGTATGTGAGAGTAAGAGACTTTGAGTAGATGATTTGGCAGAGTTTCAGTATATACAAAGTTAAAATCGTTACGCACAACTTCAAATGATGTTATATTTATAGATTTAGGTCTTAACTATATGTTAGAGACAAAATCTATCAGTTGGAGAAGTTATCCAATGGTTACTCTGAAAAACTATCCATTCACTAACTGCATTTAATGCTCCTGACACTCATAGTTTGAATTTCGGTTGGTCAACATACGAATTTCACAGAGATTGAAAGCTAAAGACTTCAACATTGAACTTTCGAAGTTCGTTTGTTCATGAAGCAAAGTTCAAATTTTGATCTTTGAAAAATATTTCTATGTTGGAACATATGAATTTTCAAGTTTAAAGTTTTTTTGGAAAGTATGAATAGTTATTCCATTTTGCTACAGTGCCTTTGAAATTCAAATTTTGATGCTCAAAATTTGTCTGTCAGTGGGCAGTTCAATAAGGCACAATAGTTCATCTATTCGAAATTCAAATTTTCAAAATGCAAAGTTCGTTTGTCAGAGAGAACTCTTTTTCAGACTTAATACAAAGTTTAAATTTCTGAATACTATCATTCGTATGTCAACATATCATTATAACAGACTCACAATCTTTGTTTCTGAAATTCAAATTTTCATGTTCAAAGTTTGTCTGTTAGTGAGCCATTTTGGTGTTCTTTCCAAACTCAGTTTTCAGATGAACTTTGACATATCCTCAGACGAATTTTTCATTTTTTATAAGTTGTATTTTGTCTAAAATTTAAATTTTCAAAAGCCAAAGTTCATCTGTCAGACAAAGCTTTTTTCAGACAAGTATCAAAATTCGAATTTCTCAAGTCAAACTTCGTCTGTCAGAGAAGGCTCTTTTTAGACTTGTTCATTTTCAATACGAAATTTGAATTCCCAAAGCCAAAGTTTGAATTTTCAAAATAGCATATCAGTATAAATGTTTCAAACTTCATCTGTTAGTGGGTGTTTTTCAAATATTCCATGGATTAACATAGAATCATAATTTTAAAGCATCTTTTTACCAATTCAAATTCTTTTATTCAATTTAAACATGGCTGTAGATTCTACATCTATTCTTGTGCTAGTTTTTCTTGAGTTTCTCCACTTGAGATCATTTGTGCACCTTTGATATCTTCTCTCCAAGCTCTAGAAAGTTGGTTTGGAATCAACAAAACACTTGATTCAACAGGAAGTACAGTTTTGAGAAGGATTGAAGCAAGTTGCATGAAGAAACAATTCTCCCTCCTTTGAAGCTTATTTTAGCCAGAATAGAGGGTTATTTTAGAGTGGGATTTTCATGTTTTTGATGCCAAAAATGAGTTCCTCATGGTGGAAAATCTTAGGAACAAGTATTGATTTCATGAAAAAACCAAAGGAGAAGAAAATGAAATTTTAGGGTTTTAAGGTTCCTCATGAAACTACCCCTAGAATTAGTGGCTTAAGTAGCTATTTGATGATTTATTTAGGTTTGAGGAAGTCTAAGAAAGCTTGTGAAAGTGTTAAAAAGAGGTGGAACCAAAGGAAATGGCAAGAGGATTCACAAAGGTAGCAACCTTCCTTTTATTGCATTATGTTATCTTGTAATGTTTTCATAAACTCTATGACTTGCCATATTTGTATTGTGATATTTTGTGAATGTTTTGGTTGAGTATATGAAGGGGCTTTGATCCTGGAATGTCCATTTTACAAGAGGAAACTTTGCCAAAATTTTTATGAATTAATATGGATTTTTATGAATTAATATGTCATTTTATGTTTTTATAAGAATGATTGAGGTTTTCATGAACTTTGTGATAATATGTATGCATAAATGGGTGTTGCTATTGAGATTATTTGAATCTCACTGTTCCAAAATGTATAACAAAATAGGCACAAGCTTTTTGGCAAGGTTACCAAGAAGGAGCAAGGCAAGGAAGAATGGATTAATGAAAAGAAATGAAAATCTTGTCTTGGAACATTATTTTAGAAATGTTATGTAAATTTATGTATATTGTTGTGATACTGTGCCTTGAGACCATTATGTCACTTTAGGTCTCCCTTGATGTATGGTACCATTTTTGGTACAAAATATGGCCATGTATATATGTTAAAGAATTGATTTTCCAAAGTTAAGGGATAGAAATGGTCATTCAGACCTCTGTGGGGTAATACTGCCATTGCTTAGGTGTTTTGGAGTTGAAACTATAAATGATATATATGCTCAAAAAGTACACAGATAGATATTTAAAATGGTCTAATGATCATCCTATTTGGAGTTGTGTACACATTATAGTGATTTTTCAAATTTAGGGTTTAGAACAGGGCAAGATTTGAAAAAACTGGAAACTAAAAGTTAGGTACTGGAAAATTCAAAAGACAATATAAAATCATACAGAGCTCTAAAAATTTAGCGGTTTATATTTATAGAAATTTCTATTTTTAAGTTTCATATGACTCTAATTTGGAGGTAATTGAAGCTATATAATAGAAGATTTTTCCAAAACTATTCCAGTAAAAATTGAATTTTCATCCCTTATAATTTAGGTTAATGCCATGCCCTGTCAAAGTAAAATAAATGTACAAGAAAAATATTTATAGAAAGTAGACATATAGATCTTTCAAATGATATAGAGTATGAATAATTTGGTGTAGAAAAGAATGAAATATGATTTTTGAGATTTATTACCAAAATCAGGAATTTTCAGAAATAACCAAATCTACAATACTTTTTTGAAGAATAAGCTGTACTAACAGGCCTAGTATTTGCTTTGTTGCTTATTTTCTCCTTGTATAAATATTTTTATCTATTTTTAGAGACTTGAATTAGTTCAATGTGATTTTTGTAGAATTAGTTATGAGTTTTTGAAGTTCATTGGGAAAACTAGAATTCGCCAAATGAACAGTACGTAAGAAAATTGAAAATTCTGTTTTTAATATGTTTCGATTCCAATTTCTAAACCATAATAAATGAATTTAAAATGATTTAATACATGAGAAAATGCTCCTTAATTAAGGTGTTACACTTTTTGATTTCGGAGCCAAATGTTTAGGCTCTTTGAGCATTATATTTGGACCAAAATAGTTAAGTTCAGAGAAATGAATATATTAATCTTTAGTATTCCTCTAAATTATTTTATCGACAAGGATTGCTATTGTGTATTGAGATAAATAAGATATTTTTCTCAAACAATAGTTGGGATCCTGACCGTGAGAGATGGGTGATCCCTGAGCCAAAGATGGAAGAAAATGATGAAAGTATTAGCCTAATTCAATTATTGATAGGAAGTTCGAAGGAGCCCAATGTTAATGAAGGACCTCATCCAACTAGATCTAAAATTGTTAAAGCAGTGCCGTCCCAAATTGTTCTAGCTCCTCCTATTCAAGTCCAAAAACTAGGAATGGTAACTACAGAAGGCAAAGGACCATGAAGCTGAGTTTCTACAAGATTCATATAATTTATATTTTAATGGTCCCATTAATATTGAAGATAAGATAAATCACTGGCTAGCTAGAGCTAACGACCAGATAATGGCTCGAGAAGACTTTGTTGAATCAAGAATTTTGATGATTCCAAACTAACATCCAAGAGCTTGGATTGAAGATATCAAAGGAGATCAAAGTGTTTCAAGTGAAGAATTTCTGAGTAATAGCTGCTAGATCTTCTGTAGGATCTTTTGTTATGTTTAAATGAGGGTAAAAGATTTTGATTTTAAGAAAAGATGTTTTTAAACCTTGATTTTATGTTAAATCTTGACTTATCTAAAAAATACCCACAAACAGACGAAGTTTGAAAGTCTAAACTGAACTGTCATATTGGAAATTTGAATTTCGAGATAAAACTGAATAAGTCTGAAGAGATGTCTCTCTGTCAAACGAATTTTGATTCTCCAATATTCGAATTTTCATCAAAGTTTGAAAGAAGCTTTTTAGTGACAGACGAACTTCACAACTCCAATAGTCGAATTTCAGATAAAATGCAGTTTGTGAGAAGCAAAGAAATTCGTCTGAAATAATGTTGAAGTTCATCTGAATTCAAGAAGAAATTGAGTTTAAAAAAGCTCTTTGACAGACGAACTTTAGTTTTCCAACATTCAAATTTTCATATAAGTCTGAAAGGAGCTTCTTTGAAACAGACGAACTTTAAGTCTTCAAAATTCGAATTTCAGACAAAACACAACTTATGAAAATGGAAGAAATTCGTCTGAAACAATGTTAAGGTTCATCTGAGATCAAGAATAATTTAAGTTTCAAAACTGCTTTCTGTCAGACGAACTTTGAACATTAAAATTGGAATTTTAGAAGCTTAGGTTGTGAGTCTGTTGAAATAAAATATTGACATACGAATGACAGAGTTTTGTAACTTCGAATGTTGAAGTTAGTCTGAAAAGAATCTCTCGGACAGACGAACTTCACTCCTTCAACATTCAAATTTCGAAGAAAGTAAACTACTGTGCCTCCTTGAAACGTTCTACAGACAGACGAATTTTGGGGTTCTAAAATTTGAATTTCGAAGGCACTGTAGAAAATTGAAAACACTGTTCACACTTAACCAAAAAACTGAAAATTCGTATGTCACATTGTGAAAATATTTTACAAGCATCAAAATTCGAATTTCACTTCAGGAAGAGACGAACTTCGTGCTGTAACGTTGGAAGCTTTAACCTTCGGTTTCTTCAAAATTCGTCTGTTGACCAACCAAAATTCGAATTTTAGTATGTCAGAAACATTAAATGCGGTTGGTAAACGGATAGTTTTTTAGAGTAATCGTTGGATAACTTCCCTAACGGATAGATTTTGTCTCTAACGGACATTTAAGACCTAAATCTATAAATATAACATCATTTGAAGTTGTGGGAAACAGATCAAACTTGTATATACCGAATCTCTATGAAATCTTCATCTCAAAAGCTTTTATCCTCTCAACTTCAATATCTGTACTTTAACCTTCATATCTACTCTATTCAAGAGAGTTATATTTTTGTAAACAATCTACTCTTCATCTGGAAGATAGATTTACTTGTGAGGGAAAATCACAAGGGGATTGGGAAGCACATTGTAGAAGTGCTTAGAGAGATTGAGAAAGCTCTAGAAACAGAGCATACTTCTTGTACTGTGGCATTAGCAAGAAGCCAATTGAATTCTTGCTGTATAGTGAAAAATCTCAAGAGTTGTCTTGGGGACTGGACGCAGGTCAAGTGGATAGACCGAACCAAGATAAATTACAGAGTCTTCTTCTCCTTATCTTTACTTTTCTGCTTGCTCTGTTTTATATGTTGCTTTCATTGCACTGTACTATCTTCTCCCATTTCACTTTGTGCAGAAAAATTTCAATCTTCCCAATTCCTCCCCCTCTTGGGAAGTCAGCCTTGCTAACAAGTGTTTTGGGCCGATGCAGTGAATACAACAAGCTACATCATAAACAGAGCTTACATCAGACCAATCCTTGGGAAGACTCCATATGAGCTGTACAAGGGAAGAAAGCCAAACCTGTCACATCTCCATGTGTTCGGGTGCAAATGCTTCGTTCACAACAATGGGAAAGAAAATCTTGGTAAGTTTGATGCCAAATCCGATGAAGGTATATTTCTAGGCTATTCTAGTAGGAGTAAGGTATATAGAGTTTATAATAAAAGATCAAATGTGGTAGAAGAATCTGCGCATGTGGTTTTTATTGAAAATGAAACTGTTTCAAAACATGTTACCAATAAGGATGATCTTGCTTTCAACTTTGAAAAACTAGGTATTTTTGATAAAAGTAAAACTGAACCTCGAAAGATATCTAAATCTGTTAACACTGAGGAAGATATCCAGGAGCAAGAGTTTGATGAAGAAAATAATGAAGAAACATCTCAAGAACTCCCTAGAGCTTGGAGATATCAAAGGAATCATCCTGTTGATCAAGTAATATGGAATGTTCAAGAGAGAGTCAAAACCAGAAAACAGTTAACGGATCAAATGCTCAACTACGCTTTCATTTCTCAAATTGAACCCAAATGTGCTGAAGAGGCCCTAACTGATGAATACTAGATTTTGGCTATGCAAGATGAATTAAATCAATTTGAAAGAAATCAAGTTTGAGATTTAGTGCCTAGACCCAAAAATCATCCTGTTATTGGTACCAAATGGGTTTTCAGAAATAAACTTGATGAATCTGGAACAATAATCAGAAATAAAGCTAGATTGGTTGCTAAAGGGTATAATCAGGAAGAAGGTATTGATTTTGAAGAAACCTTTGCACCAGTAGCTAGATTAGAAGCTATAAGAATATTGCTAGCATATGCATGCATGAAAAATATTTTATTGTATCAAATGGATGTAAAGAGTGCCGTTCTAAATGGATATATCATGGAAGAAGTTTATGTAGATCAACCTCCAGGTTTTGAGGATTCTACAAAACCAAACCATGTTTATAAACTGAAGAAAGCTCTTTATGGTTTAAAACAAGCCCTTAGAGCATGGTATGAGAGACTGAGCAATTTTCTAACTGAAAAGGGGTTCAATAGAGGCAAAGTTGACACAACTTTATTCACTAAGAAAAAAAGCAAAGATTTACTAATTGTTCAAATCTATATTGATGATATTATTTTCGGTGCTACTGATGAAGCTCTTTGTGAGAAATTTTCTAAGTTAATGCAGGGAGAATTCAAGATGTCTATGATGGGTGAACTTAACTTCTTCCTTGGACTGCAAATCAGACAGCGAGATGATGGCATCTTTCTCAGTCAATCCAAGTATCTAAAGGAGCTGCTAAAGAAGTTTGGAATGGAGAATGCCAAGCCAATGGGAACACCTATGGCTACTGTAACCAAACTGGACATGGATGAGAATGGGAAGATGTTTGACATTACTCAGTACAGGAGAATGATTGGATCCTTGCTGTATCTAACTGCCAGCAGACCTGACATTGTGTTCAGTGTCTGTATGTGTGCTAGGTTCCAATCATGCCCCAAAGAAACCCATGCAACAGCTGTGAAAAGAATATTCAGATATCTTATTGGAACATCACAGATGGGTCTTTGGTATCCAAAAAGCAATCAAAAAGATCTCAAAGGATACCTTGATGCTGATTTTACAGGATCCAAAACTGACAGAAAAAGCACAAGTGGAACTTGTCAGTTTCTTGGAGGATCCCTGGTTTCATGGTTCAGCAAAAAGCAAAACAGTGTGGCTCTATCCACTGTAGAAGCTGAGTATGTTGCAGCTGGAAGCTATTGTGCCCAAATCATTTAGATGAAGCAGCAGCTTGAAGATCTTGAGGTTAAAATGAAAGAGATACCAATCATGTGTGACAACCAAAGTGCCATAAATATCACCAAAAATCCTGTCATGCACTTAAGGATGAAACATATTGAAGTTAGGCACCACTTCATAAGGGATCATGTTCTGAAAGGAGAAGTTAGATTGGAGTACATCCCAACAGAGGATCAAGTTGCTGATATACTCACAAAGCCTCTATCAGAAGACAAGCATTGTAAAATAAGGAGAGAATTGGGTATGGTAAATCCTAGTGAACTGTAAGTTATTCTCGTGCAATCTTGCTCTCAAAGGTTTCATCTTTAAGATTAATTCTAACTTTAGCATCGGAGAATGTTTAATTTAAGTTGCAGGTGCTCCTCACAAGATTCAATGGCAATAAACTTGAAGATTGGAGCACACCAGAATGGAACAACCAGAAAGTGAAGTAAATGATGAAAAATCTAAGTTCTGGATCCATTCTGTAAGTTTTTAAAGATGAAATTCGTATTTTAATGTGTGTTAGACGTATTTTGCTTCATAAACTGTGTTTTTGAACTAGTCAACGTGGTCAACATTCGAGTTTTAGTTGACCAACAGACGAAGTTTGGCCTGTTATGCCTTGGAACAGTTCTCGGTGATGCCTCGAAATTTGTTTGTTGAATCTTGGAAATTCGAATTTTCAAAAGCAAAATTTCAAAGTTATGTTTTTCCATCACTGTTATACGAATTATCATTTCTTAACATATGAGTGTTGGACAAACTTGTTGAATCATGTTCTTAATGTTGAATGCTTGAAAGATGAAGTTCTGCATGCTTAATTCGTCTATTGGTTGATGCTTTGTTTGTTGCCTGCTGTTCTCTCTTCAACATTTGAACTTTGTTAGAACAAAATTTGTCTGTTGTACTTGTATTGCTTTTTCCAAGTCACTGTCAGACGAACTTTTAGAAGAAAATTTGTCTGTCAGTAAGCTTTGCTGAACGATTTAACTTGTAACTACCTGAAGTTTGAATTTTGACCACTCAAAATTTGTCTGTCAGACGGTTACATACGTTAAATCTGACGATTTTCCAAAGAACAGACGCAACCCTATTCTTAACTCTTCTGAGTCTGTTCTAATTCTCTCATCAAATTCCTTCAATTCTGACCAAAAACTGCTACTTCCCACCGTTTAAACTTCCTTTCGCTTCAATTAAATCCATTCTAAGCCTCATTCTGCAACGTTCATCCAAAGAATGGTAAGAGTTAAAAATCCTAAAGCTGGGAAAGCTGAGGCCCGACCAAAGAGGAATGTTAAATCACAATATGCCTCAAAGGAAGGAGAGAAATAAAAGAGAAAAGCCGAATCCAGTAAGGCAACTCTGCCCAAACGCCAAAAGAATGCATCCAAAGCAGATTCTCAGAAAGCTGGACCCTCATCACTAAAAAGTGTAGAACCTTTAGTTCCTGTTCCTTCAGAAGCTGCTACTGTTGCTTCCACTTCATCTTTCAGTACTCAATCTGGAGAGTACGAGCTTACCCCACTGCCATTATGGAGCATACCACAGATTCAAGAAGGATACTCCACCAAGTTTGCCAACAAAAAGGTAATTAAGCCACATTGTGTAAATTTAGAAGATTTCTTGGTCTCCAATAATTTTGATGCTGGTATATGGACGATGAGATACAAGAATCTATTGGAAGTATTAGAGAGATATGATGATGAGGTAGTGAAATCATGGTACGTCTCTTTAAAATACAACAGCAAGAAGAAGAAGTGGGCAGTAAATCTGAGGTCTAGGACCATTTGGCTTACTGATGAGACATTCAATGAGATGCTGGAGATCCCTGGGCAAGAGGGACTCAAGATTGATATCAATGCCTCTGGGTATATGGATGAGGCAGATATGGCTGATGAAGAAGGTGGTCCCTCTCTGAACTACAAGGAGAGCACTATTCTGAGCACATTGTTCAGAAAGAGGGAAAATTGGCCATCCATAAACCTGTTGAGGCCCACAGACCTCAGTGTTCAAGTAAGGATCCTGCACTACATAGTGTCCAGGATTATATTCAACAAAGGAGGTAGCTTCAACTTGATAACAAGGGCAGAGGCACATGTCATGGCTGCAATCATGCGTGGGAAACTGATTAATATAGGACACCTCATTCTCCAACGCATGATCAAGGCTAGAGATCAGAGAAAGGACTTCACACTCCCTTATGCTGCTATCATCTCCACAATTCTGCAGTATGCCAGAATTCAGCATATTAAGAAAGGGAAGGGCAAGCCCACTGAAATCTTCAAGGAAGAAGAACTGCAAAGAATGGGCATTGAAAAGGATGAAGAAAGATGGGTTGGAAAGGGAGCAGGAAGAACTGAAGATCTCTTCTTTGTTGAAGGTGCCTCCCTACAGCAAGAGGGTACTTTTGAGGCTCGTGCCAGACCTACCACTCAGCCCTCTGTGCATATTCCATCTCCATCCAAGCCCACTCACATTCCTTCCACTCCCTCCTCACGGACCAAGCCAACCAAGATCACTGAGTTGTATGACAGTCTGTCTACACTCATTCTCAGCATTAGAGATGAGCAAAATGCCAAATTTGCTTATCTGCAAGATCAGATCCATCAGTTGGCTGTGAACATGAAGGTGGTGGCTGATGCATATGAAGAGATCATAAGTGTAATTCCTGCCACTTCAGCTCCACCTCAGCCAGGGTCTTCTGTGCCTGTCCAATCTCCAACTCCTGAGCGTCCTAGCCCATTCGAGTTTGCCTCCCCTGATCATGATGATGATATACATGGTGCTGGTGCAATGAGGACACCAAGTCCTGGTCCACCCTTGGACTATGGTTTGGAAGAAGAAGGACTTCAAGAAACAAGCCTTCCTGAGCCTATGCAAGAAGATGCTCAAGAATCAATTCTGTCCATTCAAGAATCAGAGCAAGTTGAAAGACTGGTTGCAGCCATTTCAACCTCTTCTATGCAGGAAGGTGCAAGCAATAAAGAAAGGAGCATTGTACCTATTGTTGACTACATTGCCATTGCTCACAATGCTCTACTGCAAGCTCAGAGAAGACGACTCGAAGAAATGTTTCCTCCTGCTAAACCAGCTTCTCCTTCTCTTGCTGTGTATGGGCTTTTAGAGGAACAAAGTGCTCAACTGGCTCTTTCCCGGAAGGAAATGCAAGAGCTACTTGAAGTTTCTGATGATGAAGAACCCAGCCCTAAGCCTGCTGAGCCTCCTACACCAGTTCAGCCAGAGATTCCTTTTGCTCCTGTCCCTCTTCGAGCTGTTCCTATCTCTCAGATTCCTCCTCCGATGGACTTTGTTGGCCTTCCTGATGATGACAAAAAGGGGGAGAACATAAAGCAAACTGGGACTAAGCAAGCTGGAAAATCTGCTGAGCCATCTGGAAAAGGAAAGACGTACAGCAAGAAGACTAAGCCAAAGAAGAAGTGATTGATTAGATCTTAGGCTGAATCCTCTTGTTGTGCTTTGCTTGTCTGTTTGTTGTTTGTGTTTTTTTTCCCTTTTTTTTTCCTGAAGAACTGATCCTTGATGTATTTAATCTTTAATTGGTGTATGTATTGCAACAATTGATTAAATGAATGCATTTCTTGGTTGCAATGTTGAGAGCTTATTACCCTTTGAATATCTTCACTTAATCTACTATGTATGATGTCTTCTGAAAAATAATGCATATGTTGAGGGGGAGCTTGTTAAAGCAAACCCAAGTACTAATCCAGTTTGTGAGTTGTTTTGTCATCATCAAAAAGGGGGAGAATGTTGAATCAAGAATTTTGATGATTCCAAACTAACATCCAAGAGCTTGGATTGAAGATATCAAAGGAGATCAAAGTGTTTCAAGTGAAGAATTTCTGAGTAATAGCTGCTAGATCTTCTGTAGGATCTTTTGTTATATTTAAATGAGGGTAAAAGATTTTGATTTTAAGAAAAGATGTTTTTAAATCTTGATTTTATGTTAAATCTTGACTTATCTGAAAAATACCCACAAACAGACGAAGTTTGAAAGTTTAAACTAAACTGTCATATTGGAAATTCGAATTTCGAGATAAAACTGAATAAGTCTGAAGAGATGTCTCTCTGTTAGATGAATTTTGATTCTCCAATATTCAAATTTTCATCAAAGTCTGAAAGAAGCTTTTTAGTGACAGACGAACTTCACATCTGCAATATTTGAATTTCAGATAAAATGCAGTTTGTGAGAAGCAAAGAAATTCGTCTGAAATAATGTTGAAGTTCATCTGAATTCAAGAAGAAATTGAGTTTAACAAAGCTCTCTGACAGCCGAACTTTGGTTTTCCAACATTCAAATTTTCATATAAGTCTGAAAGGAGCTTCTTTGAAACAGACGAACTTTAAGTCTTCAAAATTCGAATTTCAGACAAAACACAACTTATGAAAATGGAAGAAATTCGTCTGAAATAATGTTAAGGTTCATCTGAGATCAAGAATAATTTAAGTTTCAAAACTGCTTTCTGTCAAATGAACTTTGAACATTAAAATTGGAATTTTAGAAGCTTAGGTTGTGGGTCTGTTGAAATGAAATATTGACATAGGAATGACAGAGTTTTGTAACTTCGAATGTTGAAGTTAGTCTGAAAAGAATCTCTCTGACAGACGAACTTCACTCCTTCAACATTCGAATTTCGAAGAAAGTAAACTACTGTGCCTCCTTGAAATGTTCTACAGACAGACGAATTTTGGGGTTCTAAAATTCGAATTTCGAAGGCACTGTAGAAAATTGAAAACACTGTTCATTGTGAAAATTCGTATGTTGCATTGTGAAAATATTTTACAAGCATCAAAATTCTAATTTCACTTCATGAATAGACGAACTTCGTGCTGTAATGTTGGAAGCTTTAACCTTAGGTTTCTTCAAAATTCGTCTGTTGACCAACCAAAATCCAAATTTCAGTATGTCAGAAACATTAAATGCGGTTAGTAAATGGATAGTTTTTCAGAGTAACCGTTGGATAACTTCCCCAACGGATAGATTTTGTCTCTAACAGATATTTGAGACCTAAATCTATAAATATAACATCATTTGAAGTTGTGGGAAATGAATCAAACTTGTATATATTGAATCTCTGCCAAATCTTCATCTCAAAAGCTTTTATCCTCTCAACTTCAGTATCTGTCCTTTAACCTTCATATCTCCTCTATTCAAGAGAGTTATATCTTTGTAAACAATCTACTCTTCATCTGGAAGATAGATTTACTTGTGAGGGGAAATCACAAGGGGATTGGGAAGCACATTGTAGAAGTGCTTAGAGAGATTGAGAAAGCTCTAGAAACAGAGCATACTCGTTGTACTGTGGCATTAGCAAGAAGCCCGTTGAATTCTTGCTGTATAGTGAAAAATCTCAAGAGTTGTCTTGGGGACTGGACGTAGGTCAAGTGGATAGACCGAACCAGGATAAATTACAGAGTCTTCTTCTCCTTATCTTTACTTTTCTACTTGCTCTGTTTTATATGTTGCTTCCATTACACTATGCTATCTTCACCCATTTCACTTTGTGCAGAAAAATTTCAATCTTCCCAATTCACCCCCCTCTTGGGAAGTCAGCCTTGCTAACAGACTTTAGCCCCATACTTCCTTTTGACGATACCTTCGAGACTAAAGAGGTTATTATGTAACTATACCGGGGAAGCCAGGAGCATTTTACAGAATCAAGGATTTTGACCTGCTTGGATAAAGTTAGAAATGCTAAGCAATCTCTGGAATCCCTGTACTACTTTTATATGGAGGCAGCCTAGATCAACGCAATGTACTACTAGATAAAGAGTATTGGATGCTGCATAAAGTTAGACTCCAGGAAGAAATGCAAGAAACTTTTCAACATTGTATTAAAGAACTAACATATTTGGAAGCAATCTGATTGGAACAGGAGGACCCAGTTATAAACCTAGAAGAAAAAGATTACCCTAAGGAAGATTCAAAAGAGAATCAAAGGAAGATTTTGATGAAGCCTTTAATGAAGGTGAAAGCAGCTCAACTCTGGTCTCTCATGAGTGGAATAGTGAAAGAGATCATGTGTAAATATATATAAATGTATAAAGGTGAAGAACAATGATGATAGTAAGTTTTGAGTATATCATAAGCAGTCCCAAGTAGGAAGTATAATGAAATGATAATGTAATAGATCATAAGAACTTATGTACAAAGTTTACTCATGTAAATGAAGGTATTATGTTTATAAATGTTATTTGAGTAGAATAGTCATACGTTGTGAATTGATTATTATAAAAATGAATTGAAATGGTACATATCAGGAGACGAATAAGAGTAGAGACTCTTGAACAAGGAAAGATACTATAGGGTGATCCTTTGTAAGGTATTATGAATAGATGAGATCAACAACGAAGGATTATTGAAAAATTACAGTGAACCTTAATCACTCAAAGATATCCTTATGTTCAAGTTTCATCTTTAAGGCAATATCAACAGCAGGTACCCTAGATTGTACTCATGAACTAAGTAGTGGAGACAAGGATTGATCCTGCTAACCAGCAATATGTAATAGCTTTGTTCTAGAAATGATGTCCCCTCTCATTTAACAAAAGGTTTGATGTACGAATGGTTGAGGACTGGGTATTAAATTTAGAAAAGATTACTAGGTCAATGAGCTACTCCTGTGAAGAGAGAACCCAGTTGGCTACCTGTATGTTCAACAAAGAAGCAGTTAGTTGGTGGCTTAATACTAAGTTGATCCTGCCAACTTGGGACATACCCTTGATGTGGAAACTATTTTGTAATATTTTCTGGTAAATATTTCCTGTGGTTAGTTAAAGACAAGAAAGAAGATGAGATCATTATGTTCTGACAAGCAGAGGATTAGTCAGCAGGTAAGTATGAAGCTGCATTCATACAGCTAGTGCGGAACTCCACCTAGTTACAATAGCATAATGATGATAGGTGGAAGATGGAGAAGTTAGAACAAGGTTTAAAGCCAACCAATCGGAAAGGGAAGCCCAGTGCAAGGTAGACAATTTGATACGCTGGTAAAGGCTAGCAAAACTATAGAAAGCAAAAATCAAGTATCAAAGCTTATGTCAGCAACTTAGTAAATGTTAGAAAAGTTGCTGCAAATAAAGATGAAACAAGTAGAAAAAGAATGAAGCTATGAAATAATTGTAGCAAGAAAAGAAAGATACTCTTCTCCATTATAGTTTTGCCCTGTAGATATAACATATTGTTTTATGAAAATCTAGCTTAGGAATATTTTAGTAATATAAGAGAATAAGTCTTGAGGACAGTAGTTGTTAGCTTAGATGGAGATATTTCACTGGTCATGAAACCTTTTAGAGTTAGATCCTGATGGATCCTATTACTTGAGTATTGATGAAGGGTCATAAAGGATCCTACTAGGGCTCTATGATCACAATAGATCTCATGGTCATAGTAAACTAACTATGAGGTTGTAGTAGACCTCTAAAAAGAATAAGAAGATGAGAAAGATTGATGAGCCCTAAAATTTTGATAGTTCTTTGAAAGAGGATGAATTAGGATGATATCAGAAGACACAAAACCTCATTAATCAGCAACTGATATGAAAGTTTACCTAAGGCTATTCTCTAATAGCAAGCCATGGACTAAAAAGTACTAAAGAAATGTGATGATAGGTGATGATAATGAATATGAGAAGTAAGTACACCACCTATAAATAAATTTAGTGACAAGATGTTTTTAGTAACAAATGAAAGAAGTCAATAAGGAATGAATGGTAGTAATAAAGAAAGGTAGTTATGAAAAGAATTAGTGGGGAGAAACTAATGTATAAAAAAAGATAAGTTAAAAAAATAAGTAGTCATGAGAAAGGAAATTAGAAGACTGATGTATGATCAATGAAAGAGGTTAATCAGCCTATGCACTATGATAATTCCAATGAGTTTGGGCTAGATGAATTCTTTAATGGGGATGGCAACTTCTTCCAACTAAATTAAGGACCCCAAATCCAAATAGATGATAGAGTTATCTATGATGAATGTCATGTGGGATTTGTAAGATATGTTTTAGCTTTGCATTCTCTAAGTATTGAATTAGAAGTGAGGAAATTTCTAGAAGGGTATCGTGACCATAGGCTCCCTGAGAGCTATTGGGTTGAGCAAATACTTGATGTTGTAACTAGATTACAAGCTTTAGAATTGTATCGAGAATCGCTCAGAATCAAGTATATCATATTTTAGGAAATTGTCTTATTGCCTATATGTTCTAGGCAGTATGTTATTGTAAAAAGAAGAAGTTGAAGTGGTAGAAGTCTCAAAATGAACTAGAGAAGGATCCAGAAGGAGATCCCATGGAGATAACATATGGCAATAATAGGTTTACCATTAGTATTGAAACCATGTAAATTCAGTATAATAAAGGATGATGCAAGTATAAAGTAATGCAAGTATAAATGTAAATTAAAGGAAGAATATGTACGTATGTATGTATGTTATGCAAGATATAAATTATGAAGCAAGAAAGGAGAAAATAGTGGTAGGTAGTTTAGGGAATTATGAAACCGTGAGATGGTAAATTGCTAGTCTTGGTATGAAATCTAGCTATAGAAATAAATGTTTTTGGCCGAAAGATCTCACAATGAACAAAATCTTTAGTCAACTACCAAGGTGGGAAAAAGAGATAGCTCTTAAGGAAAAGCCCAAATGAGCCAAGATAGTAGCCCTTGGGGAGAAGCCCAATTGAGCCTAGAAAGATGAAATTCCCCATATGACAAAGGATACCAAGGCGAGGCAGATAAAAGGTAGCTCTTGGGGTGATACCCAAATAGGCCAAAAAAGCCAAAAATGGTGAGAGGCTAAAGGCTAGATTCTAACTGAGTTAGCAAGAAACTTTTGAAGGGCTAAGAAATCTCCCTTAAGTTGCCAAACCATTAATGAACCTTTACTAAGTTGCTAAGGAAATTATGTATGAAGATGATAAAGTAGAAATATGAGAAGTGATAAAGAGTAAAGAGTTAATGACTACTACCTTAATATCACTAAGACCCAAACCGATAAAAGCCAACAGATCCTAAAGGCTATGTCAAGATAAGCAAAAGTATTGGGTTTGGGAATATATCTATACGTGAAGGCAGAGTGATAAGTTGAGACTTTAAGTTAATGAAAACGAGAATAAAGAACAAAGAAGCAGTATAAGTATAAGCAATGAATGAAAATGAGAATGTTGATGAGACATCATTGTAAGGTATCATTGTAATTGATAGAAGAAAGATAAAAGTAGGGATTAAACGCCCTAAAAATTAAAGCAGTAAAGTATTCAGAGTTCACACAGATAAGTTATGGCTTGAAATGAAGCCCATTGCCAGTATTCTATAAGACAAAGCTGAACCCTTAAGCATTCAATAGTTAAATGAGCTCAAGTGAGGAAAGTACCGGGATGGTGACTCACTGAGAAGTATTGAAAGATGAGAAAAATGTAAAGAGAAAGCAAAAAAAGATGCATCAATTATTAAAGTAGGGGCACTATGAATTATAGTTATGCCAAATAATCTTGCTAAGGCACATATTAAGACTACATGAATAAAAGTATAAGTAGTATAATGGTGGTTGTCAAGAATGATATGTTAAAAATTCTCAAGAATGATATGTTAAAGTACTTTGAATTTGTAAAAAACCATGGAAGACGATTGAGAATTTTTTTGAAAATTTTAAATAAGATTATTGACTTACTAAACTCAGTGAATGTAACTCATGAAAGTAAGGTTAGTAGGTTACAGAATCTCCCACATGGTCGCAGTAGATCCTAGTAAAGTAAGTAAATTATGAGTAGAAGAGAATGAAAACCTGAATAAGATGAGAAATTTACTAAGTCTAAGAAGATATTATAAAAAAAAAATTTGTTGTGAAAAATTTTTCTCAGATTGTCTTACCGCTTGATTAGAACAAAAAGTTTTGTGGGAAAAGAGGTAATAAATGAGTTTTTATGAATTGAAAGAGGCTAAACCTTCTCTGCTAAGATGATTAGTCCTGATCCAATGATGATCCAATGGGACTATGATAATGAAAGAAAGTATGGATCGGGGTATAAATATTGTAGGAGGGTTGAGTTGAGGTAGTAGCCTATATTTTATATGATAAAATTTTACAAAAAATGTTCCCACACATAGTAGCGGTGATTAATGCTCTCAAGATATGGAGTTGTGATAAGTTAAAATGAGTTATAGTTTATGTTTTACCATAGAAGTATTATGAGACCACGAAGAACCTTGAGTGATAATGAAATAAAGGGTAAGTGGACTTGAGGTAAAGAAAAGAAAAAGAAAAAATATGACCTTGTAAGTGCCATTCAAGTAAAGCTAATATAGTCAGCTTATGCTTAGTAAGAAGATTATTTATGTAAATAGTTTAAAGTTATAAAAAGTAAAAGAAAAGAATGATGTCAGGTGCTAATGAAGAGATTATAATATGAATAAGAAAAGAAAGTTATGAAAATATGGTCAAGGATTAAAAATGGGTATGTTACATGGAATTTTCCAATACCCTTAAGGTAAAATAAGATTATAATGTTTTCAATATTTTCTAACATGAAAAGTAGTAGCCAAATCCTTCAAATGTTATGAATAGGGGAATAAGACCAAAATAAAGAATTGACTTTTAAGTTAGACAATTAAGACAGGGAAGTGTTTCTCCAGTAAAAATGGTCTGAAAATTGGAAAATGAATATAAAAGAAGTATGAGGTATAAGTATGTATCTGAATTTTGAGGACAAAATTTATTTTAAGGTGGAAGGAATTGTAACATCCCTAAGAACCAAAATATCTAAATATTTTTAAGGAATTCATGAAAGCTGTCAAACACCGTTTTGCGTAAAATAGGGCAAATAGATCAATTTTCCTGATTGGATGGAGAAATGAGAAATTATATTTTTGTTTCTAGAAGTTAAGGTAATTTCATTTTAACCCTTCAAGAGTAAAAATATGTGGGGATGCATGTGAATATATTTTTGGGGATAATTACATGTAATGACCCAGAAGAATTAGAAATTATAATTTGGCCTTAGGTCAGGTGTAATTTTGCAAATATGCAAAATTACTGTCAAACAAAGCTTGCAATGAGCTGAGTTCAATGATATATATATAGATCATGGATTTTTTTTACAAATTCTAGTGATTTTTCAAATTTAAGGTTTAGAACAGGGCAAGATTTGGAAAAACTAGAAACTAAAAGTTAGGTATTGAAAAATTCAAAAGATAATATAAAATTATATAGAGATCCAAAAATTTAGTAGTTTATATGTATGGTCTATGTTTGAAGTTTCATATGACACTGATTTGGAGGTAATTGGAGTTATATAATAGAAGATATGGAGGTTTTCCCAAAACTGTTCCAGTAAAAGTTGAATTCTGGCTACTCATGATTTAGGTTAATGCCATGCCCTATGAAAGTAAAATAGATATACAAGAAAAATATGTCTAGAAAGTAGACATATAGAGATTTCAAATGACATAGAGTATGCATGATTTGGTCTAGAAAAGAATGAAATATTAATTTTTAAAATTATTCCCAAAATTAGGGATTTTCATAAATGACCAAATCTATAGTACTTTTTGAAGGAATAAATTGTACCAACTGGCCCAGCATTTGCTCTGTTTCTTATTTCCCCCATGTATAAAATATTTTCCTATATTTTTATATACTTGAATTAGTTCAATATGATTTTTCTAGAATTAGTTATGAATTTTTAAAGTTGAGATACTGGGTGTAATAAAACCCTTCTTCATCAATTCCTCAGTCTACTTTTTAGGTTCCTTCAATTTGGAGGGTGCCATTTGATATAGAGCCTTTGAAATGGGATTTGTTTCAGGCACTAAATCAATAGAAAACTCCATCTCTTGTGGTGATGGCAAATCGATAATCTTCTCTGCAAACACATTGAGGTATTCACAAACAATTAAGTATCTTTATGTTCCTCCTTTCACATTCACATTCATAGAGAAGAAAACTAGAAACCCTTGACACCTTTTTCAAAAGTACTTGTCGGCTTGGGCAAAGGACAAACAAACATTTTCATCTTATTGATCATTAAGGATATTCATTGGCAATGACATAGTTTTCCAAGCATAGTCAAGGTTAGCATTATTCATTTCCAACTAATCTATCCCAATAATAACATTAATATCTTGTCATGGAAAATAAATCAAATCTAGGGTAGTACTTTAATGTTCAAAATGAACCACACAATTTAGACAAGCTTGAACAATTCTTACTGAAACCCTCGTGGGTGAAGAAACTGACAATTCAAAAGGCAACTCAATTGCCATAATTCCCAGTCTCTGAGCACAATCAAAAGATATGAAAGAATGTGATACATTAGAATCAAACAAGACATGAATAGAGAAACCATTAAGTTTGAGTTTACTTTGAATTAGGTGTAGCATCCACCTTCTATCGTGTAATAGTAAAGACTTGTCTGACCATTCTTGGCTTCCTCATTGCATCCTCATGCCTTGGCTTATGACAACTCCATGCCATATCATCTGGCTTCCCACAGTTGTAGCATATCAGGCACGGTCAATTGTAACAACCCTCATTACACTATATTGAACTTACTTTCAAGCTAACGGGAAATATACTTGATGATATGTGTAAAACTGGAGGAACTAGGATTGGAGAAAGGATCCAAATGTGACAAATCTAAAAATAGAGACACAAAAAGGCCACGCCGTGACCAGGTACGGGGCCTTTATAGGTAGACATTAGTGGAAGCTGAACAATTTTTTGGGCTGAGAGCACTTGAGTTGTGATGAGCTTACTAGTACTGCGGTGAGTGTTTTGGAAGTTATTGAAAATGAAAGCATATCAGACATACAAAACAGAAAAATCAAAGAGAGAAATGAAGGTCAGCACTAGGGTTCGATAAATTCGGCCCTTGGGAGTGAATTTTTGGCCTTTAGGAGCTTCAATCTTGGTTAGAAAGTGATCATAGATTTCCCTCATCCATTTTCTCTTTAGTTTTTGGATAAATTTTTGGATATATGTTTGGGTTTTTGGTTTTAGTCAAAATCTACTGATTAAAATGGATGTAATGGGATCAACAAGGTATTGTTTAGTGTTAGAAAGCTTTTAGTGTGAGTTTTGGTTGAGTTGTGATGAGTTTGAGTGGAACCTTAGGTTAATTTTGGTTAAGGATGTATGAAATCTAAAATGTATAGGATTGGTTAGGATTTTAATGATCAATACAAGCTCAACGATGAATGAAAATGTTGCTGGAACCTTAGGTAGAGCTTAAATGGTTGAATTATGGATTTTGATTATTATGGGTGTTATGTTACTTGGAAATATTATGATATTGTAGTGATTGTTTAGTTGATTAGAGGAGTACAAGTTGTGGTTGGCAATCCGAAAGCTTATGAGATCTGTGTGTGTGGTATTAATAACTTTAGGTAACTGGGTGTTGTGTTTATTTGTTATTTATTAATTTGTATATATATATATATGTATGTGTCCGTTAAAACCAGGATATTATTATATGTATGCATGGTTTTTCTACATATCGTGGTTTGCACATGGCTAGATGTAATAGGGATTTAGATTCCTTGGTATTGATATATGATGTTGATGAACATGATATTACATGTGAGTTTATAGCATGCTAGCATGACATTGATGACTATGATGATAACTTCGTAAGTGACATGGCATAAACATCATCACCATATGAGCATTGTGTGAAAAAATAGATTGGGTAGTGATGATGAGATATGATATGACATATGATATGATGATATATGATATGTGAAATAAGGAAGGGATCCTTGCCACTAAATCCTCTCCCATGGCCCACAGAGCCAGCAGTAGTGGACTATACCTTCTTTAAATCACCACCAATTCACAGTGGTCTAGGGGAATGAGAGCCATGGTCCAAGCATTAGTGTGAGCTGAGCTTGATGATATCCAGGAATCAGCCTTCATCGGTTATTAGAAGGGGGTCACCTATTGGAAATGTCTTGTTATGATGCTAGCCCATGGTTCTAGCCGTGTATGTGAGAGACATACATTTCATGACATTTTACATTACATTGCACCATGTGCATACTTGTATGGATAGATGATATAGGTTGCTTGTGTCTGTGTCCCTGGTTACTGAGACTTTGTCTCACACCTTCCATGACTAACATTTTAGGTGAAGACTTTGGTACTACTTCAAAGAGCTAGGCGGCAGTGAAATGCACCTTACCTAAATCACCACCAATTCGCGGTGGTCTAGAGGAAGGAAAACCACGGTCTAAGCACTAGTATAACCTTTAACCAGATTGCGTTAGTGTAAGGTGAGCTTGGTGATATCGTGGAATTAGTCTTCATCAACTGTTGGAAGGAAGTTACCTATTAGAAATGTCTTGTTATGGCACTAGCTCATGGTTCTAGCTGTGTATAAGGGAGACATACATTCCATTGCATTTTGCATTGCATATATTATAAGTACATTTGTGTGGATAGATGATATAGGTTGCTTGTGATTGTCCTCAGTTACTGTGACTTTATCTCACACCCCTTTCCCATGACTAACATTTCAGGTAAAGACTCTGGCACTAGTCCGAAGAAGACTAAGGATTCATAGATTTCTTTGCTTTGGAAACACCATTGGTAACTAGTAGTTTTGCCATTTAGTCTATGTAATAAGTTATGCCAAGTAGAGTTATATCTATGAATGTATGACCTTGTCATTTTGGGAGCAATGTTGTGTATGTTATATATGACTATGGATGATTATGTGATGGTATTAATGATGATGGATAGTTATATGCATGTAATGATGACTTGAACCTCAGTGTAGGCTAGTATGTTGGAGTGTGTGTTAGTGAGCTAGAATGGTCGTATGTGTGAGCCCAAAGGGGGTTTTGGGCCTTGTATGTATGTCTTGGGCATGTAGCCCTTTATATGGTTTTGGGGTTCAAGGGGGTTAATTCTTGAAGGAGTTATTTTTCTAGATTTAAACGTTTTTGAACAAGTTAGTTGAGCTAAATAGGGTTTGTGTGAATGGTTTTTAAGTGCCAAATTGCCTTGGTGGCAAATAGAGGTTGTTAGTTGTCAATTTTGGCCAAAAAGTGACCAAATCAGTTATAGGTGTCCAAAATCTCCATATGAAGATGGATTCGAGTGAAACTGATATCTATAGTTAGATTGGGATGAAAGTGACCAGTAGGAGATGAAATCAGGTCAATTGTTGGTCGGAGTATGAAGTTGTGTGCATCGAAAGTTCACCCAAAAAATTAGCAAATTGCTAATATAAATGTTGATATGGGCACTACGGCACCAGAAGCCAGGCCGCGGCGCCAGTCTCCTCTGTTCCAAAAATTTTTCAACTCGAGAGCACTCAGGCTGTGGCGGCACTTTAGAGGTCTCTGCGCTATGACCTGATTCGCATGTTTTGGTTTTGTTTAACTAGAAATTTGAAGTTTTAAATGATGTCTGGGAGTATTTTGGAGTAGGTCATTACATAGATTGCCATGATTCATTCTGCATTTTGCGCAAAGAGTTTAGACACTACCTAAACTTGGTTGAGAGGAAACTAAATCTCTTCTTGTAAGCTCATTCTGACTAAAGCTCCCTTGGTCAAAGCCTCCTCTAGAGAATTGCCCTCTGTCAAACTTGTTGAATCAAGGAGTTTTGATGATTTCAAATCAACTCTCAAGAGTTTGGAGTTAAAGATATCAAAGGTGCACAAAGAGTTCAAACGAAGAAATCCTGGAGAAATCTGTGCAAAATTTGTTGTTGGATGTTTAATTATGTTTAAATATGTGTAAAAGACTTTGATTTGATGAAAAGATGTTTTAGAAAACTTGATTTTATGTTAAATCATGAAATATTTGAAAAATATCCACCAACAGACGAAGTTTGAAAAGTTTACATTGTACTGTCATATTGGAAATTCGAACTTTGGCTTTGGAAATTCGAATTTCGAGTTAAAACTGAATAAGTCTGAAGAGATGTCTCTTTGACAGACGAATTTTGATTTTCCAAAATTCGAATTTTCATAAGTATCTGAAAGAAACTGTTGAGTAACAGACGAACTTTGAGTTTTCAAAATTTGAATTTTAGACAAAATGCAACTTATGAAAACTAAAGAAATTCGTCTGAAACAATGTCAAAGTTCATCTGAAATCAAGATTATATTGAGTTTCAAGATTGATCACTGACAGACGAACTTTGAACATGAAAATTCAAATTTCAGAAACTAAGGCTGTGAGTCTGTTACAATGACATGTTGACATATGAATGACAGTGTTTATAAATTCGAATGTTAAAGTAAGTCTGAAAAGAGGTCTCTCTAACATATGAACTTCACTCTTTTAAAATTCAAATTTCGAAGTAAATGAACTACTGTGTTGTTTAAGCCTGCTACGGACAGACGAATTTTGGAGTTCCAAAATTCGAATTTTGAGGGCACTGTAACAAATTGAAAAACACTATTCATACTTAACAGAAAAACTTTCTTCTTGAAAATTCGTATGTCACAACATGGAAACACTTTCTAAGTTTCAAAATTTGAATTTCACTTCAAGAACAGATGAACTTCAGTATTTTAACGTTGGAATCTTTAACCTTCGGTTCCTTCGAAATTCGTCTGTTGACCAAGCAAAATTCAAATTTCAGTATGTCAGAAGCATTAAATGCGGTTGGTTAACGGATAGTTTTTCAGAGTAAACGTTGGATAACTTGTCCAACGGATAGATTTTGTCTCTAACGAATATTTGAAACCTAAATCTATAAATATAACATCATTTGAAGTTGTGGGTAATGAAACAAAACTTTGTATATACTGAAACTCTGCCAAATCTTCTACTCATAGACTTTTACCCTCTTACTTCAATACTTGTATTTTCATATTCACTCTATTTAGAGAGTTTTACCTTTGTAACCAATCTAATCTTGATCTGAAAGATAGATTTTCTTATGAGGAGATATCACAAGGGATTGTAAAGCACTTTGTGAAAGTGTAGAAAGTGATTGAGTGAGCTCTAGAAAATAGAGCACTGACATTGTACTGTGGCATTTGCAAGAAGCCCGTTGAATTCTTGCTGAATAGTTGAAAATCTCAAGTGGTGTCTTGGGGACTGGATGTAGGTCAAGAGGAGAGACCAAACCAGGATAAATATCAGAAAAATTTTTAATCTTCCTAATTCACCCCCCCTCTTGGGAAGTCAGCCTAACTAATAAAACTGACCTCTGTTGGACTGATCTCGACCAAACCCATCACTACCTTTGCCAAAAAAGCATCTATTATATTGGCCTTTTCCTTTACTAGAACCACTACTACCATTAGTGTTGCCAGATCCTCTTCCATTACTAATACCTATAGCAGGTCCTAGGTAAGAAAAGACACAGATCATTGAATTTCTTCTCTCTTCCTCAATCTCCCACATTCATGGAGAGAGAACACATATCTTTACACATAAGTCCTCAAAGGACATAAATTCAACCAATGCCAACCTTATTGATTTCTAGGCAAGTTACCTTACACTTGTCATCAAGGTGATCCTTTAAGTAGGTGGAATATTTGGTTAGATCCGGGAATTGATTTATATAATTATCAGTTGATAAACTCCCTTGTTTGGAAGCTAGGAATTCAGCCTCTTTTTGCATTATCAGGGCAGGAGGGAAGTAATGTCTGAAGAGTCTCTCCTTAAATTGCTCCCCAGCTCATCGGAGCTCCTATGGCTTCCACACTTGGTAAAGCACTTCTCCACGAACGCTTAGCTTTCTTCTCCAATTTAAACACTGCTAATTGCACCCTTTACTCAGAGGTACAATGCATGACACTGAATATGGTCTCCAACTGGTCTACTCGTTCTTTAGCCATTGCAGGGTCCATTTTTCCTTTGAAAGCTGAGGGATTGAACTTTTGAAAGTCCTCGCATTGAGAGGAAATACCCCTTCTTCCAGTTCTTGGGGCCCTCTAATGCTCCACCTCATCCTCATCAATGTTATCTCCAATATTCATATCCATATACATGCTGGCCTCCTCATTAACATTACCATACTCTTGTTGATTCAACTGCTATTACATTCTATTCAATGTTTCACCTTGGGTATTAACTCAGTCACTTAGACCAACTAGTATCTCATGCATCTACCTCATCATATCACTATTGCTCTAACTTCTCTTGTGAGATATTTCTCCTATACACAAGTAACAATATGTTCACTTATATGACTCTGGACTAATATTGCAATGGGAATACACAAGTCTATGCAAATGAAATTATACCAAGTATTACCACAAACAAAAACAATGGCTTGAATGAGTGCTCTGATACTAAAATGTAATGACCTACTCCCAAAACACCTCGAAGGAACTCCTAAAACCTCAAAAACACAAAAATTCTAACAGAACCATAACAGGGCTGATCCACGGTAAGTTGCAGTATCACCATGACCTGGGAGAAATAGAACTGCTTGGCACCATGACACCCATATTAGTAACCATATTAGCAAAGTACTAATTTTTCGGGCAAACTTCCTAAGCACATAACTTTGTGCTTCGACCTTTGATTGACTCAATTCTAACTTCTGTGGGTCAATCTCATCCCAATCTAACTATGGACATCAGTTTTATCTCAATCCATCTTTGTATGGAGATGTTGGATACCCATAACCAATTTGGTTACTTTTGAGCCAAAACTCACAGCTTATAGGCCTCAATTGCCAACCTAGGTAATTTGGCACCTGAGGACCATTCATACAGGTCCTATTTGACTCAACCAACTTGTTTAAGAATGTTTCACTCTAGAGAAACCACTCCTTTGAGATTTGACCCCCTTGAACCCCAATTTCACTTAATGGGCTAATGCACAAACACATAAACAAGCCTAAAACCCCCTTTAGGCTCACACATATGGCCAATCCAGCTCACAAACACATGCTCCTACATTAATGACCCATACCATGGTCCAAGTCATCATCACACATAAATATAAACCATACATAGCATATCTGTACCTCGTCATTATCAAAATTATCACATATCATTCATCATCATCAGTATCATACAAACATTATCCAAACAACGAACAAGAGTCGAGTCACCTCCGATTATCCAAACATGTGCTACAACATTATAACATTCTCAATTAATATAATGTACATCTTAATCGAATCCATAACTTAACCAATTATACTTAACCCAAGGTTTTAACAACATATTCATGCACCAATGGGCCATACACAACCATTTAACACATGCATTAAAACATTAAATTCGGATTCTACACTTCCTCACCTATAATCAACCTAGGCTTTGGCCTAATTCATACATACTCCTTCTACAACTCAAACTCAAGCGTCAATAACACTAAATAACACCTCATTGATCCCTTAACAACCATTTTAGTTTGTGGAATCTTGACCTAATTAGGAATTTCATACATATACCCAAAATTCCACCCAAAAATTGAAGAGAAAATAGAGAAGGGGAAGCAAGAACCATTTGCTGACCAAGATTAAAGCTTCTTGAGTTCAAATTTCGCCCCTAAAGGTCAAAGAAATGAAGCCCTACGAGAGATCTTTTTCTTTCCCTTTGATTCTTTCTATCTCGTCCGACTAAAAGGCTTCAAATTTACTAAAGTTCGGAGTCTGGCACAATGGCAGGTGATAAGTTCATTGCGGCATGGTCCCTTTTTGTCAGAAATAATTATCCAAGTTCTAGCTCATTCACCATCGCGGCCCTGCTTCTCACCACAGTGTGGAGTGCTTCTGCCTCCTATTTGCTCTTCTTTTATCCTGGTTCCTCCGGTCTTGAACACAACATCAAGTTAACTTCCTGTTAGCTAGAGACCAAGTCTAGAATATTATACTGAGGGTTATTACATTATGCCTATTAGTAATTTGGAAGATGCTATTAGATAATTTGAAGTTCCAAACTAGGAAAGTATACCGTTAAAGCAATTAAGGGAGGATAGTTAGATGCTAAGAAGTAATTAAATATATTATAATTTTATGTTGTATCTTTAGTCTTAGAATCACCATTAAATCTAATTGTATTAATGTAGTTTATTTTCAGTTGCTTTCACCTTGTTGTTTGAGCTACTCAATTTAAGTGAGCATGTAAAATTGATACTCTATTGTGATTTGATACCAAATTTTTGTCAGAACAATATTTACTCATCATTATATTACTTTTGTTGGTCCTTATGCTTGTGATGGAAAATTTTTACAACAAAACTCACTTTATGTAATATCTAGTAGTACATGAATAAAACTCACATATATGATAGTTCATATATAGTCATTGTATATAGTACACACACACACACACATATTAAAGCATTTCCAAGTACATATTGTTTTTTCACTTTGATTCCAATTCATTCATCGAGAATAATGTGAAAACTGATGAACATAGGTCGGCCTTTTGGTGTAGTCAATTGGAAAGACATAAAAATTCTTATATATTGTTAAATTGACCTAAATTGATAAAAAAATGCTTATAAATTATAATAAGAATGCTTTTATTTAGCTTCTTCCTTTTTCACTTGGATATATATATGAAAGTTTCTAGCAAATGTATCATCATAATGAAACATAAAATTAATAGCAAGTTATACTATTCACAAGTTTGAATCAACTCATTTTTCAAATTCCATGCAATGTATAGAACTCTCCTAATTTTGTCTTTTGACAAACTTTGACAAAAGGAAATGGCCTTGCTAACACTACTCAAATACTTTAAATTTTATAAAAGCATAATTTGGATGTGGAAAGATTATTATGTAGTTCTAAAAACTATAAAAAGTGATGTGATAGGTTAATCTATCCCTCACACACATGTTATTTAAAATACATGATTATAACCATGTATGACTAGCTCAAGGATAAGGGTATGGTGGAATGTGGGTCATAGTGTGTATAGAATTTAGACCTTTCGATGTAATAAAAAGAAAAAAAAGAAACAACACATGATTCTAGTGATATGGATCCTCTAAAGACCTACCCTAGAAAACTAAGAAGATGCAAAATAGTGACTCAAGAATGCAGAAAGGTTATCAGCTAGAATTAAGAAGAAACCTGTATCCTATCTCCAAGAATTCTAATTGTAACGACGTCCACAAAGTTGATTACTTCTTATGGTAGGTTAGGTGTATTCTCAGGAGTACATAAAGAACTTAGAATCTCATTGAATAAACACTTCATATTATTAATCAACTTGGAAAAAACATAGGTCTAAATACATGTATATACAATGACATCTAGAACCCTCTAGAATGATTAGAAAGATTCTAATAAAATAGGCAAATATTTATTCCTAAAGTTAAGGGATCTTTTAGAATACACTAACTTGCTAAGTAAGGTAGATTATTATAGAAAACACTGGACAAAAAAACTAAATAAAAAGACAAGAACTTTCCTAAATTATTATTAGAGTGACTTCTACTTGCAAGTTAAGAAACATCTTTCTAGATTGCGCCTAACTTGCAAGTTAAGATAGAATCTTCTAGATGACATCTCACATGTTAAGAAACAATTATCTAGAGAGATACTTAGAAACAAAAAATGTGACTCTACTTACACACATAAAAACTTAACTAAATTATGAGCTACTTAAGGTTTAAGTAGTCATAATGGACTTGAGATTTAAGATAACACTTTGGGCAAATGGAATTACAATCTAGAACTTAACAAATAGAAACTTAAGGCACCTAAATATTGGGCTTTATCAAATAAACAAAAATTCTAGCCCAAAACACAAAATTAAAATACTAGAGACATAAAAGACAATGAACAACATAATCTTGGATTATATCTCATCTTGGACTTTAAGTAATTTCTTCAATCTACATCTTGTAATTTGTAGGATGACTAAGACTCATAAATATGGGCTTGAATGATGTGTTTATACCTTGTGGAAAATGGTAGGATGTACTCAAGCTTCTTGGTCCATGAAAGTACACTCTTGGATCCATTGAAGGATATGCCATGCTTCTTGGACTTAGTCTTCAGGATGTCGTACTTGGACCAATGAAAAATGCTATGTTTGCTATTGGGTTAGGCCTTGGAGTCATCATTATTTCTTCAAGGTAAAGGGGCTGTTCCTATGAGTAGATAGGGTTCCTTTGGAAGCATCTTGAGTCTCCATCACTCTGGGATTTAAAGTTAGGAGAGATAAAGTCTACTTTAGTGATCTTTATGTCACAAATAGATTAGTTTATGGTTGTCAGTTGGGATTGCCTATGGTGCTTGCCAACAAAAAAGTTAGTGTACATCTTGTGAGAATATTTTCAAATGAAGAGGTGTCTCTTGATTATATCATTAATTAATGGATGCTACTCTTCATAAAAAGGTTAATTTTCAAATAATTATTGATGAATAATAATGGTGGTTCATGAAATTATTCATGAATTATTTATTAGTCACCTAAGAGGGGAGTAAATTAGGTGATACAAGATTTTCACCCTTTTTAAAGCACAGCCCAATTTCACCAAGAGATACATTAGAATAGGGATGAACAGAGAGAATTTAGTAAAGCAATTGAAGAGAGAAGATGAAAAGCAATACACAGAGATTTATACTAGTTCAACCCAACCACTTGGCCTACATCCAGTCCTTAAGCCACCACTTGAGATTTTCACTATATCTCACAAGTTTGATCCAGGCACTTGTAAAGCCTCAGTATATCCCACGAGTTTCAGTAGGCACTTGTGAAGCTACTCTCCCAATACCCTTACAAGATGTGTAATTTCACTTAGTGTTTCCCTACACTAAGATTCTACTTAGAAATTGTAGAAAAGAATGATTATAGAATGGAAACTCTCTTTTGAAGTAAATAATATATTGAAAGCTCACTCAACGAGGTTGGTTTAACTATGAATGCTAACACAGAAAGATTTTATACATTGGGACAGTATATTGGCACAGAATTCACTTAATTCATTACCCATAAGTTCAAATAAGGTTCTATTTATAGATTTGTGGCTTAACTAGATATTAGATACAAGATCTATCCATTAGACATAAGTTCTAGTTGTTACTCTGTAAAAAGAGCTATCCACTAACTGCATTAAATGCATTTGACATACTAAAAGTCAAATTTTAAGGCTCAATAGATGAATTTTGCAGAGTCAGTACAATTATGTGTTTAATATTGAACCTTGAAATTTGTATATTACAAAGTGACATTCGAATTTCGAGTTTACAAAAGATATCTCATGTTATTTCATGCGAATTTTTATATTAAAAGTGCGTCTATTGGGTTTGAATAGTTCTTTCAAGTTTTTACAATGCACTTTAAATTAGAATTTTAGAGACCGAAATTTATCTATCAGAGGCATGTTCAAACCTCTAATTTACTTAATCTAATTCATTTAAAACATATGGTAATAAAAATAAGTAAATTTCAAAGATCAAACCACGTCAAGACTTAAGTGAAAATAAAATATGCATAATAGCTAGGTCCTCAAAAGTTAAGCTTCACTTTCACTTGGTCATTCCATTCTTGGCATGCTCCTATCTAATCTTCAATTCTTAGAGCATCCTTTCTCTTCTTCTTCATTGAGTGAGACATGATGTTGATTTTCCTTTCTTTATTCCAATGCTCACTTTTCCTTCTTGGACAATCTCACATTTAATATATTACACTTACAAACTAAGTAGTTAGTCCAATTTATATATCCAACTTGTATTATATAATATAAAAGGACAGTGGATATGTACATAGCATGTTACATGCATTATAAATATAGTTAATCACATGTTAATGCACATTTTACTTCTTTTAGGAACAATATATATGTCAGAAAAATATGATATATTTGTTCCTTATTATTCTACATTTGTCATCATCAAAACTTGTATTATATTAAACCTAACATTTATGACTCTAGAAAATGTTCATGAATTGTTTGAAAAGACACTTGAAATGATTCATTGAAAGACAAAAGGTTCATGAATAATAAAGTTCATGAAACAAGAAAAGAAATGTCTCTTTGTCTAAATTCAATGTACATATATTGGTTCATGAAACATCATAATAAACATGCATTGATTTATGAATGTTGTTTGTTTATTAAAGAGTTATGCTACTTCAAGAGGTACCCCTTCAATGCCTATAAATAGTTCCATAATCTTCTATCATTCAATCATTCACACAACAATAATTTTAACCTTTCTATCATTCTCTCAAATTCAACCTAGCTACACAAACTCGCTTTTATGTTTAAGTGCAAAGAAGATAAAAGCAAACTATCACTTTGTAAATACCATTGTTGTCAAAGCTTGAGTTTTGGAAGTGCAACACCTATTCAAGGGTCTTTATTGCATCCTATAGGAAATTCACCATTAACCCAAGTTGCACCAAAAATTTGGAATTGTTTGGGGCAATTTAAGCCTAAAGATTGTTGGTGGGAATAAATCATTGAAGTATAGAAGAAGAGGAGATTGAAGAGAAAGTTGCACATAATGTCTTCAAGGCATAGGATCCTTGATTAAGAGACACATTCAAAAATCAATGTACATACATTGTGATGGTTAATGAATCATTATATATACATTGAATCTAGACAATGAGACACTTCTTTTCATGTTTCATTAACATTATGATTCATAAATCATGTGTTTTTTTATGAACCATTTCAAGCGTCTTTGTTAAAACAATTATGAACATTTTCAAAAGTCATAATTGCAACATGAATTCTTTCATGAATCAACATAACTATACATCAATAGTTATTAAAACTAACGATTTTATGAAGAGTAACATCCTTTAATTAAGAATATGACCAAGAGGTACACCTTTTCATTTTGAAAAGTTTCTTAAATTAATAAGGTCTAAATTAAATCTTGTGGATCCTTTGATGAAAGGGCAGACAAGGGGTATGGTGTTGAAATAGGGATACTTCAAGGAGTCTAAGGGCTTGACTCTCAAACTCTTATTGAAATGATACGAGACACATGACTGTGTTGAAAATATCTACTAGAAAACGTAGTCTAGTTGATGCAGAATGAATAATTAGGATTTAAAATAAAGTATTTTATTAGGATATTGTGAATATCTTCTAGATTTAATTATATTTTATCATTTTTTTAGGAAGTGTTAGGATTTATATTATCTTTTATTTATTTCCTATATTATGATTTCTTTTTCTTTATGTTAGATTATTCTAGATTTTCCATTTGCTTTAAGTTGTTTGCATTTTAGTGAGGTTCCTAAGGTCTATAAATACTCTTAAAATTATTTTCTTGGCATATACCTTGATTATTGAGTGGAATTGAGTTGTTTTTAGTTAGACCTTTTCTCTATGAGTTCTTCCTTTTTTCCTTCCTTTCAATCTACTCTCTCCCCCACTTCTCCTTTTATATCATCTAATATCATAGCTTGATTTCCCTACATTCCATGCATGCTCTCATCACTAGAAAGTCCAAAAAAATTTTCTCTCTCTTTCGTCATAATGACAAAAAAATCTCAACAAAACCTTGAAGAATTTAAGAAGGTCATTAGGAAGCTTGTGGACCTTGAGATTAAAGTTGTCAACCATGAGAAACTTTGAGAGGTGAATTCAACTATGGAATTGACAAGTTGAAGAGAATGTATAAGGAGATGATGCAATCAATAAACAGATTAAGTAAGCAACGTGTGGGTAAGAAGATATAAGGTATACTTAGAAATATGAACGTTCACAAGGCGATCAACTTATGAGGTGGGCATATACTTCTCCTAGTCAATTTAAGGTTCCATATAATGAGAATTGTTAGCCCAAACAAGATAACTAAAATCATAATGTTAAGAGTCTTTTTCTTAAGACCGATAACCATCAGAATGACTACATAGAAGACCAGTGGGATGACCAAGAAACTAGAGACCATTATAATATGAGGCACATGTCATGCCTTAAATATAATCGAGAAGCTTATAGGCAGATTCCTCCTGAAGACATAACCAAGAAAGTCAAAGTCGAAGCTCGAGTTTGATGGACAATTCGATTCAAGTGCTTTCTTGGATTTGTTAGTTAGTATGGAAGAATACTTTGAGTAGTATGAGATGAAGCAAGATGTAAAGCTTAACTCTTCGGAGGAGAGTTCTTTCAAACAGGGGAGAATGAGTAATTAGGTTTTAAAATAAAGTATTTTATTAGGATATTTAGAATATCTTTTAGATTTGATTTTTATCATATTTTTAGGAATTATAAGGATTTATATTATCTTTTATTTTTCTTATTTTATCATTTCTTTTTCTTTAAGTTTAGGTTATATTATTTACATTTTCCTTTTGCTTTAAGTTTAAGTTTTTTCTATTTTAGTGAGGTTCCCAGTAGAGGTGGGGGGAAAAAACCCAGTCCAACTTGAAGAGGCTCGGCCTGGTGTGATCCTGGTCCAAGCAACCCTGAGACTGGGTTTTGAGTTGGCCTTTCAAACTATTTGGTCTAGCCTGGCTTGATCTGTATATATATATATAATTTTTCCCTAAACACTGTCGTTCTATCCTTAAGTAAATTTACTTTCTAATACCTATTTCGGCACTCCTAATCCTTCTCTTAGCCTCTCCTTCTCATTCTTATGTAATGCACAAGGCCGTCAATGACTGATAAGGCTGCTATTGCTCTTCTTGCATCTCCTCTAGTTTACTACCACCATTGTTGATGTAGAAGAAGGATCTCATGTTGGGTGACAAGATCTATTTGGGTTTGAGGTTGATCTATTTTAACTCTTTGAGCTCATCTTCCACTCATCTCCATCCTTCCATGCTTCTTCTCATCTCCTTTGAGGATATCGTCATTGTCATTACCGTCACCATTCGTCAAAGTGTGGATATTCAAGGTGCGTTCTCTACTTTTCCATGTGTGAGTCATTCAAGTGCTTCTCCTCCTCTCATTGCCAAACTCTAGATGTGAATTTTCGATTCAAGGTGCTTCATCATGTTTTTTCCCCTCAACTCATGATTATGTTATTTTGGGATTTCATCTTTATATATGAATTTTGTTGTTGTAATGCTTAATTTATGTAGATGATTCTTTTGTGTTTGATCTAAAATTTTGTTAATGTAATGGTTGATCTATTGATTTATTTTTTTGTGTAAATGAGGGGAGTTAAATGATTTTTTTTTTTGTAAAGATGAGGGTTGATGTAATGCTTTAATAATTATTTTTGTTGGTTATAAACAAAATTCTTTCCACTTGCATTAATCTTTAAAAAAAAAATAGGAATGAATGTCAATTTCATGCTTGATGAATGGGTTGTATATACAAAGCTATGAGATGAGCATGAATATTTGTTTCTTTATGTAATGCAGATTTTTTTTAAAAAAAGTCCAAGAACTGGTTTACCTTAAGTTAGACTAGTATAGTTATGAACTCGGCCAGAGCACAGGGTCAATGTATGAACCTAACCCCATCCTAGACTGAGCTTTGGGTTGTTATAAAACCCAGTCTAATCCAATCTGCCCTACGCCTAGTTCCTAGGATCTATAAATAGTCTTAAAATTATTTTCTTGGCATATATCTTGATTGTTGAGTGAAATTGAGTTGTTTTCAATTTTCTCTTTTCTCCTTGAGCTCTTCCTTTTTCCTCTGCTTTCAATCTACTCTCTCCCTCCATTCTCCTCTTATATCAATAGTGGTTTGAGATCTTATACGTAAGGCATGCATACCTGTTAAAATGGATTAATTGGTTCAAAGCTTGTCTACCACAATTAGTTCAGATAGGTGAAATCATGTCTTATTAAGTAAAGGTTCAAGTCTTAAAGACACCTTTACAGAAAACATGAGATTTTTTAAGTGATAAGAGTTTGTGTTCATTTTGAAAATGGTGGCAATTGTGAGAATATTTTCAAAATGAAGAGGTGCCTCTCGGTCACATCCTTAATTAAAGGATGCTCATATCATTTTTTTTAAATAATTATTGATGAACAATTATTTTGGTTCATGAAATAATTCATGAATAATCTATGATTCTTGAAAATGTTCATGAATTGTTTGAAAAGAAACTTAAAATGATTCATGGAAAGACAAAAGGTTCATGAATCATTAAGTTCACGAAATATAAAGAGAAATGTCTCTTTGTCTAGATTTAATGTACATATATTGGTTCATGAAACATCATAGTAAACATGCATTGGTTCATGAATGGTATTAGTTTATTGAAGAATCATTTTACTTCAATAGGTACCCCTTTAATGCCTATAAATATTCTCACAATATTCTATTATTCAATTATTAACACAACAACATTTTCAACTTTCCTATCACTCTTAGTTTCAACCTTGCTATACAAAATTGTGAGTAAAGTAGGATTACCTAAGAAGGGTGATTGAAAATTTTTCTACACAAGGAGAGAAACAAAATACCAAAGCTGAGTATTAAATTGAAACTAAAAAGAGATAAGGAAAAAAGAATCTAACGTAGGTATTTATACTGGCTCAACCTTTCCATTTGGGCTATGTCATGTCCGAAGCCACCACTTGAGATTTCTCTACTATCTTGCAAGATTCAATTGGGTTCTTGCAATTCCACAGTACAAAACACAAATTCTCTCACTAGAACTTGAAAGTTACTCCATATTCCCTTACAATGAGGGTAAACAATTATTCCCTTAGTGTTTACTCACACTAAGTTTTTTACCCAGAAGATGTAGATAAAATTTAGCAAGATAATCTCTCCAAAAGAATGGATATAAAACTATGAAGAACTCTTTCTCACTCTAGAAAGTGGTTAGGTAAAGCTTTAATGAGAGTAGTAATGAATCTTTAATGATTCAACAGCAATTCAAATCAACAATAGTTAATGTTCTTACCTACCAACTTAAATGAGATTATATATAGATATTTGACAATTTAACTATTAGAAATGAGAACTAGTAGTTATGAGTGAGTAGTAATGTTAACCTATTGGATTTAATACATTGTCGGAGGTTAGTTGACAAATCATGCAAGTTAGTGCCACAAACCTCAACTAGTCATTAAATGTATTTTAGAACGTTGAATTAAGTTAGTTGATAAACCTAAGGTAGTTGACTATCGAGTAAGCTAAAGCAAAGGAATAAGAACTGTATGAAAGGGTTTTCATGAAAATGTCTAAGGTTAGTAGACAAAGTTTCAAGATTTAGGTTACCTAGAAAGCTTTCTTCGTAGGTTAGAAGATAAATCTTCATAGGATATTACACCTTAGCCTACTAAGCTTCAAAAACTCAACACTTAGTTTTCTGGAAAATAGGGTTACTCGACAAACTTAAAGGGTTATTCGATAAAGCTACCTTTCCAGAAAAAAGTGTTGCTCTTAGGTTTATTAAGTTTGAAAACAAAAGTAACACCAAGGACTTAGGCTCTATTCCCATGTATTAAATCATAACTAAGTCCATTTATGTCCAATTGGTAACTTGAAACACGTAAAATGCCATAATAAAATATTTCCAATTTGGCACTATTCATGTGGTAAATTTATAACACCTAAAATTTCATAGAGACAGAAGGTTAAGGATTTCAATGTTGAACTTCAACATTCATTTGTTCTAGAGTAAAGTTTGAATTTTGAGTTTATTAAAATTATCCCAAGTTAGAACATACGAATTTTCATACTGAAAGTGCATTTCTTGAGTTTGAACAGTTGTCTCATGTTTTCATAGTGCACTCAAAATATGAATTTCAAAAGCTGAAATTCATTCGTCAGAAACTTATTCAACATGGCACAAGAATTCTCCTTTGTGAAATTCAAATTTTGAATTACAAAATTTGTCTATCAGATACATGCTCTAACGAGACTTACAAGTCCTTATTTTGAAATCTGAATTTTGAAATCTATAGTTCATTTGTTAGAAAGGGTGACTCTGAACTCTCTTTGAACTTCATAAACATTTGAATTTTGACTAAGCTTCATACCAAATTTACACATATTCACTAATAGTGCTTAGCCCGAAATTTGAATTTCATAACTGAAATTCATCTATCAAAGATGAAACCTCTGCATATTTGAATTTTTTCAAGCAAAGTTCGAATTTTGCATAAAATACAAGTGAGTTAATTAGCAAAATTCAACTGTTAGTCAGTATTTTTCAAAACTAACATATGCTAACATAGGAAAACTTCCAAATAACATATTTTGATGTTGTGGTAACTTAAAAGAAGTAAAGATCAAAGCTTTTTACCTAGATTACTATTGGTGATTATGCCCTAGGCCAATAATTGTATTATGAATATTGTGTTTCATTGTATAAAAAAAGAAGGTTTTTTTTACATTATTATATTGTTTGCATGTTTTTCCTTATAATAATATCCTTGGATAAATTATTTTATACTAAATATCCCTAGTCAGTCATCTTTGTGGGAATAATGATGAATTAAGACTAGTATGATTTTGATTGATAGCTATGTAATAATTATGTATAAAGATACTAATCAAAATCATAAGCCCCTGTTAGAGAATAGGCGCTAGATTGACAAGTCATGAGATAGCTGTATGAATTAAGTCATAAGCATATCTCATATATAACCGTGTCACTAAGCCCTCAGACCTGAGATCACCATAGCTTCCTACATGGGGAATACTATATTTTGGTAGAGTCAAAAGTCACATTTAATTGGGAGATCATAAAGCTATGATTGAGTATAGTGGAACTCGTGTGGAGGAAGATGAATGGTCAAGATGGAATTTGTCCCTCTAATTAATAGAGAGATATATCTAGGCCCCTCGATGAGTGAGACTGAGAAAATGCATGACCGTGCTTAAATGGAAGAGTTTCCATTTGTTCTGTCAGTCTACTCGGAGATTGAAAACGTGATGGTCGAATAAAATGAGGATGACGTTTCCATGCCTCATACTTGACCTATATATCATGAGACAAAAGGGATGTCATCGGGTTATATGATAGGTTGTATCGGATCACCGATCTCATATGATTTGGGTAGTCACAATGTCTTGCTAGAGGCCACTTGTGACTTGTGGGTCCAAAAGTGTTATTAGTCCACTGCCAACATCATATGAGCCTACAGGGTCACACACAAGAATAGGCCAACTCGAGCTAGAATATCCAAATTCATTGAATCTAAAATGTGTCTAGATTCGATGAATTTAATGTTCAATTTAGGGTAACAGAATTATATATATATTTGATATATATATATATATATTAAAATTTGAAATATATATATGCTTGATATATTATATATTTGATATATATATTTTGAAATATATATATTGTTCAAATTAATTAGTTTTAAATTTAAACTAATGTCATATTCTAAATTTGAATTTAAACTAATAATCTAAATTTGATTTTTATGATAAATTAAGTCTAGATTTGATTCTAGATATATATTAGATAGTTAGTTAAAATTTAATCAATTAGATAGATTTAAATTCAAATTAATTTATTTAATTAATATTTGATTTAGTTTAAATTATTGATTTAAATTAAATAAGTATCGAATCCTATCTATATATTGATATAAACTAGGATACAGATTCAATAGAATTCGAATTACCCTAAAGAGAGAGCGACCGTACACTCAGAAAGAAAAACTGTACTAATGAACAGTGAAGGCATACGTAATTGTATGGAATTGTATAGACATCACAACTAGAGGTGCTAGCAAGCCGTTCAAGTTGGGCTGACTGTTAATGTAGATACCGGTTAGGGATCTGACTAATCTGTTAGTTCTTAGGGTCCAACGAAATGAAAAAGAATATCAAGGGACGCACCAAAGATTAATTCTTTTTCTACATCTCAATAGAAACAACATTAATGGGATGGGAGGGAATTTCTTATAGTTTTTCCATTGTGTGTGTAGTGAAATTCCCAAGAATTACAAGAGGAAAAATCCTAAAAACTAAGTCTTCTCATGTTCTTCTTTGGATTTCTTCACTTGATCCTTTCACATTCTTTGGATGCTTTCCTTTCCAAGCCCCATTTTTTTGGAATCATCAAAACTTTTCATTCAACATTCACCCCCTTTGGATGATAACAAAACAACTTGCAAACTAGATTAATACTTAGATTTGCTTCGAAGAGCTCCCCCTCAACATATACATTACAATTCGAATATAAATATGGCACATGTATTAGAGTTGAATAGAAAAGGAAATATGGAAACACATTGCATTCATTTGCAAGTTTAATACTGAATTTCAATCAAATTCAACCAAGTTCTACAGGAGTACAGATAGGCAAGGTGTAACAGATACAGAATCACACAATATTAAGATCTAAGCCCTAATGTTCTCTATCTTGTTACTCTTTTCTGGCCTTGAGCTTGATCTTCATCTTACCATGTGTTTTTCTTGATTGCCAAATCAACATAAGCAATGTGCAACAGATATAGAATCATACAATCCTGTGATCTAAGCCCAAAGGTTCTTTATTTTCTTACTCCTTCTTGGCCTTGAGCTTGATCTTCTTCTTGCCATGTGTTTTTTCTGATTGCCCAGCTTCAGATTGTCTAGCTGTAGCTTCTTTAGTTTGCCTTTCCTTCTTCTCTCCCTTTTTAGCATCATTAGACATGGGAGCTTGTACAGAGGGAGAAGGTATTTGAGAGATGGGAATAGCTTGAAAAGGTACTAAAATGAATGGCACAGAGGGAGGTATTGTTAGAAGATTGTTATCAGCATTTGAGGTTAATTCTTGAACATCCCTTCTAATGTTGACCAGTCTAGCCCTTTGTTCCACTGAGAGGCCATATCCAGAGGATGGGGGCTGAGGAAAGGGTGGAAGAAATATTTCAACTAGTCTTTGCTTTTGTGCTTGCACTATAACATTATGTATAAGAGCATCAAGGTACATATATTGCACAATTCCAATTTCCTCATTAAAAGTAGCTTGAATAATTAGAGAATTGGTGAGATCAGTAACAAACTTCTCCATTTGCTTAGTCTCTTATGTGGATAGAATTAATTCCTAAGCAATGTCCTCAATCACTAGCTCATAAGAGCCTTTCTCATTGGTGGTTTCTTCTTCCATAGCATAGTCTAGAGATGGACCAGGACTCGTTTCATTGCTTGAAGCCTGTGAAGTAGTAGTAGTAATACTAGCAGCAGTAACAACATTAGTAGCAGCAGCCTTAGGGGAATCTATCTCAAAAGGGCTTGACATTTGAGGAAAGACATATTTGGTTGGTTATAAGATACTGGTCTGAGGATGTGCTAATATGGTTAGAATGGACTTTCTAATATCTTGAGAAGCATAAACTATTTCCTTGAGATTCTTAGTCAGTTGAGTTATTTGACTTTGTAGATATGCATACTGAGCATTTTATTCATCCCTCATACTGATCATCATCTTTGACAGGGAATCAGAGTTCTGGCATAGTATTACCAGTGGCTATAGAGGTGGAAGGGGTTTAGGTTACTGAGTAGTAGGTGGTTGGGTTAGCTATGGTTCAGGTTGTATGGTAGGTGTAGCCTCAGATATAGCCTTATGTTATTAAGACTCTCTCCCTTCATAGAATAAATCTTCTAACTTACCGGCTCTCTTTCCAATCCATCTCCCTTCCTTTCTTTCAATCCTTATCCTGATGAACTCTTCTTCTTTTAATACCTCAGTTGGCTTCCCTTTGCCTTTTTCCAGATGCTGTATTTTGGCAAATTTGAGTAGCTTGGTGATAATGGAGGCATAGGGCAAGGTTGAGTCTTTTCTTTGATCCCTAGCCTTGATTATTCTCTGGAAGATGGTATTACCCATATTTAGCACTTTTTCTTGTATCAAAGTAGTCATCACACGAGCCTCAGCCCTGGTGATCAGATTAAAGCTTCCTTTTTTGTTGAAGATGATCCTTGACACTATATAGTGCAAGACTTTGGCTTGTATACTGAGATTAGAAGGCTTCACAAGTTTTAGAGGAGGCCTATTGTCATGCCTTCTGAAGAAAACATCCAAGATTGTGCTTCCTTACAATTCAGAAGTTTCCTATGTTCCTTATTTGCATCATCAGCCTTATCCATGAATTTGGAGGTGGAGATATTAATCTTGAATCCCTCTTGTCTAGGAATCTCCAAAGCTTCATTAATATTCTCATGTGATAACCATAGATTCCAAGACCTAAGTGTTACTTGGTACTTCCTCTTCTTATCTTATATTTCAGTGCAACATACCAAGTCTTAATTACCTTATCATTTTACCTTTCCTTAATCTCTAATAAATTCTTATATTTGCTCATCCAAAACCTAGCATCAAAGTTGTTGGAAACCAAAAATTCCTTCAAATTAGTACAGTAAGGAGTTATTAGCTTCTTTACCATAAACTTCGTGGTATACTCCTTCATGATTTAATTAGAGCAACAAAGAGGCTTTGTTGTTAACTACAACTTTTTTGACTCAGTGCTAGATGCAGGGGCAGTAGGGATTGCTTCTTTGATTCAGCTTTAGAGTTGTTTTCTGCTTCTTAAATGGGATCCCTTAACTGGATTTGGTCTTTCTTTTCTGGGTTTCTCCCTCCTTTGAAGCATATTGCGATTTAGTTACATGTTTGGGCCTGACTTCCTCCTTTTTAACATTAGCATTTTTAACTCTAACCATTTTTGTGAGAGATTTGAGTTGAAAGATGATCTAAATAGGTTTATAAGGTTCAGGTTGTAGTTTAATTAGTGGAAAATAGAGTTTAACCAAAGGAATTTAAGAATGATTAAGAGAGGAGATGAATCGTTTTAGTTAAAAGATGAATAAGGTTGCATTTGTTCAGAGCGTGACCTTTTGGATTAGCTTATGCAATCGTTTGACAGAAAAATTTTGATAGTCAACATTCAAATTTTGTTTAGTTATGTTGCCTATGTATTCAAAGAAATTGTCTTGACATATGAATTTTCAACCTTGAAGTTTATCTGTCAGAGACTTAACATACGAGGGATGACTTCAACAGATAAATTTCAGTCCTAAGATTCAACTGACAAAGACTTAACATCAACAAATACTTCAACAAATGAATTTTGTGCTCCTAAAGTTCAAATGTTAAAGTCTTTTACTAAAAGCAAGGATACAAAAGAGTTTTAATAGATGAATGTTTGGGATTCAAAGTTCATATTTTAAGATTTTATGAAGAATTATCTAAAATGTGAATGTTGAACCATCAAAATTTGAATGTTGCTCACATAGACAAGACAAACACATATACAAGGATTCAAAATTTGAATTCTAATTTCCTAATAGACTATTAATTCAGATGGTTTTGATGATTCTAAACAATATTGAACTTGGAAATCCAATATCAAAGGAACACAAGTCATGTGTAGAATAAAGTTAGAGATTCCTGAAGGTTGGAGAGTTGTTTCATGTATTTTAGGAATCCATTTGTGAAAAAAGGTAGTTAAGCATTCAATTTCGATTATCCTAACATTGAATGAGGCATCTGCTTGCATGATTTATGATTAGCTCATGTTTTCAAAATGGTTTTCATGAAAATAGTTACTTTATGCACATAATGTTTAAAGGTTATGAGGATAAAGTCTTAATTAAAAAGTTGTTTCTAAGTTTTCTCACTTTGTTTTCATGAAAAGGTTTCCCTTATGTGCATAACTAGTTAAGGTTATGAGGATAAAGTCTCAATCTCAAAGCTTTTCTAAATGTTCCTTTGATTTCATGAAAATGGTTGAGGTTATCCAGATAACATAGCTGTGCACTATATCCTCAAGTCTGTCAAGGTGGTTATCCTGATAAGGTGGTTACCTTATTCACATAAGGGAGAGAACATTAAAGGTCAATCATACTATGCAGCCCGTTATTCGCTTAACCTAGGGAGGTTATCCGTATAACGTGTGTTACAGAGCACTTAGACTCTTCTCTATTAAATAGGTTATCCGTATAACCTATGTTTCAGTACCTTTGGACTTTCCTCGGTTAAATAGGTTATCCGCATAACCTAGGGAGGTTATCAGCATAACCTATGTTACAGAACTTATAGTCCTTCTTCAGTGAAATGGGTTATCCACATAACTTTGAGAGGTTATCCTAATAACCTATGTTTTTCAAAAATTCAGTTTGAGAAAATTTAAAGTTATCCAAACAACTGAGTAGGATTTCATGAGAATGTTTTTGAACAAAAACTTAGTCATTTTGGGATGAATGTTATCCGCATAACCTAGGCAGGTTATCCACATAACGAATTCATAACATTGAAACTAAGAGGCAACAGTCACCCTTTATTTGCATAACCTAAGGAGGTTATCCACATAACCTTTGACAGACATATTTAATGCGATAGGTGAATGGCTTTTTTTTTTAGAGCAACAACTAATTCTTGTTTCTAACAAATAGTTTTGCTCCAAAACTTTAAATAGGATCTCATTTAATTTGTTGGGTAATGAAGAAAAACATAAAAACGCCAAAACTTTGCAGAATTGATTACTGATTCATTCAAAGCTTACTTACTATTTGCTTAGCTCATTTATTGTTCTTAAACTTTCATACCCACTCTTTTAAGAGAGATCTTCATATCTTGATCTGTATATTTCTACACACTTGTAGATAGTATTTAGTGTGAGAATATATTAAAAGAGTTGTTCTTACTCTTGAGTGAGAAGAGTAGGAGAGTCTTGTTCAACTCAAATTTTGAGCTGGAGTGCACTGTGGTTTTTGCAAGAACCTATTCAAATCTTGTAAAAGATAGTGGAGATATCCCAAGGGGTGGTTTGAGGACTGGACGTAGGTCAAGTGGAGTAGACTGAACCAAGATAAATCAATGTGTCCTCTTTACATTTACTTTGCAATTGCTCTTTATTTCTTATACTCTGTATTTCAGCAACTTTTTATTATCAATGCTATATTTCATTTTCACAGAAAAATCCAAACTTTCTAATTCATCCCCCTCTTGGAAAACCAGCTGAACTAACAAGTAGTATCAGAGCCCAAACTCCGAGTTAAAGGATCTAACAATCAGGAAGAATACATGGCTAGTTTTGGTGAAGGTATTCTTCCAGAAGGAAACATCACCAACAGACCTCCTAGTTACAGTGGAGAGCATTATGGACTGGAAGATTAGGATGCAAATCTATCTTCAATCCATTGACTTGGATATTTGGTTAGTCATCCAGAAGGGAGACTTTATCCCGATAAAACTGCCAGATGACGGGAAATATAGGGAGAAACCTGAAGAGAAATGGAACAAGAAGGATAAAAGAAGGGCCTTTTTCAACTATAAAGCTAAGCATTACCTAGCTAGTACCCTCAACCAAGGTAAATTCTATAGGGTGTCCCAATGTACAACAACAGCCAAAGGTATGTGGGACACTCTGGAGATGCTCATGAAGGAACAACCAGGGTGAGAGAAAATAAATCGAATTCATGCATAGGTGAATATGAAAGCTTCAAGATGAAGGATGGTGAAAACATCAAGGATCTATAGAAAAGATTCACTCTCATTGTGAATCAGTTGAAGAGCCTTGGGAAGGAATACACTCAATCTAAGAAAGTCAGAAAAATCCTCAGAGCTTTGCCCATTGAGTGGCAACCAAAGGTGATGGCAATAGAAGAAGCTAAAGGGGAATTAATGACATTTGTCACAGAACTCTTTGAAAGCCTTGAAGAATATGAAGGGAAGCTGAAGGCCCTTAAAGAATCTTTATGTTATGACAAGAAAAAGAAAAGCCTAGCTCTCAAGGTAGAATCAGAAGATGATGATGATTCAGAAGAAGAGATGATGGCTATGTTGGTGTGAAGATTCAGAAAAATATGTGGAAAGAAGAAATTTAGAAGATTTGCAAAGAAAGATGGAGCCACCAGCAACATGAAAGATAACAAAGACTCCATCATATGCTATGAATGCAAGAAACCTGGACATATCAAATGGGAATGTCCTTTGCTGAACAGGAAATAAGTAAAGGACAAGAAGGCTGATAAAGGGAAAAAGATGAAGGCCTTCAGATCTTCCATCTGGGGAGATAGTTCAGATGAAGAGGAAGCAGCAAAAGATGATGAAATTGCCAACCTATGCTTAATGGCTCAAGAGATTGTAGAGGAGGCGAAGAATCACAACTAAGACAATGATAGTGATTCTGAGGTAAATGATTCAAAACCTTCCTACAATGAACTGCATGATGCATTCAATGATCTGATGGCTGAATTTGTCAAAGTATCTAAATAGTTGCATCAAGCTAAAAAGAAAATACACAAGCTTGAAAGAGAATCTCATATATCTTGCACTGCCTCAAAGCTTTCTTATTCTTCCATTAGTTCTATGTCTTATGCATTGAGTTGAGAGATAAGAACAGTTATCTCCACAAGACATGCTGAAAGTGTTATTGGGAAATCAAGTTGTAAGTTAAAACAAAATTGGTCTAGCATAAGACCCATGTACGGTTAAAGAGAAACTGAAAAATAAGAAACAAAATCTGTACCTAAGAAATTTTTTGCATGCTAATAACATTAAACCAGCTCAGAGTATAGAGTCATTTCCAGCCCCTAAAAATTAAAAAGATAGATATTATTGTCATTATTTCAAATATGCATCTTTTTCCTCTAACTCTTTCTCCACTTGTCAATTTTGTAACAAGATGGGTCATATGTCCTCCACCTGTATATATAGGAAGGAAGGAAATGGCAATAGAATGAAATGAGTTCTCAAGGATTCCTCTACCAACAAGAAAGGACACCAGCAAATATGGGTACCTAAAAGAAAGAACTAAAATTTATTTTGTAAGTGTCTCTCAAGGCAAAGAAAAGCAACAAATGGTGCATAGATAGTGCATGTTCGAGACACATGATTGGAGACAAAGAAAAATTCATTGTGCTAAGAGATAAGAAAGGAGGAAAGGTTACTGTTGGTGGTGACCAATCTGGCAAGATAGTTAGCATTGGAATAGGAGATTAGCACATGTTGAAAGAAACCTAGAAACATCAATTGAAGAAGTTCTGTTTGTGATAGGGCTCAATCATAACTTGTTGAGTGTGAGCCAAACCTATGATAGAGGCAACTATGTTTTGTTTGATTCTAACTACTGTCTAGTCATCAGAAAGAGTGATCGCAAAGTCATTCTCAAGGTAGAAAGAGACGATAATTATTACACTATTGATTTAGATGAATTATCTGTAGTAAACTCAAAATGTTTAATAACTAAAAATGATGATAGTTGGCTATGGCATAGGAGATTAGCACAAGTTAGCATGCATCAATTGAACAAGCTTTTTAAAAATGACCTTGTTCTTGGATTACCCATCATCAAGTTTGAAAAAGATAAAGAATATAATGCTTGCCTTAAAGGGAAATAATCAAAGCCCTCATTCAAAACAAAAAACATTGTCTCTATAACTAGACTACTGCAATTGCTTCACATTGATTTAATAGGTCTTAAACATACTAAGGGTAATGGGGATAACTTATATGTACTAGTTGTAGTAGATGATTACTCTAGATTCACCTCGATAATATTTCTTCCCTTTAAAAATGAAACGTAGGATGCTTTTCTGATCTTAGCTAAGAAAATCTAAAATAAAAAAGGTTATTCTATTGTATGTATTAGAACAGATCATGGTGGAGAATTTGAAAATGCTAAATTTGCTGATTACTGTAATGAGAAGGGAGTAGAGCATAACTTCTTAGCACAAAGAACACCTCAACAAAGTGGAGTTGTGGATAGAAAGAATAGAATACTCAAAGAAATGACCTGTGCAACGCTGAATGAAAAAGGATTGCCTAAGCAATTCTAGGCTAATGCAGTGAGCACAACATGCTACTTGATGAATAGAGCATACATCAGACACATTTTAGGCAAGACTCAATATGAGCAGTACAAGGGAAAGAAGCCTAACATTTCTCATCTTCTTGTCTTTGGATGCACTTGGTATGTCCACGACAACAGCAAAGACAATTTGCGTAAGTTTGATGCCAAATCAGATGAAGATATATTTCTTGGCTACTTAAATAGGAGTAAAGCATATAAGGTTTTCAATAAAAAAAATGGAACTATAGAAGAGTCTGTGCATGTGGTTTTTCTTGAAAATGAAACTGTGTCTAAGTATGCTAATGATGAGGATAATCTAATTTCTAGCTTTAAGAACTTGAATGTTTCTGAAGAAAATATAACTTAACCTCGTAAAATATCTGAATCTGCTGATGTTGAGGATGATATTAAGGAGAAAAGTAATGAATGTGAAATCAGTGAAGAAATTTCTCAAGAACTCCCTAGAGCTTGGAGATATCAAAGGAACTATCCAGTTGATCTAGTTATTAGGAATGTTGAAGAGAATGTTAAAACCAGAAGACAACTTAGGGAACAAGTGAATAATTGTGCATTTATATCTCAAATTAAACCTAAGTGTACTGAAGAAGTCTTAATTGATGAATATTGGATTCAAGTTATGCAAGAAGAACTTAATCAGTTTGAAAGAAATCAGGAATGGGACTTAGTGCCTTGGCCCAAGGACCATCCTATTATTGGAACAAAATGGGCTTTTAAAAATAAACTTGATGAATCAGGAATGTCCATAAGGAACAAAGCTAGACTAGTAGCAAAAGGATATAATCAAGAGAAAGGCTTTGATTATGAGGAAACTTTTGCTCCAGTTGAAAGATTGGAAGCAATAAGAATTCTCTTAGCCTATGCTTCCATAAAAGATATAATGCTATATCAAATGGATATGAAAAGTGTTTTTCTGAATGGTTATATCATCGAAGAGGTTTATATTGATCAACCTCCAAGTTTTGAGGACTCAACTAAACCAAATCATGTATATAAATTGAAGAAAGCTTTATATGGGTTAAAACAGGCACCTAGAGCATGGTATGAGAGACTAAGTAATTTTCTAATTGAAAAGGATTTTAACAAGGGAAAAGTTGATACAACCTTGTGTACTAAAAGAGAAAATAAAGACTTGCTTATTGTAAAAATTTATGTTGATGACATTATATTTGGTGCTACTAATGAGTCTTTGTGTAAAAACTTTTCGAAGATAATGCAGGGTAAATTTGATATGTCAATGATGGGGAGTTGAACTTCTTCCTTGGACTGTAAATCAAACAATATGATGATGGCATCTTTCTCAATCAATCAAAATATCTCAAGGAGCTGCTAAAGAAGTTTAGAATGGAAAATACCAAACCTATAGGAACTCCTATGGCCTCTGCAACTAAGCTTGATATGGATGAGGAGGGAAAACTCTTTGATATAACTTAGTATAGGAGAATGATTATTTCCTTGTTATACCTAACTGCAAGCAGACCTAACATTATGTTTAGTTCCTGTATGTGTGCTATGTTCCAATAATTTCCCAAAGAGTCCCATGCAACGGCTATGAAGAGGATTTTCATATACTTGCTAGGAATCACAAATGAGACTTTGGTATCCAAAAAGAAATAGAGAAAAGCTCATAAGTTACATAAATGATGACTTTGCTTGATCCAAAACTGATAGAAAGAGTACAAGTGGAACTTTTCAGTTTTTGGGAGGTTCTCTAGTGACGTGGTGCAGTAAAAAGCAAAATAGTATAGCTCCTTCCATAGTAGAAGCTGAATATGTAGCTGCAGGTAGTTGTTGTACATAAGTCCTTTGGATGAAGCAGCAACTTGAAGATCTTGAGATTGAGATGAAGGAAATCCCAATAAGATGTAATAATCAAAGTACTATCAGCATCACAAAGAATCCTGTCATATATTCAAGAAGAAAGTACATTGAAATAAGACATCACTTCATAAGGGATCGTGTTTTGAGAGGGGATGTTAAGTTGAAGTTTATCTCTACTGAAGACCAGCTTGTAGACATATTGACAAAGTCGCTTGTTGAAGACAAACATGGTAAAATCAGAAGAGAATTGAGAATGGTAAATCCCAATAAGTTATAAATATTTTATGGAATCTGCTTTACAGTTATGATCTAGTTAATATAAATACTGACTTAAGCATCGAAGTACCTAGAAATTTGTTTTACAGGTACTTCTAAATTTAAAATGGTGAGGATCTAATAAAATGAAGAACGTTGCATGTTGAAATGGAGTTACTATGAAAACAAAAGGCTTATGGGGATAACACTGCAGTTTGTAAGTGTTTATGAATCTTTCTAATATGCTTATTCGCATAACCCATAGCCTTATACTGAAAAGGAATTAATTTTCTTGTACCTAAAGGTTCATTGTTTGAGGTTTTTTGAATAAGGTATGAGGCTTTTCATGAAAATAAGAGCTAATGAGAAATTCTGGTCTCTGAGATGCTCAATTTTTGGATAAGATCATCACCTCATGCGCATAACCTACCTTGTTTGCTTCATTATATGTGCATTATGAAAATTGATTTCAGCAAAACCTGCCTACCTTATTTGCATAAGGTTACATCCAGAGAAGTAGTTCCAAAAGAAAGAACGTCATTCGTATAAGATGGCAAGGTTATCCGGATAACTTATTGATTGCTAAATTTCTGTGTGTTTTCTATGAAACTCTTTTTCATGATAATATGGGGTGCTTGTCCGATAACACTTTTCCTTTCCCATCTGTCTCAATTTGTATTAACTCGGTTTTGTGGACAACTAAAGGACCTTATCTACATAACCCAGCAAACTGTGCCCCTGCATATATTCTCTTAAACTCGTTATTCATATAACCTCCATACGTTATACACATAACGTTGAGACTATATATAAGAACCTTTGATTTTTAGCAGTCTCCTATATGGAAAACCTATCCATATCATGAAAACCTCCATTCGTACTCCTCAAGTCTTTCAAAATCATCCAAATCCCTTCCAATTCCTTAAATTCAAAACACATTTCGACCTACTCTAAACATCATTCACCCAATCATATCATCTGGAATCACTACTATGGCTATAACTAAAGGAGGGAATTAAAGCAAATGACCACAGTGTAATGTGAAGCTCAAATATACAACAAAATCACCAACCCAAGGGAAAAGGAAAGCTAAATCTGGTCCAAGTGTTCCAACAAAGAAGCCTAGAACACAAAAATCAAAAGAGACTGCAAAATTTGAGCCTTAAGCTGACAGTCATGTAAGTTCATCTACAATTGAATCTGAGCATGCTCTTTTTATAGATGAATTAATTAGCATAAGAATATTAAAGGAATTATATGAGGCAGACTTTAAGAAGCATAAAGTTGTCAAACCTTATTTTGTTAAATTAGAAGAGTTTCTCGAGAGGAATAAGTTTGAAACTACTGGGCAACTTGAGAACTATAAATGATTGATAGAATTGAAGGAAGAATATGATGAAGAGGTTATGCGTGCATGGTACAACTCCTTAAGGATAAACAATGAAACAAAAGTGCTTGAAGTGTAGCAGAGGAAAAGGTGGATAGCACTGCATCCTGATTTGCTCTCTGAGATTTTGAACTTGCCCACTGGAGGAATCATTGTAAAAACTAATATCTCAAAGTATCCCTCTGAAGATGAGAATGTTGATGAAGACAATGGAGGAGAGACAAACTTCAAGTGGAGCACAATTGTATCTAACCTGCTTAGGCAAAGGCAAAATATACCTTCTGAAGGGAAAATTGCTCTAAGTCATCTGAGTGTTGAGAACAGGGTCCTCCAATACATTGTTTCATGAATGTTCTTCAACAAAAGTGGAGGTTACAACTATCTGTCCAGAGGAGAATTCCAAGTTATGGTACTGCTGGTAAAAGGAAAGGCAGTAAACTTGATTGAAATCATCCTACAGAGAATGTAGAAGCTAAGAACTTACAGGCAGGATTCACAATTACCATATGGGCATCTCATCACCATAATCCTGAAGTATCACAACATTCTACATATTAAGAGATGACCTACATTGCTTCCAAAAGATTTCAATGAGAAGGCACTGCAGAAGATGGGGATGACTTTATCAAATGGCAAATAGATTAATAAGAAAAATGAAACTAAAGAAAGTGAAGCAGGATCTAAATCAGCAGATGCAGATACAATCAAGAGTCATGAAGATATTGATTACAGTTCCTCTTCCTCCTCACCTGCTAAACCACAACAGCTTTTTCACCCGGAACCTCATACTTCTACTCCTACACCAAACAAACTTGATGAATTCCTAGCCACTAATCTGCCTACACCCTCTGACATTCCTACCGTGTACCAAAACCTATTTTAGATAGCCATGGCCACTAAGAGAAGACACAGAAAAGATGCCATCAATCTTGGGTATCTCTTTGTTGAGATGCAAGAGAAATTTGAAGCCAAAATTGTACACCTTACCCAAGAAGTAAAACTCCTGCATGAACAAATAACCCCTGGTGTATCTTGGCCTTTCTCATCACCTATCCATTCACCTCCATCGACATATACTGGTACTACTGCTTTTCCTGAGACTTCTATAAAGTCCCAACTTGCTAATGTAAACATTCCTTCTACCTCCAAGTCTGCTGCTTTATTAGAGGATCTGGGTCCTAATTTAGACTATTGACTTGAGGATAAGGAACCTGCCTAAATGGTGGAAACTAACCAAAATTAGGATATAGCTTTAGTCCATGTACCTGAAGGAGACTTCGTTCACCAAATCTATCTCCAGCACAACAGATAAAAACTTAATGCTCTCTTCCCTCCTCCACCTGATCCAATTTCCTTTGAGGGCATTAGCTATCTAGTTGACATAGCTGTGCAAGAAGTGATAACCATTCCCTCAGATACCTCTCCTGCTTTTCATCCTACTGTTTCTCTTCCTATAGTGATGCCAGAAATTCCTTTTATCCCAGTGTTTCCTTCTGCTCCTCATGTTCATACTAATATGCCACTTCGGCCTATCCTAGTGTCCTCAATTCCAGCTCAAGCTTCCATATTCCCTCTTTCTTTTGATGAGAGACTTCAAACGGTTAGGGAATAGACAGCCAAAATTGACTAGGACATTGGTCGAATAGATGCTGAAGCAGCTCAATTCCCTTTAATTGCTAATGACAAAAAGGGGGAGAAAGAAAAGATAGAGGAGAAAGAAGATACAATAGAGAAAGAAAAGAAGACAAAGAAAGAGAAAAAAGTCTAAGAAGAAAAAGTCAACCCCCAAGAAGAAAAATGATTAACTGAATTAAATGAAACAGTTGCTATTGTTTTTGTTGTTGATTGTTATCTTTCTCCTTTTGTTGCCATTATGTAGACTCTCTGTGTTGTAGTGACTGCTCATAATACAATGAATTCCTTTCTGTGAATTTTGTCCATTCTTACTTTACTTTTGCTCTGAAAATATATGCATTGCTCTATCTGACTTTATTTACTCTATGCATATATTGAGGGGGAGCTTTATGCAAACCCAACCACTAATGAATCTTTTAAGTTGTTTTGTCATCATCAAAAAGGGAGAGAATGTTAATTTATATGGTTTTGATTATTCTAAACAATATTGAGCTTGGAAATCCAATATTCTTTTCACAGTTGTTGTATGAAACTCTTTGGGACATGATTGGAACCTAGCACACATGTAGACACTGAACATGATGTCAGGTCTACTGGCTATTAGGTACAACAAGGAACTAATTATTCTTCTGTATTAAGTTATATTGAGTAGTTTTCCTCTTTTATCCATATGAAGCTTTGTGGCAGTGGCCATTAGAGTTCTCATTGATTTAGTATTTTCCCTTCCAAATTTCTTTAGAAACTCTTTTAAGTACTTTGATTGATTGCGAAATATGTCATCATCATATTGTTTGATTTGCAATCCAAGGTAAAAGTTGAGCTCTCCCATCATTGATATCTTAAATTCACTCGACATTACCTTAGAAAAATTCTTGCACAAAGATTCATTAGTAGCACAAAAAATGATATCATCAACATAAATTTGAACAATAAGCAAATCTTTGCTTTCCTTTTTAGTGAATAGAGTTGTATCAACTTTACCCCTATTAAATCCCTTTTCAATTAGAAAGTTACTTAGTTTTTCGTAACATGCTTTAGGTGCCTGTTTTAAACTATAAAGAGCTTTCTTCAGTTTATATACATGATTTGGTTTAACTGAGTCCTCAAAGCCTGGAGGTTGGACAACATAAACTTCTTCCATAATATAACCATTCAAAAAGGCACTCTTTACATCCATTTGATATAACATTATATCTTTTTTATGGGCATAGACTAGGAGAGTTCTTATCGCTTACAATGTTACAACTAGAGCAAAGTTTCCTCATAATCTATACCTTCTTCCTAATTGTATCCTTTAGCAACTAACCTAACTTTGGTTCTAATTATTGTTCTAGACTCATCAATTTTGTTTCCAAATAGCCATTTGGTTCCAATAATTGGGTGATCATTGGGCCTAAGCACTAAGTACCAAACTTGATTTCTCTCAAACTGATTTTATTTTTCTTGCATAGTTAATGTCCAGTATTCATTTGTTAAAGCCTCTTCAGTACACTTAGGTTCAGTTTGAGAAATAAATGCTTAGTTATTCATTTGATCCTCAAGTTGTCTTCTGGTTTTAATATTCTCTTGAACATCTCCAATCACTTGTTCAACAAGATTGGTCCTTTGATATTTCTAAGCTTTAAGGAGTTCTTGAGAAATTTCTTCATTATCTTTAAATTCCATATTTTTCTCCTAAATATCTTCCTCTTCAGCAATAGATTCTGATATTTTTGGAGGTTCAATTTTATTTTTCTTAGAGAGGTTCATGTTCTTGAAACTAGAAATCAGTCCATCCTCATCTAAGACATGTTTAGAAATAGTTTTCATTTCAATGAAAACTATATACATAGATTCTTCTATGGTCCTAAACTTTTTATTAAATACTCTATAAGCTTTGCTCCTACTAGAATAGCCAAGGAAAATATCTTCATTTGGTTTGGTATCAAACTTACCCAGATTCTCTTTTTCATTATTGTGAATGAAGCACTTGCATCTAAATACGTGTAGGTCTGAGAGATTGGATTGCTTCCTTTATAGAGTTCATAAGTTGTCTTCCCCAAGATTGGTCTGATGTAAGCTCTATTAATGATGTATCTTGATGTGTTCACTGCATCAGCCTAGATGTATTGAGGAAGCTCCTTCTTATTCAACATTGCTCTTGCTATTTCTTCCAAGGTTCTGTTCTTCATCTCCACCTCGCCATTTCGCTAGGTGTTCTAAGAGCAAAGAAATTGTGCTCAATTCCATGTTCTTCACAATACCCCAAGAAGCTTGAGTTTTTGAATTCACCTCTATGATTAGACCTAATAGACATAATTGAAATACGTTTCTCATTTTATATTTTCTTAGCTAAGGTCACAAATGCATCAAATGTCTCATCTTTGGAGGAAAGAAATAAAGTCCAAGTGAATCTAGAATAGTCTTCTATAATTACTAACACATACAGATTTGCACCAATACTTTTTACTCTAGATGGACCTACCAAATCCATATGTAACAGCTGTAGTAGTCTAGATGTATAGATGACATTTTTAGATTTGAAGAAGGACTTGGTTTGTTTCGCTTTAAGATATGTATCACATTCTTTGTCCTTTTCAAATGAGATCGTGGGTAAACCAGTAACTAACTCATTTTTAATTAACTTATTTAGTTGGTTCATGTTAACATGTGCTAATCTTCTATGCCAAAACCAAGGTTCATTATCTTTACTAATTATACATATGGAATCTAAATTAAGAAGTTCATCTAAATCAATAATATAGCAATTACCATCCCTTTGAGCCTTGAGGATGACCTTGCGATCACTATTTCTAATGACTAAGAAGAATTTGTCAAACGACACCCAATTTCCTTTATTGCAGGTTTGACTCACACTCAGCAAGCTGTGGTTGATGTAACACCTTACTTTACAACCATTAAACATGTATGATTACATGATTAAGGTTTAAAATAAAGTGATTTGAAAGCAAATGAGCCCTTAATTTCGCATAGACTAAGCTTGAGTCATAAAATTTTACTAAAATTTGAAAATTCATAACTAATTATATAAAAATCATATTGAGGTGATTTCAAGTTCTATGGAAAGCTTATGGTATCTATTTTAAAGTAAAAATGTTGATTCACACTTTTACTACTACAGTAAATTTTGAATTTTATAGACTCTATCATGTTAGTAATGAAGCATAAATAAAGAATAAGGAAATTTCAACACCAAAATATAGGAACATAGTAATTCATTATCACAACATTGTAATTTACATTATATAATGTAATATATCATCTATTCCTATGTAATGTAATACAAAACATAATATGATTCTAAAATGACTTGGACAACATTTCCTCATTAGTTTGTTATTTCATCTCCTTGGGCATAACCGGGGCCTAAAAATGTTAGATATTGGGGTGAGATTCGGACAGAATCTCAGTAATATGACAATTCATTTTCCAATACTTAATTTCAGCAGCATAACAGTATAACCATAATTACTAAGAATCAAACTTAAATAATGTTCTATATGATCATGTATGTTCGAACAACCTTCATGACATTCAAAGCATTATTGTAACAAAACCTCAACTTTGATCCAATATTTTAGCATGGCAACTCCCAAAAACATGTTTCTACTAGCATAATGACTACTCTTAATGAATCAAATAACTAGACTAAAATATAAATGGAAGAAAAGGAAAAGCATATTACCTAGAAATATTTTTCAGAACTTTAGAACCTCATATTACACCTTCTTTCCTAGAGCTTCTCACTCTGACCTCTCTCTACCTTGAATGAAATTTGATGGCTAAATAGGGGAAAAAGAAGCTTCTATTTATAAGTGAGTTAAAGACATAATGGCCCTTGGATTAGATCTTGATCCAATGACTCTTAATTATTCCATATTAATTTACTTAATTCATCATGTGAGGGTTTTATGAGGCCGCCACCTTGCCTTTTACTAGATGTTTTCAGCTAATATTTTCAACCCAAAAAATATATTTTATTTGGTTATATCATGTGTCTAATTCAAATGGTGCCGTGTGTGTGTTGGAGTTCAAATTGATTTTTGCTTCTTTTCCTCTCAAATTTCATCACTTCCTTGTCTAATCAGTCCAAGGAATATACTTTTATGCAATTTGGGCTTTACATATCTCATTCTGGGCCTTAGTTTTGCGTATACGGGTTTTTGAGCTCATTCTACCAATTTCGGGTCCAATCTTCCTTATACTAGGTCTTAGGATCAAAAATTAATTCATTAATGTAATTATATATTTTGGGACTTAGAATATTTTTTTATTTTAATATATCCTGATTAGTGACTAATTTTCTTATACAGAGTTAATTGGGTTATAATGTCAGTTTCTAAGTTCATTTATTTATTACTATCGAAACAAAGGTCATATCAGTTATCTATTGCTAAAAAAATATTCTAGTTGTCTAAAATGAATCAAGGCATGTTACTAAGTCATATTCAATCTCTGATGAATCTAGACTTGATATTAAGATACATACATTTTCTAATTTTCCGATTAGTCCAATTATTCATAGACTGATCTAATGGCTATTTAAACTTTGTAGAAAAATCCAGTGTCTTATTCTGAGTCATAATATATCTGGGTTTCCTAATACAGAATTATTTTCTACTTTTTAGAATTTTCTAAATTATAGAACTTCGGTCCTCTTTTTTGTCTAATATATGCATTTTCTTTTTCTGACTCTATTCCTACAATCGGTACTCTCAAACACTAAATAGATAATTTGTTTGGAAAAATGACATCTATGTCCCATTATTTTGTCTTTTAGTGTCTATTACATCAATTTTCATTTTGACCCCATGACTTAAGTTTCTTTGCACTTTGGTCCTTAAGTACTACTACTACTACCACCATGTTTCCCAAGGTATAGAATCTCAACCCATAGCTTCACAGGATTTCTGATGTCATACAACACACATTCACAATTGACTACTAATTCAAATTTTATCTAGATTTGTATATAATTGCATATGAAATTTTAAATGGTCGTAGTTTCTAAATAGCATATCCAACTTATTTAGTTCTAGCTAAAGGTTCCGTATGGTTTCTAATGTCATATGATGCATGTTCATAGTTCAACCAAAATCCAACTAGAAACATAGATACAAAGCATGGGACATTCAAGTTATGTTATGAGTTCTATAGTTAGTGAGAATCAAAATGTTATAGTTGAGATCAATTACAAATAGTACTGATGCAATGGATGTCTCTGGATTTTTATCCACAATGCCAATGCCAACCACCTTGCCATATTGGTCAACTCCAAAGGTCACTTTTCCTCCTTTCTTATCCCTGATGGTGATGAACTTCTCCTTATCACCAATCATATGTCTTAAGCATGCACTATCAATGTACCATTTGTTGCTCTTGCTAGTTCTAAGACATATATGCAAAACAAAATTTAGTCTTTCTTCTTTGGTACTTAAATCTATTTGGGTCATTTTCTGTTAGTAGTATTCTCCCTACGTATATATGTACTTTTAGGAACCTATTCTACCTTCCTGCTGAGTCCATTTTTCCTTAAGAAACATGAACTGGAAATGTGTCTCTTCTTATTACAGAAATGACAAGTGATAAAGGAACTATTGGATTGACATGTAGGAAAAAAGTAATGCAGATAATATTTTTTTCACATATTTAGATTGGGTATAAGTCTCAATAGTTTTTGAAGAGTTACATTTTTTCTTATACCTATCTGCACGTAAAAAATGTCTCATATATAAATTTTGAATTTTCTTCTTATTCTTTTTCTTTACTGCACAAGGGTCATAACCAAGACCAACTTTGCCTTGTGTAATCCTCTAACTACCTAGCAATGCATATAACATGTCTTTACCTTTTGTAAGATTAGCTAGACTTTTGAGAAGATATTCATTATTTTGCTTTAGCTCAATGCATGATGCATAGCAAGCAGATTCAACTTTATGCTAAGATACAATATCAGGCATTTTACATTCTAATTCTAACTAGCTAATATTGTTCTTAGCTAGTTTCAGTTCTTTTGCAGTTTTGATGAATTCATCATGCAGATCATGAAATGCATCAAGTAATTTAGAATAAAAAGGGTTAGAATCATTTACCTTATCTTCATTCTCACTATCATATGGATTCTAAGCTCCTTTTGTAGCACGTGCCACTAGGCATATGTTAGCCATCTCTTCCTCATCTTCATCATCTTCATCTGAGTTATTACCCCAGATTGAAAGGATGTATGCCGTTTTTTTTTTGCCTTTATGAGCAGCTTTCTTTGCATTTTCTTATTTCTTTAGTAACTGTAGGCATTTCCATTTGATATGCCCTTACTTTTTACATTCAAAGCAAGTTATGGGTTCTTTGTTTTCCCTTTTGCTGCATGTTCTTGCTTCTTTCTTAAAAACTTTCTTGCTTCTCTTTTTGCCATAGAAATTTCTAACTAGCACTGCAAGAGTTTCTTCATCCAGCTCTTTCTCATCATCAGAATTTTCTTCCTCTTCTTCTGTAGCATTCAATGTCAAAGTCTTCTTTTTTTTCTTCTTCTCCTGTATCTTTGAGAGCTTTCATCTTGCCCTCATATTTTTCAAGGCTACTAAAGAGAGCTGTGACAGAAGCTATTGATTCTTCTCTGGCTTCTTCTATGGCTGTCTCCTTTAGTTACCATTCAATGGGTAGGGCTCTAAGGATTTTCCTGACTTTTTTAGGTTGAGTTTATTCTTTCCCAAGACTCTTCAGTTGTTTCGTGAAAAAAGTAAACCTCTTCTATAGATCCTTGATATTTTCTCCATCCTTCATCTTAAAGCTTTCATACTCACTAATGCATGAGTTTAACTTGTTCTTTCTCACTCCAGCGGTTCTTTCATATGCTATTTCTAGAGTGTCCCACATTCCTTTGGCTGTGGAATAATGGAAGACTCTGGAGAATTCGTCATGGTTAAGAGCACTGACTAGGTAGTGTTTTACTTTAAAGTTAAGCAAAACTCAGGCTTTTCTTTATAAGTGCCATCATCTTGTTGCTTCATTGGCACAAACTCACCTTTCTAGATAACTGACCAGATTCCAGGTCTGTGGATTGAAGATATATATGCATCTTCATCTTCAGATATACATAGTGCTCTCCACTGAAGCCTGGAGGTCAGTTGGTGTTGTTTCCTTAAAGTAATGTGCTTTCTCTAAAGTCAGCCATTTATTCTCCTGGATGGTTAAACCCTTCAGCTGGGAGTCCAAGCTTTGATACCGCTTGTTAAAATTGCTGGCTTCCTAAGAAAGGTTAGTTGGGAAGTTTAAAATTTTTCTGCAAAAATATAAGTTCACGGTGATAGCAGAAGGTTGCATAAAAATAGAGTACAGAGAGAATGAAGAAAAATGCAAAGTAAAGGAAGAAAGGACTCAAAAATTTATCCTGATTTAGTCTTATCCATTTGACCTACGTCCAGTCCCTAAGTCACCACTTGAAATTTTCACCATCTATAAGAATTCAACAGGCTCATTACAATACGTCAGTATAGACTAGTGCTCTATTCCTAGAACACTCAGAATCTACACTCAACACTCTTACAAAGTGTTTCCCAATTCAATTTGTGACTCCCCTCACAAAGAATCCTTCTTCCAGATGAAGAAAAAATTTTTATGTAAAATATGAACTCTTTAAATTAGAGTAGATATAAAAGTTGAAGTATAATAAATGTAGTATATGAAAAAGCTTGGCTAATGAATTTAGCAAAGTTTTATTAATACAGACTTAAAATTTGTTAACTACAACTTCAAATAAAGTTCTATTTATAGATCTATGGCTTAACTAGTTCTTAGACACAAGATCTAGCCGTTAGAAACTTTAACCAATAGTTACTTTGTAGAAATAGCCATTCACCAACCGCATTTAATATGTATGACATGCCAAAATTTGAATCTTGGGATGCAACAGATGAATTTCACAAAGATATAAGGTTAAGGATTTCAATATTGAACTTCAACATTCATTTGTTCAAGAGTAAAGTTCAAATTTTGAGTTTGTTAAAATTATCTCATGTTAGAACATATGAATTTTTATACTAAAAGTGCATCTATTGAATTTGAATAGTTTTCTCATGTTTTCACAGTCCACTCGAAATTTGAATTTCAGAAGCTGAATTTCGTCCATCAAAGGTTTGTTCAACATGGCACAAGAGTTCTCTTCTATGAAATTCAAATTTTGAATTACAAAATTTGTTTGTCAGATACATGCTCTAACGAGACTTATGAGTCCTTATTTTGAAACTTGAATTTTGAAGTCTAAAGTTCATCTATCAGAGAGGATGACTCTGAACTCTCTTTGAACTTCATGAACATTCAAATTTTAACTAAGCTTCATACGAATTTTGTACATATTCACTAACAGTACTTGGCCCAAAATTCAAATTTCATAATTGAAATTTGTCTGTCAGAGATGAAATCTCTGCATATTCGAATTTCTTCATATAAAGTTTGAATTTTGCACAAAATACACGTGAGTCAATAGCAAAATTTATCTGTTAGTCAGTATTTTTCAAAATTAACATATGTTAACATAGGATACCTTCCAAATAACATATTCAAATATTGTGGTAACTCAAAAGAATTGAATATCAAAGCTTTTTACCCAAATTACAAGAGGAGAAATCCTAAAAACTAAGTCTTCTCATATTCTTGTTTGGAATTCTTCTCTTGATCCTTTCGCATTCCTTTGATATTCTCCTTTCGAAGCTCTAGTTGTTTAGAATAATCAAAACTTCTAATTCAACAGATTTTTGGTATCAAAATTTTGAAATTCCTTTTCTATCCTAAACCTTATTTTGGCCAAAAATATAATGGAAATGGAATAAAAATTTTTACTTCACAATACTTGTAACAACTCATGGATTCTTGCTTTTTGGAGCTGAAATAAGCTTTCCCCAATGTTTATTTGTCGAAAACTCAACTATCTCTCACTCTAGATTGAGGCTTAAACTTCATGGAGAGAAGGGGAAGGAAATAACTCCATGAAAGCTTCATCAAATACTTGGAAACACGAGCATAAGACCATGAAAACTGACATTGCTTCTTGTATATTCAACCTCGTCCTCTATCTTCTCCATTTCTCTCTTCTTTTCTTAATGTTTTTTGCTGTCTCTCTCTCACTCTCGTTGTTAGTTTGGCCAAGCAAACGAAGGAGATGAAGTGATTTAGTCCACTTAACCACACATCTTGAGGAAAGATATCAAATATGTGATTAGTGATCAAGGGTTAATTAAATAACTTGGTTAATTTTTTGCGCAATAATTCACTCAAATGAAATAATTAAAGTCCATGCATCTCCTAGCTTCCACTATGACACCATGTTGAGGGTAGTATTATTAAAAAATTGCTTTATAATTTTTATCAGTTCAAAATAATATTTACCAATAAATTTTACCCGTATTGATTAATTATTTTTGTCCTAGTTGTCACTTAATTAGTACATGATTATTGTAAATTTAATTTTAGACTAAATTCATTTTCTTGTCCCAACATATATTTATGTGGGGTTCACATACTATTCATGTCTCCGCATTGCATTTTATAGGGTCCCCGATTCCTTTTTCAGTATAATATTTACTTTTTGACTTTTAACGCTAACTATAAATTCATATTAACTTAGTTAGCCTCTAAGTAGTATTTCATTGAGTCCGGCTTGTCGCAACCTCTATTCTCACAGAAATTTTAAAAATTATGAAATTGTCCTTGACCTAAGGTTAAATTATAATTTTTAATTCTTTCGAGTCCTTTCTCGTAATTTTTCTCAGGGACTGTAATGCTTGAAATTCCTCCTTTTTAGGGAATATATCACTAGCATTTGTCTATCCAGAGAAAAATATAATTTTCTAATTTTTCATTTTAATATGAAAAAAGGGCATTTTTGCCTTTTTCTCCATATAATCATTTCTCTCTATTTTTTGTAATTTCCTTGACATTTTATGTTATCTTTTACTACTTTCTTCTACATTACATTATATGAAATCTAGTAATATTAGAAACATTACAACAAACCTTAGGGGTTAGTCGACTATCACGCCTTGACAGAGAGACAATCCTTTCTGACACTTAACATTTTCCTTCTAACTTGTCACTCTTAGTTCACCAATGTCTTTCCCAAGGTCAAGAACATCAAAGAATACATGAGGTTAGTCAACAAAACTATAAGTTTAGTCCACTAAACTTACTTTTTATCAGCTTTTGAAAACCTTTGAACAATCACTTTAATGCTTAAGAAATTCATTTTAAGAATAGTGGTAAAATGAATTAAGTGAAATTTAAACGCTTACTACCACTTTAACCTATCAAACAATAAGATTACAATCAAATCAAATCTAAGCTATTGTGTATTGGGAATGTCACTATACACACAGCAGAAAAACTATAAGAAATTCCCTCCCATAGATCCGTTGTTTAGATGGAGATGTAGAAAAAGAATTTACCCCCAGTGCATCCCTAGGTGTTCTTTTTCATTTCGTCGGACCCCAAGAACTAACGTGATTAGTCAGCTCCCTCTACCAATATCCACACAAATAGTAAGTCCAACTCGAACAGCGTGCTAGCACCTCTGGTTGTGATGTCAGTGCAATTCTGAACAAGTCAGTACACTTTTGCTATTTGTCATTCGTCCATACAATTTTTCTTTTTAAGTGTATGGTCGCTCTCTCTTTAGGGTAATTTGAATTCTGTTGATACTATATCCAAGTCTATATCAATATATATAGATAGAATTCGGTATTTGTTTAATTTAAATCAATAATTTAAACTAAATCAAATATTAATTAAATAGATTAGTTTGAATTTAAATCTATCTAATAGATTAAATTTAAACTAACTATCTAATATATATCCAAAATCAAATCTAGATTTAATTCATCATCTAAATCAAATTTAGATTATTAGTTTAAATTCAAATTTAGATTATGACATTAGTTTAAATTTAAATCTATCATATAGAATTAAATTTAAAACTAATTAATTTGAACAATATATATATTTTGAAATATATATCAAATATATATTTCAAATTTTAATATATATATATATATCAAATATATATAATTCCATTACCTTAAATTGAACATTAAATTCATTGAATCTAGACATATTTTAGATTCAATGAATCTGGACATTCTAGCTCGAGTTAACTCATTCATGTGTGTGACCCTGTAGGCCCATATGATGTTGACAGTGGACTAATAACACTATTGGACCCACAAGTCACAAGTGGCCTCTAGCAAGATATTGTGACTATCTAAATCATATGAGAACGCTAATCCGATGCAACCTATTATATAACCCGATCACATCCCTTTTTATCTCGTGACATATAGGTCAAGTATGAAGCATGAAAACGTCATCCTCATTTTACTCTACCATCACTTTCTCGATCTTTGAGCAGACTGACATAACAAATGGAAACTCTTCCATTCAAGCATGACCATACATTTTTTCAGTCTCACTCATCAAGGGGCCCAGATATATCTCTCCATTAATTAGAAGGATAAATTCCATCTTAACCATTTATCATCCTCCACACGATTTCCGCTATATCTGATCATAGACTTTATGATCTCCCGATTAAATGTGACATTTGACTATGCCAAAGTATAGTGTTCCCCATTGAGGAAGCCATGGTGATCTCAGGTCTAAGGGCTTAGTGACATAGTTATATATGAGATATGCTTATGACTTGATCCATGCAGCTATCTCATGACGAGTCAATCCAGTGCCTATTCTCTAGCAAGATCTTATGATTTTGATTTGTATCTTCATACATAATTATCAATTAAAATCATACTAGCCTTAATTTATCATTGTTCCCCCAAAGATGATTGACTAGGGATATTTAGGGTAAAATAATTTATCCAAGGACATTATTATAAAGAAAAACATGCAAACAATATAATAATGTAAGAAAAATACTTTTTTCATAATGAAATACAATGTTCATAATACAATGATTGGCCTAGGGCATAATCTCCAACATTGTGATAGGTTTTTTTTCAATGGGTCAACTTCTTTTCTTCATGATATACTCCCTTGATGTATTCCTTATTGCTCTAGGTACTTTGTAATTCATCAAATTTTCATTTATCTAACAAAAATCACTTGCCATTATTTTTCAGTGCACAAAGGATAAAGAAAATTATCACTTTGTAAATACCATTGTTGTCAAGGCTTGAGTTTAGGAATTGCAACACCTACTTACGAGTCTTTATTATATCTTGCAAGAAATTCATCACTAACTCAAGTTGAACATAGACTAGCAGGTTAAGAAATAGCAAATGCAACAAGAATTGAGGAGATAATGCTAGAAAAAAACAAATTAGGGCATTTCCACTCAAAGGAGCCATGGCTAGTAGGTGTGGAGTCGTGGCTAGCTATTGCTATCATTGACATCAATTTTCTAATTTTTATACTGAACTTTCTACATGCACAAATTCAAACACATACCTCCGATTTACTTGATTCCAAAGCCCATAAGTCATAATAAAAGTCCTTTAATTATGGGCACAAACTATGCCTCAAAATTTCACCATTTGGAGATTTTGAACCTTGAGACTAGAATGATTACTTTTAGGCCAAAGTTTGGTTCTAAACCACCCTTAAGTCTCACAATCAAACAAAGGACCACCAAAATCATCATCACAAGTTCCAAATGTCTCAAGGACTCTATCTAGGGAAGTTGCACCTCAAGGAAACCATTCTCCTAGAATTTGACCCCTTTAAACCCCATTCCACACTAGTAGGTGACATACTCATTTTTCACAAATCCCACCTAAAATCTTATCCAACCTCCTAAACAATTCTATCTCATCAAAGTACACTTGGCTCAACTAACATCCCGGGCCCAAACTTGGTATTATAAAAAATAGGCCACACACTGAGAATACTCATCAACCACTAATAACAAGCATTACAAGGCTTTCAAGAAAAGCTTGAATCCTTGATAGGACAATTAATGCATACTCAAACTAACACAATAGACATGTTTAAGCACTTCATAACCTTGGCTAATCATGTATTAAAGACAAGATGCAAATACAAACTTCAAGAACTCACAAAAACTACAATACAAATAGCATCAATTGGATGTTTTATACTTGGAACAATACTAACAAGTAAAGCATGCATTCCCAACAAAACCATAACCAAAACACCAATAATCAAATATCCTATGCATTACTTGGGAGAACTACTTCTCCTTAGTTTCCTCCTTGCTAGAGTTAGAGTCATCTCTTGAAAATGTTTGCTATGAGGATTAATATAATATAAGTTTTGATGATGACAAATGTTGGGAAATCGGCACACGCGTAGCGGAGAAACATCACCGAAATCCCTCTCATGTGTTGAATCAAGTGTTTTGATGATTCCACACCAACTTTCTAGAGCTTGGAGAAAAGATATCAAAGGTGTACAAATGATCTCAACTGGAGGAATTTAGGAAAAACCAGCACAAGAATAGATTTAGAATCTACAGCCATGTTTAAATTGAGTAAAAGACTTTGAATTGGCAAAAAGATGTTTTAAAACTATGATTCTATGTTAATCCATGGAATATTTGAAAAACACCCAGTAACAGACGAAGTTTCAAACATTTATACTGATATGCTATTTTGAAAATTCACACTTTGGCTTTGGAAATTCGAATTTCGCATTGAAAATGAACATGTCTGAAAAGAGTCTTCTTTGACAGACGAATTTTAACTTGAAAAAATTGAATTTTGATACTTTTCTGAAATGAGCCTTCTCTGACAGATGATCTTTGGCTTTCAAAAATTCAAATTTCAAACAAAATACAACTTATGAAAAATGAAAAATTCGTCTGAAGATATGTCAAAGTTCATCTGAAAACTGAGTTTGGAAAGAACATCAAAATGGCTTACTGATAGACGAACTTTGAACATGAAAATTCAAATTTTAGAAGCAAAGCTTGTGAGTTTGTTATAATGATATGTTGACATACGAATGATAGTATTAAAAAATTTGAACTTTGTATTAAGTCTGAAAAGAGGCTTCTCTGACAAACGAACTTTGCATTTTAAAAATTCAAATTTCAAATATATGAACTATGGTGTCTTATTGAACTGCCCTTTGACCGACGAATTTTGAGTATCAAAATTTGAATTTCAAAGGTATTGTAGCAAAATGGTATAACTGTTTATACTTTCCAGATGAACTTTGAATGTTCAAAGTTGAAGTCTTTAACTTTCGGTCTCTACAAAATTTGTCTGTTGGCCAACAAAAATTTGAACTTTGAGTGTTAGAAGCATTAATGGGGTTCGTGAACGGATAGTTTTTCAGAGTAACCATTAGGTAACTTCTCCAACGGATAGATTTTGTCTCTAACGTATAGTTAAGACCTAAATCTATAAATACAACATCATTTGAAGTTATGGGTAACGAATTTAATTTTGCATATACTGAAACTCTATCAAATCATCAACCCAAAGTCTCTTATTCTCACATACTTCATTCTTTGTACTCCAACTTTCATATACACTCTGATTAAGAGAGTTTATTCATTGTAAATAATCTTATCTTCATCTGGAAGAAGGATTTTCTTGTGAGGGGATATCACAAGGGATTGGGGAAGCACTTAGCTAGAGTGCAAAGAGAGGGAAGTGTGAGCTCTAAAAACAGAGCATCAACATTATATTGTGGCATTTGCAAGAAACCCACTGAATTCTTGCAAGATAGTGGAAACTCTCAAGTGATGGCTTGGGGACTGGACATAGGTCAAGAATGAGAAACCGAACCAAGATAAACATCTGTGTCTTCCCTTCTCTATTATTGCTTTTACTGATTATTCATTTATACTCTGTTTTACTGTCACATTTGCTTTCCTCACTTTCTTAAAGTTTTGCAGAAAATTTTAATCTTCCCAATTCACCCTCCCTCTTGGGAAGCTAGCATATCTAACGCCATGGATCCGTCAACGTTGTTTAAATTGAAATGTAGAAGAGAATATTATCTATGGTGCATGTCATTTCATTTTTCTTCATTTTAGACCCTAGGAAGTGACGCGTTTGATTAGCTCCCTCTACTGGTATCCATACAAACGATGAATCTAACTCGAATAGCGTGCTAGTACCTCTGTTTACAAACGTCCATACGTTCTCTCTATGAGTGTACAGCCGCTTTCTCTCTATGATGGATAGAGACTTTTTATTTGATTCTGCATCTAATAACCCTAGCCTATATTATTATATAAATAGAGTTTATATTGTTTGATTAATTTAAAGCAAACGTTTAAATTAAATCAAATATTAATTAAATATATTAGTTTAAATTTAAATCTATCTAATAGATTAAATATCTAACTATTTAATCAATCTCCAGAATCAAATCTAAATTAAATTCAAATTATTATTTTAAATTTAAATCTACCACATAGAATTAAATTTAAAACTAACTCATTTAAATTGATTTAAATGTTATATATATATTTCAAAATATTTAATATATCAAATATATATATCAAACATATATATATATTGAATTATATATATATAAATCATATATACATTTATTTACAAAATACATACATCCTAAATTGAATGTTAAATTCATTGAATTTAGACACATATTAGATTCAATGAATCTGGACATTCTAACTTGAGTTGGTCCGATCTTGTGTATGACCCTGCAGACCCATATGATGTTGGCAATGGGTCAATAACACTATTGGACACACAAGTCACAAGTGGCCTTTAGCAAGACATTGTGACTAACCAAGTCATATGAGATCGCTGATCTGATGTAACCTATTATATAACCCGATCACATCCCTTTTATCTCGTGACATATAGGTCAAGTATGAAGCATGGAAACTTCATCCTCATTTTACTCGACCATCACTTTCTCGATCTCTGAGCAGACTGACAAAACAAATGGAAACTCTTCCATTGGAGCACGACTATACATTTTTTTAGTCTCAATCATCGAGGGGCCCAGATATATCTCTCCGTTAATTAGAGGGATAATTTCAATCTTAACTATTCATCTTTCTCTACATGTATTCCACTATGCCCGATCATAGCCATTATAATCTCTCGATTAAAGGTGACTTTTGACTATGTCAAAGTACAATGCTCCTATATAAGAAGCCATGGTAATCTCAGATCTGAGGCCTCAGTGACACAGTTATATATATGAGATAAGCTTATGACTTGATCCATGCAAGTATCTCATGACGAGATGATCTAGAGCTTGTCCCCTAACAGGTGTTTATGATTTTGATTTGTATTTTCATACATAATTAACCCATAATTATCAAACAAAATCATACTAGCCTAGTTCATTATTGTTCCCACAAAGATAATTGACTAGGGATATTTAGGATAAAATGATTTATCCAATGATATTATTATAAAGAAAATATGCAAACAATATAATAATGTAATAAAAAGAAAAACACCTTCTTTTTTCATAATGAAGTACAATGCCCGTAATACAATGATTGGCTGAGAGTACAATCTCCAACAACTCCCACTTGCATTAAGCCTAATCATTGATGTTTCTAATACCCATTGACCTAACAAGACACTCATACTTTACCTGTGCAAGTGGCTTAGTAGGAGGATTAGCAACATTGTCATCAGTTGGTATTTTGCATATCTTTATATCAACCCTATAAATGATTTCTCTGATGAGATGATATCACTTGAGTATGTGTTTGGTTCTTTGATGTGACCTAGGCTCTTTAGCTGGTGTTATTCGGAGTTGTTGTCACAAAATAGATCTATCGGATTTGAGATTGTAGACACCACTCCTAGCTCAGTGATGAACTTCTTAATCCGAACAACTTACTTAGCTGCATCCGATGCTTCTAGGTACTCAGCTTCTGTTGTAGAATTAGTTACAATGATTTCCTTGGAACTCTTCTAACTTACTGCTCCATAATTCTAATAGAATAGCAATCCTGATTGTGATCTAGAATCATCCTTGTCGGATTGGAAACCTGCATCTAGGAAACCATTTACAATTAGCTCGTCATCCAAAGCTCCATACACCAAGAATACATCCTTAGTCCTCCTTAAGTACTTCAGGATATTCTTGATAGCAGTCCAATGATTCTCACCTAGATCTGACTGATATCTACTAGTCATGCTTAAGGCATATGTGACATCTAGTCGAGTGCACAACATGGCATACATAATAGATCCAATTGCTGAGGCATATGGAATCTTGCTCATGCATTCTCACTTATCTCGTAAACACAAGGTTCAAGCACTAGAAATACAATCGTGCTCCCATTAATCTTCTTGTAAACATAAGGTTCATCAACATTTTGGATAAATCCAAACTCTTTGACTACTTCATCAAAATGTTGATTCCAACTATGTGATGCTTGCTTCAATACATAAATGGATTTTTGAAGCTTGCAAACCTTTGCAGAATCTTTTGGATATACAAAACCCTCAGGTTGTGTCATGTACACATCCTTAAGCAGCTTCCAATTAAGAAAAGTTGTTTTGATGCCCATCTGCCAAATCTCATAATCATAGAATGCTGCAATGGCAAGAAGGATCCTGACTAATTTAATCATGGTCACTAGCGAAAAAGTTTCATCAAAGTTCATACCATGAGTTTACTTGAATCCTTTTTTAACCAATTATGCTTTGAAGGTATGCACTTGGCCATCCATGTTAGTTTTCTTCTTAAAAACTTATTTGCATCTAATGGTTTTTATACTTTCAGGTGGGTCAATTAAGGTCCAGACCTGATTATCATACATGGATTGCATGTCAGACTTCATGGCATGTTGCCATTTTTTAGAGTTTGTTTCCATTACGACCTTTTGATAGGTGGTTGGCTTTTCTTAATCTAAGAGCAACACATCATGACTATCAGTTAAAAGAAATTCATATCTTTGAGGCTGATGTCATGTTCTATCAGACCTTCGTGGCCTTGTGTTACTTGAGTAGGCTCATCAACTTGTTATAAGTCTTCTCATTCTTCCATCTTTGGCTTAATGCAATTTTGTGGCTCTCAAACTTCTTCGAGATTTATCATACTCCCACTGGTTCTTTTAGAGATAAACTCTCTTTCTAGAAAGATACCATTCCAAGCAATAAATAATTTATTCGTAGTAGGATTGTAAAAGTAGTATCCTTAGTTTCTTTGGGATACCCCGCAAAAAGCATTTTATAGATTTGGGTGCTAACTTATCTAAGGCTTGTTGCTTACCATATGCCTCACATCACTAAATTTTGAGAAAAGATAAACTAAGCTTCTTTCCAGTCCATATCTTATATGGGGTCTTTTCAACCACCTTAGATGGAATACGGTTTAGTGTGAACGCAGCTGTTTCTAATGCATAGCCCCAAAAGGATAGTGGAAGATCTGTTTGACTCATCATAGATCGAACCATATCTAATAGGGTTTGATTCCTTCATTCAGAAACACCGTTCCATTGTGGTGTTCCTAGTGGAGTTAATTATAAGACAATTCCATAATTTCTAAGATGGTAAATAAATTCTTGACTTAAATATTTACCACCTCAACAACATTGAAATGCTTTAATAGAATTGCTAAGTTGATTCTGTACCTCATTTTGGAAAGTTTTGAACATTTCGAAAGATTCAGATTTATGTCTCATTAGATAGATATATCCATATCTACGAAAGTCATCTATAAAAGAAATGAAGTACAGGTGACCACTTCTAGCGATTGTGCTTAACGGACCACATACATCTATATGTATTAGGCCTAATAAGTCAATGGCTCTTTCACTATGCCCAGTGAAGGGTGCCTTTGTCATCTTTCCCAATAAACAAGATTCGCATGTGTCAAATGATTCAAAATCAAATGAATTGAGAAGTCCATCTTAATGGAGCTTTGAAATACGTTTCTCATTTATGTGGCGTAGACGACAATGCCCTAAGTAGTTCAGATTCAAAACATTTGACTTGATCCTCTTGGTAGTTAATTTATAGATATGTTCCTTATTGGGAGATTCAAGGTTCGAATAGTAATGACCACCATGCAAATCTCCATCTGCATAAAAAATGTCATTAAAATAAATAGAGGATATTTTATTCCCAATAATTGAAGTAAAACCTTCCTAATCTAAATAAGAAGGGAAAAGGACAATTTGGTACCCACAACTGGAAATATTCCCTTCCAAGAACCCGATTTAAAAATTCAGTAGTCCTGTAAATTGAATTCCCAACTCGAATCAACTGAATTTACAACTGGTACTGTTCACTTGTCAATATTTTTCTATACATGTCCTAAAATGTCTTTTTCCCAAATAAGAAAGTAAAACAATATTTTGACTCAAAGCAAGAACATAATAGCAATTGTTCAAAATTAACAAAAGCCCACTAGGTAAAACTAATTCATAAGTGCCTACAGCTAAAGCAGCAACTCTTGCTCTATTTTCAACTCGTAAGTCTATTTCGCCCTTTTTCAACTTCTTACTCCTTTTGAGACCCTGCATATTTGTAGAAATATGAGTTCCACATGCAGTGACCCATGTAGGAGAAGTAGAAAGATTAATTTCTATAACATAAACACCTAAAGTAATAGTCCCACTATTCTTCTTTTTCTTTAGATCTGCCATATAAAGCTCACAATTCTTCTTCCAATGACTGAGTTCATAGCAAAAGAAACAAAGTCCTTCCTTATGAGGCTTTGCCTTCTTGGCTTCAGGCTTAGGTTTAGGGTTAGGCATGGGCTTGTCTTGCTCCTTAGACTTATTGTCCAGGCCTTTTCCCTTTCCCTTGCCCATGACTTTCTTTTTCATTCCTTTTCTTTTCTGAACCATTAAATCGCTGCTTGGCTTTTTCTTGATATTTTGCTCAGCAGTTTTAAGCATCGCATGCAGTTTAGAAATTGATTTCTCCATGTTGTTCATATTGTAGCTCATGACAAACTAGTCATAACTCTCCAGGAGTGAGTTTAAGATCAAATCTATAGCTAACTCCTGGGTAATGGGAAATCTGAGTCTTTCAAGGTGATCAATGAGGCCTTTCCTCTTCAAAACATAAGTGCTAAGCAATGCACCCTTAGTCATTTTGCAGGAATATAAGGCTTTCGTGGTTTCAAACCTTTCTTGCCTTGCCTATTGTTGGATCATTTCCTTAAGATGTACAATCATCTCATAAGCTTCCATATGTTCTAGATCTCTCTAAAGTTCTGGAATTATGGTGGCTAGCATCAAGTATCCTATATCTACAGAGTCATTGAGATGCTTATTGTGGGCATCCTTTTGGGCTCTTGGAGCATTGGCTGTAGGCTCCTCAAGAATGGGTTCAACTAGGACGTATGACTTTCTTTCCTACTTGAGAACAATTCTCAAATTCCTCTACTAGTCAAGAAAGTTGGTCCCATTAAGTTTGTCCTTCTTAAGGACAGATTGCAACAAAAGTGTAGCAGAATTATTTGTTGACATTTTTTACAACAAAAATATGCAAAATCAAGTTATTAATTTCCCAGTAAAACTTAACCCTCAATTTAATTTAGCAAGCTAAGACCCATATTTCGCTTAATTAAAAGTCTACTTTCACAAGATGCTTAAAATTAAGTTATTTAGGTGGGTAACTTACTTACCAATTACATCGCATGTAACTTTGAGATCTTTATAGGATCCTATCATCATATGACCCAGCATGTTTAATCCCATCTAATGCCTTGAGACACAAAACCTTTTCTATAGTTTCATTTAAGTCATACCATCATGAACCTTTATGAGTATCACTATTACCCGAGCTACCTTACTAAGACAACCCAAGTATATCCCACTTTGGTAGATCTTACATTTAGGCAATCAAAGCCTTGACAAGTGTTCATAAAGGGATGGCATTTGATACTTAAAATTTTAATTTGAGGGATTTTATTATGTTATTGTTCATATATCTAGTCATTCCATGAACATATATCATGGTAGCATCCCATACATGCATATGATCTCATCATAAAGCATAAAGTAAATGTGTCATGATATGGCTCATCTAACCTATATTCTCCCAAGACAATGAAAGGATTCTTCTAATATAACATTTATATACATAAAGAAACCTCGATTGAACATTCAAGGGGAGTGAGGTAAGAAGAGAATGTACATCCAAAATATAGAGAAAGGCACGACACGCAGGCTGTATTTTAAAAATACAATATCATTCTAGGGCCATATCATGCACCATACCCATCCAATTTAAGCAAATCACAACATGTATATCACAAACATCTCATCTAATATGAAAATATGTAAACTTTGTCATTTTAGTGTTAAATTAGATTATGTTGTGCTAGGAAATTTTTAAATTTCCACTCTTTTAAATGAGCTGCTGTCTTAAGAAAATCCCCAAGGATTCATCAATCAAATTGAAAATCCATCCACCATATGAAATTTCACATATATGAAAAACCATAATACATACATACAAACATACAAATATCTAATTACGTCATATGAAAACAGAATTGAATCAAACTCATACGAAACAGATTTGAAAATGTATCATATACAAAACTGAAACATGGTTGAATCTAATCACTACATATACAAAACTGATTTGAATCTAATAACATCATATTTGAAATGAAAAACGGATTTGTTTAAACAGATTCATAATCGATTCAAAAATCCATAGTTCGCATGCATATACAATATTAGATTCAAAGAATGAATCGAGCACCATGATTCTCATATACATATATCACATATATGAATGGCAAATTCAAAGACTTAATTTTTAACATCCATAATTCGCATACATATATCACATATATGGATATCATATTCACAATCAAATTGAAAACAAATTTTAAGATGAATTAGACAGAATATAATTCACACACATATCACATATATGCAATCATATTCACTCAAGAACTTGACTAAAACAACTATTAATGTGGCTCTGATGCCACTATTGGGAAATCAGCACACGCACAGCGGAGAAACATCACCAAAATCCCTCTCATGAATCCATCAATATTGTTTAAATTGAGATGTAGAAGAGAATATTACCTTTGGTGCATGTCGTTTCATTTTTTTCATTTTGGACCCTAGGAACTAATGCATTTGATCAGCTCCCTTTACCAGCATATATATGAACGAAGAGTCCAACTTGAACGGTGTGCTAACACCTCTGTTTACAAACATTTGTACGTTCTCTGTGCATCCATACATTCTCTCTGTGAGTGTGCGGCCACTTTCTCTCTAGGGTGGATAGAGACTTTCTATTTAATTTTGTATCTAATAACCCTAACCTATATCAATATATAAATAGAGTTTGTATTATTTGATTAATTTAAATCAAATATTAATTAAATATATTAGTTTAAATTTAAATCTATCTAATAGATTAAATATAAACTAACTATCTAATTAATATCCAGAATCAAATCTAAACCAAATTCAAATTATTAGTTTAAATTTAAATATATCATACATAATTAAATTTAAAACTAACTCATTTAAATTGATTTAAATGTTATATATATATATTGAAATATTTAATATATCAAACACGCATATATATTTTGAATTATATATATATCAAATATATATTTATTTATAAAATTCATACACCCTAAATTGAACGTTAAATTCATTGAATCTAGACACATTAGATTTAATAAATCTTGACATTCTAACTCGAGTTGGCCTATTCTTGTGTGTGACCCTGCAGGCCCATATGATGTTGACAGTAGAATAATAACACTATTGGACCCACAAGTCACAAGTGGCCTCTAGCAAGACATTATGACTACCTAAATCATATGAGATCGGTGATCTGATGCAACCTATCATATACCTATCACATCCCTTTTGTCTCACTATATATGGGTCAAGTATGAACCATGGAAATATCATCCTTATCTTACTCAACCATCACTTTCTTGATCTCTGAACAGACTAACAAAACAAATGGAAACACTTCCATTCGAGCACAACCATGCATTTCTCAGTCTCCCTCATTGATGGACCCAGATATATCTCTCAATTAATTAAAGGGACAAATTCCATCTTGACCATTCATCTTCATCCATGAATTCCACTACGCTCGATCATAGCTGTTATGATCTCCTGATTAAAAGTGACTTTTGATTATGTCAAAGTATAGTGTTCCCATGTAGGAAGCCATGATAATCTCTGGTTTTAGGGCTCAATGACATGGTTATATATATGAGATAAGTTTATAACTTGATCCATGCAGCTATCTCACGATGGGTCGATCAAGCGCCTGTTCCCTAACAAGTACTTACGATTTTGATTTGTATCTTCATTGATAATTAACCCATAGTTATCAATCAAAATCATACTAGCCTTTGTTCATCATTGTTCCAAAAAGATGATTGACTAGGGATATTTAGGATAAAATGATTTATCCAAGGATATTATTATAAAGAAAAACATGTAAATAATATAATAATATAATTAAAAAAAACACCCTTTTTTTCACAATGAAGTACAACATTTGTAATACAGTGATTTGCCTATGGCAAAATCTCCAATAACAAATATACGGTAATAAGGAACAAATGCATCATATGTGTCTAACATATATAATATTCCTTAAAGAAGTAAAATGCACATTAGTATATACTTAATTGAGTTTATAATGCATATATCATGCTATGTACCAATATATCCACTATGCTCTTTAATTGTATAATACAAGTTAGATATATAAATTGGACTAACTACTTCATGTGTAAATGTAATATATTAAATGTGGGATGATCCAAATAAGAAGAGTGAGCATTAAAATAAACAACTAAGAATCAACATCATGTCTCACTCAAAGAAGAAGAAGAAGAGAAAAGATGCTCCAAGAATGGAAGATCAAAAGGAAACATATCAAGAATGGGAATGACCAAGTGAAAATGGAGTTCAACTTTTGAAGACCTAACTATTAGGTATATTTTGTTTTTGCTTAAGTCTTAAGGTGGTTTAACCTTTCAAATTTACTTCATCTCGTTATCATATATTTTAAACAAGTTAGATTGAGTAAGTCTGATGTTAGCTTATGTTAGGATTGAGAAATATTGGCTAATAGATGAATTTTGTATTTGACTGATGTTTATTTTATGCAAAATTCAAACTTTACTTAGTGAAATTCAAAGTTATAGAGGTATCAACTCTGACAGATGAATTTTAGTTCTGAAATTTGAATTTCGGGCTAAGTACTATTAATGAAAGTGTACAAAATTTGCATGAAGCTAAGTCCAAATTAAAATGTTGGTGAATTTCAAAATGAGTTCATTATCACTACCTCTAACAGACGAATTTTGAATTTCAAAGTGCGAATTTTAAAATGAGAACTAGTGAGTCTCGTTAGAGTATGCTTCTGACAAATGAACTTTGCAACTCAACAATCGAATTTCAAGGAGAGAACTTTTGTACCATGTTGAACAAGCATTTGACAAATGAATTTCAGCTTCTAAAATTTGAATTTTAAAGTGCACTGTGAAAACCTAAGACAACTGTTCAAACTTCAACAGACGCACTTCTAGTATGAAAATTCACATGAACTAATTCAAAATTTGAATTTCACTCTGTGACAGATAAATTTCTGAAGTTTAATATTAAACACATAACTATGCTGACTCTGCGAAATTTGTCTACTGTGCCCTGAAATTCAAATTTTGGAAAGACAGATGCATTTAATGCAATTGGTGAATGACTCTTTTTGTAGAGTAACAACTAGAACTTGTGTTTAACAGATAGATCTTATGTCTAACATCTAATTAAATCACAAATCTATAAATAGAATCTCATCTGAACTTATGAGTAACAATGTTAAGTGTGCTTGTACCAAAATGCTATTCCAATACATAAAATCTTTCTGTATCAGTATTATTGGTTAAACCCACCTCAATAGAGTGAGCCTTCAATGTATCATACACATCTTGTAAGGGTGTGGGGAGAGTAGCATCACAAATGCCTAGTGAAACTTGTAGAATGTATTGAGACTTCATAAATACCCAAATCAAACCTATAGGATATAGTGAAAATCTCAAGTAGTGGCTTGGGGACTAGACGTAGGCCAAGTGATTTAGATTGAACTAGTATAAATTCTTGTGTCTTGCTCTTTATCTTCTCTCTTCAATTGCTTCACTTAACAGCCTCTCTATTCATCCCGTTTCTGCTACACATTTGGTGAAATTGGGTTGTGATCCAAAAATGATGAAAATCTTGTATCACCTAATTCACTCCCTCTCTTGGGTAAGTAGCCAAACCTACCATTAATCACGGGGGAGTGAGATAATTCTCCCAGTAATCAAGGAGCAACCAAAACAAATATAATAGTTCTCCGTAATATGTGTCATGCTAACATGTCATTCCAATCTATACATCATCATATTAGCATAGTATCATATGAGCCTAGAGATGCACAAAAATCATATATCAAGTTCTACCATACATATATATATACATACTTACCCATTTTCTTTTACTTGCCATAAACTCAAATAGTAGAGTCTAGGAAACTTATTAGTCATGCCAACATGCATACCAAGATAAAAATTTTTAAGCATATATATAAAGTAAACAAAAGTTACTCCTTGATTATCTCAAGTTGTCAAACTCACACAACACCTCAGTAGGCTGTTGAAGAATCAACTGCATACACACAAGAGGGATTCAATCCAAGTTAATACACAATGTTTCAAACATGATTGAAAACCAAAACAACCAACAAAACTCAACATTGATCATTCTATAACATCTCTAAAAAGCTAGAATATCTAGATATACATAAGAAATTCGCAAAAATAGACATATATCATTTTGCATGAAATAAAATAAAAAAGGTCATTTTTCCTGGTTAAACAAAAAAATAAGAAATTACATTTTTTCTCCTAAGAATTTTGAAAATTAAATTTATGTCTCTAAGCATAAAAAATTACGTGGGATGAAAGTAGAAAAGTCCTAGGGGAAAATTACACTTAATGACTTAAAAGTTTTGAAAATTATAAATTTGTCCCAAGTTAAGGGTAATTTTGTAAATATATAAAATTACTGTCAAAATGAAACCCTCGATGAGACTAGTCCAATGGTATATGGTACTGGAGGTTAATGGTCAAGATGAAGAAATAACCCTTGATGAGTCTTCTTCTCCTTATCTTTACTTTTCAACTTGCTCTATTTTATACGTTGCTTCCCTTACACTGTGCTATCTTCACCCATTTTATTTTGTGCAGAGAAATTTCAATCTTCCCAATTCACCCCCCCTCTTGGGAAGTCAGCCTTACTAACAAACTATATATCCAAATCATATTTAGACATCTATATAAGATAAGTACCATGCCTACATCTTGAAGATATATATGTGTACTTCATCCATACTAGATATTATATTATGAAGACAATGTGCAACCTGTGGGAGTGGCCCATTTCCATTTTCAATTTCACAAATATTTTTTTGAACAAAAGCATTCTTTTTCAAAATTAAAACAAAACAGATTTTTTCAAACATACTCACACATGCACTCACCCATTCATTTATGAAAATGATGCTTTGGTGATTGTGATCTTGGAAGATTCATAGCTACTCATGGAAAGAGCCCATTTACTTTGATGGGTTGATAGAATCTCCAAGGCTTAATCAAAGGATAAGCATAGTGTTTCCAAGTCTCAACCCAAGCTCAAGTAAGGCATACACTAGTCCAAGTCCAAGATCAAGCATGGTTGTCAATTTGTGCAAGTATGGCATCCTTTCATGGCCCAAGAAGCTTGAGCAAGTCCTACAATGTTGTAAGAGGTATAAGCATGTCCTTTAGGCCCACACTAATGAACCGTAGGCATCATACAAGTTACAAGATGTGAATTGAAGAAATTACTTGAAACCCAAGCTGAGACATGGTACAAGACTACATTTAGTGTCTTTGATGTCTCTAGCGTTTTAATTTTGTGTTTTTGGGCTAGATTTTCATTCATTTAATAAAGCACTTTATTTAAATTTTTGTTTGTTTAATATTTTCATTTTCTATTCAATGAGGAATTCTCTAAATTTATGTGTTCTCTTGAGAACCTTTGACCTGCCATTCGGAGTGATCAGCTGTGTGGGCATCATCTTGTTGAACCTTAGGATAAGATCTTGCGTTTAGCAAGGATTATCAATCTTGAATTAATCATTAGTGAAGACTTCCATTGTATTTTCTGATTTGCTTAGATTTTTATCCAAGAGGACTATATATGATTTGGATCCAACAACTCGGCTTAGACCAGTCTTGTCCATTTGACTTGATATTCTTCCAGTTAATCTAGAGCTATGATGCATTACTAGAGGTACCAATATCAAGTATGACACATAATATAATACATCATATATGACAAATTTAAAAATTTTAGGATAGAGATATTTAAGATATACATATAAAATCACATATATATAACATCAAAAATAAAAAAAAATATTAAAAAATTTTGATATGTAAACAAATATTTCAAAAGTAATACAACAATATCTAAAACATGAAACAAAAATTGTAGTTTTTATAAGTTCTTAAGTCATTTTAGAACTTTTTGAAGAAGAAAAATTGATGACATGTTTCATGAAGTACAATATGTTCCGTATCTAATACGCTTCAAATATCAATAATCTTCCTTTTTGAAGTATCGATGGAGTATAGGTCTAAAGTAAGACCGGGTCTTGGGCTCTAAATATGAACTTGAGACATATTTAGGCTGGGCTACGTGTTGGGAGTCAACTTGCTCTTACTTCACCCGTGTATACCCATGCTTTGAAATGTGGATAAAGAACATTATAATAATATGATATTAAAGGGATAATGACACTTAGAGACCAAAACTTAGAATTAATACCACTAACAACCCAAAGATTTTGAAATGACAAAAACAGACCTAGGGTCATAAACTTAATGAAATTTGATTATCAAATTACCTAAATACCCTTTATAAAATGACAATGTCAAATGATTGAAGAAAAGTGTCAAAATCTAAATGCAAAAGTGTCAAATTCTTGTTGGTAGATAGTTGTAATTAGCCAGTGAAATTTCACCCCTCAGTATAAAACTGGGGAAATTAATGCCAAATCTTAGAACAACAATATAACAACCCTCATTACATTATCACAATTTAGTCTCTAGCTAATTGAGTGTAATTGATGTCGTGTACAGAACCAGAGGAACCAAGATGGAGGAAAGAATCAAAATAGAGAAAAGGAGTTCCACGCAACGGCGTGAGACAGGGTTGCCACGGTGAGAGAGCTGCAATTTTGGAGGTATTTTCTAGGCTGAGAAACTCCATACTGTGGCAGGCTTACTAAAGTAACAGTGAGCATGGAAAATTTCGCTTAAATAGGAATCATTTCAGCCAGACAGATGAAAGAGAAATGAAAGGAGAAAGAATAAGCTCTACTAAGGTTCATGTGATTCGACCCTTGGAGGTGTTTTTTCGGCCTCTAGAAGCTTGGATTCTTGTTGGTAAGTGGTCTCTACTCCTTCATCTCTATTTTTTCTTCAGATTTGAGTTAGATTTTTAGGGTGTATAGTTGGGGTTTTTGGTTTTAACTAAAATCCACCAATTAAAATGGATGAAATGGGATTAATAAAGTATGATTTGGTATTTATGATGCTTGGGTATAAGTTTCGGAGGGAGTATGCATGATTTAAGCTTAACCTTAGGTTGAAATTGTTAAAGGGAATATGGAATCTGAAATGCATGTGGTTGGTTAGAGTTTGAATGGTCTTTAGGAGCTCAATGATCCAAGAAAGTAGTACTGGAACATTGGATTAGGCCTAAATAGTTGATTTATGGTTTTTGGTCAAATGGTATATTATGTTAATTAAGGATTGTATGGTATTGTAGAGATTGTTTGGTTGACCGAAGGGGTACAAGTATGTTGGATAACCGAAGAAGTTCGTGGAATCGCGTGCATGTGGAATTGACAACCTAAGGTAACTGGGTGTTTGTATTATTTGTATTATATTTTATGATATATGTGTGTGCATGCACATTTCCGTTCGTACCACGATATTGATGTGTGTTTGTGTATGGTTTCTCTATATATCATGGTATGCATAAAACTAGACATATAGAGAATGATGATTGTGATGATGATTAGAGATGATGATGTGAAATGACACGATGCATGCATGACATTGAGAATATGATGATGATGATGATATATATATATTGATGTGGTATGAATATTGTTAGTTCTGTTGGCTTCCCAAGAGGGGGTGAATTGGGAAGTTTGAAAATTTTTTGCAAAATTTCAAGAAAGCAGTGAAAGCAAAATATGCAAAAATACAAAGTGCAAGAAGTAGTAACATAATAAGTAAGGTATGAGAAGAAGGACACAAAAATTTATTCTAGTTCGGTCTCTATCTCTTGACCTATTTCCAGTCCTCAAGCTACCACTTGAGATTTTTCACTATCTTGCAAGAATTCGATGGGTTTCTTGAAATGCCTCAGTACAGCTTGATGCTCTATTCATATAGCTTACAATCTTACTCTCTGCACTCTAACTAAGTGCTTGCCAAATCCCTTGTGAAATCTCCTCACAAAAAAATCTTTCTTCCAAATGAAGATAAAATTGATTACAATAAATAAACTCTCTAATTTAGAGTGTATATGATAGTTGAAGAGCATTTTATGAAGTATGAAAGAGTAGAAAGCTTTGTCTAAAGAATTTGGCAGAGTTTAAGTATATACAATATAAAAATCATTACCCACACGTTCAAATGAAGTTTTATTTATAGGTTTTATATCTTAACTATACATTAGAGATAAGATCTAGTCGTTAGAGACGTTACGCAATGGTTACTCTGCAAAAACTATCCGTTCATGAACCGCATTTAATGTGTCTGACATTTGAAATTCGAATTTTGGCATGTCAATAAACAAATTTCACAGAAACCATAAGCTAAAGGCTTTAATGTTGAACTTCGAAGTTTGTTTGTTCTAAAGCAAAATTTGAATTTTCATCTTTAACAAATGTTTTTACGTTGGAACATACAAATTTTCAAGTTTAAAGTTTTTCTGGTAAGTGTGAACAGTTGTTCCATATTACTATAGTGCCTTTGAAGTTCAAATTTTGGTACCCAAAATTTGTCTGTCAGTGAGCAACTCAATATAGTATAAAAGGTTGTTCTTTTCAAAATTTAAATTTTCAAATATCAAAGTTCATCTGTCAGAGAGATCTTTTAGCAAGCTCAATTCAAAGTTTAAATTTCTGAAGATTAAAGTTCGTTTATCATAAGGGCATTTGAACAGACCTATAAACTATCTTTCCAAAGTTTGAATTTTCAAAATCAAAGTTTGTCTGTCAGAGAACTGACTTGGAACTCTTTTTAAGCTTCACTTTCAAATGAACTTGACATATCTCAGACGAATTTTTCATTTTTCACAGTTTGTGTTTTACCTGAAATTCAAATTTTCAAAGGCTAAAATTCATTTGTCAGAGGAATCTCTTTTCAAACTTACACATTTTCAATCTAAAATTCAAATTTTAGTTATCAAAATTTGAATTTTCAAAGTAACATTTCAAGCTTAACACTTCAAAATTCATCTATTGATGAGTATTTTCAAATATGTCACAAGTTAACATAGGATTTGTTGAAAAACACATTTTAAAAACATTTGGGTGAAGAATCAAAGCCTTTTACTCATGTGAATACAATGAAAAAATCCTACAAACTAATTTTGTTCTCAATTCTTCCTGGATTACTGGATTTCTTCACTTGAGATATCTTGTACACCTTTGATTTCTTCCTTCCAAGCTCCGGTTGGTTTGGAATCATCAAAAATACTTGATTCAACAAATATCACAACCATATGCACAGTGAGGAAAGGTGGAATGGGTGGTGATGAAGATATATGATATATGATAAGGGAGGATAAAAGATGGGATTCTTGCAGCTAAATCTCATCCTATGGCCAGGAGGGAAAGGCTAGCAGTGGACTACACTTTCCTTAAATCAATACCAATTTGTGGTAGGAAAAAGGAAGGAGAACCACAATCCGAACATTAATGTTACCTTTAGCTGGGTGCACAAATGAAAGGTGAGCTTAGTGATATCCCGGAATAAGTCTTCATCAGCTATTGGAAGGGAATCACTTATCCAAAAAGCCATGTTATGACGATAGCTCATGCTTTTAGCTATATGCAAGAGAGACATGCATTCCATTTCATTTCATATTGCATTCATGAGATTATATGAGTTATGTATATATATGCATGTTGTTGTTCCCGATTACTAAGACATTATCTTACACCCTTTTCCCATGAACTAACATTTCAAATGAAGGTTCTGGTACTAGTCCGGAGAAGACAAGGGAGTAGTGTACCGAACATGGGAATATCAAGTCTTTGTAGTATATGTGTGTGTAATATCTATGTATGTTATGCCAAGTAAGATAGGCAGTTTGTAATTCAGGTGATGATTATGATGTTGTGATTGTATTGGATAATATGTATGTGATGATATTGATTGGAATGTCGCTGGAAGTGATAAGTATGATGTGATGTGATGTATATGTGGTTTCAGGTGTTAAAGAGTCAGTATGGTAGTGTATGTGAGCCTAAAAGTGGATTTGGGCCTTATTGGTGTGTTTTAGGGCATATAGCTCATTAAGTGAATTTGGGGTTCAAGGGGGTTTAATCTCAGAGGAGTAGTTCTTTTGAGGTAAAACCTCTTTGGATAAGTTGGTTTAGTTAAATTAAACCAGTGTGAATGGTCCACAATGGTCAGATTGCCTTTAGTGGCAATTTTAAGTGATGAAGTTTGGTCAAAAATGGCCAAAATGGTGTCAGGTATCCAAAATCTCCATACGGAGATGGATTGAGATGAAGTTGGTGTCCATGGTTAGATTGAGACAAGATTGAACTATAGGAGTTGGAATTAGGTCAATTGGAGGTTAGAACATAAAGTTATGTGTGTCGAAAGTTCACCTCAAAAGTAAAATTTTTGCTGATATGGTATCAGAAAGGGGGTGCCGCAGTGCTAGAAGTGAGATCATGGGGCTAATCCCCTAAATTTTTACAATACTAAAACCCGAGAGCACAGGTGCCACTATAGTACTGTAGCAGTCGCGACCCTACACCCTTTTTGGATAAGTTGGTTAAGTCGAATTGAACCTGTCTGAATGGTCTATAATGGTCAAATTGCCTTTAGTGGCAGTTTTAAGTGGTGAAGTTTGGTCAAAAAGTGGCCAAAAAGGTGTTAGGTATCCAAAATCTCCCTACGGAGATGGATTAAGGTGAAGTTGGTGTCCATGATTAGATTGGGACAAGATTGACCTGTATAAGTTAGAATTAGGTCAATTGGTGGTTGGAGCATAAAGTTGTGTGTGTCAAAAATTCACCCCAAAAGTAAAACTTTTGCTGATATGGTATCAAAAAGGGGTCGCCATGGTGCCAAAAGTGAGGTCGTGGGGCCAATCCCCTGAATTTGACAATACTAAAACCCGAGAGCACCGGTGCCACCATGGTACTGTAGCAGTCACAGCGCCACACCCTGTCTAAGCCGTTTTGGTATTCTTAAGGTGTTTTGTGATGATTTTCCACTACTCTGACAAACTAGAGGATAAAGTTGAGGTGTTTTGGTTTTGTTCAATCAGTTTTTGAAGTATTTGGTCAAGGTATGAAGTGTATTGGAGTAGTGTGTTATAGACAATGTCAAATGGTTGATGGGATGTGTCAAGAACTAAGAGACTTATAATTTGAGTGAGTGTAAACTATTCAATGTAAAATGGTATGAGATTTGACACTCTAGACTTCTAAAATTAGCAGTCTCACTCCTAATTTTTGACATTCCTCATATTATCAGCCATTTGACATTACCATTTCAGAATTTGACACTAATTTTCCCCTACTTTACATTGAGGAATGAAATTTCACTCATCAATTACAACTGTCCAGCAATGTTATTTGATACTTAACTTACAAAATTTAATACTTTTGTGCCTAGGTTTTGACACTCTTATTCATTCATTTGACACTATCATTCCAAGCAGGGTATTCAAGTAATTTAATAATTAAATTTTGTTAAGTTTAGGACCATGGCTCTATTTTTGTCATTTCAACAATCTTTAAGTTTGTTAGTGGCATTAATTCAAAGTTTTGGTCCTAAAGTGTCATTCTCTCTATATTAAATAACTATGAATTCAACATTTAAAGTGTTGAATGAATTTGGCAATACTTACCATTAATTAATTAGGGTAAAATATCATCAAAAAATACTAAAGGCCTCAAATGTATTTTTTGTTCACTTAGATACAAGTTCCTATTTGGTTTCTTTAGTTTCAATTAAGTTAATGTTGTTCTACAATGCTAAAAATTAATGCAATTAATTTTTTATGGGTTTTGTCCTTAACAAAATACTATTTGATTCACATGATCCATGTAACAACCCTCATGACTCTTTCTTGGCAATGTGTGCAGAACCAGAGGAAACAAGATGGAGGAAGGTTCAAATGGAGTCTGAAAGAGCTCCACGTTGCAGTGAGAAATAGGGCTGCCATGGAGAGGGCATGTTCCAATGGCTTTTTTCGACTGAAGTCAGTGGCACCGTAGCAGACTTATCTGAAGCCGCAACGAGAGTCGGGATTTTTGCTTAAATGCAAATCATTTCGGACGAACAAATGGAAAGAAACAGAGGGACCAACGGAGAAGTAGTGAGAAGCTCTACTAAGGTTTGCTATTTTCGGCCATTGGGAGTAGTTTTTAGCCTCTTGAAGCTTGGATCTTGGTTGGTAGGTGACCCTTACTCCTCCCACTCCATTTTCTTCAGTTTAAACTTAAGATTTTTGGGTTTTATGTTGGGATTTCCAATTTGGGCCAACATCCACTGATTCAAATGGATGAAATGGGGTTAATAGAGTGTGATTTGGTGTTCTTGTTGTTTGGGTGTGAGTTTTGAAGGGTATATGCATAATTTAAGCGTAACCCTAGGTTGTTTTCAATTAGGTCTCTTGGGAATCCAAAGTGTATAGGATTGATTGATGTTTTAATGGTTCCTACGAGCTTAATGATGCATGAATATGGGGTTGGAACCTTGGATTAGGCCTAAAGTAGTTGAATTGTGGAATTTGAATGTTTGGGTTGTATGTTAATTGAAGTATTATGATGTTGTTAAGGTTATTGGCTAATAGGAGAAGACTAGTCATAGGATTAACGTTCAAAAAAACTTGTGGAACCGTGTGTATGGTATTGATAACCTGAGGTAATCAGGCATTTGTTTTGTATTGTATGTATTGTATGATATTATGTATATTTGTGTATATATGCATGTTTCTTTCATACCATGATATAGATGTGTTTGTGTGTACGGTTTTCTATATATCGTGGTATGCACACAGCTGGATTATGATCATGATGATTACGATGATGATTAGAGATGTTGATGATGCGACATGACATGATGCATGCATAACATTGTGATACATGATGATGATGATTATATGATGATATGATGTGAGCAACACCACATAGCATTGTAAGGCATATGGCGATCGGGTGGTGATGATGATATATGATATGATATGATTATGATGATATATGATTAGAGAAGATAAGGATGGGATTCCTGCAGCTAAATCACCTCCTATGGCCAGGAGGGAAAGACACGCAGCGGACTACACCTTCCCTAAATTGCTACCAATTCGTGGTGAGAAAAGGGAAGGAGAACCACGATCCGAACATTAGTGTTACCTTTGGCCGGGTGCACTAACGGGAGGTGAGCTTGATAATATCCCAGAATCAGTCTTCATCAACTGTTAGAAGGAAATTACCTATACGAAATGTCATGTTATGACGACAGCTCGTGGTTTTAGCTGTGTCAAGGGAGACATGCATTCTATTTCATACTACATTCATGACATTGTGTGAGATATATGTATATATATATATGTGGTTGTCTCTAGTTACTGAGACATTGTCTCGCACCCCTTTCCCATGAACTAACCCTTTCGAGTAAAGGTTATGGCCCTAGTTTGGAGAAGGCGAGGGAGTGGCATCGAACGTAGGAATACTAGGTCTATGTAGTTTATATGTATTTTGGGATATGTATCTTGTGTCAAGTAGGATAGATAGTTTGTAACTAAGTGGTGACATTGATATTGTCGTTGTTGTAATGGAGTTGCTGTTAATGGTATGTTATGAATGTGGAATTGCATTGTATGTGAAGTGTATGATGGATGGTGGTGATTGTGTGGTTCAAGGTGTTGAGGAGTCTGTGTGATAGTATTTGTGAGCCCAAAGGTGGAATTAGGCCTTGTTGGTGTGTTTTAGGGCATGTAGCTCGTTTTGTCATTTAGGATTCAAGGGGGTTAAATCTCAAAGGAATGGTTTCTGTGAGATGAAACCTCTTTAGACAAGTTGGTTAAGTGGTTTAGGACCTGTGTGGATGGTCCCAAATGGTCAAATTGCCTTTGATGGCAAATGCGAGTTGTGAGTTTTTGTCAAAAAGTGAGCAAAACGGTGTTAGGTGTCCAGAATCTTTATACGGAGTTGGATTGAAGTGAAAGTGGTGTCTATGGATAGATTGGGACAAGATTGACTTGTAAGAGTTGGAATCAAGTCAATCGGAGGTTGGAGCATAAAGTTATGCGTGGCAATACTGTAGCGGCCGCGGCAGCAGCCCCAGCCCAGTTTTTGGTGGTTTTTGGCATTTTTCCGCTGCTTTGAAGATTTGGAAAATTGTTTTGAGATGTATGGGTTGTGTTTAGTTAGTTTTTGAAGTTTTTGTCAAGTTTGGGTGTATTTGGGAGTAAGGTGTTACATTTGTAATAATCTAGTGTATTTGAATCCTCTCTATACTTTCTCTTTATCTCTTTCTCCATACACAATCACATCCATTGATTGTGATCAAATGATTGAAAAAATAATCTATAAATGGATAATATATTTTATTTAATAGCTTGCATTTATTATTATGAGTTGAATTTTCTTAAAATAATTAACAATGCATGTTTTTGTTATTATTAAAATAAATAATATATTTTTTTAAAGTAACAATAAGTAATCTCTACTATTCAAATCAAAATTAATGAATAAAATTGTGTATGAAGAGGATCCAAATCCCAATCTAGTGAGGTTATATTCTCTCAATCTTCCTTTCTTGATAATGTTTTCCACTTGAATTATCAATATATAATATAAAATCTACACCAACCTGCATTATTTATAAATAATGAATAGTTTGTGCAAAACATGGGAAAATTGTCGAATTTGGATAAAATTTCAAGTGATTTCATTTGATCAAGTACATGTAATCACATCGATTGAACTAAAATCTAAACTACTCAATCACATTGTTTTTTCTTTTTGGCCAGAATCTCAATCACATTGTTTCAAAAACGTTGGAAGACAACATTGACGCAACTAAAACCAACGGGGCCCAATTAAAACTTTTACCAAGCAAAAATAATAAATTGTATTTAGAAAGCTTTCAATTTTTTTTTCGGTTTAGGCTAATGTGAGCTTATGAAGGGTGAGTGAGAAATCGAAATCACACGCATTTAAACCTTTATTCAAGAAAATGTGCCTCTTGAGCAAAGGCTTCATGAGGTTTCCAATATTATAATGTAACTCAAGGTGGAATCATTAGTTTTTCAGAAAATGAAAGCTCCTTATTTAATTTCACAGAACCAAAGGATATCTGAATCCTCTTCCATCCACGATTCTTAACATAAGCTGACAGCTTTTAACACTAAGGATTACAAACCAAACATCATTCCATAGAGTCATAGTTCCATTACTTTGAACAAAGAGACAGAAACCCTAGTTTTCGAATATCACTTCTAATATGGGGAGACACCTACGTTTGGTGGAGCAAAAAACCCATCTTTTATAAGCACGTCCTCTCCTTCCTGCACGCATAAATTTTAGAAATTAAGATTAGAAGCCCTAGAAATGACAGCTTTTTTTTTTTGGGTTAATTTGCTAGCTGTCAAAAGAGAGAACAAAATTAAGATAAAGTCGGGTTTATAGTAGTACCTGGCGGACATTAGCTTTCTTCACGGGTTGGTGATCAGGCATAAGTCCGAAGTGGATGTGAGGGAAATGGGCCCACTGAAAGACACAAGTCGATTGAACCATAAATCGAAAAAGTTTAAGCCCCCAAGAAAAGTGAAAAAACTTTCCATTGGCAAAACTGGGAATCTAATTCTGTCCATTTTTAGCGAAAGAAATAGTTCGTTTCAAATAAATATTCTCAATAAATCCAAATCATCTAAATAAAATAAGCTGTCATATTTTAAATAAAATAATTGTCATTTTCGTTAAAAAAATTTGGATACCAAAAAATAAAATGATGTTATAGAGAAATTCAATTTTTTATTAAAATTTATTTCATTCATATCATTTTCAAAATAAAAATATCCTTAAATAGATATATGAAAATAAAAAAACTCGACTTCTTAAAAAGTTCATAGCCAAACTCAAACAATCCATATAGAAATAATACTACTGTTGTAACAAAGTGGAATTTTCTCGGATCTCACATTCTTTGCAGCTGCACTGAATGCCTCTCTGTGGCTTATATCAGGATTCCCAGCTTTGATGCGTTGGATCTCGTCCCTGAAATTTGTATGATGTTAAAAGCCACATTCACATATCCATATACCATCAGCAAAATATTATTTATTTCCTTTTCATTTTGGCTTAAGTAGTGAAAAGGGTATATCTTTTTCATTGCACAAAAAAAGGATGTATATATTTATATTATTATTGTTATTAAATAGTAATTATTTTTATTTAGAGTTAAAAATTAATATTTCTCATTCACAAAATTATTTCTTATTTTATTTATTTTCAGTTCATTTCATTCAACAGGTCATATGGTTAGTTATTTATATAAAAAATCTAAATTATAGAAGGTTCAAAAGTTACTATATTTCATCAGACAACCCAAATAACTTAAAAACTTTGTGTTATTATTAAAAAGCAATAATAGAAATAAATCAGAAATTCAAGTAATGAAGATTTTAGTTATTGAAGTATTGAAGGTTTTGAGCAACTAACTTTTTTGTTTTTAGAAAATTAAAAATTTGTGGAAGTTAAAACGGAATGAATATTAAGTTTTACCAGTATTTTTTATTTTAATATATGTTTCAAGTAAAAAATTATGTCAATTTTTATTTCATTCATTTTTCTATTTTTCTCTTGATTTTGCTCTTTATACAAATAATTAATCAATAAAAGTAATCAGTAATTTACTGATGAGAATCCATAATCAAGATTTAAAATCAAAGAAACTAAAACTTACTTGATGAAGCGATTGTAAGCAGATGGAACTCTTTGTCTCTTTTCCGGAGCTGGATATGCACAACACACAGACATTGCACATCAATCCCCAACACACACACCCAAACATTAATATCACTTCGCTGACCATTGCCTAATGTCTCTGTCCTCTCTGTCTCTCTCTCTCCCCTCTATCATCACCTCATCATTATATCTCTAACAATCACTCTCTCCATGGATTCACCACTATATTTTCGGGAGAAAATCTGTGCGTGTGTCTGTATACTCTCTCTCTCTCTCTCTCTATGTCTCACTCAGTGTGAGCAGGAAAGGAAAGACATACAAACATAGACAGACATGATAAGATCTAACAAGAAAGAACTTTAGTTATTTATTTTGTTTCTTTTATGTCCGAAACTAAAACATTGATTCCCTTCACTTGAAATGTTTTGATCGAGTTCATAATTAGTTTTAAGAATTCACTAAAGCTGGCTTTGAGGAACCACTGAATCAATTATAGGACATGGTTGAGGCCATGGGAAGGAAAAAGAAAGCAAGGAATGAGAAAACTGTGGTGAAGATTCTTCTTTCTTATACCACTTGAAGCAAATAAACCAAAAACCCTTTTAGACACAATGCACTGTTCCAGATTGACAAGTGAGTTTTGATAGGGATACAACTTTTGCTTACTTTTTCCGTCTATTGTTTAATTGGTCACTATAAAGCTTAAAATTAAAGGGTACCACCATTCTATCAGCAGATTGTTTCCCTTCTTTTTCCAACTTTTCTTTTTGGTGGTATCAGAAGAATCTCTGATCACCCCACCCGCTGTTAAATGGAAAAAGGAAACCAAAGAAAGAAAAAGAAAAACCTAAACAAGAAAAAGAAAATAACATAAAGTGAAAGCTCTGATAAATGGCTTATATTATCATCAGAAATCAAAGAAATTATAGAAAATTCTCACGTCTGTTAGCCGGTGGAGGTTTTGGGATTTCCTCAGGTCCTGCTCGCACGGTACTCATGGTCATAAACGAATCATTTGGGTTATTCTGGAGCTGACTCATCACCATATTTGATGAAGGTGCACTTCGAATCTCCTCCTGAAAGTTATTAATTAAACCGAATACTCATCAACATTTTACCCTACTTCTCACTTCCGGGGCATAAGTTAATAGTTAGCTATAACTATCCTGAAAAGGCTTTACTAAAAGTGCCCATTGTAGACCTAAGAAATGTGTGTAGATTAGGTATAGTGTTATCAGAGAACTTAACAGTAAACCCTTGAAACATTTTACCGAAGGATAAAAAACCCTAGCTTCGAGAATACCAGAAGATTTTGGGGAGTGAAGAAGGAGTGTCCAAGGTGAAGCTGATTGGCAGAAGGAAGAAGCAGGCCACGCATATTGATATTGACAGAGAGAAGGTTGGTGCAATGGCCACATCTTACCGTGACAGTCTTGAACAAACTGGTGCAAGGAACACTCACCTAAATGGAAGAGAAAAACAATAAGAAGAAGCTGAATATATATATATATAAAGAAGGGTAAAGGGAGAAGGAGATATATGTATATATATATACCGCGAGGACAGTGTCACAGAAGTTGCAATGGACATAACAGAGCTGGTCGGAGGGAGAGAGGAGGTGCTGGTCCGGTGAAAAGGAGGCAGTGGAAGAGGCGGACATGTTTCTTTCTTCTTATCTTTCTCTTTTTGTGTTGTGATTGATTGATTAGAGGACTTTCTCTCTCTGGGGCTCAGATTCTTTGATTTGATTTGATTGATGGGATTGACTTATCAGAGAGAAGGGTGGGGGGTTCGGTGATAGAGAGATGAAGGAGTTGCTCCCTATGGATCTGGTGTGGTCTGATCTTTGTTGAATGTTGGGTTACTGTTAAGGACGGAGAGAGGAGGCATGGTAAAAGAGTGTGAGAAAGAAACACCTATATTCCCTCTAAAGTAATTGAGTATTGAATAGGCCTGGAAAGTGGTTCCCCCCTCCCCCCACTCTATTTGTTCATATATATTAATTTTTGGAAGTACTAAATATATTAATATAATTTAAACAAATTGCTTTTTATTAATTTTTATCTTATTAAGGGGTTTGAATTTTTAATCTCTACCAACATTTGTAATTACTTTTTATTCAATTTTAACCAAATACAAAGTCTCTATATTGAGAGATGTTCATCTCTATAACACATATTTCATGATGTGAAGATTCAGGGTGCAGCTTGCAAACTAATAATAATAAAGAGAGAAGAAAATTGAGCTTCAAAGACATAAAATAATGTTGCTGGCAAAAAATGCACTTGGTTTATATCTCTAAGGAGATGTAGAAGAATTTTATTTTTATCAAAATTATAAGTTAGTTAATTTGCTATACTAACATCTTTTATTAAAAAAGATAAAATTATGTTATATATATAAAAAATTATATAAAATAATTAAACGGGCGAGAAATCGATGCCTGTAGTTCCATATGCCAAAAATAAATAAATAGTAAGAATGGTAGGCAATACGGAGGAGACCAACATTATGGTGAATTAAACTTATATTGATGGGATCGATAGACATAACCTAGGAAGATTCGGTGAAGGCTAGGTGGGATCATCCGTGAGAGTAATGAGCCCTTTATTGTGGGTTTCTAAACACTTGCACACACAACTGAGTTAAGGACCACTACAACCAACTAAAAAAAAAAAAACAAGGACCACTACAAGAAAACAATATTCTCCTCACGGGCAAAATTCATAAGCCAAAAAAAAAATCTGTAGAAAATAATTTTGTCAGGGAATTTTTTCTCAGAAAATGGGTGCGAGTAGGTCAGCCAAGAAAAATTTTTTTCTTAAAAAATTCGAGACAGAAGTTTTCTCAAAAACAAAACTCAAAAAAATAAGGGGGTTATTCTGTGAGAACTTTCTCATGGCATCTATCATGAGAAATTTCTCACCAAATAATACACACGAAACTCATGGACATAGTCATGAGAAATTTCTAATAGATTGTCTGTGAAAATTTCGCGAACATTTTGGAAAAATGTAGAGTTTTCACAAGAAAAATATGTTAGAATTCTAAATTTCCCAGATTTCTCGTGGAATTTTATGTGAGAATTTTATGAAAATAGTGAATCTTGCCTAAGTTCTCTTTGAAAAATTCGTGAGAATTCTGCGAGAAATTTGAATTTTAACAAACATTTCTGTAAGAAGTCTATTTGCTCTTCCTAGCATTCCCATTTTCACACAGAATATTAGAAAAGTGAATTCAGCACAGCAAAGCCAGAAACAATCATAAATAGCAATCCATAACATAACAACATTCATAACATTGAAGTTAAGAAGAATCCACAAACATTCATAACTATTCCTGATCATGATATCCTCCTCCTCCCCCACCTCCCCCTCACCATCACCATCATTAATAGTGGCAAGGGTTAGAGCTGAAGTACAAGCTTGAGCAGTCTATGATTAGTTCCTTTTAGCCAAAATTTGTTTCATAATTGCATTGTTCTATGCTAGTTGGGCTTGAAATTCTTGCTCACGTGTTTCAAATCTCTCTACATCCTTAGTTAAGCTTTTAATTTCGCGCTTATTCATTCAATTCTTTTTTGAATAATGTCTATAGGTTCTCTCTCTGCTATCTATGAAAGCTCACCATGATTGTATACAGTTCCACAAGAATTCACGAGATTGGCTTGTGATCCTTGCCCATAAACACGTCCCTTCTTATTCTTAATTACCTCCAACAACCTGAATCCACAATGAAGAGTTAAAAGACATTTGTACTTGGCACTTGACTTTCACGCAGCTCATCAAATTGCTCTTACATTAATAAAGAATAAGCAAATACATTAAATATACCTTAAAGTTTTTTTTTGGTGAAATCCAAGTTTATATTTTCAAATAATATAAATACAAAATCAACCTTAAGGCTTTGTTTGGAATGAGTTGAAAATAAGATGAGGGGAAAACTAGAAAGAAAAATAAAGGAAAACCTAGGAGAGTGTTTAGGTTCTCTCTTATTTTCTATCCTAATTTTTTTCTCCACCTATTTTCTCGCCATCCAAAGGAAAGTTAAGTAACCTATCGTATGTATTAGCAACTTTTTTGCCAAACCAATCCCTTTTTTCTCATTGTGGTTCACCTTCTTGAATGCCTCTAAATAATGAACTTGTCTACTCAACTCTTGTTTCCACAAAGTTTAAATAAACTACATTAGAAATATATAATTTAAAACAGGAAAAAATTAGAAAAATCCTAAAGCACGCCTTTTACAACTAGAGCGATGATTTAAATAATAGAGCATCTACTTTAGAACTATTAGACCTCAATATCACTTATCTACATTCAAGCTTTATAAAAAACTTTACTCTTATGAATTCTTAAAAGTGTAACACATTTAAATAACCCTAGACTTAATTTGTACCCATCTTAGAATTTGACAAAAATGAAAACAAATAATATAGACATGGAAGCACCGGATTCAAGCATACACTACAACAAAGACCGAAAATCAAACAATAGCAATAATGGAGAATAGAAACAAGGTTCAATGAAACAGCAGCATATTCCTAGACGTAAATGGATCTCAAAGTGTTGCCAAAGCAGATCAAGACAACAACTATTCATCATCAAAATTCAGTTGGACCAGGTGTAATGCCCCTCGTGATACTTTTCTTCGCACGGTGTTCGCACGGTGTTCAGGACCGGAGGAGATAAGTTGAAGAGGAACCAGAAAAAGGCTCCGCGCCGCGGCAAGGAGCATATCCGCCGTGGCGAGAAGCTTCCAGTGGCATTGTTCCGGATAATTTGGTGGAGCCGCGGCGAGGAGTGCTGGAGCCGCGGCGATAATCGTAAAAATTGTTTAAATCCGGATCAGTCGGACGCGACAAAAAGAAAGGAAACGAAGGGAGCGACGGAGGAGATCGAGAGAGCAGTGCTAGGGTTCGACTTTTCCGGCATCTAGGAGCGATTTTCGGACCTCAAGAGCTTGGATTTAAGTGGGTAAGCGTTCCCTACTCCCTTCTCTCCATTTTCTTCGGTTGGAATTTGGGATTTCCGGTTGTATGGTTGGATTTTCGAGTTGGGGTGAAATCCACCGATTGAAATGGATGTTTTGGGGTTAATGGAACGTGTTTTGGTATTCTTGTTGCTTGAATATGAGTTTTGAAGGGATTATGTGTGTTTAGAGCTTAACCCTAGGTTGTTTTCGGTAATGGCTCTTAGGAATCCGAGGTGTCTGAGGTTGTATGGTGTTTGAGTAATCCCTAAGAGCTTATTGATGCATGAAAAGGGTGTTGGAACCTTGGGTTAGGTTAATATGGTTGAATTATGAGGTTTGATTTGTTGGTATATTGTGCTAATGGTAGAATTGTGGCATTATAAAGGTTGTTGACTAATCGAGAGGGATTCACGCGTACTGGACAGTTCAAGGAAGTTTGTGGAACTCGTGTGTGTGTGGTAACGACAATTGAGGTAACCGGGTGTTTGTTTATATTGTATTGACTATGTTATACGATAGTACGTGTATTTGTATATATATGCTTATTTCATTCATACCACGATACTGATGGGTTGTGTGTACTGTTTATGTGTATATCTATATATATCGTGGTATGTATACTGTTAGACGACGGTTATGATTATGATGATGATATGTGTGATGATGATGTGATATGTTGCATACATGACATTATGATGATGATATGATACATGAGCATCACCACATGACATTGTGAGATTGTGATGTATGGTGGTATGATGTATGACTATATATATGTTAGGGAGAATAAGGTTGGACTATATATATGTTAGGGAGAATAAGGTTGGACTATATATATGTTAGGGAGAATAAGGTTGGATTATATATATGTTAGGGAGAATAAGGTTGGACTATATATATGTTAGGGAGAATAAGGTTGGATTATATATATGTTAGGGAGGATAAGGTTGGATTATGTATATGTGTTAGGGAGGATAAGGATGGATGATATATGTGTTAGGGAGGATAAGGATGGAGTCCCTGTGAGGGTGACATGCATGATATTCATTTCATATTGCATTCATGATTTGTGTGAGATATATGTATATATATGTGTGTGTGGTTGTCATTCCCGGTTACTGAGACATTGTCTCACTCCCTCTCCCATAAACTAACCTTTCAGGTGACGGTTCTGGCACTAGTCCTGAGAAGACGCGGGAGTAGCTATGTACGTGGGGATAGTCTATGTAGCGTGTGTATTCTGTATTGGTATTTTGTGTCAAGTAAGATAGAGAATGGTTTGTAATGAATGTATGACAGGGTTGAGATTGGTTATGTATGAATGTATGGATGTTTGTGTATGTGGTATGTATGGTTGAATGTTGTTGAGAAGTTTATATGGCCATCTTGGTAAGTCCAGAGTGTTGTTGGGCTTTGTTGGTTTGTGTAAGGCCCTAGCCTAGATTTTGGTGCTTTTGAGTTATTTTCGCTGTGGTTTTGAATTGGAAAAGTTGTTTTGAGATGACAGGAGGTAGGGTGTTACACTTTGGTATCAGAGCAATGGTTTTGGGCCATTGTTTCTGCTTGAAGTACTACTTGGCACATGTTTTGAATACATAGACTATATTCCCACTGCAATGCTAGTCCAGAACCATATAATTGAATGTGTTGTTGCTGGTGTGTAGGAAGAATGTCTCGCAGAGGAAGGCAGAATAACAGTGATCTGATGAGGCAAATGCATGAGATGTTGACTGGCCTCAGTAATCAGGTGAATACTCAGGGAGAAACGTTGAATAGGTTGCAAGAGAGAATGAATAGGCAAGAACAGGGGGATGTGAATGAAGAAGCCGAAATGTTTGTAGATTTGAATGCAGGAGAGGATGAAACTGTGGTGGAACCTGAGAGAGCCCCAAGAGTTGGAAGAAGGGGTATCTCCTCACAGCTGAAGGACTTTCGGAAGTTTAATCCTCCGGCTTTCGAAGGTACCATGGATGTGTCACACGCGGAGAATTGGATTGAACAGATGGAGAATATCTTTAGTGTGATGGATTGCACTTCAGAGCAAAGGGTGCAGCTGGCGACATTTAAGCTTGAGAAGAAGGCTAAGAGATGGTGGAGGAGTATTCTCCCAAGTGTTGAAGCGATGACTCCTCCTATGAATTGGGGACAGTTTAAGGAACGGTTCTTTGCACACTATGTCCCTCCAGCCTTAATGATGCAAAAGGAAGCCGAGTTCCTAACTTTTCAACAAGGAAATCTGTCAGCGGATGACTACATTGATCAGTTCTTGGACTTGGCAAAATATTCCACTTATCTGAATAATTATCCTGATGATAGGTGGATGGCTTAGAGGTTGTTTGAAGGTGCCCATCCCGAGATTAAGGAGCGGTTATCTGTGGTGGAGTTTGTGTCCTTCGAGGACTTAAGTGCAAAGATTCGTGCCTTGTATAGACGAATGAAGGAGGTTGAGGAGCACAGAAAGAGTTCCATGATTCGGGCCTTTTCTCATCTAGGACCTACAGGAGGAATTAGTAAAGGAAGTGGTTCAGGCAGTGGTAGTAGTGGTGGTAGTACAGGTTCTAGTGGAGGAAGAGGTCGCCATAATCGAGGTCGTCATGGTAGAGGAAGAGGCAGGTTTGGTAGAGAGCAGTACAATAGAGGTCGGTTTGGCAGAGGACCCTTTTATCAAGGTGGCTTTGAACAAGGGAGTTCCAGTCAGAATGAGTATGTAGGAAGGGACTCCGCTCCATCTCAATACAGTTCTGGTAGTGCATCGAATCCGTGCACAAAATGCGGGTTTAGTCATGGTGATCGTCCATGTCTGGTTTGTTTTAATTGTGGAAAACCGGGTCATATGTCGCGGAATTGTTGGGAGCCACGGCGTGATGATGCGACAAGGAGGTCCACGATGCCCGGACGAGTCTTTGCCATCACTCGACAGGAAGCGGATGCAGCGCCTAATTTGATTAGAGGTAAACTTAAACTCAATGGTTACTCTATTCATGCTTTGTTTGATTCAGGTGCATCACATTCCTTCATTTCATTTGATTATGCTCGGAGATTGGGTATTGTGGCAATGGAGTTGCCTTTTGAATTGTTGGTAGCCACACCCACGGGAGTTTCACTAAGAACTGTTCAAGCTTGTTTGAATTGTGTGGTTCATTTTGAACACCGAAGCACTACCCTAGATCTGATTTGTTTGCCGTTGCAAGAGATTGATGTGATAATTGGGATGGACTGGTTGGAAGCGAATAATGCCATTCTTGACTGTGCTCGGAAGACTGTGTCTTTGCCGATGAATATCCCTAGTGTGGAAGGGGATGAGAATATGTGTTTGTCCTTTGCTCAAGCTGACAAGTATCTGAAGAAAGGATGTCAAGGGTTTCTGGTTTTCTTCTCTGTGAATGTGGATATGCAAGGTGGTATCGAAAGATATCCGGTTGTGAATGAATTTCCTGATGTGTTTCCAGAGGAGATTACTGGTTTACCCCCACCGCGAGAACTGGAGTTTTCCATTGATTTGGTGCCCGGGATTAGTCCTATCTCGAAAGCTCCATATCGAATGGCACCGTCTGAATTGAAAGAGCTGAAGAAACAGATTGAGGAATTGTTGAAGAGAGGTTTTATCAGACCTAGTGTTTCGCCTTGGGGAGCTCCAGTGTTGTTTGTCAAGAAGAAGGATGGTAGCCTCAGATTGTGCATTGATTACAGGCAGCTAAACCGGGTGACGATCAAGAATAAATATCCTTTGCCTAGGATTGAAGACTTGATTGATCAGTTGGCATGTGCCTCTGTATTTTCTAAAATCGATTTGAGGTCGGGATACCATCAATTACGAGTGCGTGCTGAGGATGTGCCTAAAACGGCATTTCGGACTCGATATGGTCATTATGAGTTTCTTGTGATGCCATTCGGGTTGACAAATGCCCCGGCAATCTTCATGGATTATATGAACAGGGTGTTTCGGCCGTATTTGGATAAGTTTGTGGTGGTTTTCATTGATGACATTCTGGTTTACTCCAAGAGTGAGGAAGAGCATGCGCTTCATCTTCGGATTGTGTTGCAAGTATTGCGGGATCACCAACTATATGCTAAGCTCAGTAAGTGTGAGTTTTGGCTACGGGAGGTGAAATTTCTGGGTCATGTGATTTCTGCAGAAGGTGTAGCAGTAGACCCTAGTAAAGTGGAAGCGGTGTTGAATTGGAAGAGACCGCAGTCGGTGACTGAAATTCGGAGTTTCCTGGGTTTGGCTGGATATTACCGAAGGTTCATTAAGGGATTCTCTCAGCTTGTTATGCCATTGACTAGACTCACCCGTAAGGATCGATCTTTCATTTGGGATGACAGGTGTGAGAGAGCATTCCAGGAGCTGAAGGTTTGTCTGACGTCCACCCCAGTGCTCACTATCCCTAACCCATCAGAGCCGTTCACAGTTTATACGGACGCCTCTAAGAAGGGTCTAGGGTGTGTTTTGATGCAGCAAGGCAGAGTTGTGGCGTATGCTTCAAGGCAGTTAAGGCCTCACGAGGAGAACTATCCTACTCATGACCTTGAGCTAGCGGCTGTAGTGTTTGCCTTGAAATTGTGGAGGCATTATCTCTATGGCGCTCAGTTTGAGGTGTTCAGTGATCATAAGAGCTTGAAGTATTTGTTTGATCAAAAAGAACTGAACATGAGGCAAAGGCGTTGGGTTGAGTTCCTTGTGGACTATGAATTTGCTCTAAAGTATCATCCTGGGAAAGCCAACGTTGTGGCAGATGCGTTGAGTAGAAAATCGATTCATATGGCCATGATGATGATGAGGGAGCAACAGTTACTGGAAAGCCTGAGAGATATGAAGTTATCCATTGACGTCCATCCTGGAGTACTAGTAATGAGTTCCATCAGTGCATCAAGTAATTTATTGAGGAACATTTGCTATGCTCAGATGGAGGATGACTATCTTTTGGGCATTCGAGAACAGGTTGGAATGGCGGAGACCCAGGACTTTGATATTCTGGAGGATGGTATCATCCGGTATCGAGGTCGGATTTGTGTGCCAAACGTTTCGGGGTTGCGTGAGATCATTTTGGAGGAAGCTCATAAGAGTAAGTACACTATCCACCCAGGTACCACTAAGATGTATCAGGATTTGAAGCGAGGTTATTGGTGGCCAGGCATGAAAAAGGACATTGCAGAGTTTGTGGCAAAGTGTCTGATTTGTCAGAAGGTAAAGATTGAACACCAATTGCCTGCTGGTATGTTACAACCTTTAGAGATTCCGGAGTGGAAGTGGGATAGCGTTTCCATGGATTTTGTGATGGGATTACCGAGGACCTCTTCAGGACACAATGCGATATGGGTCATTGTGGACAGGTTGACGAAGTCGGCCCATTTTCTTCCAATTCGGGAAACTATTTCAATGGAGAAGTTAGCCCAGTTGTATGTGAATGAGATTGTAAGATTGCATGGAGTCCCGATGAATATTGTGTCGGACAGAGATCCAAGGTTTACATCCAGATTTTGGAAATCTCTTCAGAAGGCCATAGGTACGAAATTGAGTTTCAGTACTGCTTATCACCCTCAATCTGATGGGCAGACTGAAAGGACTATTCAGACTCTGGAGGACATGCTGCGGGCATGTGTTCTGGAGAACAAAGGCAATTGGGATCAGTTTTTGCCGTTGGTTGAATTTGCCTACAACAACAGTTTCCACTCGAGTTTGCAAATGGCTCCATATGAAGCGTTGTACGGCAGAAGGTGCAGGTCACCATTGTGTTGGGTTGAACTTGGTGAAAGGAGTCTTTTGGGCCCAGATATTGTGGATCAAACCTCTCGGCAGATAGAGAGTATTCGTCAGAAGCTTCTTACCGCTCAGAGTCGGCAAAAGAGTTATGCGGATAGGAGGAGAAGACCATTGGAGTTTGATGTTGGAGATTATATATTCTTGAAGGTCACTCCTACTACTGGTGTTGGAAGATCGATTCGAGCCAAGAAGCTTACTCCAAGGTATATGGGTCCATATCAAATTCTTGAGCAAATTGGGCCAGTAGCGTATCGAGTGGCGCTACCGCCTAGTCTTTCTGGGTTGCATGATGTTTTCCACGTGTCTCAACTCAAGAAGTATCATTCGGATCCGTCTCATATAATTGAAAATGAAGCAGTTCAAGTACGAGAGGATCTAACTGTTGAGGTCACACCGTTGCAAATTTTGGATGTAAAGGAGAAGCAGTTGAGAAATAAGACCATTAAATTGTTAAAGGTCCTTTGGAGCGGTTTGATGTCTAATGATGTCACGTGGGAGACTGAAGATTCTATGCGGAGGAAGTATCCAGAGATTTTTGCTTGAGGTAAGGGGTGAAATTTCGAGGACGAAATTTTTATAAGGAGGGGAGAGTGTAATGCCCCTCGTTATACTTTTCTTCGCACGGTGTTCGCACGGTGTTCAGGACCGGAGGAGATAAGTTGAAGAGGAACCAGAAAAAGGCTCCGCGCCGCGGCAAGGAGCAGAGCCGCCGCGGCGAGAAGCTTCCAGTGGCATTGTTCCGGATAATTTGGTGTAGCCGCGGCGAGGAGTGCTGGAGCCGCGGCGATAATCGTAAAAATTGTTTAAATCCGGATCAGTCGGACGCGACAAAAAGAAAGGAAACGAAGGGAGCGACGGAGGAGATCGAGAGAGCAGTGCTAGGGTTCAACTTTTCCGGCATCTAGGAGCGATTTTCGGACCTCAAGAGCTTGGATTTAAGTGGGTAAGCGTTCCCTACTCCCTTCTCTCCATTTTCTTCGGTTGGAATTTGGGATTTCCGGTTGTATGGTTGGATTTTCGAGTTGGGGTGAAATCCACCGATTGAAATGGATGTTTTGGGGTTAATGGAACGTGTTTTGGTATTCTTGTTGCTTGAATATGAGTTTTGAAGGGATTATGTGTGTTTAGAGCTTAACCCTAGGTTGTTTTCGGTAATGGCTCTTAGGAATCCGAGGTGTCTGAGGTTGTATGGTGTTTGAGTAATCCCTAAGAGCTTATTGATGCATGAAAAGGGTGTTGGAACCTTGGGTTAGGTTAATATGGTTGAATTATGAGGTTTGATTTGTTGGTATATTGTGCTAATGGTAGAATTGTGGCATTATAAAGGTTGTTGACTAATCGAGAGGGATTCACGCGTACTGGACAGTTCAAGGAAGTTTGTGGAACTCGTGTGTGTGTGGTAACGACAATTGAGGTAACCGGGTGTTTGTTTATATTGTATTGACTATGTTATACGATAGTACGTGTATTTGTATATATATGCTTATTTCATTCATACCACGATACTGATGGGTTGTGTGTACTGTTTATGTGTATATCTATATATATCGTGGTATGTATACTGTTAGACGACGGTTATGATTATGATGATGATATGTGTGATGATGATGTGATATGTTGCATACATGACATTATGATGATGATATGATACATGAGCATCACCACATGACATTGTGAGATTGTGATGTATGGTGGTATGATGTATGACTATATATATGTTAGGGAGAATAAGGTTGGACTATATATATGTTAGGGAGAATAAGGTTGGACTATATATATGTTAGGGAGAATAAGGTTGGATTATATATATGTTAGGGAGAATAAGGTTGGACTATATATATGTTAGGGAGAATAAGGTTGGATTATATATATGTTAGGGAGGATAAGGTTGGATTATGTATATGTGTTAGGGAGGATAAGGATGGATGATATATGTGTTAGGGAGGATAAGGATGGAGTCCCTGTGAGGGTGACATGCATGATATTCATTTCATATTGCATTCATGATTTGTGTGAGATATATGTATATATATGTGTGTGTGGTTGTCATTCCCGGTTACTGAGACATTGTCTCACTCCCTCTCCCATAAACTAACCTTTCAGGTGACGGTTCTGGCACTAGTCCTGAGAAGACGCGGGAGTAGCTATGTACGTGGGGATAGTCTATGTAGCGTGTGTATTCTGTATTGGTATTTTGTGTCAAGTAAGATAGAGAATGGTTTGTAATGAATGTATGACAGGGTTGAGATTGGTTATGTATGAATGTATGGATGTTTGTGTATGTGGTATGTATGGTTGAATGTTGTTGAGAAGTTTGTATGGCCATCTTGGTAAGTCCAGAGTGTTGTTGGGCTTTGTTGGTTTGTGTAAGGCCCTAGCCTAGATTTTGGTGCTTTTGAGTTATTTCCGCTGTGGTTTTGAATTGGAAAAGTTGTTTTGAGATGACAGGAGGTAGGGTGTTACACCAGGTTTACAAATTTCAAATGAGCAAAATTTTAATCCACCCAGGTGAAGGTATCAAACTTGATTTGAACTCAAAAAATGAAGTGCAAGCTATATAAAGGAACTTTCCATTCTGAAGCACAATATACAAAATGGAACTTCCAATCCTAGCTCATTACAGATGGTGAATGTCTTTCTGCACTATCAAGAGTAGAATCATTGGGAGTTGCCAAAATGTGTTGAGATGGTATTGAAGAAGATGGTACAATTGTGCAGAGGAAGAATAAGATGACAATGGCACCCTAGTAGCAAGTGGTCGTGGTTGCGGTGAGTGATCAAGCTGCGCAACATTACTTTTACCCTTCTTTCCATCCATATTAAGTTGAGGATATGACATACAAAGAAAATTTTCTATCACAAATTCCGTCACAATTTTTTAGTTTTCTATGCCAAAATTGGTCATTTTAATATGGGTTGTTATTTTTTACAGTCCAGCCATTTTTTTAGTGGATTAAGTGGACTAACCTATTAAGCTCGACTCAAATTCTCATCTCTCATAAATTGCATATCTCTTTGTCATTATTAGAAAATCAGCAATGTGGAGGTAGCATATTATTGTACACTCACAATGCTAAGCTATGAGAGATCAAAGGAGAATGTGGTTTATGATACCTATGGGAATATTGGAGGACGTGGAAATTAAGCTGCCAAAAAGGAAAATTTTGTAGATCGACCCCAAGTTCAGGAAAGAAAACCAATGAGCAAACTACTTGACAAAAGAAGGAGATAGCTAAAGAAATGAAATTTTCAGAAACTTTAGTATGCTTCTACCCATGGTCAAATAGTGCACCAAGACGTATAGGATGGGCAAGCCTCCTCACAGTAAGAAGTCGAAAGAGGTTTTAGTTGGAAGATTTTTCTTTATCCTTATGCTCTATTCTTCTTTTGTTTTCTTTGATTTGGTTGTAGGCCATAAGTTTTGATGTTTAGGTATAAGGATCCTAGATCCTATGTTGTGTTCTTTTTTTTCTTTGTTTTTTTGGATTCCATAGGTTGTGTTCTTTTAACTGCTTGTTTTTGTTTGTTTGTGTCATCGATGAAATTATATTATTCCGCCATAAATGAATGCTTATTAATTAGTTTTGGTTGTACAGTCCTGTTTCTTTAAATTGAAATTGAAATAAATAAGTAATTATTGAACATAAGGCTTATTTATAAAATAACTTTTTGAGATTGATCTAGTGATATTTTTTAATTTAAGCAATAAAATTTTTACTAAATGTACATTAAAAATATAAGCATGGTCATAAATTTAATAAAACTATAAATTTATTTTTAGTATATTAATTTTTTATACAAGAAATTATTATAATCCTTGAAAATATATGGGTTATCTCTTCTCACATTGAAAAGTTTGATCATATTTTCAAAACATAAGAAAGGGGTATGTGATTTGAAAAAACTATGGAGAAAAGAGAAAGTAATTCACTCAAATTACTTGAGTAAAATTCCAGTATCAAATGGCTTTTATAAAGTAATAGAACAAATAATTTTATAATTTCATTCTTATATTGTTATAATTTTCTTTACAATTAGACACATTTTTTTTGTGTATTTTACACGAAATTTGCAAAGCAAGTCACACTATAACTTATTAGTGGTGCAGTTAACTATATATTTTATATTATATTAATATTGTTTAACTGAACTCTTAACATATACTTTGTAAACATATATGCTTTGTTGATTTAAAGAACTTCTTTGTAAACACAAAGATATTGGAGATATTATTGAAATTGATCATTTATCTTCTTTTTCTTTTTGGCCTGACATCTATCTTCAATTAATGACTTTAGTTTATTTTAGTGAAAGTGGTCCATCACTTTGGATATCACAACTCAAATGGCTGTTCAAGACTGAGATTACAATTAATAGGGTTATAAAAATCTATACACTTCGTAACGCCATTTAAGAGAAAAAATTTGAATATATATATATATATATAATGTAATTATTGTATAACAAGTTGATAAAAAAATAGTAAAGCCAGATTTTTGAAGGGATGACACTATCACTATTGAAGAGAAAGAGATTATGAATAAGTTACAACTCGCAATATTATGATGAATCTAGAGACTTCGCATGTTCTTTTTTTTTTTTTTGCCACTACTTCGCATGTTCTCTCCTTGATAAAAATGAACTCTTAATTAATTAGAATAAATAGGATAACTAGAATTTAAAGGGACAACATGTTTGATCCTTATTCTGTGAATAACCTTATTAATAGTCCACATCTTGATTACAAATTATCTATGACATAACATGTTAATTAAACTCAACCATTGCATACAATGCTTGTTACTAAATTAATTATATGACATGGATAAAACATAATTCATCAATTAATTTAATAATTAATGAATGCTAATTCAAAAATTAGTTTTTCCATAAAAAACTAGCCACGGTGGTTGGATTTCATGACAAAGAGGTCAATATTTCTTAAATAAAATCTTAACTTTAAGTTTTGTAGATAAAAAATAATAATGTCTTTCTCTAATTGGAGTCTGACTACTCAATTTTAGCCAAGAAAAAATAAAAGGAAAACAAACTTAAGTTTTCTCAATTTTACTAATTCTAAATAATTACTCAAAGCTTCTTTGCCCTGTAATGTCAGCAAATTGGAGCCGTGTTAAGACAGCCTTACAGCGAAAAAAAATGAATGGTTGGTATTTCCAATGGATGTGTGTATGTACGTGAGAGTGTGTGTAGAGAGAGAGAGTGTGTGTGTGTGTCTGTGGAAGGAAGAGAGGAAAGGGACGTGTGCATGGGAGTGATTAGCTTTGGGTCATTCACCCGTTGTTTTCACAGTTAATAAGAGAGGGGCTTCCTCGGTTCTCTACAATTCCATTTCTTGATGATGGCACTTTTACGGTCTTTCAAATTAAATCTTGCTTCTTTTTTCTGTAATAATAATATGATAAATGTAATAAACATTTATGTTTAATTAAAATCTGTGAATATTCAAATCCCCAGCATGGTGGGCCACTGCAATCGAGATGTTATGTTACAACACTCGTATTTGTTTTCTATTCTAACGTTTTGAGAGTTGAATGCTACTCACCTACCTTGCTTTTCTCATTCATTTTCTTCTTATTTGTTGCAATCAATTCAATCATACATTTCCTACCCCACACATCAATTATGATATATATTTATATTGTGAAAATTGTACGTCCCACATCCATAAAATTAATTAAAACATGGTTGATTTAACTGAAAACTCAGTGAATTGATCCTTGATTTCGCTAGTTAATTTAAGAGATTGATCAGTTAAATTAAATAAAAATTAGTTAAATTAATAAGAAAAAAACAGATTAGTCAAATTGATTCCAGTTTGTTAACATTTTTTTTATAGGCTTTTGTTTGAACTTGTTCTCATCATCAAAATATCTTAAGTTACTTGGTTAGAATTGTCATAAGTTTATGTGTGGCCTTTATCTTCGCTTGGGTTTTTGTTCTTTGAATTTCAAAGGCCTCAGTTCACCATAATTTTTCATTTCTTTATCTAAGTTTGTACTCTTGAATAGCATCAAGTCTCTTACAACTATTAGGCTTGGATCATTTTGGATATATGATTGTTTATTTTAACATGTATTCATGAGGCTAATGCAGTAAATTAAAGGCCTGTTTGCAAATATATTGATTTGATTGAGATTATTCGTTTTTATTTTAGCTATTTATTTAACAAACCTGATGCAAATACTCTCTCCGTTCTTTAATATAAGGGACAAGTGAGTGAATTTCTATGTTTCAAAATATAAGGGACAAGGGGGTTTGTCTGGTGTATTTAATAACTTTTTTTCAAAAATGTCCCTAATTAATATAGTATTTTTCCATTTGCATTAATTACATGATGTAAAAGTTATTAATATTAAATGAGGGCTTTTTTGAAAATAATTTTATATTTCAGACAAATTTATTATTTTTCTTGGTCTGTGTGATTTTGTCTTTTGTCCTTTATATTAAGAAACAGAGGAAGTAGTACTCATGGGTGATTTGAATTACAAAGTTTTCATCGTTGAACTAAAAAATGCAATATAAGATGGAGCAGTCCCCGAAATAAATGAAATTAAACAACGATATTACCTGTACTCGCATTATGTGGAGAATGAAGACGCATATTTGACTAATGTATTATGGATTACATATGAAAGATGCCCATTCAAGATTTGAATTACTGTATGTAGAGGATTCATTCATACGCAGAAATCTGGAGAATGCATAGCTTGATTTGACTGCTCAGACATCTCTCTCTCTCATATATTTATACTATACATATACGTACTTGTCAGTGTTAACAGAGAGGACAGCGATATTTTAATCTCGTTGGCTTTCCTTTGTCGCTTGCAAAAATACATGTTTCTTTTGGGGTTACTGTTTTCCCAATTCAGTTAGGTCCTCTGCTTAAGTTGTAGCCCTTGGACATGGGGTTTACTGTTGTCTCGATCCCACAGATAATTACCAAAGTAACCCCAACTTTGCTGAAAAAGATGGCTGTCGTTTCCACCCTCCTCGCTTAAAGCTAACCATAAAGTAAAGCCTTTCGCTCTCCATGCCACTTGTCAATTTGGGCTTGAATGCTTCTCCGTCCCAAATATATACTGTAGTCTGTAGGACTTCGTCCACTAACTTACAAACTGCATTGTGGGGTCGTCCCAAATGGTGCTGTAGCTTCAGTGTCCTTAGCTAGGGCTTCGCTGGCATGTTGATCCCACGTCGAGTGTTTCGCCAATCAACAGCTCTTGGGAATGGGATCATTTAAGCTAGTGGGCGGTACACATAAAGCTGAATATGATGGTGAAGTAATTAAGGTGATTTAATTTAGTGATATATACCATATAGTTTTGTATGCAAAATTGTTGAATTAATGTTACGTTGTTTGGAATTTCTTATACACCCTTTAACTTGATTCCCTTTGATAAATTATTTGTTAGAGTCTTTGTTTTTATTAAACTAAATCTAACATTGCCTGGAGCCATAAGTCACAGGACACAATGTTTATTGTAAACAGTACGACTTTCCGTTGTCTTTATATTTATTGATGATGATGACGATACTTCATTTATCCTAGTTCAATGATATGAAAACATTACTTGCCATTGTAAATCATTTCATTTTATCCTTCGTGTTCATTAATATGTTGAAGTACTGCCCAGAACTCATTCTAAACCCCTTTAAGCATGTCCTGTTGGATATATATATATATATATATGTAAGGTTCAAAAAATTGATCTGGACATAAAATTGATCAAGACATTAATTCAAGTTTCAATAGTTTAACTGTAGTTCAATCGGAATTAAAACAGTGATAATAAATTTAATAATTTTTTAATTTTATATAGTATATATAAAATAAAAAACATTATTAATAAGTTTCACAATCTAATATAAAAATCTAAACAAGTTAATATTTGTCTATAATCATATTTTGAATTCAAAATAACTAATTAATATTTTATTTTCATATTATTTGTTAAGTAAATTTATGATATTAATAATTATATATCATAATAATGCTTATACAATATTATAATATAGAAAGAAAAAAAATTTATACAAAAATAATACTATTTAATACTGAAAATAATGTTATTTTATCTTAAAAACTAAAAATATTAAAAAATTGAAAACAAAAAAAAAAGAGCTGACCAGTTCAATCAGTTTTACACCGATTCAATACTAATTCGTGACTGATTCAACTAGTTTTTTTTTACTGGTTCTTATTGTTTTGAGTAGAGGCAGTTGAAATGTATGACCAGACCAGGCCTCACATCAATTCCTGATCTGATCAGTCAAACTGACCAATCCGATCTGATTTTTTGTTCCTTACATATATCCTATAAAATTGGAATGATAAAAAGAAAATTAGTTTGGCCTCAGTTAAAGTATGACCCGCACAAATCAAGAAACCTTTTTGGACATGACAAGGGATCATATAAAGAAGAAATAATGGACTGCCCAGAAAATTAGAAGTGGCTAGGGATTACGAAAGTGCCTCCATCGGACGATATCTCTCGAATCAACTATTTGGGCCTGTAGCTCGGTTTTGCTGGGGGGTAGCCCAGTGTCTGTTCGTATTCGACCAGACCTATATGGCGTCTAGACTGGCCTAATGGTAAAGGAAAAGAAGGCTAAAATGTCTACCTCCGAAGTAGAAAAAGATTGTCATCAAAATTGAATGATGAGACAATGGGCAAAAACCATTGTGTTACAATTACATCAATGATGGGACAAGTCCCGAAAAGTCTTTCAGAACAAGGCCACCAACAATGTCTAGCGAATCTCTCAGCAAAGTATTGTTCACCATATTTAACCTCGCAAATCCGGCTAAACCATCAGCAATACAATTAGCAAGTCTACCAATATCTCTAATTTTTACCTCCCACTGCCAAATTAAGAATCGTGTTGTAGAAAATGAAATCTCTCATGAGAAAGAATCGTGGGAAATATTTTTTTGAAGAATTGTTGACCTGATAAGCATTTTCTCACAGTTGAGTCCATGAGAAGATTCTCATATATAGCGAAATTTATATATATTTTTTGGAAGGATATAGAGAAATTTATACATTGCTTTGACAATGTATATTCTTCCCTGTCTTATTGGGCTTCTTGCATAGGATGAAACATTCGGATACGACGCCCAAAAAGAAAGACACTCGTACTCATTATGAATAGCTTATTAATTAGTCTTTTGAAATTTTGTATTTTATTATATTAACGACTTTGCAATTTTATGAATTGATAATCCCCTCGTTATGACCAATAATAGTGCTATAATAAAAATACATCTTTCAATTACCATCCATTGGTACAACAAAGGGCTTGGAGACCATCAATTTAGAGACAATTTAGGCAGGCCTAAATACAAAGAATCCACTCCCATTGTCAAATTAAAGCTCTAGTTGGTGGAGTTGTAATCAATGTTTTAAAAATCGGACCAGATGTTGAATCAAAAATGTTATTCGGTCACAGTTTTTATGGTTCAACCGGTTAAACCAATGGTCGAATCAGTGACGTAATAATTAAATAAAAATAATAATATATATAATAATATATATGTAAAAATAAAATATCAAATTGTTAAGAAAATAAATTTAAGTAATTCAAGTTCATAATAAATTAAGAAGTTCACATAGTAATAATATATGTTAAATCATTACAAGTAATATTAAAATATTTCAACACAGTAATATTATATAACTATAATATTATAAAATAACTATATAATGCAATGAAAAATTTCATTTTTATAATTAGTAATTTTAAAATAGAATGGAAAATAGTGTTTTTACTCTAATAATTTTTATAATTAATAATTTTGGCAAAAAAAATTAAATTTAGGTTAAGTTTTACATAAATTAAAAAACCATCCGGTTATCTAAAATCAGTCCGATTCGCGGCTCAATTTCAGTTCCTGGCTTAAAAGCCAGTTCAAAGCGGTCTGACCCTTAAAACGGTTTAAAACTAAAAAATGAACTGTTATTATCTCCAGGTGATGATCCAATCGGTCTGATTGTATGGTCTGGTTTGATTCTCAAAATATTGCTTGTAATTGGTGAATGGCATACTGAAAAGTAAGCACAGAAGCTTTCTCGTCCTGGCTCTGAGTTGGTAAAAGAATGCTGCAACAATGAAGCGGTGCCGACGTTAGATATAGTGGCAATAGTAGATTGATGATGATGTGTCGGTGAGTAGAATCCATTGGTGGAAAATTTACCGACGCGAAGCACCAAGAAATGTAAAGCTTTTGCAAGGGCAAGGATAGCCATAGCCGTCTAGCCCGAGGTGAGACGCCTGATAGTAGACTTTGCTATCCAAGGAATACTCAAGGAGAGGAGACAAAATATGGAAGGGGATTAGACAATGGGGTTTAACAGCAATGTTATCTTCTTTCACTTTTTGTCGTTGTTGTCTTCGGAATGAATACCTTATTGATATCATGGCTTCGAAAACTAAATCGAACTGCGTAGTCGTCTGGAAAATGGAAAGAACTGGCCTTGAAAAAACTGGTCAAAAACCATATAGTTTAGTATGCAAAATTGTTGACTTTTACCAATACTTCAAAACGGAATATGTAGCCGTTTATAATGTGTATTAGATACAATACATGTATCATATTTTAAGATATGTATCATTACATATTGTTAGTTTTTCCTTTTTAAAAAGTTTAAAATGACATAAAAAGCTTAATAAAAAATTGGAAACATAATTTTTGGTTTCTTGTTGTCATTATCATTTATATTACTTTTGAAATGCTTGTTTAAAATTCAAAACATTTTATATTTTTTATTTTTGTTGCACTAATTTATTGAATGTATACATGATTTTATATCTGTATCTTTTGTATCAGTATGAAAGTATGGCCTCTATGGAAATATGACGCGCGGTGTACATAGGTGCCTCGATCAGAACATCTCTTGAATTAACTATTTGGGCCTACAGCTTGGTCAGCTTGGAGATGGCCATTGTTTGTCCAAATTGAACCAAACCTATGTTGGGTCTAGATCCTGGCCTAAAGAAAAAAGAGCTAAAATATCTACCTCTGTAAAAAGAAATAGATGTGTCTTCTTTACCAAAAAAAAAAAGCTGTGTCTTCAAAATTGTGAGAGGAAATTTGAGCCAAAAAAAAAATTTGCGTGAGGAAAACTTAATATTTTTGGGGGAAAAAAAGGGAATTTCAACTTCAAAGAAAGAGCAAATGTTAGCTAGAATTATGCATCCATAAACATTAAATCAATTCGAATCGCTTTCATCAACATGATTCCGCCGCCATAATTGAGGGTTGTCAACACCGTTATCCGTATCGTTCTGGTCGCGTCAAGGCTCGCTTAGTCCTGGCACATCGTCGTCATCTTCTCCTGTTTTTTGCGGCCACTCAGGATCGTCGTCTTTGTTCTCCACCTCTTCGGCATCGTTGGGTCTCATCAAGATCGTTCTTTCTACACTTCACCGTTCAAGATCATCTTTCTTCTCATTCCCGTCGAATCAAGATCAGCCCTTCACCAGAGTTAATTTCGACTTACAGGTATATTTCTTCTCCTATTCGGTTGAGGTACACCTCAAGAGTTTTTCTTGTTCCGCCTGTAATGATGTCGACGTCTATTTTGTGCTATAAAAGTCTCCGGATTCGAGGGTCCTAAACGAGATTTTAGGTTGAGTCATGCATTGCTTCAAGTAATATAGATCATCATCATCGTCTTGTCGTTTCTTTTTGTGAAGAGGTCTTAAAAAATGTGGTTTTTATTATTTATATTTTAATTCCCACAATGCAATCAAAGTAAATTAGACGATTTGGAACATATAATTAGAGGACATGTATAGTTTGGTTGGGTTCCATTTGTACAGTTGGTGGAATCTGGCATATCTTGAGGAAACCTTTAATTATGAATTGATTTGTTTCCTTGATTCTGAGGTGACTGTCAATTAGATTAGTCGCCCTGTGTTTTGTTTAAGCAATTTCCATGTTATTCTTTCTGATTCATCAATGTCATCTTGCTGTGCATCTTATTGTGAAACGAATTGAGGTAGATTTTTTCGATGTTTCTGTTAATCTGGTCGTTTTTGTATGTGGATTTTTTACTTAAGCGCTCTCTTGTTATGAACTTCGTAAGACGGTTGCTCTAAATTTCGTTGACTCTCTTAATCTGTTTCCAATTACGGAAGACTAAATTATTTTGCTTTATTTGTCCTCGTCAGTATCTTTTTTGAGGGTCCTAAACGAGATTTTAGGTTGAGCCGTGCATTCCTTCTTTGTTAAAAATGTGGTTTTTATTATTTGTATATTAATTCACACGCGTCTCTATGAATTATGAATTGATTTGTTTCCTTGGTTCTGAGCTGAGGTGAATGTCAATGAGATAAGTCGCCCTGTGTTTGGTTTAATCCATTTCCAAGTTATTTTACTTATTAATTGTTATTAATTTTCTTCTGGCCTGTTACTGCTGAGATAAGATGTTGATTGATTCAGTTTTGTTGGGAAATTAAACCATATCTAGTGTTTTTTTTCATTGTTTCTGCCACCAACATAGATTGTGTGGACATGAAGATATGTGCCTAGGATTTAGAAATTCATAATTTTTTTTTTGGCACAAAGGTTCAATTATTTGGTGTTTGGTTTGATATTCACAACGTGTTTTACTGTTCTCACGAAAAATAGTTATCGCTCTCTTGCCCTTTCTTTTAACCAAAAGGATTATGTCTTAATCCCATTGATGTCGATCCCCTCTAACGTGTTTTTCTTTGCTATAGAAATGGACGAGGAGGAAAAAATGAAGAAAATTAGGACTCACGAAGAGTACATGAAAAAATACGAAAGAGATTACAATGCTGTACAAAAATACTTCAATGAATACAGAAATGCCGTGGAGAACGATGATCATGACAAGATGAAATCTCTCTATGAGAAAGCGACTGACAATCTCTCTCCCAAAATAATAAAATTATGGGAGGTAGAATTTTTATTTTTTTTGTTGGAAAAGAATTATTTTTCTATATTTCTTCTTTTAATCTTAATTGTCTTTTAAAATCCATTTCAGGACTTTTACACTAGACATATAGGAGGGGAGCTTATGAGAGATCATGAGGGGTACGTGGCCGAGAAAGATGTGATACTTTCTTACATAGATGAGACACTGAAAATTAATGAAGCTGATTACAAGTTAACCTGTGTGTACACTCAACTTGTAAAACCTATGATTAAGACTGACAATGAAGCCGGGCGTGAGATTCTCACTCGAGCAGTCTCAGATGAGCTAGATAAGAACCAGAAACAATGGGAGGTAAATAATTTTTTATAGTTTTAATTTTATCTTTTAATACTCTTTTTACTTGAATCTTATTATTGTTTTTTTCTTTGGCCGGTTGATAATTTTCCTGAAGGATTATTATCTGAGAAATGTACTACAGATTGAAGGCAATGCTGAAGACCAACATGAAGATGAGCAGAATGAGGAGGGAGACTCCCAAAAGGCTGAGAAGGGAGAGCAGAATGACGAGGGAGAGTACCAGAAGGCTCAGAAGGGGACCCAAGAGGAAAAGGGGGCCCAGGAGGAGGGAAAGGAAGGGCCAGGGAAGTGATGGGTTTCCTAATGAATTGATTTGACTTGTAGAACAAAATTGGTCGTCAGCTCCATTAAAGCCGTATAATACAATGGCAGACATAAGATGGTTCATGATTGAAATGCAGATCTAAGATGAAAAGATGAATGACGAAGACTTTATGTTAAAAGCTTCTACTGAAATTAAATTATTTGAAAGAGAATGCTCACCTACATATATCTAAGAAAAATGCAAAACTTAGAAACGTAATAGTACAAGATGCCTATAATAGCCCGATAACCTAAGTTTGATATATAACTCAATGAAAATTAGGAAGAGAAGAATCCCATGTTAGTTTCAGTTTTTGCAATACAAATATGACACAGGAGAAATGGAGAAATTTTTTTTTAAGACCCAAAAATGTGATGTTGAACTGTAAAATAATATCAACTAGACATGTTTTCATCATCATCATCATCATCATCATCAACTAGACATGTTTTCATCATCATCATCATCATTATAATTCTCTAACCACAGAACCAGTCAGGTAATACGTTGACAAATTTGTAGTTCTCCACTAACCAACCACAGGAAACTATCAGCAATGAGCTACCTAGCCAACAAAGAGCAAACAAAACATGACAGGCAAATCAGCTTAAAGGAATAGCAAATGGCTTTGAAAATGAAAAGCGGCGAAAGGAGATTTCGGATATACCTTTGCTGGGACTGAACAAAGCTGAGAGCCATAAAGTTACCAGCTACCATATCAAACAAAATTCTAACCAAAAACAGAACAGTTACAAATGTTCCTAGTAATGCATTACTGAGTTCAATACATCAAAGTCCTGGCACAAAGAAACATATGCTTTAAGCAAATGAAACATGCAAGAAAGACCAAATCATTTTAGCATTAAGCTTTAACGAAAATAACTGCCCAACTCTCTTCTTCTTCACCAACAGGACAAAAAATCTCCACAAGAAAGTGTAAATACTGCTGCCAAAACTTTAGTCAGGAGTCACATGCAAAGGTGAATCAAATTCTCTAATTCAGAAATGATGCTATGCCATGCACGATCAGACCAAAGTTAACACAATGTGTTAAAATTGTAATATTAAAAATAAAAAAAATAAAGGTGCAGTTATTGCCAATCTTAGATGGAAACTCATACCAGCATACTCACAGTCCTAGATGATTCAGTCAACAGGAGAAAATCCAATACTAACTTCATACACTACATACTTTATCCAGAAATATCAAAATCATTTATTTTTTAAATAACTTTTGTTTGTCATTTGTCCAAAATTTAATTTGTCTTTAAGTCATTAAACTAAGGCATTTGATATTTTTTAAAGATAGATCTAACATATATTTTCAACACTAAATTATTTACTTTGACGTGCATATGATTATTTCAGTCAAAATAAAGAACAAATCTACCTCTTGAATTTTAGTGATCTTAAATTCAAATAAACAAATTCACAAGAGAACTAATAAAAATACACTTGCTACCAAAAATAACATGCATATCTAAGTAACACTATCTGGACCAAATACATGGCATTATCATCCTATATGGACAACCAGAAGTTCAAGGAACCAACCAACTCATAGTGGAAACAAAATGTAAGGATTTGCAAAGGCCCGTGACGTGAATACAAAAGACAACATGTAAGAAAATCATTTTGCAGTTGGCATTAGAAGATACAATCACAATGAGGTACCCCTACAGATGACAAACTGTAGAATGCTTAAACAGTTACAGCCTAAGCCTACAAACACACTCCACATTATTTCAAAAATAGCAATTCATCCTTGAAAATCACAAAGACACTTACATCTTGGAATATCACATTACATCCAGTTTGCAGGTTCTGATCATTAGGTTCAGGCTTAGGTGCTGCTAATGGACTGGTAGCATCATATTCCTCTTCACAGAGCTGCAATAGCCGGCAAATATCTGTTGAGAATGACCCAAGACTGCCACCCTATATTCACCCATAACGATAATAATTAAACCAAATTTTCATCAAAATATCACCACAACTATTAATATTTCCATTTAAGTTCACATGTATCCATCAAAATGGGGAAAGCATAGGTCTTACAAGACTTATCACAGAAATCACACAAAAAGTCCAGTCAAGATGTACTACTGCATGAGCTTTCCTGCTGCAAAGATGCAGGAGCAGGAGAGAGCTCATTGAGCTTAGCTTTCCACTCATGAAGCATCTGATGGACTTGCTCCTCAGGAACTGCAGCATCAGCTCTCCTTCCGACTAAATTGCAGATCCAAGAGCATAACCTGCAAATCATCTACTCAGTTCTTTGCCTTGTCCTTAAAGAGTTTGTGATATGCTGCCTTGCAGCTGGTCTTGAAAATCTTCTTCATTGTTAAACCACAAGTTGTAGCAGTAAAACCCAAAAATTGCTAGCATAGCACAATGAGTTTCAATTTGAATCCATCATGAATAAACATTAACAGTGAGAACCCCTAAAGACAAATCCAGCATTTACTTTTTATTGATTACGAATATGAGCAGAAGACGCATATTCAATCCTAATCCCCAATCCCCACTCCCTAAAGTCCAGAAGTCCTAAACAGGCCAAACCTATAACATAGTCCTTAAACCTGAACCTGGTCTATTAGCCTACATAAGACCTTTTTTTAGGCTCAAGTCTAAATCTATAAAAAGTCTGACTTGGTCTAAAGCCTATTTAAAGGCATACTAGTCAAATAGGCATGAAGGCCTAGGCGCTGAAGGTTTTAAATAGGCTTCAGGCATATTTAAAACCTACATAACAATATCAAATTAGCTAAAAAAATATCTATGTTTGAATAAAAAAAACTATTTCAAATAATTAAATCGGTCACATATAATTTTTAAAACTACGACTTATGCTGCAATGAGAAGAGGCATTTATGATTTATTCCATTTACTGTATAGAAAAATATATACATGACAAGAAAAGAAATTGCCAATTGGAACTTCCAATAACTCAGGAGTCATCAAGTATGCATGAAATAGGTCAACGTCCTACAGATGTAAGCCTAGATATATATAGCACATAGAAAGAGCACCTTCTTCTGGGCAGAAAGAGAGCCAACCTCTTTTGGAGTAAACATGAAACTTTGAACACCCATCACAATTCACAAACATGCAAGCACAAGGATGAGACTGAGAGTAACCGGTTCCTTTTATCAGCATTCTAATCACATCATATTTCAAAGAGTTAGCCGATCAATTTACAATTCCTTGACTAGATACAACCAATCATTAAAGAAAAATTGTAGAAAAAGCTATTAGTTTTGAGCTATTTGGTTAAGAGAATAAAGATGGCAGTGTAAAGTTTACAAGATTGGAAGTATGAATACTCTAAGCTGTAAATAAATAAATCGGAGCAACAGATGAATACCAGCGTGCCTTTGGTGAAATCATCTGCATCATTAGGGCAGTGTATAGCAAGGCATTCAAAGTTCAAAGGTGGCTGGTGTGGGTTTCCAATTTTGTTTTGGAAGAAAGTGTCAATAAGTAGGAAATCGAATAAGAGAAGAAGCATTGCAGTGTAAAGAGTTAAGATCTGCAGAGCAAATACACCAAGCTGTAAATAAAGAAATTTTATTTACACAAGTGAACATCATCTGCCCCAGTAGCCCAGTGCATAAAAAGACATCTGAAAATTTTATACTAGTGAAAAAGGCTTCATATATAGACTCAATGGTTTTTGAATAAGCTAGAATTGAATAATATTATTATATTGGGATTAAAAAAGCTGATTACATAAAACCAACAAGATAGAAGACTAATTGATATAAAACTGAAGGAAAATAATACTAATTAATAGTTAAAGAGATTCAAACCAGGGTTTTGGAACAAAATCCTATAAATAGCATTCAAATTTCTATTCCTAAACTGCACTTCACATCTCCAATTTATAGACTACTCAACCAACAAATATAATAGTACAAGATCCTGTTTGCAGTCACATTAGTCTCCATCTCCAATATAAAAAAAAAAATTGCAAGCAATCATTGAGAGACAGGACAATAGTAAAACAAAAGGCGTCGAAAATACAAGAAACACAATCCAAAACTAGGTGTCTAGGTCATACTGGATTGAAGGCTTGAAACTCAACCTCGAAGGGCTAGGTGTCTAGGTCCAGAGGCAGGGCTTCAGAAGCTTTAAGGGTCATATAGTGGATTGAAGGCTTGAAACTTGAACTCGAAGAGCTAGGTGCCTAGGTCCAGATGCAGAGCTTCAGAAGCTTGAACAGAGTAAGAGTCACCGCTGTCCGCTTGCAAAGCTTCGGAAGTGGAGAGAGAGACCGAAGGTAGAAGATGATGCGCTGTGGCTATCCAATGGTTCAAGAAGAGAGAGAGAGAGACTGATGGCTTGAGAGGAATGGAGGTGTCGATGGAAGCTAGGTTAGCTTTGGTGATTTGCTTCAGTACCGATGAAGGATGGAGGCACAGTATCGAACGGCCAGAAGTTCTCTTTTACAGGGTTTGAGAGTTGAGCAACTTGAAAAATGAAAGTAGGGGTGGAGAGTGGAGAGGTGTTTTCGGCCCCAGACCGGTCTAAAAGCTCAATTTGATATTAGGGCCTGAAAATGTAAGTCCAAGTATGTGGGATTGTGGGATTAAGCCTACGGATTGGTTCACGGGTTTTTTTTTTATTTTTTTTTAATTTTTTTAATTTTTTTTATATAATTATTTAAATTAAGAAAAATACTTATACATTTTTTTATATGTTTTTTATATTATTTTTCAATTAAAAGTTAATATGTGGATTATTTTTTAATACATTATAGATTTAATTATTAATTATATATTAAAAGTGTTAACTTCTTGAATATAAAAAAAATTAAAAAGTCTATATTTAAATTTTAATTAGAGAATAGTATGAAAAATATATAAGAAAAAATATATAAGTTTAGTTCTTAAATTAATACAACTAATTATCATCATAATTAATCAAAAGCTAACATAATAGTTAAATATTACAATTTATACATTACTAATTAATAAAATAATATGTATTTTTTAATATTTAAAAAAAACGGGCTTTTCGGGCCAGCTTGTGGCCCGCCATGGGTCGGGCCTAAACGGACCAGGCTCAAAAAGTCCATATTATATTTTGACACTAAAAATTGAGACCCAGCCCGCTCATTTTTTCGGGCTTTTCAGGCCGGCCCATCGGACTTGACCCATTTTGACAGCTCTAAGTGGAGACCCGATAGATTATAGATTTAGATTATGGTAGAAAGCCTAGGCTAAAGTAAATGAAAATTGAAAAAATAAAGAGTAAAATACTTGAACTCGTTATGATTATGTTTCGTCTTAATTACAAACATCTTGCGTGAAAATGCAATTTAAAATGGATTTTCAAGTAACAAAGCATAATTGAAATTAGAATAAGAGTGGTTCCTTGTAAATCTATCGAAATGAAAATCAATTTATATCAGATCAATAAGTTAATTATCATTGACTATTAGTTATATACTAAATTTCTGTGCTAAAATTTCTATAGGACACGAGGCATGATGGTCATCATGACTGTGGGCAAATGATAAGAATAAGAATAATGTGAGAATTGTCATATTTTTGGGCAAACATGAGATTCATATTTGCATTTGCCTCATTGTTGAAAAGCTTGACAGCTCCACACACAGAAACAAACAAAACTAGGTAAATCTTAGGAAACTTGACTGCTATCATTGGATATTTGATTATTAACAGTTATTAAACATTAGAGCAAATTATAAACAATGTCAATTTTCGTAAATTAGGCTGATGTTAAGCAAATAATGTTGAATCCAGAGTTTTGATGATTCCAAACCAACCCTCAAGAGTTTGAAATAAAGATATCAAAGGTGCCCAAAAGAATTCAAGTGAAGAAATTCTGAAGAATCTGTGCAAAGTTTAATGTAGAATGTTTAATAGTGTTTTATTTGAGTAAAAGACTTTGATTTGGTGAAAAGATATTTTAAAACCTTGATTCTATGTTAAATCATGGAATATTTGAAAAACACCCACCAACAGACGAAGTTTGAAATGTTTATATTAAACTGTCATCATAGAAATTCGAACTTTGGCTTTGAAAATTCGAATTTCAAGTTTAAACTGAATAAGCCTAAGGAGATGGTTCTCTGACAGACGAATTTTGACTTGGAAAAATTCGAATTTTGATAAGTGTCTGAAAGGAGCTTTAAGCAACAGACGAACTTAGAGTTTTGAAAATTTGAATTTAAGACAAAATGAAACTTATGAAAACTAAAGAAATTCATCTGAAATTGTGTAAAAGTTCATCTAAAACCAAGTTTAGATTGAGTTTCAAAGTTACTCACTGAGAGACGAGTTTTGAACATGAAAATTCGAATTTCAGAAACTAAGCTTGTGAGTCTGTTAAAGTGATATGTTAACATATGAATGACAGTATTTATAAATTCGAATTTTGAAGTTAGTCTAAAAAGAGGTCTCTCTGACAGACGAACTTTGACATTTGAAAATTCGAACTTTGAATCACATAAACTACAATGCTTTACAGACCAGCTACGGACAGACGAATTTTGGGGTTCCAAAATTCGAATTTCAAAGGCACTGTAGCAAATTGAAAATACTATTCACACTTAATAGAAAAACTTTCTACTTGAAAATTCGTATGTCATAACAAAGAAACATTTCCCAAATATCAAAATTCGAATTTCACTTCATGACAGACGAACTTCAGGCTTTCAACGTTGAAGGTGTTAACCTTCGGTTTCTGCGAAATTCGTCTGTTGACCAACCGAAATTCGAATTTCAGTATGTCAGAAGCATTAAATGTGGTTGGTTAATGGATAGTTTTTCAGAGTAACCGTTGGATAACTTTTCCAACGGATAGATTTTGTCTCTAACAGATATTTGAGACCTAAATCTATAAATATAACATCATTTAAAGTTGTGGGTAACAATTTTAACTTTGTATATACTGAAACTCTGCCAAATCATCCACTCAAAGTTTCTTACTCTCTCACTTCAATATTCTGTACTTCAACTTTCATATTTACTCTATTTAAGAGAGTTTAATCTTTGTAATCAATCTTATTTTTATCTGGAAGATAGATTTTCTTGTGAGGGGACATCACAAGGGATTGGGGAGCACTTTGTAAGAGTGCACAGAGAGATAGAGTGAGCTTTAGAAATAGAACAACATCTTTGTACTGAGGCATTTGTAAGAAGCCCATTGAATTCTTGTAGAATAGTGAAAAAATCTCAAGTGGTGACTTGGAGACTGGACGTAGGTCAAGTGGAGAGATCGAACCAGGATAAATTTTCTGAGTCTTCTTCTCTTTACTGTCACCTTTATAGTTATTTGTTTATACTCTGTTTTATCATCATATTTTGCTTTCTTCACCTTCTTGATATTGTGCAGAAAATTTTTAATCTTCCTAATTCACCCCCCTCTTGGGAAGCCAGCTAATCTAACAAGTGGTATCAGAGCCAGGTTTCCCTATCAAAGGATCTTACAGTCCGGGAATTAAAATGGCTGGCTTTGGAGAAAGTATATTACCAGAAGGCAACAGCACAAATAGACCACCTGGCTTCAGTGGAGAACACTATGGGTACTGGAAGATGAGGATGCAAATCTATCTCCAGTCAATTGATCTGGACATTTGGTCAGTCATCCAGAAGGGAGATTTTGTCCCAATGACTTTGGAAGATGATGGAAAATACAGAAAAAAGCCAGAAGCTTAATGGAATGAGGAAGATAAAAGAAGAGTCTTGCTGAATTTCAAGGCAAAACACTGTCTAGTCAATGCTTTGAATCAAGACGAATTCTACAGAGTCTCCCAATGCTCCACTGTCAAGGAAATGTGGGACACCCTGCAAATTGCTCATGAAGGAACAACTGGAGTTAGGGAAAACAAACTAAATACATGCATAGGAGAATATGAAAACTTCAGAATGGCTGAAGGAGAGAATGTAAAAGAGCTACAGAAAAGATTCACCCTCATTGTGAGTCAACTAAAGAGCCTGGGAAAGGAGTACACTCAAACAGAGAAAGTCAGAAAGATCCTTAGAACTCTCCCTTTGGAATGGCAACCCAAAGTAACAGCAATAGAGGAAGTCAAAGGGGAATCAATGGCCTCTGTCACAGCTCTCTTTGGCAGCCTCGAGGAGTATGAAGGAAAAATGAAAGCTCTGAAGGAAGTTGAACAAGACAGAAAGAAGAAAGGCCTTGCTCTCAAAGTTGCTGAAGAAAAGGAAGAAGAATCTGACGATGGAGAGGAACTTGATGAAGAAACTCTAGCTATGATGGTCAGAAAATTTGGAAGATTCTACAACAAAAAGAGAAACAAGAAAATCCTCAAGAAAGGAGCAGCTGGAGATAGCAAGAGGGAAACAAAGGAACCTATCACTTGCTATGAATGCAAAAATCAAGGACATATCAACTGGGATTGTCCACAATTTCTCAAGAAGCAAGAAAAAGAAAAGAAAGCTGCAGACAAAGGCAAGAAGAAAAGAGCTTACATCTCATCAATATGGGGTAATAGCTCAGATGAAGAAGAAGATGATGAAGATGAAGTTGCCAACATCTGTCTCATGGCGCTTGCCTCTGAAGAAACTGAAATCCCATGCAGCAGTGATCAAGAAGATGAGGTATATGAATCTGAACCTTCCTATTCAGAATTACTGGATGCATTTCATGAGTTGCATGATAAGTTTGTTAAGATTGCTAAAGAATTGAAGCAAGCTAAGAAAAAGATTAACAAACTAGAATCTCAATGCAATATTTCTGAAATTGCTCCTCTACCTATTACTGAATCTGTTTGCTGTAAATCATGTATTGAGCTAAAGTAAACCAATGAATATCTAGTGAAAAGCATGTCTAGGCTTACTAGAGGTAAAGATATGTTGTTTGCTTTAATGGGAAGTCAAAGAATATCATAAGGAAAAGCTAGACTTGGCTATGATCCTTGTGCTGTAAAAGAAAAGATTAGGAAGAAAAATCAGAATGTGTACATAAGACATTTTGTGCATGCTGATAGAAATAGAAAGAAAGATCATATGTCACATCACATTAAATCATATAATTAACCAAGGCATGCTAAGTAAAAATATTATCTGCATTGTTTTCTTCCTGCTTCTCAATCCAGCAGTCCCTTTACCACCTGTCACTTCTGTAACAAAAAGGGGCATATTTCTAACTCATGTGCTTTAAAGAAAAATAGACGTGACAGGAAGGTTAAATAGGTTCCCAAAGGTACATTTGTATCTAGGGAAGAGACCACTGACAGAAGAGGACCCAAGCAAATTTGGGTACCTAAAAAGAAAACATGAACTTTGTTTTGCAGGTCTGTCTCAAAGCTAGAAAGAACAATAAATGGTACATGGACAGTGCCTGCTCAAGTCACATGACCGGTGATAAGGAGAAGTTCATCACCCTTAGAGACAAGAAAGGAGGAAAGGTGACCTTTGGAGGTGATTAGTATGGCAGAATAGTTGGCATCGGTATTGTGGGCAAGAATCCTGAAACATCCATTAAAGAGGTGCTGTTTGTGATAGGCCTCAACCACAATCTGCTGAGTGTGAGCCAAACATGTGACAAAGGAAACTGGGTACTGTTTGACTCAAAATTCTGCCTAGTCATCAGAAAAAGTGATCACAAAGTAATCCTCAAAGCTCAAAGGGATGGTAACTGCTATACTATTGATCTTGATGAACTTCCTCCCTTAGATTATGTTTGCTTGATTAGTCAGGATAATGATAGTTGGCTATGGCATAGAAGACTAGCTCATGTTAACATGAATCAGCTTTCAAAACTAGTTAAAAACGAGTTAGTCACTGGCCTGCCAAAAATTGCTTTTGAAAAAGACAAAGAATATGATGCATGCCTAAGAGGAAAACAAACTAAATCTTCTTTTAAACCCAAAAATGTAGTCACCACAACTAGACCTCTAGAACTACTGCATATGGACTAAATTGGTCCATCTAGGGTAAAAAGCATTGGTGGAAATCTGTATGTGCTTGTAATTGTGGATGATTACTCAAGGTTTACATGGACATTGTTTCTTTCCTCAAAAAGTGATACCTTTGTTCCATTGTGTCTATCAGGTCAGATCATGAAGGAGAATTTGAGAACTCATACTTTCTGGAGTATTGCAATGAGCATGGAATTGACCACAACTTCTCAGCCCCAAGAACTCCACAACAGAATAGAGTGGTAGAAAGGAAGAACAGAACTATTGGAGAGATGGCTAGAGCTATGCTGAATGAAAAGGAACTTTCTCAAGTATTTTTGGCTGATGTAGTGAATACAGCAAGCTACATCATAAATAGAGCCTACATCAGACCAATCCTTAGGAAAACTCCTTATGAGCTGTACAAGGGAAGAAAGCCAAATCTGTCACATCTCCATGTGTTCGGCTGCAAATGCTTCATTCACAACAATAGAAAGGAGAATCTGAGTAAGTTTGATGCCAAATCTGATGAAGGTATATTTCTAGGCTATTCTAGTAGGAGTAAAGCATATAGAGTTTTCAATAAAAAGTCTAATTTGGTAGAAGAATCTGTGCATGTAGTTTTTATTGAAAATGAAACTGCTTCTAAACATGCTACTGATGAGAATGATCTTGTTTCAAACTTTAAAAGTTAGATATTTCTGATGATGGTAAAATTGAGTCTCCAAAAATATCTAAATCTATTAACATAGAAGAAGATATTCAAGAGAGAGATTTTGAAGAAGAAAATAATGAAGAATTGTCTCAAGAACTCTCTAGAGCTTGGAGATATCAAAGGAATCATCCTGTTGATCAAGTAATAGGGAATGTTCAAGAGAGAGTTAGAACCAGAAAATAGTTAAGGGATCAAATGATTAACTGTGCTTTCATCTCACAAATTGAACCTAAATGTACTGAGGAAGCCTTAACTGATGAGTACTGGATTTTGGCTATGCAGGATGAATTAAATCAGTTTGAAAGAAATCAAGTCTGAGATTTAGTGCCTAGACACAAAAATCATCCTGTCATTGGTACCAAATGGGTGTTTAGAAATAAACTTGATGAATCATGATCAATCATCAGAAATAAAGCTAGATTGGTTGCTAAATGATATAATCAAGAAGAAGGCATTGATTTTGAGAAAACCTTTGCTCCAGTAGCTAGATTAGAAGCAATTAGAATTCTATTAGCATATGCATGCATGAAAAATATTTTGTCATATCAAATGGATGTAAAGAGTGCTTTTCTAAATGGATATATCATGAAAGAGGTTTATGTAGACTAACCTCCAGGTTTTGAGGACTCTACAAAACCAAACTATGTATATAAACTGAAGAAAGCCCTTTACGGTTTGAAGCAAGCCCCTAGAGCATGGTATGAAAGATTGAGTAATTTTCTAACTGACAAGGGGTTTAATAGAGAAACAGTATATACGACTTTATTTACTAAGAAAGAAAATAAAGATTTACTTATTGTTCAAATCTATGTTGATGACATTATATTTGGTGCTACTAATGAATCTCTTTGCAAGAATTTTTCTAAGTTAATGCAGGGAGAATTCGAAATATCCATGATGGGTGAACTCAACTTCTTCCTTGGACTACAAATCAGGCAGTGTGATGATGGTATCTTCCTCAACCAATCCAAGTATCTGAAGGAACTGCTAAAGAAGTTTGGAATGGAGAATGCCAAGCCAATGGGAACACCTATGGCTACTACAACGAAACTGGATATGGATGAAAAAGGGAAAATGTTTGACATAACTCAGTACAGAAGAATGATTGGATCCCTACTGTACTTAACTGCCAGCAGACCCGACATTATGTTTAGTGTTTGTATGTGTGCAAGATTCCAATCATGTCCCAAGGAAACCCATGCAACTGCTGTGAAACGTATCTTCAAATATCTTATTGGAACCTCACAGATGGGACTTTGGTATCCAAAGGGCAATGGAGAAGATCTCAAAGGATACACTGATGCTGACTTCACAGGATCCAAAACTGACAGAAAAAGCACAAGTGGAATATGTCAGTTTCTTAGAGGATCCTTGGTTTCATGGTTTAGCAAGAAGTAAAACAGTGTGGCCTTATCCATGGCAGAGGCTGAGTATGTTGTAGCTAGAAGTTGTTGTGCCCAAATAATCTGGATGAAACAGCAGCTTGAAGATCTTAAGGTTGAGATGAAGGAAATACCAATCATGTGTGACAACCAAAGTGCCATTAATATCACAAAGAATCCTGTCATGCATTCAAGGACAAAACATATTGAAGTTAGGCACCACTTTATAAGGGATCATGGTTTGAAAGGAGAAATCAGACTGGAGTATATCCTAACAGAGGATCAAGTTGCAGATATCTTGACAAAGCCTCTATCAGAAGATAGACATTGCAAAATCAGAAGAGAATTGGGCATGGTAAATCCCAATGAACTGTAAGTAAATCCGTATGCAATTCTATTTTTTAGACTTTCCAACATTGAATTAATTCTAACTTTAGTATCGGAGTGAGTTTAATTTAAGTTGCAGGTGCTCCTCATGAGATTCAATGGCAATAAATCTGAAAAATGGAGCAGACTAGAATGGAACAATCAAAAAGTGAAGAAAATGGCAATAATTCTGAGTTTCTGGATCCATTCTGTAAGTTTTTAAAGTTGAAATTCGTATATTAATTGTGTGTTAGACGAATTTCCTTGAAAAACTAAGTTTCTGAGGAAGTCAACATGGTCAACATTCGAATTTGGATGCCCAACAGACAAACTTCAGCCTGTTATAAGTTGGAACAGTTCTCAGTAATGCCTTGAAATTCGTCTGTTGGATCTTGAAAGTTCAAATTTTCAAGAACAAAAATTTTAAAGTTATGTTTGTCCAACATGATGATTATACTGATGTTTATCTCTTAACATACGAATATTGGAAAACTTTCACAAAGTAAAGAAATTCGAATTTCTGATTTAAAATTCGTTTGTTGAAACATGCTCCTCAATGTTGAATCTTTGAAAGATGAAGTTTCATAAGCATAATTCATCTGTTGTTTGGTGATTTGATTGCTGTTTGATGTTTACACTTCAAAATTCAAACTTTGTTGGAACAAAGTTCGTCTATTCATCTTGTGTTGCTTGAACCAAGCCTCTGTCAGACGAACTTTCAGAAGCAAAATTCATTTGTCAGTAAGCTTTGCTGAACGGTTTAACTTTTAACTGCCCGAAGTTCGAATTTTGACCACTCAAAATTCATCTGTCAGGCGGTTACTTACGTTAAAACTGATGGTTTTCAACTGAACAGATGCAACCCTACTCTTTTCCTCTCTGAGTCTGTTCAAATCCTCTCATCAATGCTCTTAAATTCTGATCGAAAGTCTTCATCTCCCACAATTTAAATTGATTTTCGTACCCTATAAACCCAATCCTTGCTTCATTCTGAAACATTCATCCATGGAAATGGCGAGAGTAAAGAATCCTGAAGCTGGAAAAGGAGAGGCTCATCCAAAGAGATCGGTCAAGTCCCAATATGCCTCAAAGGAAGATGAAAAACCAAAGAGAAAGGCCGAATCAAGCAAGGCAACTCCTTCCAAACATCAGAAAACTACTCCAACGGGTGAATCAAAGAAAGCTGGACCCTCTTCCTCGAAGAAAGCAGAACCTTCGGTCCCTGTTCCTGCTGCTGCTGAGACTATTGCTTCCACTTCCTCCTCCAGTATTGAATCTGGAGAATTTCAACTTACTACACTGCCATTATGGAGCACTCCACAGATTCAGGAAGAATACTCGACCAAGTTTGCCAATAAAAAGGTAATCAAGCCTCATTGTGTAAACTTGGAAGATTTCTTGGTCTCTAACAATTTTGATGCTGGAATATGGATGATGAGATATAAAAATCTGTTAGAGATATTGGAGAGGTATGATGATGAAGTGATAAAAACATGGGATGCCTCCTTGAAGTACAACAGCAAGAAGAAGAAATGGGAGATCGATATGAGATCTAGGACCATTTGGCTCACAGATGAGATTCTCAATGAAGTGCTGGAAATCCCTGGGCAAGACGGCCTCAAGATTGACATCACTGCCTCTGGATATATGGATGAGGCAGATATTGCTGATGAAGAAGGTGGCCCCTTTCTGAACTACAAGGAGAGCACAATCCTGAACACCTTGTTCAGAAGAAGGGAGAATAGGCCAACCATCAACTTGCTGAAGCCCATAGACCTCAGTGCTCAAGTGAGGATCTTACACTACATAGTGTCTAGGATCATATTCAACAAAGGAGGCGGCTTCAACCTGATCACAAGGGCAGAGGCACATGTGATGGCAGCAATCATGCGTGGAAAGCTCATCAACATGGGATATATCATACTTCAACGCATGATCAAGGCAAGAGATCAGAGGAAGGACTCTACACTCCCCTATACAGCTATCATTTCCAGAATTCTGCAATATGCTAGAATTCAGCATCTTGAGAAGGGTAAAGGGAAACCCACTGAGATCTTCAAGGAGGAGGAACTTCAAAGGATGGGGATTGAAAGAATGAAGGAAGATGGATTGGGAAAGGCACAGGAAAATCTGAAGATCTTTTCTTTGTTGAAGGTGCCTCCCGACAGTAAGAAGGTACTTCTGAGGCTCCTGCCAGACCTACACCACAACCTTCTGTGCCATCTCCATCCAAGCCTACTCATATTCCATCTACTCCCTTCTCTCGTGCTAGGCCAACCAAGATCACTGAGTTGTATGACAGCCTGTCTACACTTATTCTTAGCTTCAGGGATGAGCAAAATGCCAAGTTTGCTCATCTACAAGATTAGATTCACCAGTTGGCAAAGAACATGAAAGTGGTTGCTGATATCTATGAAGATATTCAGAGTGCAATTCCTGCCACATCAGCTCCACCTCAGCCAGGGTTCTCTGAGCCTGTTCAGTTCCAACTCCTGAGCCTCCAAGCCCCTTCGAGCTAGCCTCTTCTAAGCATGATGATGATGTAAATGGTGTTGGGCCTGCTGGTACAATGAGGAAACCAAGTCCTGGTCCACCCTTAGACTATGGTTTGAAAGAAGAAGGATCTCAGGAAATAGGCCCTCATGAGCCCATTCTAGAAGATGCTCAGGATTCAATTCTTTCCACTCAAGAATCTGAGCAAGTAGAAAGACTAGTGGCAGCCATTTCTACTTCATCAATGTTAGAGGTTGCCAGCAATGAAGAGAGAAGCATTATGCCTGTTGTTGATTTTGAAACTATTGCTCGCAATGCTCTCTTGCAAGCTCAGAGAAGAAGGCTTGAGGAAATGTTTCGTTCTGATGACCCTGCTCCTTCATCTCTCTCTACATATGGTCTTTCAGAAGAGCAAATGGCACAATTGGCTCTTTCCAGGTAGGACATACAAGAACTGCTTGAGGCCTCTGATGATGAGGATCCAAGCATTGAGCCTTCTAAGCATCCTCCCTCTGTTGAACCGGTTCTCCCTTTTGATCCTGTGCCCCTCCAAGCTATTCTAGTTTCTTATATCCCTCCTCCGGTTGATTTTGTTCACCTTCCTGATGATGCCAAAAAGGGGGAGAAGAGTAAGCAAACTGGTAAGATTGCTGCTGAGTCATCTGGAAAGACTTACAGCAAGAAGACCAAGCCAAAGAAGAAGTGATTAGAATTTAGGCTTGCGTCCTCTTGTAGTGCTGCATTTTGTCTCAGATGTTTGTTTTGATTGTTTGTGCTTTGTATTTGATTTGGTTATTTAGAAGAACTTTGCTTGAATTTGTCTCTGTAAAGCAACATTTGATTAAATGAAAGAATTTCTTGGTTGCAATGATTTGTTCTTTGAATCTCTTCACATGATTTACTATATATAATATCTTTTGAAATGTAATGCATATGTCGAGGGGGAGCTTGTTGAAGCAAACCCAAGTACTAATCCAGTTTGTAAGTTGTTTTGTCATCATCAAAAAGGGGGAGAATGTTGAATCCAGAGTTTTGATGATTCCAAACCAACCGTCAAAAGCTTGGAATAAAGATATCAAAGGTGCCCAAAAGAATTCAAGTGAAGAAATTCTGAAGAATCTGTGCAAAGTTTAATGTAGGATGTTTAATAGTGTTTTATTTGAGTAAAAGACTTTGATTTAGTGAAAAGATGTTTTAAAACCTTGATTCTATGTTAAATCATGGAATATTTGAAAAACACCCACCAATAGACGAAGTTTGAAAGGTTTATATTAAACTGTCATCCTAGAAATTCGAACTTTGGCTTTGGAAATTCGAATTTCGTGTTTAAACTGAATAAGTCTAAGGAGATGGTTCTCTGACAGACGAATTTTGACTTGGGAAAATTTGAATTTTGATAAGTGTCTGAAAGGATCTTTAAGCAACAGACGAACTTTGGGTTTTGAAAATTCGAATTTCAGACAAAATGCAACTTATGAAAACTAAAGAAATTCGTCTGAAACTGTGTAAAAGTTCATCTGAAACCAAGTTTAGATTGAGTTTCAAAGTTGCTCACTGACAGACGAACTTTGAACATGAAAATTCGAATTTCAGAAACTAAGCTTGTGAGTCTGTTAAAGTGATATGTTGACATACGAATGACAGTATTTATAAATTCGAATTTTGAAGTTAGTCTGAAAAGAGGTCTCTCTGACAGACGAACTTTGACATTTGAAAATTTGAAGTTTGAATCACATGAACTACAATGCCTTACAGACTAGCTATGGACAGACGAATTTTGAGGTTCCAAAATTCGAATTTCGAAGGCACTGTAGCAAATTGAAAATACTGTTCACACTTAATAGAAAAACTTTCCACTTGAAAATTCGTATATCATAACAAAGAAACATTTTCCAAATATCAAAATTTGAATTTCACTTCATGACAAACGAACTTCGGGCTTTCAACGTTGAAGGTGTTAACCTTCGGTTTCTGTGAAATTCATCTGTTGCCCAACCGAAATTCAAATTTCAGTATGTCAGAAGCATTAAATGCGATTGGTTAACGGATAGTTTTTCAGAGTAACCGTTGGATAACTTTTCGAACGGATAGATTTTGTCTCTAACAGATATTTGAGACCTAAATCTATAAATATAACATCATTTAAAGTTGTGGGTAACAATTTTAACTTTGTATATACTAAAACTCTGCCAAATCATCTACTCAAAGTTTCTTACTGTCTCACTTCAATATTCTGTACTTCAACTTTCATATTCACTCTATTTAAGAGAGTTTAATCTTTGTAATCAATCTTATTTTTATCTGGAAGATAGATTTTCTTGTGAGGGGACATCACAAGGGATTGGGGAGCACTTTGTAAGTGTGCACAGAGAGATAGAGTGAGCTCTAGAAACAGAGCAACATCTTTATACTGAGGCATTTGCAAGAAGCCCACGGAATTCTTGCTGAATAGTTGAAAATCTCAAGTGGTAACTTGGGGACTGGATGTAGGTCAAATGGAGAGACCGAACCTGGATAAATTTTCTGAGTCTTCTTCTCTTTATTGTCACGTTTACAGTTATTTGTTTATATTCTATTTTATCATCATATATTGCTTTCTTCACCTTCTTGATATTGTGCAGAAAATTTTTAATCTTCCTAATTCACCCCCATCTTGGGAAGCCAGCTAATCTAACAAATAAGTATAATTTAGTCTAAATATTAATTATCATGAAATTGAAGATATATACACATTGTAGCGGCCAATCATCCACCATACCAAAACTAGCTATTGGTAGTACTCAACAGAGCTAAGATTTGACACCATTTTAAAGGTGGGGGACTCAGCTATTTCTTAGAATTCATTCTCAAGTACATGTATGATGTATCACGCATGGCCTTAGTCCCATCCCCCATATGTCTCACTTGAATCATTCAACTGTGGATTGATGATGATACTTAGGTGACGACTCTGGTAGCTGGAGTTCCGAGATGCGATTTCAGTTTGAAAAGAGAAAGAATACACAAAGAAACGAAAAAAGAAGGTTAGGGCAATATGGTAAAATTAAAAAAAAATTAGAGCCCCTCCAAAACCCCTAATTTCCAAAGGGAAGGTTGGAAGGGAAGGAAAGGGAAAGGAAGGGAACGACTTAGGGTCTAAGAGTTGAACAACTTGAAAAATTAAAGTGGGGGTGGAGGATGGAGACCCGGCAAATTATAGATTATTATTTTTTTTTATAAAAAGATTATAGATTATAGTAGAATCTTAGGTTGAAGTAATTGAAAATTGAAAAAAATAAAAATATAATATTATATTATAATAAAGCAAAGAGTAAATACTCGAAAGTCTTTATGTTTTACTTTAATTACATGAACATCCTCTATTTTAAATAGATATTCTTTTTTGAATACATACATTTTAGTACAATTTGCTAACATTGTTAAAAATATTTCTAAAAAATTCTAAAAATACTATTTTTTAATTAAAAGTCATATTAACTTTAATCATATTTATTAATTTATTCCTTATTATATTAAATCCCTAGTACAATAAGTTATTTCTTTTTTTATTTTTTTACAAAATTCATTTTGATTAATTTTTCATAGGTTATAAAATTAATAAATTTTATAATATGATTAAAATTTCATCATTTTTATAATATGATAGAATTTAAAAAATACATCTTTGAAAAATTTCTTTAACTACGGTGTTTAAAAGATTTTCAAATGAATAAGTTTAAATAAGTATGTTTAAATAATTTTAAAATTATAAAATTATTCATCAATTAATTTTATAATATGATAAGAAAATTTAAAAACATATGTATTAATTTTTTTCTAAAATAAATGTTTAAATTTTTTTAAAATAATATTAAAGTACAAAAGGGTATTTTGGCCCAAAACATTTAAATAAGTGATTTAACAATGAATTAACTATTTGGATGGATGAAAATGAAATCTTAAAAATAGAAGGAAAGTTTATATAGTATAACTTTTAATTTTATGAGAGGTCCATATAGATTTTTAAAATAAAAGGGAGATCCTATAACCAAGATAAAATAGAAGGAAGGTCAATATAATTTACTCTAAAATAAAACTAGTTTATATGATATATAAAATATAAAATTAAAAAAAGGGTAAACATGCCTAAAGAAGCCAGGCATATTTGACTAAATAAACCTGCCTATTAGTTTGAGCTTGTCTTATTTGGTTAAATAGACCAAGCCTTATATATGTCAAATTGTAAACCCTAATAGGGACCTAGTTGACCTATGCCCACCCCATTGCACATATGATAAAATAGTTAAGGAAACAAGAAAATTTGCAAAAAAAAAAAGGAAAAAATGGAGAAGGAAAATAGAGAGAGAAGATGAGGAGAAGAAATGCAAAGTTTGATTTGCATGAGTGTTTTTGAAGGTAGTAGAAATAGAAAAGGGAATGAAGGTGGAAATGAGATCTAAAAATGCCTTTGGTGTGATGATGGAAATATTGTATATATTTTATTTGGTATTTATACTTATAATAACAAAATACTAAAATACCTTTTTTAAAAATACAAGAAACTATTCACATAAATGAAATAGCATAACAACACCATAGAACAGTACCGTAGATCACCAGAAACCATAGTGGACCACCACCTTCAACTACTACCAAAATAGCACCACTATTTTCACAGGTTGAATCCATTAGCATTCAACAAGAGCCAACAAGACCTGATTTGTGAAGAGCCCAAATTCATGACCCTACACATTTAGATTCTCGAAGGTCTCACAAACCAAATTCACAACCTCGAAATCAGTTTCACATCCGTCAATTTTGAAGACCATTATCGAAGAACCCTAAATTGATGAACTCAGCAACCATTTTCGCACAGGTCTACTTCAAATCAAAGGAGAAGTGAGAGAGAGTTGTTCCCATATATCTTCTCCATATTTGGTATGTTACTTGATGGTGATGGTGACCATCATCAGTGTCGATCAAAGACCCAAAAGTCTTTCTTGCACACATGATCGATTGTGTTACTATCAACTTGCCATCTTCCTTGCCGTGATTGTAAACCTTGCCATTGAAGTCATCCTCAATGTTGTTGGCGTCCTCCTCTTTGGTGGTCACTGAAGCCGTTTGAAAATGGTTATCTCCCAATGCACAATAGGTTTAAGCAAATGGAGGGACAAAGTTGTGAATATGTCAAATAGTTAAGGATATAATAGTCTTAAAATGCACACTTCCATGAAATAGAAGACTTCCATCATCCCCTAAGGAATTGGACTTCCACATATTTGATGGAAAGTAGCTTCCCCAGGAAGCCAACTTCAATCTAAACAACCCATGAGATAGATTCCATTTTCATTTCCATTTCTAGACCCCCTATTTCCAATGTACCAAACAGTGCAAAGAGATGAAGAAACAATCTACTTGAAATGAGGTCCATAGAAATGAGATCTAGGGGGAAAAAACAATCGGATGATTTGCATGGCTAGAAATGGGTAATCAAAAGAAACTTCTAACATAATGGACAGCATTGGATGATCTAGAAAGTTAAGAAAGAAGCCTTTTGTACAATAGCTAGATGATTTGCACAGCCAGAAACAACAAGACGTAAAGGAAAAAAAACAACAAAAGGCTTTCTAAGATGAAGAAGCAACCAGAAGTGGCTCAGAAGCCTATTTGACACACACAGCCAACCAGATGCGACCCACTGAAGAAAGGCACTAGAGTAGCTTGGTTGGGGAGAAAAATTCAAATGAACAGAGTTTTGTGGTCTCAGAGTGTAACACCTTATATTAGGACCCATTTCCCATGTATTAAATCATTTTAGATGCCTTTTATCATAATTTAGAAACTAGAATCATAGTATAATAAAAACAGAATTTTCAAAATTTGGGTACTGTTTATTGGCAATTTCCATTTTACCTGATGAAATTTAAAAATTCATAACTAAATCTAGAAAAATCATCTTGAGGTGATTCAAGTCTCTAAAATTTTTTTAAATTAGATATACATGGAAAAAATATAAAATAGTAACTTCATTGGGTCAATTCATACAATAAATTTCATAGACTTTTACTGTTCATTTGATTATTTTTCTATCTTCCAATTTTTTGACTTCAACTTTGAAAAATCATATTTCATTTTATTCATGACCAAATCATGCATACTCTATTTCATTTGAAAGTAATATATATTTACTTGTAGAAATATTTTTCTTATATATTTATTTCACTTACACAGGGCATAACATTAACTTAAATTGTGAAGGGTCAGAATACTACTATTACTGGGACAGTTTTGGGAAAACTTACATATCTATTATTCTATAGCTCCAATCACTTCCAAATTAGTGGCATATGAATCTTAATATGTAGACCATTTTATACAGGTAAATCACTAAATTTTTGGAGGTCTATACAATTTTATATTATCTTTTGAATTTACCAATACTTAACTTTCAATTTTCAATTTTCCCAATATTACCCTATTCTAAATCCTAATTTTGAAAATTCACCATTAATTGTACACAACTCCAAATGGGATGAATTAGGTGACATTTTAAAGCTTGAGATGTTCTCTATCTTGTATAAAAATCCCAAAGACCTAGCCTCACATTAAGTATAGAACAAGGATGAACTAAGCAGACATGTATGGAAAATGCCTTGTTTCAATCTATATTGCAATTTACTTGCCAAAACCCATGCAAATGAATTAATTTTGGCATGAAACTTGGTAGAACTTTACTTCATATCACAAGATCTAGAACTGGAAATTCTCATACATTTTCTACAATATTAACATAATATTCACTATTTTAAAATTTCATACAAAAGAGAGACACAAATAACCATTGTATGGTAGGAAGTACATGTCCCCACTTTGTTAGATAGAATTGAGTAAAAGGCAATTGATAGATCCAGAGAACGTAGACCAAACTTCCAAGCAGATTGAAATGATAAAGAAGAAGCTACTAACGGCTTAAAGTAGGCAAAAGAGCTATGCAGATCGAAGAAGAAAGCCGTTGGAATTTAAAGTAGGAGACCATATATTTCTTAAAGTATCTCCTGCAACTGGAGTTGGTCGATCTCTCAAAACACAAAAACTTAGTCCCAAGTATATTGAACCTTTCAAAATTCTTTTAAAAGCCGGACCTGCAGCTTACTAATTAGCCCTACTGCCAAATTTAAGCCAAATTCACAGTGTCTTTCATGTCTCCCAATTAAAGAAATATTAGTTAGACCCTTCACATATTATAAAATATGAATGTATTGACTTACAAGATAATTTTTATTTTAATGTATTATCTAAAAGAATAGTCAATTATCGAGTCAAACAACTGAGGAACAAAGATATTCCTCTAGTAAAGGTGGTCTGGAAAGATTTATCTATAGAAGAAGCAACTTGGGAGATGGAGTCACACACGTGACAGATGTATCCAGCATTGTTTACATAAGGTATGTTTTAAATTTCGAGAATAAAATTTAATTTAAGGAGAGTAGAAATGTAATATCCCAAAATTTCACTTGATATTAAGTAATGAAAAAGGATATAATCAATGATAATGTAAAATATATAAATAATTCGTGAAAACGGACAAACACCGTTTTGTGTGAATAAGGACAAAGAGGTCATTTTTCCTGGTTGGGAGGAAAAATGAGAAAATTATATTTTTGTCCTTAAAGAATTATAAAAATGACATCCACATCCAACGGATAAGAAATAGAAAATTCTTTAGGAAAAATTACATATTATGACCTAAAAGTTTCTGAAATTATAATTTAAATCCCGGGTCAAGGGTAATTTGTAAATATGCAAAATTACTGTCATAATGAAGCCCTCAATAAGAGAAGTCCAATGGTATATGGCATTTAGGGTTAATGTTCAAAAATAAAGAAATAATCAGTGCCGAGTTTCTAAAAGTAACAGTAAACCAATAAAGTAAACTGTGGGCCCTACCGATAGTTAAAAGGTAACTGGAACAGGATATGTGCTATACATAGATACCATTTGGGACAGGATAATTAGGGAAACATAAAAATAAAATTAGAATAATCTTGTAGCCCAAAAATGCCAATTGACTATAAAAGGCGATTTTTCGGTACTGCTAAAATGTACACGGATTAAGATATATCTAGATCAGGAAAAATTAAGCAATTTTGGGACACTTCAAGCTCTCTTTGGCGTGAATTTTTTGCAGCATATGAGGCCAAATAATATTTTAATATTTCTTGGGAAAACTTCTTAAAGAAGGTGGCAAAAAGTAATCAAGGATTAGCCAAAAAGTAACCATGATTAGTTACTTAATTAAGCACATAATTAGCCTTTCTCTTTCTTCTCCATTTCACACGTGAACCAGTAGCCAAAACAGAGGAAGAAAATGCAAGAAAAGGAAGGAAGAAGGAGGGGAAAAAGGAAGAGAAAATCAAAGGAAAATTGAAGCACAAGTTGGTAAGATCTCATATACCACCTTAAGTTTACTATCTATGGCTTTTAAAACATGTTTTATGGATTAGTTTGGCTTCCTCTTCACCTTAGGGTTTTGGCCAAATTGGGGTTTTAGCATAGGGATGAGTTTTGAACCAATAAACTTAGGGAAAAGCTTAGATTAACCACTAGAAGCATGAATCCATGTATGGTTTGAAGTGATTTGAAGGAAATCTTTTCCAATCACTTTGAGATATTTTCAGCCAGAACAGGGGGAGTATTTAAAGTTGGAATTTCATGATTTTAACCTCAAAAATGGATTTCCCATGGTCCAAAACCTTAAGAATAAGTGTACTGTACAATGAAAGATCAAATGAGAGTTAAGTGAAAAATTTGGGTTTTATTGAGTAATGTATTATGTAACTCATGAATCCAATGGATAAATTGGTTCAATGATGATGTGGATAAGTTCAAGAAGGTTGTGGAAAGCTTAAAAAGTGGTGGACCAAGTTTGGAGAGCAAGGGAGCATCATAAGGTAGTTAAATCCCTATACTTGCAATATGTTATCATACATGTTTTCAATGAGTTTCTTGCTTTACCATGTGATTAAAATGATATTTTGTAATGAATTATGTGTATTGGCTAAGTTGATTGAGGGGCATTGTGACCCCTGGATGTTCAATTTCCAAACGAAACTCTACCGAAATTTTTATGAAATTATGTGATACAAATATGACAATGTGTTTCAAACATGTTGCTTTGATGCTATATGCTTGATGTGCATATGATGCCATGTTTGGGTGTTAACTACTAAGAATCTTTGAATCTCACCCTCCCATATATTAACCATGAGTAGGTAGTAACAATGGCAAGACCACCAAGAAAGAGAAAGGAAAGGAGAAAGCATTTGATCATTAGCTTGATAATGCTAGCATGGGCTATGAACCTGGAACTTTTATGTAAATTTGTAAAGATAATGTTGAAAATGTTTCTTCAAGTTTTCATGTTCCTTTAAGTCTTAATGAGTGTATGACATGATATGAAGGGGAATTATGGTTATGTAAATGCCATCATTTTTGTTTTGCTAAACATTAAGATATGAATGGTTATTTTGATCTCTATGGAGGAAACCTACTATTGTTGAGACAGTTGTAATGTGAAGTATGAATGATATATATACGGTTTAAAACTAGACAGGAAGAGCTTTCCAATGGTTCAAAGAACACTCAAATTGGATATGTGTGCAATATTTGATGGATTTTTATATTTAATTCTAATTAAAATGATTATTTTGTAGTTTTTGTATAAGTTGTGAAATTTCATAGAGTTTGCTATTTAGATCAGTACAGTCATTGCTCTGACTTATATTTTTCCCATGTAGACAAAGTTATAAGCTATCCTTAGAGGCTTGAATCACATGCAGATGATTTTTATTGATTTAGTTATGATTTTCCAAATTTTGGTTGGAATAAATAAATTCTATTAAATGAATAGTAACCAAAGTTGAAAAAAATTTATTATGACATTTATTGTGATTTAAGATCCTAATATGATACAAATGGATTTTATAAGGATTAAATACATGGGAAATGAGATCAAAAAGAGGTGTTACACCAAACTTAACCTCATCCTTCATATATACTCAGCAAAAACCATAGCCATCATCCATGGCATTACACATCTATATATATATATACTTAAGTTGTGATATTATCTCAATTTCCTCTAAACTTAGTTCTTTTTTTTTTTTTTTAAAATAGGCCTCTGAACTTAATTCTATTGAATGAAAATAGTGAAACGTATTTAGTAGGAAAGGAGACAACAAACTTTGCCACTCAAATCCTGACGACAAATAATGATAAGGCTTAAATCTAAGTAAAATATTTTAATATTCCTAATATATACACTATTGTCTTAAAAAAATTATTTAAAAACAAAATAGTCTTGATATAAAGCCCACCGAAAGATTTAAAATAATCCCATTCTAATCATGGGATAACTCTTCCTAATTAAAGCAAAACACTTAAGCTAATCCTAAATGTGTAAAAATGTTATCTAAAAATGTTAAAAAAATCCTCAACAATTAAAATAACTAAAAATAACATTGTCAAAGTAATGAACCTTCATAGAATTTTCACTCGTCAAAATTAATAATCCTATCGTGCAAGATGCTTGTATCTCTGATATTGAATCAAAGTAATAAACCTTCATAGAATTTTCATTCTTCAATAAATCTCAATAATATAATTTTGTTTTTTATTTTTTTTGCCAACCTATATACCATGGACATCTATGAATCCATTTCCATAACCTTACAAGACAGATTCTTTTAAACAAAAAGAATATATGAGTTCAATCATTACTTAAAATTATAACAATATCTTTCATATTTCGAAAAGATTCGATTGAAAATTTTAAAATTATATGTTTTATATTAATTTGAAGAAAAAATATAGGAAAAATGACTTCCCACAATAATTTAAAGCAGGAAGTATTATTTCTAAAACCAGTTAATTAATGAAACCTTTTAACATCGGATAAAAAAATTCAGATAGTATCAAAATTGACATGATTTTCAAATAATAAAAATCTAAAATAAAAAAGATATAATAAATATATAAGTTAATTAACAATTGAAATTAATATAATTGAAGTAAATAAAATAATATAGACCGAAATTAAATTTGATAAATTTTTTTAAAGATTTAATTTTTTTTGTAATAAAGGAAAATCGTTTACAGCATCAAGTAATCAATAAAAAACACATAAAATGGTTTCTTTCTGATGAATGATGATCAACTCACCCCTTTCTCTGGCCAAATCACAATTTTCATTTTCCAACCAACATCCACTCTTTTCTACAATTTTGCCCACACCGTCTACAACATCATACTTTGACATATTATTTCCCATGTAATTGCCTCATTTAATGTCCAAATGAGCTATTTTGGAAGCTTGAATCATTAAAGAGATCAAATAAATTTTTTTTTTTTCGCATGTTACTGTTTATTTGATATCCCATTATTCTAGTTGAAACTTGAAAAATTATAACTAATTTTTACAAAATAGCAAAGAAACATGTTATAATAGTAATTAAAATTCTAATCATCAATAACCTTCTCCTTGTATTTTGCCTTCCTGGAGGTCTTGCCATCACTTGGATCTAGCATTTGGATACTTGGGTGATGAGATTATCGAAAGTCCTAGTGGCTAGCTCATTTCATGCATTTATGTAATTATCATGTTATAAAATCTCATATAATTTACATAAAAACATAAAATACTATATTGTCAAATAAAAATTTTGGCATGTTGATATGGCTGAGCACCTAAGAGGGGGTGAATTAGGTGAGTTATAATTTTTGCCAAAATTGAATGAATTAATAGGACAATGATAGTAACAGTAAAGTAGAAATAAATAGAGTATAATAGACATAATGAATTGAATAACTAAATAGAGAATGGACTTAAGAAATTTATCCTGGTTCAGCTTACACCACTTGGCATACGTTCAACCTTCAAGAAATCACTTGAGATTTTTACTATCTTCAGAAGTTTTGAATGGGCACTTGTGAGCCTTAGTACACTGCTTTGTTCTGTCACGAACACTACTCTCTCAACAAAAGGAGTTATTTATTAACTCATTTAAGATACCCACTATCTTGAGTCTACTTAGAATGAATCGTGATAAAATTTTAAAGATTTTCAGCAATAAAACCTCACTCAAAGAGATTGATAAAATACAATGAAGTTTTGTGGGGGTTGAGAGTGTTTATGAGCAAAGAGACAAGGAAAATTAATGCAAATGTTTTTGAAAACTCTCTTCTTGTTGTTTTCTACATAAATAAACCACTATTTATAGGTAAATCAAATTGACTAGCTGTTAGGCACAATCAATCTACCATTACATAGAAATTTTAGTAACCCCCAAAATGTATTTAATGCTCACCTACTCAGATTAATCGATTATATATTACTAGTAATTGGTTATGCTGAGCATATGCTCTCTTTGTAATGAGTTTTACCATAACTTTAAATGATTATTTAAGCTAGAATAAAACATTTTTAATATAAAAAAGAAATTAAATCCATTTTCTAGCTTACCCAAATAGAGAGAAAATACATTGAAAACATATCTGGAAATCCGATGAAGAGTAACCGATTATGGTACAGAATAATCGATTATTGTGGATGAAAGGAAACAAGAAAAATAACATAATCAATTAATGAAGAATATAATAGGTTATGTTAGGAAATTTTTAAATGAAAGCTCGAGATAATTGATTAGGTGCTAAAAAATTATCAATTAGAATTTTGTTAAATGAATGCAACTCATTGATGGAGTATAATCAATTATATAAAGATGCAATAGGTTAGACGAAACAATATAATCAATTATATATGGTGGTAATTGATTAAGATGCGGAGCAAAGAGTAATAGGAAAGGATTGGAATGTGATAATTGATTACTCTAAGGGAGGTAATCGATCATATTAGATAGAAATAAAATTTGATAGGAGGGATAGTTCATATAACTAGTTATTTCAGAATATAATCGATTAAGACATATAACTAAAGTGTACAGAACAGTTAGAAGGAATGACAATTGATTGTTTTCAAAGGTAATTTATTAGTTTGGCTATTAAAACTTGAAAAACAAACTGAGAGGGCTAAAATAATAGGTTGTGACACCAAGTAATTGATTAGCTAGGAAGAGTTCAAAATAGATGAGTTGTCAAGCTATTTTTGGACTTGAAATCTTCCAAAATATTAAAGTTTGGTTTCAAAAACATTCCAAAACATTTTCCAAATATCATTTTGCTCATAAACTCAACCACTTACAATAATTAGCTAGAAAACTATTCTTGAGTTACCTTGACTTGAACATTGCTTTGATTTTAGTCTGAGATCCGAATATTCTTGTAAAACAACTTCTTTTTTAGTTTTGTTATCATCAAAACATGGGATTATTAATACGGAATAGTTTCCTCTTAGAAAATGGATATCTTGAGGTAAAATCCCCTCATAAAACAGTCAATATCTAGTCACAAGACATTAGAAAAAAATATGGAAATATAATATCATCATAAAAACACAATACAATAACAAAAAGCAATAAAATGAACTTAGCTACCTTTGTGTATACTTGTGGCTATATCCCTTGCTTCCAATGCTTCCACTCACTTCCTTAGGTTTTGCCAAGTCTAAAAACAACACCAAATACTAGGTAAATGAACTAAATCAAAGGGCTGGTTCATAAAGTCTCATTTGAACCCTAAAAACTCAAATAATTTCTTTTCATTTTTTATAAAACCAACATTTGTTTTTAAGGTTTTCCACCATCGAATCCATGAAAATCCCCACTCCCTTCTATATGAAATCAAGGTGAAGAGGGAATGAAGTGATTTTTCCAAAACTTGTTTCAAAACTTACTAAAACTTGTCTTTCTTGCATTTTCTCAAGTTTCATGCAAGAAAACACTTGCCCTCTTACTTCCTTGCTCAGGCCTAAAATCAAACTTGGAGAGGAAAAGAGGAAAACTCAAAGAAACCATGCTAAACTACTTAGAAGCACCATAAGTAATAACTTACCTCATACTTGCTTCATTTTTCTTCCTTCCTTCTTCTTCTCTTCTCCCACACGTTTCTCCTCTCTTTCTTGTGTGTGTTGGAGTAGCTCACACTTCCTTTTTTTATGCATAAAGTGTAACATCTTACTTATATAAACTATTTCCCATGTATCAAAGCATATTTAATGTCCAAATGAACTATATTATAGGTTTGAACCATCATAGGGTAAAAAAAAATGAAATTAAAAAAAAAAATAGATTTACAGTTCATTTGGTACCCAACCTTTTTGACTGAAATTTGAAAATTCATAAATAAGTTCAGAAAAATCATACCAATGTAATTCAATTCTCTAAAAATATCTGGAAACATGCTCTACAAGGGAAAAAAATATGAAACTTGTATTTGACCCTACCAATTAGTACAATTTAATGCTCAAAGTTGTATTGTACAAATAGTCAAAATATTTTGTTTCAGGTTTCCTATCCTAAATTAAAAATTTCATAACAATTCACACATATATCCAAATCATGTGTTCATCAAAAGCCCCATCTATCTAGTTTTCAAAAATATATAACACTTATATGTTACATTACATTTTGAATGAAAAGTAACTACATGAATTATAGGTGCGCATAGTGGCCAGATTATGTCATAACATTGCAAAAGTATTATTATACATCACATACATTGCTCAACTTGTTCATACTATATTCTTAACATTTCATGAGTCTCATACGAGCATAATGGCAGCAAGGCTTAGCTTTACAAATTCACATATGATTTTACATAAAACCACAAAAACACAAGTGGCAATGGCAACTATGACATCAATTATCCAAAGTCTTCCCGCCCTTTGCCTTCTTGGTGGCCTTGGCTAGAGTTGGCAAAACATGTCAAACTCGATAGGTTGGTTTGAAAAGCTTGAAAAAATGAGCGGGCTGGACTTCAATTTTTAGTGTCAAAATACAATTCAGGCTTTTTGGGCCCGACCCATAGCGGACCGGCCCGAAAGTCCATTTCTTTTTTCTTTTTTCCTTTTTTTTACGTAAAATATTAAAAATACATATTATTTTATTAATTAGTGATATATAAATTATAAAATTTAAATATTATGTTAGTTTTTAATGAATTATGATGATAATTAGTTGTATTAATTTAAATAATTATATGAAAAAAATTTATAAAAAAACTTGAAAAATATTAAAAAATCAAAAAAGCCCATGGGCTGGCTCGTAGGCCTAATTTCGTTGGATCGGGCTTGAAGTTTCAAGCCCATTTGTTAAATCGGGCTTTTAAAACAGACTTGATTTCGATCCGGCCTGATTTGACAGCTCTAACCTTGCTCTTAAACCTATAATTTAGGATAGTTGAGGGAATAAGATTGAAACAATCTCAGTAGCAAGTCATATTTATGCATCACATTATTCATTTCACTTAATAATCATATTAAATCACATTTAAACAATAAATTGTCACATTGGTCATACAAATTTTGGCAGCATAATGCCTTAGAAAATAGACATATTGGGGAATTAAAACCCCTCATTTTAAAGGCAAAACCAATCAAAGATATCACAATTGCAATATGGCAATATAATTTGATCATAGAAAGACAATAAAAAAACATAAAGTAAGAATATGAAACTTAACTACCTTTAGTGTTAACACTTACTATAACCTTTGCTTTCAATAATTTCACATGCTTCCTTAAGCATTCTTAAGTCCCTAAACATCATTAAATACTTGATTAGCCCACTGATTTCATGGTCTAATGTATATATAGCTCCCATGAAACCCTAAACCCTTAAAACTCAAATTGTTTATCTTGAATTATGAAACCTATACTTATCTTTAAGATTTTTCAACATAGGGAATCCATTTTTGGGGTGAAATTAATGAAACTCCCACTCCAAGAATCACTTTTGATTTGGCTGAAAATCAGCTGTAAAAGAGGAAATTGGGTTTTTCTCAAAACTTGCTTCAATCATACTTATCTTGCTTTTTCTTCCAAAAACTCATGATTTCTTATCATTTTATGGTTTAAAAAACACCATCCTTCCCTTAAACAAGCCTTACCCAAAACTGAATAAAGTTTAGGGAAGAAGAAATTTGAAGAAAACTATCCCAAACAACCAAAAAACTAAACTATCCCAAACAACCAATAAACTAAGTTAGAAATCATCAATACCATAAGCTAGTAACTTACCAATTTGCTTAGATTTTTCTTCATATTTTTTTTCTATTTTTCTTCTTCTTTTGGTGGCTGCCTCTTGCTCTCATATTTCAGACCTCTCTTGCCTTTTTCCTTTGCTAAATGTTTGACCAAATGGGAGGAGGGAGTATTTAAAGGCAACTAATTGTGATTACCTTTGCTAACTTTGATTAATTAATAAAACTTTATAATTAAATTTCCTTATCTTAACCATTAGGTATTCTATTTTGTTCACATGGGTAGCAGATGTGGCACCATTTAAGGGAGTCTCATCACTAAAATACTGCATATTTTTCTCAGTCTAGTAATATTTTATGTTGGTTACTTTATACTTAGATAGGTAAAGTTACTTTTTGTAATATAAAATTATTTCATGAGTACAAGATTAAAGCAAACTTGTATCTAGTATTACTTTATTATCCTGACTTCCTAAATGCTCTTTTGTGATGCCCAACTACTTTTTGTCTTTTTATTTTTTACATATCTAAAAGTAACTTTATCAGTAAAAAATTACTTTTTAACTTTCAAAACTAATTATTTCTTTATTCTTAATTAGTTAACCTTAGTACTATATACCATTGGATTGTCTCGTCGAGAGCTTTGTTTTGATAGTAATTTTGTATATTTACAAAATTAGCTCTGAACTAGGGCAAAATTATAGTTTTTAATTCTGTTGGGTCTTAGCTATAATTTTCCCTGAGGCTATTTTACACTTCAATTCCCACGTGCCCTTCTTTCTTGAGGGACTAAATTGGAAAGATTTTATTTTATTGGGGCCAAAATATAACTTTCTCATTTTTAGTTTAATTGGAAAAATGACATCTTTATCCTTTTTCTCGTTTAACAGTGTATATCTGTTTTCTCAAATTCTTCATATATTTTCTGATATTTAGCCTTATAAGAATATTACATAAAGTGAGCCAAAAGGGGGTATTATATAGAAAAGCCAAAAACCATAACTTAATGCCAAGTGTCTTTCTTGAAGGTTCATGAAAAATTGAAAAATAATAAAATAATCCACCACCATTACATATTGAATTTTGGATGGCACATATGGTCAGAGAGAGAGAGAGAGAGAGAGCAAAACATTGCATATTTTTCTTGATCTATATATGTCCTATACTGATTTGTTCCATACATGGACAGATAAAATTACTTTTACAATATTATTACTTTATGGATATAGGATATAACATTGGCAAAAAAATAGATATAGGATATAACTATATTTGTAATGCTTTCAATTTAATATATTGTCTCAAATAGTATAAATGTGGGGCACATATATTTTTTTTTTACTTTTTCTATTTTTGTAGGGCCCATAGTACCTTTTTTTTTAAATTGCATTATTTTGTCAGCTATTTCTCTTCAAATTGATTTCTTTGGATTCAATACAATGTTCCATTGAGTCCAACATGTCAAAATGTTCATTTTGACATAAATTTTTTAAAATTATGAAATTGCCTTAGAAAGGGTCAAAATGTAAATATCTTTTTTTTTGGGTTCGTTTTGGCAATTTCCCTAGGGACCAAACTGCAAATAATTTTTCTTTGCAGGGACCATTTTGTACATTCATTTTTATTTTTGCCCCACATAAAAACTTGCTATTTTGCTTCTTCTCTATCATATCCTATATTTTAGTTTTTGCATACCATTTCTTTATACATCTTATGCTGCCTAGGAAATTAGAAATGTTACATCATCCAACACCATAAAAGACGCTAGTAGCTCTATCGTACCTCTTTCGCTAGATACCTTCAGATATCTTCTGACAACTCCTTCCATATAGTCTGAAAATTGTGTGGTAATTTCTATTTTGGATTCTTTACAACGTAACTTCTTGATAACATATCTTTTAGTTTGGTTTGGGTAGATATATTTGAAAACTATCTACCATAAAGTTATATAATACCAATGTATCTTCTTAGTTTTAGTTGGATTCTTTGTCCTGACTTAAGTACATATTTTGGATATGCTGTTGAAATTCTAAACTAAGGATTGAGTGCATAAATTATGTTCATCTTTAGAATGCATTAACTTTCTCTTATCAATTTTAAGATTTTTTAATGGTTTGCATTATTCAAGGGAAATTCAATAGCTAAAATTGTAGGGTCGTGCTTGCTTTATCCAACAATGAACCTCTTGTCAAATTTTGGAATGTCTTGTACAAATAGTACTTCTTCTTATTCAAAAGAAGTTGGCTTTATTTAATATGACTAGACAATTTTTTGTACATTTACTATTTCATTTATATTACATGGAGTTGCCCATGTCTCTCACTACAAATTCACTTGAGCCATATTCAACTGTGAATATGTCTTCTTTAATATAAAGGGATTATTTGTTTGCAATTACAAAATTAGCTAAACCTTCTTGACATATAAAAGTATAGAATAGGGTGTACTAAAGCTGTGATGAATCAGAAGTTTTGATATTCCAAAAAACTTGAGCTTGGAAAGAAGAATATCAAAGGAATGTTAAAGGATTAAGTGAAGAAATCCAAAGAAGAACATGAGAAGACTTAGTTTTTAGGATTTCTACTCTTGTAATATGGGTAAAAAGTTTTGATCCTACTTCTTTTAATTTACCACAATGACTAGTTATGTTATTTGGAAGTTATCCTATGTTAGTATCTATTAGTTTTGAAAAATAATGACTCACAGGCAAACTTTGTTTCTTAACTCATGAATATTTTGTACAAAATTTGAACTTTTCTTAGAGAAATTTGAATATACAAAGGTTTCATCTCTAACAGATGAATTTTAGTTACGAAATTCAAATTTTAGGCTAAGCATTGTAAATGAATATGTACAAAATTTGTCTGACACTTAGTCAAAATTCGAATATTGTTAAAGTACAAAGTGAGTTAAACTTACTCTCTCTGACAGACGAACTTTGAACTTCAAAATTTGTCTTTCAAAATGAGAACTTATAAGTCTTGTTAGATCAAGTTTCAGAAAGATGAATTTTATAGCTTAACTTTAAAATTTTATAGAGGAAAACTCTTGTGTCACGTTGAACAAGCCTTTGATAGACGGATTTTACATTATGAAATTCGAATTTCAAGTGTATTATGAAAATATGAGACAACTGTTCAAACTTAACAGATGCACTTTGAATATAAAAATTCATATGTTCTAATATGAGATAATTTTAACAAACTCAAAATTTGAATTTCCCTCATGAACAAACGTCTATTAAAGTTCAACATTAAAATCCTTAACCTCTTGTCTCTGCAAAATTTATCTGTTGACACCTAAAATTCAAAATTTGGCATGTCAAACGCATTAAATATGGTTGTTGAATGGCTATTTTTGTAGAGTAACCATTGGTTAATGCTTCAAGTCCTAATGCATCATCAAACAACTACTCAAGCTAATGGTTCCATGACTTTCTTCAAAAAGTGTTCATGAAACCCTAATTCACCAAAATTTCACCAAAAATTCATTCTTAGCTAAAAAATGATGAATTATACCTCTATTCCATGTAATTTTTCATGAGGAATACAAATATGACCCAGAATTACCAAATTCTATCTCAAGCTATGGTTACTATTCATTCTGAATTAAACCCTAACTTTTCACTTTCTAAAGCTTAAGCTTTTATTTGAAATCAATACTTGTTCCTAAGGTTTTGGACCATGGAGAACCCATTTTTGAGGTCCAATTTATGAAATTCCAACCCTAAATGGAACCCTAGTCTTACTAAAATTTATGGAGAAAGAGGGAAAAATGATTTACTTTGAAATACAACAAACTACTCCATGAAATCATGTTCTCTTGACTAGTTGATGATTTCTTCTAAGTTTGGTAAACCAAAACTCATTCCTTTCATGATTTAGGGTTTGGCCAAAATTCATCTTGAGAAGGGGAAGAAATATACTCCATGCAATTATCACCGTCTACTTGAAATCACAAGCTAGGATAGAAGGAATCACTTACCAACAACTTGAGCTTTGGATTTCTTGGAGTTCCTTCTTCTTCTTCCTCTCTTTTCTCTCTTTCTTTCTTGTGTTTTCTTGCTTTGTTTTTCTATTTTAGACCTCACGTCTGAAATGAAGAGAAAGGAGGGGTTAATTGCTTAATTAGCTCACTACTTGCATAATTAACTTTAATCACTTTTTAACCAAAAGTCAACAACTTCCTTTACAAGTTTTTGGCATGCCTTCCATGAGAAGTTTTGGACAAAAAAGTGAGCTGAAATGTCATGCACAAGAGAGCTTTGAGTGTCCCAAAATTCTTCAATTTTTTCTGGTCTAGATATATCTTGAACCGGGTAATTTTTAACTGTACCGATAAAATCATTTTTTATAATAAATTAGCATTTTTGGGCTACAGGACTATTTCAATTTTATTTTTATATTTTCTTAATTATATTGTCCCAAATTATATCTGTGTATGGCCCATATCCTGTCCCAGCTTCTTTTTAACTATTCGTGGGGCCCACAGTTTACTTTATCGGTTTACTATTACTTTTAGACACTCGACATTGATTATTTCTTTATCCTTGAATATTAACCCTCAGTGCCATATACCATTAGACTTCTCTCATTGAGGGTTTCGTTTTGATAGTAATTTTGCATATTTACAAAATTACGCTTGACCCGAGGTTAAATTATAATTTATAACACTTTCAGGTAATTAGGTGCAATTTTCCCCAAGGATATTTCTATGTAATATTTAATAATTTGGGGACATGGATGTCATTTTTATAATTCTCTAGGGCAAAAAACATAATTTCTCATTTTTTCCGTCCTACAGAAAAAAATGACCTCTTTGCCCTTTTTCATGCAAAACGGTGTTTGCCTGTTTTTGCAAATTTCCAATATGTTTCTAGATATTTTAACTTTCTTAAGATGTTACAAGAACAACAGTCTATTGATAGATAGAAATTCGAATTTTATATGTGTCTGATTTGTCTGAGTAAGTAATATTCAAATTTTGAAGGTTCTACATTCACTCTTTAGACATTTTTCACAAAGTCTTAAAATTCAAACTTTGAATAACGAACATTCATCTGTTGAAACCTTCTTATGTGTTTGCCTTCAGATAAAGACTTTAACATTCGAACTTTAAGAGGATAACATTCTTCTGTTGAAGCATCTATTGATGTTAAGTCTCTATTAGATGAATTTCAGGACTAAAATTCGTTTGTTGAAGTCATCCCTCATATGATAAGTCTCTGATAGATGAACTTTAAGGTTTAAAATTTGTTTTTCAAGACAATTTCTCTGAATACATAGGCAAAGTAACTGGCCAAAATTTGAATTTTGATTGTCAAAATTCATGTGTCAGACGCAACCCTATACGTCTTTTATCTGAACCTATTCCTCTCTTCTCTTCAACATTTCTCACCAATTAATCTTCAAACCATACCTCTGAAACACCTCTGAAGCATTCATTGAAACACATTCAAAGTAAAAATGATGAGAGTCAAGAATGCCAACATTGGAAAAGAGGATTATAGACCTAAACGTGCTGCTAAATCTTAATATGTATCAAAAGAGGGAGAAACCTAGAAAAGGAAGGGCGAATCTAGCAAGGGAACTCCCTTTAAGAAGAAGAAAACAACTCAGAAGGCTGAATCAAAGAAGCTAATCCCTACTGCCCTTGCATCTAGCACTGAGTCAGAAGAGTTACAACTAACAACAGAGCCTCTCTGTTACTTTGATCAAATCCTGGAAGAATACAACTCGAAGTTTTTAGCAAAGAAGGTAATAACTCCTTATTGCATCAATTTGGAAGAATTTTTAGTTTCCAACAACTTTGATGCTGGATTTTGGATGAGCAAGTATAAGAATCTATTTGAAATTATGGAAAAGTATGATGATGAGATGATTAAGACCTGATATGCTGCTTTGAAATACAATAACAAAAAGAGGAAGTACCAAGTGACACTTAGGTCTAGGACTCTGTGGTTATCTGATGAGAATATTAATGAAGTTTTGGAGATTCCTGGACAAGAGGGATTCAAGATTGATATCTCCACCTCTAAATATATGAATGAGGATGATAATGTAGATAAGGAAAATGGAGAATTTCTGAACTAGAAGGAAAGCACAATCATGAATGCTCTCTTCAGAAGGCGTGAAAATAGGCCTCTTATAAAGCTTGTGAAGCCCTCTGATCTAAGTGTACAAGTCAGAGTCCTATACTACATAGTGTCAAGAATCATCTTCAATAAGGGAGAAAGCTTCAACTTGATCACAAGGGCTGAGGCTCACTTGATGACTGCCTTGATACGAGGAAAATTGCTAAATCTGGGTCATATCATCTTCCAGGGAATAATTAATGCAAGGGATCAAAGAAAAGATTCCACCTTACCCTACTATGCCTCCATCATCACCAAGATGCTTCAATATGCCAAAATACAGCATATGGAAAAAGGCAAGGGTAAGCTAACTGAAGTATTTAAAGAGGAAGAATTGATGAGAATGGGGATTGAAAGGAAGGAAGGAAGATGGATTGGATCAGAAGATTTATTCTATGAATGGGGAGAATCTTAATAGCAAGAGGACACTTCTGAAGCTATCTCAAACATCCAACTTGCATTATAACCAACCAACTAGATTCTCCTCAACCACAGCCTACACAACCACAACAATCTTCTACCCCATCCACTTAAACCTAATACCATAGTTGAATTGTATGATAGCCTCTTTATAGTGATGCTAAGTATCAGAGAGGAACAAAATGCCAAATTTGCACATCTACAAGCACAAATAACTGATTTGGCAAAGAACCTTAAGGTAATAACTTATGCGTATAAAGATATCAGAGACTTCATTCCTACCATATCAACACACCCTCAAGCTGGACCTTCAGAATCAACTAAATTTGTCTCTCCTGAAGTTCCTAGCTCCTTTGAGATAGATACCTCTGAGGCTGCTACCACTGATGCTATTGCTGTTGCTGCTAGTTCTTAGGCACCTAGCAATGAAACTAGCCTTGGTCCACCCCTGGATTACGCCATGGAGGAAAAAGCCATTCAGGGAGAAAGCTCTTATAAGCCAATAGTAGAGAAAGCTCATGATTAAGTTCTATCTTCAGCAGAATCTGGGAAAATAAAGAAGCTGATTGTAGGTCTGGATATTGCACCAATCATTCAAGCAGCCCTTAATGAGGAAAGAGGCATCATGTCCTATATGGATATTGCTACTATTGCATATAATGCAATGGTGCAAGCACAAAAGAAGAGACTGGCTAAAATATTTTCTTCCTCTGCTCCTTAATCTGTCTCCTTTGTATATGGCTTGTCAGTGGAGCAAAGGGATAGACTAACCAACCTTCAAAAGAATGTCCAAGAAATAGCTTTAAATGTTGAAGATGATCTCCCTAAGATACCTTCATCTGTGCCATTCAGTCTAGTCCGTCTTCAAGCCATTCCCATGTCTCAGATACCTTATCCCTCTCTATAAGCTCTTTTATATGATGATGCTAGAAAGGGGGAGAAGAAAGATAAGAAGGATGGGTAAACTAGAGAAATTGCATCATTTGGATAATCTGAGGCCAGGCAATCAGGCAAGACATATGGAAAGAAAAAGATCAAGCTTAAGGCCAGGAAGGAGTAACAAGATAGAAAAACTTAAGACTTAGATCTTAAGATTGTATGATTCTATATCTATTACACCTTGCCTATTGTTATTTAGTATTCAAACTTTATTTTTGTTGAACTTTGTCTGTGTACTCATGTGGAAACTATAAATAAATGCAATACGTTTCCTTCTCTATTCTCTTGCACTCTCAACTTTAATGCATGTGCCATACCTATATTCAAATTATGATGCTTATGTTGAGAGGGAGCTCATGGAAGCAAACCCAAGTACTAATCTAATTTGCAAGTTGTTTTGTCATCATCAAAAAGGGTAAAATGTTGAATCAGAAGCTTTGATGATTTGAAACAAGTAGAGATTGGAAAGGAGAATATGAAAGGAATGTGAATGGATCAAGTGAAGACATCCAAAGAAGAACATGAGAAGACTTAGTTTTTAGGATTTCTACTCTTGTAATATGGATAAAAAGCCTTGATCTTACTTCTTTCAATTTACCACAATGACTAGATATGTTATTTGGAAGTTATCCTATGTTAGCATCTATTAGTTTTGAAAAATAATGACTAACAGATGAATTTTGTTTCTTAACTAATGAATATTTTATACAAAATTCAAACTTTGCTTAGAGAAATTTGAATATACAGAGGTTTCATCTCTGATTGATGAATTTTAGTTATGAAATTTGAATTTTAGGTTAAGCATTGTAAATGAATATGTGCAAAATTCGTTTGACACTTAGTTAAAATTTGAATGTTGCTGAAGTACAAAGTAAGTTAAAGTTACTCTATCTGACAAACAAACTTTGGACTTCAAAATTCATCTTTCAAAATGAGAACTTGTAAGTCTTGTTAGAGCAAGTTTCTGATTGATGAATTTTATAACTTAACATTCAAATTTCAAAGAGGAGAACTTTTGTGCCATGTTGAACAAACCTCTGACAAACGAATTTCAGATTATAAATTCGAATTTTGAGCACACTGTGAAAACATGAGAGACAACTGTTCAAACTCAATAGATGCACTTTGAATATAAAAATTCATATGTTCTAACATGGGATAATTTTAACAAACTCAAAATTCAAAATTTCCTCATGAACATACATCTATTGAAGTTCAACATTAAAATCCTTAACCTCCTGTCTCTGCGAAATTTGTCCGTTGACACCCAAAATTTGAATTTTAGCATGTCAAACGCATTAAATGTAGTTGATGAACGGCTATTTTTGCAGAGTAACCATTGGTTAATGCTTCTAACGGCTAGATCTTGTGTCTAACGACTAGCTAAGGGATAAATCTATAAATAGAACTTCATTTAAAATTATGGGTAACAAATTTAATGTTTGTGCAAAACATTTCCAAGTCATTGCTTTTTACTCTGACACTTCATTTATTGCACCTCAACTTTCGTATCTAGTCTTATTTAGAGAGTTTATATTCTGTATAAAAATCTTTTCCTTATTTAAAGATTTTATATTCTATATAAAAACTTTTCTTCATCTGGAAGAAGGATTCTTTGTGAGGGGAGTCACAAAGGGAATTGAGGAAATACTTTGTAAGAATGTTGAGTGTAGAATTTGAGAGCTCTTAAAATAGAGCATAAGTCTGTACTTTGGCATTGCAAGGAGCCCCTTGAATTCTTACAAATAGTGAAAATCTCAAGTGGTAACTTGGGGGCTAGACATAGATCAAGATGATCAGACCGAACTAGGATAAATTTCTAAGTCCCTTGTTCCTTTCTCTTGCATTTACTTTCATTATTTACTGCACTATGTTTTTCTACAAACTTTTGCTTTCACTGTGTAATTATGTTTTTGTAGAAAATTTTTAAACTTCTTAATTCACCCCCTCTTGGAAAGCGAGCTATTCTAACAAGGTGGAAAATTAGGCTTACAATTCTTAACAACACAAGAAATTGAAAGCGATCTGGTAGGTGTAACTATGTCTATGTTCTCATTCAAAGCAATAGATCTCTTTTGCTACATATTTAGTCATACATATATAGAAAAATAGTAATGGACTAGCTAACAAAAATTTAGATATACATATACAGACAAATAGAAATGGTGTATGTTGGAGATTGTGCCATAAGCCAATCATTGTATTATAAACATTGTACTTCATTATGAAAAAAGAAGGCATTTTTGCTTTTATTACATTATTATATTGTTTGCATGTTTTTCTTTATAATAATATCCGTGGATAAATCATGTTATTCTAAATGTCCCTAGTCATTCATTTTTGTGGGAACAATGATGAACTAAGCATAGCATGATTTTGATTGATAATTATAGATTAATTATGTATGAAGATACAAATCAAAATTATAAGCACCTATTAGGGAATAGGCATTGGATTGACCCGTTATGAGATAGCTGTATGGATCAAGTCATAAGTTTACCTCATATATATATAGCTGTGTCACTGAGCCTTCAGACTCTATATCAGCATGGCTTCTTACATGAGGAACATTGTACATTGACATAGTCAAAAGTCACCTTTAATTGGGAGATTATAAAGGCTATGAATGGGCATAGTGGAATTCATGCAGAGAAATATAAATGATCAATATGGAATTCATCCATCTATTTAATAGAGAGATATATCTGAGCTCCTTAATGAGTGAGACTGAGAAATGCATGGCCATACTCGAATGGGAGAGTTTCCATTTGTTCTGTTAATTTGTTTTGAGATTGAGTAAGTGATAACCAAGGAACAAGAGGATGACGTTTCCATACCTCATATTTGACCTATTTATCGTGAGACAAAAGGGATGTGATAAGGTCATATGATAGGTTGCATCGGATCATCGATCTCATATGATTTGGGTAGTTACAATATCTTACTAGAGAACACTTGTAACTTGTGGGTCCAATAGTGTCATTGGCCCATTACCAACATCATATGGGCTTGCAGGGTCGCACACAAGAATAGACCAACTCGAGCTAGAATGCCCAGATTCATTGAATCTAATATGTGTCTAGATTAAATGAATTTAACATTCAATTTAGGGTGTATAAATTTTATAAATAAATGTTTATATATTTGATATATTTATATTTTATAAAATTCAAAATATATATATGTTTGATATACTGTATATATATTTGATATATATTAAATATTTTTAAATATATAGTATTTAAATTAACTTAAGTGAATTAGTTTTAAATTTAATTCTATGTAATAGATTTAAATTTAAACTAATGTCATAATCTGAATTTAATTTATATGATAAATTAAATTTAGATTTGATTTTGGATTTAGATTAGATAGATTTAAATCTAAACTAATCTATTTAATTAAGATTTGATTTAATTTAAATAATTGATTTAAATTAATCAAATAATACACCTTATCTATATAATGATTTATATTAGGGTTTTTATATACAGAATCAAGAGAGAGTCTCCATTCAACTTAGAGATAGACTGGCCGTATACTTAGAGAAAGAAAGTGTACGGATGAACAGAGAGAACGTATGACATATACAAAGGTGCTAGCACACTATTCGAGTTGGACTCACCGTTTATGTGGATATCAGTAGAGGGAGCTGATCAGACGCGTCAGTTCCTAGGGTTCAATAGTGAAAAAAATGAAAAGACACGCACCAAAGGTAAAATTCTTCTTCTACATCTCGATTTAACCAACATTGAAGGATCTACGGGAGGAATATCGGTGTTGTTTTCCACTGTGCGTGTGTCAAGTTTCACAACAGTGGCATCATAGCCACGTTAATGGTTATTTAAATTGGGTTCTTGAGTGAATATGATTGCATACATGTGATATGTGTGTGAACTCAATTCTGTCCAATTCATTTTCAAATCACTTTTCAATTTGATTGTAAATCTGCCATTCATATATGTGATATATGTATTTGAAAATTGTGATTCCTCAATTTTGTTTCTGAATCCAATGTCACGTATCTATGTGAAATATGGTTTTTGAAACAATTGTGATTCTATTTAAAAGATTTCATTTTCGTTCTAATATGACGTGATGAGATTCAAATTGTTTTTGTATGAGATACGATGAGATTCATGTTCCCATTCTGTACGTATGACGTGATTGAAATCTAGTTCATATGTAATTCAATTTTTCAAATCTACTTTGTATAATCCAATGCGAAACATGTTGGGGTTAGTTTAATTCTGTTTTTGTTTTGTATAAGTTTGGTGGATGGGTTTTCAATGTGATTGATGAATCCTTGGTGTTTTTCTTAAGGCAGCAACTCATTCAAAAGAGTGGAAACTTAAAATTTTCTTAGGGCTCCACCCCCTACCCCACAAAGGGTAGCTGCCCTTTAACCTCACCCGCTAACTGGCTAGCGGGACCGCCGTGGCTATTTAATCCTGGCACAATATTGTTGAATCAAGAAGTTTTGATGATTCCAAATCAACTCTCAAAAGCTTGGAATAAAGATATCAAAGGTGCTCAAAGAGTTCAGGTGAAGAAATCCTGGAGAAATCTGTGCAAAGTTTGTTGTAGGATGTTTAGTTTTGTTTTATTTTGAGTACAAGGCTTTGATTTGGTGAGAAGAAGTTTTAAAACCTTGATCTTATGTTAAATCATGAGTTATTTGAAAAACACCCACCAACAGACGAAGTTTGAAAGGTTTATATTGAACTGTCATGTTGGAAATTCAAACTTTGGCATTGGAAATTCGAATTTCGAGTTAAAACTGAATAAGTCTGAAGAGATGCTTCTCTGACAGACGAATTTTGATTTTCCAAAATTCAAATTTTCATAAGTATCTGAAAGAAGCTTTGAGCAACAGACAAACTTTGGGTTTGAAAATTCGAATTTCAGACAAAATGCAACTTATGAAAACTAAAGAAATTCGTCTGAAACAATGTCAAAGTTCATCTGAAATCAAGATTATATTGAGTTTCAAAATTGCTCACTGATAGACGAACTTTGAACATGAAAATTTGGACTTCAGAAGCTAAGGTTGTGAGTCTGTTACAATGATATGTTGACATACGAATGACAGTATTTATAAATTCGAATGTTAAAGTAAGTCCGAAAAGAGGTCTCTCTGACAGACGAACTTCACTCTTTGAAAATTTGAATTTTGAAGTAAATGAACTATTGTGCTTTTTGAGCCTGCTGCGGACAGACAAATTTTTGGGTTCCAAAATTCGAATTTTGAAGGCACTGTAGCAAATTGAAAACATTGTTCACACTTAACAGAAAAACTTTCTACTTGAAAATTCGCATGTCACAATATGGAAACATTTTCTAAGTTTCAAAATTCGAATTTCACTTCATGACAGACGAACTTCGGTTTTTTAACATTGAAGCTGTTAACCTTCGGTATCTGCGAAATTCGTCTGTTGACCAACCGAAATTCGAATTTCAGTATGTTAGAAGCATTAAATGCGGTTGGTTAACGGATAAATTTTCAGAGTAACCGTTGGATAACTTCTCTAACGGATAGATTTTGTCTCTAATGGATATTTGAGACCTAAATCTATAAATATAACAATATTTGAAGTTGTGGGTAATGATTTTAACTTTGTATATACTGAAACTCTGCCAAATCATTTACTGAAAGCTTCATACTCTCACTCTTCAATACTTGTACTTGAACCTTCTTATTTACTCTGATTAAGAGAGTTTAATCCTTGTAAACAATCTAATGTTCATCTGGAAGATAGATTTTCTTGTGAGGGGATATCACAAGGGATTAGGAAGCACTTTGTGAAAGTGCAGAAAGGGATTGAGAGAAGCTCTAGAAAATAGAGCATAAACGTTGTACTGTGGCATTTGCAAGAAGCCCATTGAATTCTTGCAGAATAGTGAAAAATCTCAAGTGGTGACTTGGGGACTGGACGTAGGTCAAGTGGAGAGACCAAACCAGGATAAATTTCTGAGTCTTCTTCTCTTTTCTGCTACTTTCACAGTTAATTATTTATACTCTGTTTTACCATCATATATTGCATTCTTCACCTCTTTGATATTTTGCAGAAAATTTTTAATCTTCCCATTTCACCCTCCTCTTGGGAAGCCAGCCTAACTAACAAATATGATCTAATTTAACACTAAAATCACAAAGTTTACAATTTTTTGTATTAGATGAGATGTTAGTGATATATACATGTTGTGATTTGTTTGTTTAAATTGGATAGGTATGGTGCATGATATGGCCTTAGAATGATATTATGGTTTTAAATACGGCCTATGTGTCGACCCTCTCTCTATATTCTGGATGTACATTCTTTTCTCACGTCGCTCCCCTCAAATGTTCAATTGAGGTTTCTTTATGTATATAAGTGTTATATCAGAAGAATCATTTCATTGGCTTGGGAGTATATAAGTTAGATGGGCATATTATGACACATTTATTTTATACTTTATGATGAGATAATATGCATGTATAGGATGCTACCATGATATATGTTCATGTCATGACTAGATGTATGAATAACACCAACATAATAAAATCCCTCGAATTAAAATTTTAAGTATCAAATGCCATCCATTTATGAACACCTGTCAAAGCTTTGATCGCCTAAATGTAAGATCCACCAACGTGGGATACACTTTGGTTATCTTAGTAAGGCAGCTTGGGTAATGGTGATACTCATCAAGGTTTATGATAGTATAACTTAATTGAGACTATCAAAATAGTTTTAGGTTTCAAGGCATTAGGTGGGATTAAACATGCCGATTCATATGATGATAGGATCCTATAAAGATCAAAGAGTTACATTCAATATAATTCGTAAATAAGTTACCTACCTAAACAACTTAATTTTAAGCATTTTTCCAAAGCGGACTTACTATTAAGTGAAATATGGGTCTTAGCCTGCTAAACTATATTGAGGGTTATTTTTAGTGGGAAATTATTAACTTGATTTCGCATATTTTGTTGTAGAAAATGTCAACGAATAATTCTGCTACATTGTCATTGTGATCTATCCTTGAGAAGGACAAATTCAATGGGACTAACTTTCTTGACTGGTTTAGTAACTAAAGAATTGTTCTCAAACACGAAAGAAAGTCATATGTCCTAGATAAACCCATTCCTGAGGAGCTTGCAGCCAATACTCCAAGAGCCCAAAAGGATGCCCATAATAAGCCTCTCAATGACTCTATGGATGCATGATACCTGATGCTAGCCACCATGATCCCAAAACTTTAGAGAGATCTGGAACATATGAAAGCTTATGAGATAATTGTGTATCTCAAGGAAATGTTCCAACAATAGGATAGGTAAGAAAGGTTTGAAAACACAAAAGCCTTACATTCCTGCAAAATGACTGAGGGTGTATCAGTTAGCACTTATATTTTGAAGATGAAAGACTACATTGAACACCTTGAAAGGCTCGGATTTCCCACAACTCAGGAGTTAGCTACAAATTTGATCTTAAACTTACTCCCAGAGAGTTATGACTAGTTTGCCATGAACTACAATATGAACAAAATGGAGAAATCAATTTCTAAACTGCATGTGATGCTTAAAACTACTAAGCAAAACATCAAGAAAAAGCCAAGTAGTGTTTTATTTGTTCAGAAAGGAAAAGGAATGAAAAAAAAGGCAAATACAAGGGAAAGGGAAAAGGCCTAGACAATAAGTCCAAGGAGCAAGACAAGCCTAAACCTAACCCCAAACCCAAGCCTGAAGCCAAGAAGGCAAAGCCACCCAAGGAAGGACTTTGTGTCTTTGGCAATGAGCTTGATCATTGGAAGAAGTGTGAGCTCTACATAGAAAATCTAAAGAAAAAGAAGAATAGTGGGGTTATTACTTCAGGTATTTATGTTATAGAAATTAATCTTTTTACTTATCCTACATAGGTATTAGATACTGCATGTGGAACTCACATTTGTTCAAATGTACAGGGTCTCAAAAGGAGTAGGAAGTTGAAAAAGGGTGAAATAGACCTACGAGTTGGAAATAGAGCAAGAGTTGCTGCTTCAACCATAGGCACTTATAAATTAGTTTTGCCCAGTGGGCTTTTGTTACTTTTGAACAATTGCTATTATGTTTATACTTTAAGTCAGAACATTGTTTCACTTTCTTATTTAGATGAAGAAGGTTTTACTCCAATTATTGGGAATAAAAAATGTTCTATTAATTTTAATGACATCTTTTATGTGGATGGAGATTTGCATGATGGTCATTACTATTTGACCCTTAAAGCTCCCAATAAGGAACATATCTATAACGCAACTACGAAGAGGATCAAGTCAAACGATTTGAATCAGACCTAAATATGGCACTATCATCTAGGTGACATAAATGAGAAACGCATTTCAAAGCTCCATCAAGATGGACTTCTTAATTCATTTGATTTTGAATCATTTGACACTTACGATTCTTGTTTATTGGAAAGATGACAAAAGATTCGGATTTTGCTAAGTTTTGCTGGTAAAAGTGGTCATTTGTACTTCATCACTGTTATAGTTGACTTTAGTAGACATGAATATATCTATCTAATGAGACATAAATCTGAATCTTTTGAAACATTCAAAACTTTCCAAAATGAGGTAGAAAATCAACTTTGCAAATCTATTAAAGTACTTTGATCTAATTGAGGTGGTAAATATTTGAGCCAAGAATTTATTGACCATCTTAAACATTATAGAATTGTCTCACAATTAACTTCACCAGGAACAACACAATGGAATGGTGTTTCTAAATGAAGGAATCGGACCCTATTAGATATAGTTCAATCTATGATGAGTCAAACAGATCTTCCACCATCCTTTTGGGGCTATGCATTAGAAACAGATGCGTTTACACTAAATCATGTTCCATCTAAGGCAATTGAAAAGGCCCCATATGAGATATGGATTGGAAAGAAGTCCAGTTTGTCTTTTCTCAAAATTTGGGGATCCGAGGCATATGTTAAGCAACAAGTCTCAGATAAGCTAGCACCTAAATCTATAAATGCTTTTTTGTAGGGTATCCCAAAGAAACTAAGGGATACTACTTCTACAATCCTATTGACAACAAATTGTTTATTGCTCGGAATGGTTTCTTTCTAGAAAGAGAGTTTATCTTTAAAAGAACAAGTGGGAGCAGGATAAATCTCGAAGAAGTTTAAAAGCCACAAAATTGCATTAAGCCAGAGATGGAAGAACGAGAAGACTCATAACAAGTTGATAAGCCTGCTCAAGTAACATAAGGCTTACGAAGGTCTGATAGAACATGACATCAGCCTCAAAGATATGGATTTCTTTTAACTGATAGTTATGATGTGTTGCTCTTGGATCAAGAAGATCAACCACCTATCAAGAGGCCGTAATGGGATCAGACTTCGAAAAATGGCTAAATGCCATGAAGTCTGAGATGCAGTCGATATGTGATAATCAGGTATGGACCTTGATTGACCTACCTGAGGGTATGAAAACCATTGGGTGCAAATGGGTTTTTAAGAAGAAATGGATGGCCAAGTATGTACCTTCAAAGCACAATTGGTTGCAAAAGGATTCAAGCAAACTCATGGTGTAGACTATGATAAAACCTTTTCACCAGTTACCATGATTAAATCAATCAGGATCCTTCTTGTCATTGCAGCATACTATGATTACGAGATTTGGCAGATGGATGTCAAAACAGCTTTCCTTAATGGGAAGCTGCTTGAGGATATGTACACGATATAACCCTAGGGTTTTGTGCATCCAAAAGATTCTATGAAGGTTTGCAAGCTTAAAAAATCCATTTATGGATTAAAGCAAGCATCTCGTAGTTGGAATCAACATTTTAACAAAGTAGTCAAAGAGTTTGGATTTATTCAAAATGTTGATGAACCTTATGTTTACAAGAAGGTTAGTAGGACCACAATTGTATTTCTAGTGCTTTATGTTGATGACATCCTACTCATTGGGAATGACATTCTTACCTTGCAGAATGTCAAGACCTGGTTAGGAAAGTGTTTCTCAATGAAGGACTTAGGAGAAGCCACCTATATCCCAGGGATTAAGATCTATGTGGATAGATCCAAGAGGCTGATCGGCATAAGTTAGTGCACTTATATAGACAAAGTATTGCATAGGTTAAGTATGCAAGACTCAAAAAGGGGTTATATACACATGCCTCATGGCATCAATCACAGCAAAGCTCAGTGTCCTTGTTCATGAGATGAGTGAGAACGCATGAGCAAATTCCATATGCTTTGACAATTGGATCTACTATGTATGCCATGTTGTGCACTTGACTAGAAGTCTTATATGCCTTGAGCATGACTAGTAGATATTAGTCGGATCCAGGTGAGAATCACTAGACTGCTGTTAAGAATATCTTGAAGTACTTAAGAAGGACTAAGGATGTATTCTTGGTGTATGGAGGTTTGGATGACGAGTTTGTTGTAAATGGTTACACAAATGCAAGTTTCCAATCCGACAAGGATTATTCTAGATTGCAATCAGGATTCATATTCTGTTTGAATGGTGGGGCAGTAAGTTGGATGAGTTCTAAGCAAAGCACTGCCTCTGATTTTACAACAGAAGTTGAGTATCTAGCAATATCAGATGCAACTAAGGAAGCTGTTTGGATTAAGAAGTTCATCGCTGAGCTAGGAGTGGTGCCTACCATCTCAAATTCGATTGATCTGTTTTGTGACAACAACGACACAATAGCACAAGCTAAAGAGCCTAGGTCACATCAAAGAACTAAATACATACTTAGGTGATACCATCTCATCAGAGAAATCATTGATAGGCGTGATATAAAGATATGTAAAATACCAACTGATGACGGCGCAATAGCATAGGCTAAAGAGCCTAAGTCAAGTATAAGGCATGAAAACGTCATCCTCATGTTACTCGACCATCACTTACTCAACCCCTAAGCAGACTGACAGGACAAATGGAAACTCTTACATTCGAGCATGGCCATGCATTTCTCAATCTCACTCATTGAGGACCCCAAATATATCTCCATTAATTAGAGGGACAAATTTCGTCTTGACCATTCATCTTCCTTTACATGAATTCCACTATGCCCGATTATAACCTTTATAATCTCCCAATTAAAGATGTCTTTTGACTATGTGAAAGTACAGTGTTCCCATATAGGAAGCCATGGCGATCTCAGGTCTGAGGGCTTAGTAACATGGTTATATATATATATATGAGATAAGCTTATGACTTGATCCATGCAGCTATCTCATAACGAGTTAATCCAGCGCTTGCTCCCTAACATGTGCTTATGATTTTGATTTGTATCTTCATACATAATTAATCTATAATTATCAATGAAAATCATACTAGACTTAGTTCACCATTGTTCCAACAAAGATGAATGATTAGGGACATTTAGGATAAAATGATTTATCCTAGGATATTATTATAAAGAAAAACATGCAAATAATATAATAATGTAATAAAAGAAAAAAACACCTTTTTTTATAATGAAGTACAATGTTCATAATACAATGATTGACCTATGGCACAATCTCTAACACTGCCTTGTGTAACACCTTTATTTTGAACATTTTTCCCATATATCAGATCATTATAAATTCCATTTATACCTTATTAGATCCTTGAATAATATAATATATCATAATAAAATTCTCCAAAATTCTGGAACTATTGATTTGGTATAAATTCTTTTCACTAACCAAATTTTGGAAAATCATAATTAATTCCACAAAAATCATATGCTAGTTATTCAAGTCTCTAAAAATAGCTTAGAAGATTTCTTACATGGAAAAAATATAAAAAAGAGCAATGATTAGGCCAATTTGTACAGTAAATTTTGTGAAATTTTACTATTTATTTAGTTAATTTTAGAAAATCCAGTTTTCTGTAGCTAAATTTGAAAAATCACTATAATTCGCAAACACAAAATTGAGTGCTCTAGACCATTCAAAACTATGGCTGTCTACTTTGTAACCATATATAATACTCATGTGTTTTGTTCCCAAACATCCAAACAGAAACGGGTTTACCAACAAGAGGTAAGAGTGACCATATACATACTCTAGTTTTACAAAGTAAAGATCAAAACATATTCACTTGTCCATAGCTTAACCTCATATCATGACATACAATACACAAGACCTAGAGGGACATAATTACTTGAAGATAAAGATTTGTTACAACATATATTATTTTACATAAAATCTCCAAATGGACAATCATGGCAAGTGTGGACAATTTAATCATCAACTTGCTTCTCCTTACCTTTTTCTTCCTTGGTAGTCTTGCCATAGTTGTTTCCTAGACATGGTTAGCATAGGGGAAGTGTGAGATTCAAAGAATCTCAGCGGTAATTACCAATCAAGCACATATATTATCACATTTAACAATAAGGTTCATGGAGACAAACAACAATCACTTCTTGAGCCTTTCACATTGAACCTAATCATAACATTTTTTAAGTATGTTAGCCACTTGTTTCAAGAGCTATATCATAATGTGCTCACAAAACCTAAAATTCTCATTTTTCTTTCCTTTGAGATTTTCTTGAAACCAACACTTGTACTTAACTAATTTGGATCCAAGGAAACCATTTTTGGGGTCAAAAACATGAAATTCTAACTCTAAACACAAACCCTAACACCAAAAATCAGGGGATATGAAGAAAAACTGCTATATTTTATAATACCTCAAACTAATACCATTTTCATGATTTAGGTGACTTGTTTAGCATTTTCCCCAAGTTTGGTGAACAAAACTCATTCCTTCCATGGTTCAGGGTCTTGGATGAAACTCTAAGGGAGAGAGAAGAAAGAAAACACTCCATGAAAGAACCACCAAATACTACAAAAAATAAGCTTTAGGTAGTAAAGCAACTTACCACAACTTGTGTCTAGAATTTTCCTTAAGCTTTCTCTTCTTCTTTCTCTCTTTTCTCTCTCTCTTTCTTGTGTTTTCTTGCTCTATTTCTGTAGTTAGAAATGTCATTCAGAATGAAGGAGAAATAGAAGGATTATATGGCTGAAGGAGAAAGAGAAGGATTATATGGCCTAATTAACTCACTAATTACTCACTTAACTTTAATCACTTTTAACCAAAAGTCAAGCTTTCTTTCACAAGTTGTTTTGCATGCCTTCCTTAAGAAGTTTTGGAAAAAAAAAATGAGCTGTCTGGATGCCTCAGAGAGAGGGAAAATGTTCCAAATACTGCATATTTTTCTAGTCCTGATATATCCTATTTAGAATACTTTTTATCGGTATCGATAAAATTAATTTTTATAGTAAAGTAACATTTTAGGGATATATTGTAATGACCTTGTACATCATTTTAAGAAGGACTTTGTCTAATGATACAAGATCGGAGGGATCAGAACCTGAGGAAGGATTAAAACGGAACAAATTAGAGAGAGAAGGTAGAGAGCACTGGCGCCGCAACAAGGAAAAGTGGCGTCGTGGCAATAGAGAGACTGAATGCCTTGGCACTGCAACTGGAAGCAGTGACACCATGATCGACGAGAGATAAAGAGCATTGGTGCCATGATGAACTTAAGTGGCACCATGGCAAGCGATGCTGAATCAGTTTAAATTGGAAGATGAAACTAATAGCGAACAGAAAGGAAAACGGATGGAGGATGATGAGCTCTGCCAGGGTTCAACATTTTCAGCATTGGGGGTTCAATTTCTAGCAACTAAGAGCTCAAATCTTGTTGGTAAGTCATCCCTTAACCTACCTTTACATTTTTCTTCAAGTTTTACTAAAGATTTTTTATGAATTTGGTTAGGTTTCTGATTTGGGTAAGTTTGTGTAATATCCCAAAATTTCACTGTATACTAAGTGATAAAAGAGGACATAATTGATGATAACATAAAATATACAAGAAATTCATAAAAATGGACAGACACCATTTTACATGAAAAAGGGCAAAGAGGTCATTTTTTTTAATTAGGTGGAATGTGAAAATTATTTTTTGGCCCTAAAGAATTTCAGAAATGATATCCATGTCCCAAAAGTATTAAAAATTGCGTGGAGGAAGAAATTGAAAATCCCTTTGGGAAAATCACACCTAATGACCCGAAAATTTTAGAAATTATAATTTAAACCCTGGTCAAGGGCAATTTTATAAATATGTAAAATTACTGTCAAAACGAAGCCCTCGATGAGAGAAGTCCAATGGTATATGGCACTGAGGGTTAATATTCAAGAATAAAGAAATAATCAGTGCCGAGTGTTTTAAAGTAACAGTAAACCGATAAAGTAAACTGTAGGCCCTACCGATGGTTAAAAAGAAACCAGGACAGGATATGGGCCATAGATAGATACCATTTGGGACAGGATAATTATAAAAATATAAAAATAAAATTAGAAGAGTCCTGTAGCCCAAAAATGCTAAGTTATTGTAAAAGATGATTTTTCGGTGCTGTTAAAAAGTACCCAGATTGAGATATATCCGGATCAGAAAAAATTGAGCAATTTTGGGACACCTCAAGCTCTCTTAGACGTGACTTTTCTGCAGCATATGAGGCCAAAGAATATTTTAATATTTCTTGAGAAAACTTCTTAAAGAAGGTGGCAAAAAGTAATCAAGGATTAGCTAAAAAGTAACCATGATTAGCTACCTAATTTAGCACATAATTAGCCACTTAAACCCTTTTCTTTCTTCACCATTTCACGTCTGAAAACCAGCAGCCACAAACCAGAAAAAATGCAAGAAAAGGAAGGAAGAGAAAACCAAAGGAAAATTGAAGCACAAGTTGTAAGATTATTTCCTACTACCTTAAGCTTACTATCTATGGCTTTCAAAGCCTGTTTTATGGTTTAGTTTAGTTCCTCTTCACCTTAGGGTTTTGGCCAAATAAGGGTTTTAGCATAGGAATGAGCTTTGAACCATTAAAAGAAAACCTTAGAATAACCACTAGAAGCATGAATCCATGGATGGTTTGAAGTGATTTGAAGGAAATCTTTTTCCATCACTTTGAGACAATTTCAGTCAGAACAGGGGGAGTATTTAGAGTTGTAATTTCATGATTTTGACTTCAAAAATGGATTCCCCATGGTCTAAAACCTTAAGAACAAGTGTGTTGTACAAAGAGAGATCAAAGGAAAACTAAGTGAAAATTTTGGGTTTTAGTATGTATAGTATTATATAATTCCGAAAAACTAATGGCTAAATTGGTTCAATGATGATGTGGATAGGTTCAAAGAAGTGTTAGAAGGCCCAAGAAGTGGCATGCTAAGTTTGGAAAGCATGGGAGCATCATAAGGTAGTTAATTTCCCGTACTTGCATTATATTATCATGTTTGTTTTCAATGTGCTTTATGCCTTGTTATATGATTGCAATGATATTTTGAGATGATTTATGTGCATTGGCTGAGTTGATTGAGAGGCATTGAGATCCCAGGATATCCATTTTTTAAAATGAAACTCTACCGAAAATTTTATGAATTTATATGACGTAAATGTGTTAATGTATTCAAAATGTGTTATCTTGATGTTTTCATGCTTAATGTGATGATGTGATGGCATGTTGGGTGTTAACTACTGTGATTCTTTGAATCTCACCCTCCCATATATTAAACATGAATAGGTAGTAATAATGGCAAGACCACCAAAGAAGAGAAAGGAAAGGAGAAAGCATTTGATCACCAGCTTGATAATGCTAGTATGGGCTATGAACCTGGAACTTTTATGTAAATTTGTAAAGATAATGTTGGAAATGTTTCTTCAAGTTTTTATGTTACTCTAAGTCTTAATGAGTGTATAGCATGATATGAAGGGGAATTATGGTCATGTAAATGCCATCACTTTTGTTTTGCTAAGCATTAGGATATGAATGGTTATTTTGACCTCTATGGAGGAAACTCTCTACTGTTGAGATAGTTGTAATGTGAAGAATGAATGGTATATATGGTTTAAAAGTAGACAGGAAGAAATTTCCAATTGTCCAAAGAACACTCATATTAGAGGTGTTTGCAATATTTGGTGGATTTTTATATTTAATTCCAATTGAAATGATTATTTTGTAGTTTTCGCATAAATTGTGAAATTTCATAGAGTTTGCTTACAGATCAGTACAATCATTGCTTTGAGTTATATTTTTTCCAAGTAGACAAAGTTATAAGTTATCCCTAGAGACTTGAATCACATGCATATGATTTTTATTGATTTAGTTATGATTTTCCAAATTTTAATCGGAATAAATAAATTTGATTAAATGAATAATGACCAAAATTAGAAAATAATTTATTATGACATTTATTTTGATTCAAGATCCTACTACGATATAAATGGACTTTAGAATGATAAGATACATGGGAAATGAGCCCTAAGAGAGGTGTTACAGTTTGCACCAATTATGGCATTTATTGTGTCGAGTAGGTTTGATGGTTAAGGCAACTTGGGGTTTCCTTTATGTATGTGATATATGTTTAATAATTTTAATATCATGATATACGTACTTTCTGTGTATATATGTTTATCTTTTCATGTTATGATATGTCTTATAGCCCGGTTATGCTTGATCATTTTCATATCGTGACTACATGGCTAGTAAGTATCCATCCCTACCTCATTGTATGCTGAAATGGTACTATGATGTTAATGATTATGATACGTGTGAATGGTAATGATTGTTGATATGGAATGATGATTATGTACCCCACAATGTATTGTATACCTTCATATAGTATGCGAGCATATTAGAAAGTGATATATGTTGACCTGTTAGCATAAATTGTGCATTGTCATATTGTGTACATTGTTGGGACATATGGTCTGGTTGACAATGCTCTATATACCATATAGTAAGCCAATATGCTAAATAGCATACGAGACATTGTGTTCAGGCGGTGTGGCTTGTATATTATATTCTAGTAATTAAATAGTCATCCTATGGCTGAGAGACTCAGGTGGTTGTAAATTGGGGTGTACCTTCTTTAAATAGCTATCAATTCGGGTGGTTCAGGGGAAGATGAGCCACGATCCAACCTTTGGTGCAATGGTCTTTGGTCGGGTGTGAATATCATATTTTGTCCGGCCCATTTAGTAAAAATAATAAATACATAAAAACAAAAAAATACCTCTTTTAGGGTTCATCGGAAAAATAATAAAATAAGTTCATAATATTAGAAGAAGATTATCCCTTCAGAGATGAAAGAAGTTAAATATAAAATATTCTTGGGTTATCTTAAAAGATTTCAGAATAGATTTTGGAGGTTATCCCTTGATATAAAGAAAGAAAAGTAAAAGAATAAAAATCTAAGGATTATCTTCTAAAATTTTGCCAACCTCTTTATCAACAAGATTTAAAAAAATGAAAGAAAAAAATAAAGTAAAAACAAAAAAAGGATAATTTAATGAATAGAAAATAACAATAATAAATCTTTAAAGACCTAAAACATAGGATTTTAATAATTTTTTAAAATAAATAGGAGATCAAGATGTTATCCATTTATGATTCTTATCTTTTAAATTTAAAATATTTCAAATTAAAAAATAAATGGCAATCTCCTCTATAAATAGAGAGCCTAAGAGCCAGAGATATGGAGGAAAAAAACATCACAAAAAAATTTTTAAAGCTTTATTAGAGGTTGTGAGAGTAGGGTGGTAGAAAGAAACAGAAGCCAAGATTGAGTCTCTGGAAAAAGACACCAAAGAAGGAAAAGTTCGTCGAAAACTCATATATCAGATCAGAACAAGTACTTTGCACTTTTTCTTTTTCTTCCTTTTTAATACCCATATGCGCATCGCTTAATTTTCTACATGCTCTCAATCCATTGGTCTCATATTGAGGCACATGTTCAAACGGGTATGTGATAATTTAATAGAAGGCTTAGCATTCATGGTGGGACCTCATGATGACACATTAGTGATCTAGCTGCTTTTGATGGTTCATGCATTGTTATGCCTGGTGCTTGTACGGGTTTACGTATTGTCATTAGTCATTATGGTTTAGAATAAATATTATTATTATTTGATACTGCCATAAAGAAATATAAAAAGAAAAGTTTCCTTCCAACCTTTATTTTCTTAAATCATGAGGGATACTAATTATCTCTGTGATCACTTACAATGTAAAAGTGAAAGACTATGAGCAATACCAATTATTGCCATAGCAATCCCTACCTTTTAAAAATATTATCCCAAGAAATTAGTATAAATTTTTCTAAAAAATATTTTTGTTGTTCCTCTGTAAAAGTTCTTCTTTTTCTAATCATTGTGATTGTTGTTTTTGTGTGCACTTATAATTTTATTTAATAAGCTATGAGTGATACTAATTTTCACCATAATGGATTTTTTAAGAATAAATCTAAAGTGGATAGTAGAAATTTCCCTAGGAAAATAATAATAATAATTATTATTTTTAAAGAATATGTCGCTTGATTTATTTTCAAACAATAATGAATGATTAATTTTTTCTAGACAAAAAAAAAACCAACAACCTTTACCTGAACTATGTGGATTTTGATTCCTATATTAGGGTATGTAGACCCTAAACTCTTATTCTAGGTCAAGTCCCCCTTTATAAAAATATAATATTTTCCTCTTTTTTGGTTAAATAATCACATATAATTAACAAGGATAATTAAAATAATAATTAAGGCCTTATTATTATAGCATAATGAATTTAGGGTAACCGTTCTGTCAAATGGGTGGCGTAGAGTACCTAACACCTTCCCTACATACAACTGACCCTCGAATCTAATTCTATTGCTTGTAGACTATCCTTTTCTATCCTTTTAGGTTTTCCAGAATTTTTCCTCAAAATTTTCGTGGCGACTCTGTTTTTATAATATAGTTAAAAATTGGGCATGACAGCTTGACAACTCCACTGGGGACAAGTGAAGAGTCAAGCCCAATTAAATTTCTTGTGCTTAGTCAATAATTAGGCCTTAACTTTGTTTTTATTGATTTAATTGAGCATGTCCTTGTTAATTTATGTGCTTTATCATTTGTCTATTTACTTATGTATTTGTTTATTCTATTTATTTATTTTTGGGAAAAGTGGGGTAGTTAGTAGAATGCTTCCCTCACACACTGTGCACTAACATAACCTCACACATTTATTGGGCCCTCTACCCAGGTCTATGTGCATCTTAGGTGAGAGGAAGTTTGTAACAGTTTCCCTGAGGAACACTAATGTTACCTTAGGTCATTGTGAAGATTTCACTCAAATTGTTACCTACTTATCAAATTTAATCGATGAAGGGCTAAACCCTTGTAAGATTAGGTTTGATAAATAGGGTTTTCATTTGCAAGATGAAAGCAATCTAGGGACTTGCAAGAATATTATAACTACCCTAAACCATGCACAATGTAGAAAAGTCTTGGGCTAGTCCTATTAGATGGATCTTTATACAATAGGTATTAGAACCCATTTAATCTAGGACACATGGGAACACTCAGGTAATAGTATTTTTTTTATTTTTCTTCTTCTTCCACCAATAATAACCTAAGTGTTCAAACTGTTAAATAAATTAATCAATGTGTGACAAACTTTAATATTTAAAAAGAAGATTCTTCAACCAACACTAAACCTTTACTTTTTTTTTAATTTTTTAAAAAAGGAACTAGTGAATTGCAAAGTTGAGTTAGCATAAAAAGGCACAAAGAAGAGTCATGGATTCAAAGTCAATAGGGTTGATCTACACACAAAGAATGATCAAGTTAGAAACATTTGCAGAGCCAATTGAGAGTTTAAAAGAGATAGCTCAATACATCAAGAAAGAGATATTTTAGGACTTCAAGAATAGATATGGGAATATACTTGATTTGCTTGATATACCAATTTAGGGAAATGTGCTCACAGTATTAGGACAATATTGGGATGACTCCTTAAGATGCTTCACATTCCAAGGTTTTTAGATTGCGCCCACAATAGAAGAATATAGGGAAATTCTAGGATTGCCTTTAAGCAAAGTAAATCAAGTGTATAAATGTCCAGGACATACACCATCAGAAACCATGATAGCCAGTCTCCTAGGAATCAGTGTAAAAGACTTACAACTAGTTTGCCAGGAAATGTGCCTGGAATTTCAAGGTCCTTTATTGAAGCTCACGTGAAAATGCTAACACAGCAAAGAAAATGGGTTATTTTGGGTAGAGTCCTAGTAATGACAATCTACAAGATCATCTTATTTCTATTTGCAGAAGGAATCATTGACTTATATGCCATCAGTGTATTTCAGATAGTTGAATATCATCGAATCAACCCTATACCGGCAATTCTAGTATAGAGTTATATGACATTGAGCTATTGCCATGCCAAGGAAAGAGGAAGAATGAGATGTTGCCTTCATCTATTGTATGTATGGATTATGGACCATTTACATGAGACTGAAATTCAAACAGGAAAAATACTTAACTCTTGTAATCCTCATGTAAGTTTTAAAAATAAAGCAGGGAAGATTATGATGGGTAATAAAGGGTGGATTGACACTTTCAATAAACTTTGAGCAGATAAGATCTTTTAGAGATTAGCATGGTGGGGGAATGAAGATATAATATTTCAATGCGAAAACTTCTTGAACATACCATTCTTGGGACCTCAGGGGTTATAAACTATAACCCTATATTGTCATTGAGACAATTTGCCTTCACACAAGCAGTTCGTTCTGGAGAAGTAGTTCAGAAAATTGACTTTCAACATGATGACTCAACAAAAAAGTTAGGTCAAGAAGTTGGAAATGCATGGGATATGATTATTTGTAAAGGAAGACTTGAGCTAGGGCCATGATTGATATGTGCAACCAAGGAATACTAGATATGGTTATTAGAAAGGATAAAAGGGACTAGTTCTACATTTGCACCACTAGACCCTTTGTTGAGCAACAGTACAACAAAAGTCGATAGGGAGTTAGACGATTAGGAAGAAAAGAAGAAGAATTAAAAAAATTAAGAGAAGCTGATTATGCAAATAAAGAAATCCTACTGTCAAAATGTGCAGACTTGAGGAATCGAATAGAAGAAGTGAGGAGATAAAACAATCATGAAGAAAATCTTGAAGTGAAGAAATTGAATGAAGAGAACCTGAAACTCTAGCACAAAATCAAGGAGGTTAATGATCAAATGGAAGAAAATGAGCAAAGAATGTGGAGTAATCAGGTTAGGTTGATGAGGGTCATAATGGAATGGGACGAGTTTGAAGAAGAATTATAGACTCTCTGTCTATTGGAAGGCCTACAACATGGAATAGAGGTACTTGCCAAGAAATTGGAGGAGAAAGCTAATGAGCTAATATCCATTAGAGAAAGTTCAACAGCAACAATTTAGAGGTTGTTAGAACAAACGAATCAGCAAACTAGAACGGTACAAGGAGAAATGAGGAGAACTGACAATTGGAAGGGTCGCATCAAAAGTATGATTTTGTTATTAAACGATATGATCCGAAAATTTTCAGATGCTTATATGCAAGTAGAAAGCATGATCCATCCCTTCAATACCACTGCTGAAATTACGAATTTTCTTTCATTGTGTAAAGAGCTTACCAAAGGATTGAGGAATGTTAATTCAGATGTATTGATGATTCTAAAACAAATGAGCTTGGAAGATCCAATATTAAAGAAACACAAGTAAAATGAAAAACCAAGTTGGAGTTTCCTGTTGATTGAAGAACTATCTCACATACTTAAGGAAATTATCTGTAAAAGAAGGTAGTTGAGCTTTGAATTTCAATTAACCCAATATTAAATGAGATGACTAATTGAATGATTAATTATTAGCTCATGATTTCAAAATAGTTTTCATGAAAAGAAGTATCTCATGAGGATAAAGCTTCAATTTCAAAATGATTCTAAGTATTCAATTGGTTTTCATGAACATGTTTTAGTTTATAGGGATAGTTTTTAAGTGTTTACCCTATTTTCAAGAAAATATTTTTCCTTATTAGCATAACCAATGAAGGTTATGGAGATAAAGACTCAGTCTCAAAGCTTTTCCAAAGTCCATTCTTCAATTTCATGAAAACTGATTGAGGTTATTCGCATAACATAGCTTGAAGACTAAGTTCTCAAGAGGTTATCCAAATAAGGTAGGCACCTTATTCACACAACGAAGTGAACAACGAAGAAAAGTGGTACTGTGCAGTCCATTATTTGCATAACCTAGGGAGATTATTCACATAACATGTGTCAAAGAGTACTTGGACTCCTTAGGTAAACATGTTATCTGCATAACCAAGGAAGGTTATCCATATAACCTATATTTCAGAATACTTGAATTTTCCTTGGGTAAACAGGTTATCCGCATAACCTTGGGAGGTTATGTTGATAACCTAAGTTTCAGGTGTTGATTCAAGAAGTTTTGATGATTCCAAACCAACCTTCAAGAGCTTGGAATAAAGATATCAAAGGTGCACAAAAAGCTCAAGTGAAGAAATTCTGGATAAATCTGTGCAAAGTTTAATGTAGGTTGTTTGATAGTGTTTTATTAGAGTAAAAGACTTTGATTTGGTGAAAAGATGTTTTAAAACCTTGATTCTATGTTAAATCATGGAATATTTAAAAAACACCCACCAACAAATGAAGTTTGAAAGGTTAATACCAATCTGTCATAGTGAAAGTTCGAACTTTGGCCTTGGAAATTCGAATTTCATGCTGAAACTGAACAAGTCTGAAGAGATGCCTCTCTGATAGATGAATTTTGACTTGGGAAAATTCGAATTTTGATAAGTGTCTGAAAGGAGCTTTAAGAAACAGACAAACTTTGGGTTTTGAAAATTTGAATTTCAGACAAAATGAAACTTATGAAAACTAAAGAAATTCGTCTGAAATTATGTCAAAGTTCATCTGAAACTAAGTTTAGATTGGATTTCAAAATTGCTCACTGATAGACGAACTTTGAACATGAAAATTCAAATTTCAGAAACTAGGGTTGTGAGTCTATTAAAGTGATATGTTGACATACAAATGACAATATTTATAAATTCAAATTTTGAAGTTAGTCTGAAAAGAGGTCTCTCTGACAGACGAACTTTGACATTTGAAAATTCGAACTTTGAATCACATGAACTACAATGCCTTACAGACCAGCTACGGACAGATGAATTTTGAGGTTCCAAAATTCGAATTTCGAAGGCACTGTAGCAAATTGAAAATACTTTTCATACTTAACAGAAAAACTTTCCACTTGAAAATTCGTATGTCACAACACAGAAACATTTTCCAAATATCAAAATTCGAATTTCACCTTATGACAGATGAACTTCGGGCTTTCAACATTGAAGTTGTTAACCTTCGGTTTCTGTGAAATTCGTTTGTTGACCAACCGAAATTCGAATTTCAGTATGTCAGAAGCATTAAATGCGGTTGGTTAACGGATAGTTTTTAAGAGTAACTGTTGGATAACTTCTCCAACGGATAGATTTTGTCTCTAACGGATATTTGAGACCTAAATCTATAAATATAACATCTTTTAAAGTTGTGGGTAACGATTTTAACTTTGTATATACTGAAACTCTGCCAAATCATCTACTCAAAGTTTCTTACTCTCTCACTTCAATATTCTGTACTTCAACTTTCATATTCACTCTATTTAAGAGAGTTTAATCTTTGTAATTAATCTTATCTTCATCTAGAAGATAGATTTTCTTGTGATGGGACATTACAAGGGATTGGGGAGCACTTTGTAAGAGTGCACAGAGAGATAGAGTGAGCTCTAGAAACAGAGCAACATCTTTGTACTGAGGCATTTGCAAGAAGCCCACAGAATTCTTGCAAAATAGTTGAAAATCTCAAGTGGTGATTTGGGGATTGGAAGTAGGTCAAGTGGAGAGACCGAACCAAGATAAATTACTGAGTCTTCTTCTCTTTACTGCCACCTTTACAGTTATTTGTTTATACTCTGTTTTACCATCATATATTGCTTTCTTCACCTTCTTGATATTTTGCAGAAAAGTTTTAATCTTCCCAATTCACCCCCCTCTTGGGAAGCCAGCTAATCTAACATCACGAAAACTCAATTTGAGAAAAACTTAATGTTGTCCTTATAACTGAGTGGGTTTTTAGGAAAATGATTTTGAGCTAAAAATTATCATTCTGGATAGCACGTTATCCTTATAACCTAGTTTGGTTATTCGCATAATGAAAGCTCTACATTAAAAACAAAGGCAGACAGTTACCCATTATTCACATAACCTGAGGTGGTTATCCATATAACCTCCATCAAATACATTTAACGCGGGAGGTGAATGGCTATTTTACTGAGAATAATAGCTAATCTTTGTTTCTAAGGGATAGTTCTGCCCCATAACTATAAATAGGACCTCATTTATGTTGTTGGGTAATGAAAAAAACAATATATAATCTAAAACTCTACTAATTTGATTATTGATTCATTCAAAGCTTACTCACCCTCTGTTTTGTTCATTCATTGTATCTTAACTTTCATACCTACTCTTTTGAGAGAGTTTTCATTCTGTAAACATCTACATACTTGTAGAGAGTACTTAGTGTGAGACTGCACTAAGGAAGATAGTCTTACTCTTGAGTGAGAAGAGTGAGAGAACTTGTTTCAGTTTAAAGTTCATGCCGGTATTGTACTACGATCATTGGAAGAACCCATTCAAATTTTACAAGAGATAGTAGAGAAATCCTAAGTGGTGGCCTAGGGATTGGACGTAGGTCAAGTGGAATAGACTGAACCAGGATAAACTACTGAGTCTTCTTCCCTTTACTCTTTATTTCTTATACTTTGTTTTTTGTAATCTTTTAGTATCACTATTGTATTTCATCTTTGCAGAAAAATTTCAATCTTCCCAATTCACCCCCCTCTTAGGAATCCAGTTGAACTAACAAGTAGTATCAGAGCCCAGACTCACAGTTACAGGATCTAACAATTCGAGAGAAGACATGGCTGGCTTTGGTGAAGGTATCCTTCTGGAAGGAAACAACACCAATAGACCTCCTAGCTTTAGTGGAGAATATTATGGGTCTTGGAAGATGAGGATGTAGATTTACCTTCAATCCATTGATTTGGATATTTGATCGGTCATCCAGAAGGGGGATTTTGCTATGATGAAACTACAAGACGAAGGGAAATACAGAGAGAAACCTGAAGAGGAATGGAATGAGGAGGATAGGAGAAGGGTCCTTCTCAACTTTAAAGCTAAGCATTGTTATTCAGTGCTGTTAATCAAGATTAGTTTTACAGGGTGTCTCAATGTACATTAGCCAAAGACATGTGGGACACTTTGGAGATTTCTCATGAAGGAACCACTGGCATGAGAGAAAATAAATTGAATACATGTATTGGAGAATATGAAAGCTTCAAGATGAAAGAGGGTGAGAATATCAAGGATCTACAGAAGAGATTCACCCTCATTGTGAATCAGCTAAAGAGCCTTGGAAAGGAATACACCCAATTTGAGAAATTCAGAAAATTCTCAGAGCTTCACCCATTGAGTGGCAGCCAAAGGTGACATCAATAGAAGAAGCTAGTGGGGAATCAATGACATCTGTCACAGTCCTCTTTGGGAGTCTTGAAGAATATGAAGGGAAGCTGAAGGCTCTCAAGGAATCTACTTCATCTGACATGAAGAAGAAGAAGAGTTTGGCTCTCAAAGCCAAATTAGATGATAATGAGGATTCAGAGGAAGATACTGAGTTAGATGAAGAGACAATGGCCATGCTGGTGAGGAAATTTGGCAAAATGTATGGAAAGAAGATATTCAGAAAGTTTGTAAAGAAAGATGGAGCCATCAGCAGTAAGAAAGAAAACAAAAACTCCATCATATGTTACGAATGCAGGAAACCTGGACATATTAAATGGGAATGCCCTCTGCTGAGTAAGAAACAAGGGGAAGGACAAAGAGGATGACATAGGGAAAAAGAAGAACGCCTTCGTATCTTCCATCTGGGGAGATAGTTCAGATGAAAAGGAAGCAGTAGGAGATGATGAAATTGATAACCTATGCTTGATCGCTCAAGGGATTGCAGAGAAGGAGAAGAATCACAATCTAGACAGTGACAGTGATTCTGAGGTAAATGATTCTAAACCTTCTTACAATGAACTGCATGATGCATTCAACGAACTGATGGTTGAATTTCTCAAAATGTCTAAACAACTGAGTCAAGCTAAAAAGAAAATACACAAGCTTAAAACTGAATCTCATACATCTTGCACTGCTTCACAAGTTTCTTCTTCCCCTACGTCTATTTGTGTCTCATGCATTGAGTTGAGAGATAAGAATAATTATCTCTACAAGACTCTAACTAAACTCACTAGAGGTAAGGACATGTTGAAAGTATTACTAGGAAACCAAATTGTGAGTCAAAACAAAACTAGTCTGGGATATGACCCATGTATGGTCAAGGAGAAATTGAAAACCAAGAAACATAACCTTTACCTGAGAAACTTTGTACATGCTAATAACCTTAAAACAACTCAAAACATAGAGTCATTTCCAGCTCCTAGAAATCAAAAGAATAAATATTGTAGACATTATTTTAGACATGCATCTCTTTCCTTTAGTCCTTTCCCTACTCGCCACTTCTGTAATAAGAAGGGTCATATGTCCTCCAACTGTATATTCAGGAAGAAAGGAAATGACAATGGGATGAAATGGGTCCCCAAGGATTCCTCCACTAACAAGAAAGGACCCAAGCAAATATGGGTACCTAAAAAAAAGAACTGAAACTTGTTTTGCAGGTGTGTCTCAAGGCCAAGAAAAGCAGCAAATGGTATATGGACAGTGATTGTTTGAGACACATGACTAGAGACAAAGAAAAGTTTATTATGCTGAGAGATAAGAAAGGAGGAAAGTTTACTTTCAGTGGTGATCAGTCTGGCAAGATAGTTAGATTTAGAATTGTTGGAAGAAACCTAGAAACATCAATTGAGGAAGTCCTATTCATAATAGGACTCAATCATAACTTGTTGAGTGTAAGCCAAACCTGTGATAAAGGCAACTGGGTTCTGTTTGATTCCAACTATTGCCTTGTCATTAAAAAGAGTGACCGCAAAGTGATTCTCAAGGCAGAAAGAGATGGTAACTGTTATACTATTAATTTAGATGAATTATCTTCTCTAGACTCTATATGCTTAATAAGTGAAAATGATGATAGTTGGCTATGGCAGAGAAAACTAGCACATATTAGCATGTATTAATTCAATAAACTCATTAAAAATGAACTTGTGCTTGGTCTACCCAACATTAAGTTTGAAAAAGATAGAGAATGTGATGCTTGCCTTAAAGGGAAACAAACAAAGTCTTCACTCAATACCAAAAACATTGTTTCTACAGTAAGACCTTTACAATTACTTTACATGGATTTGATAGGTCCTAATCGTATTAAAAGTATTAGTGGAAACTTATATGTAGTTGTTGTGGTAGATGATTATTCTAGATTGAACTAGACTTTATTTCTTCCCTCTAAAGATGAAACATATGATGATTTTCTGATCATAGCCAAGGAAATCCAAAATGAGAATTGTTGCTTCATTATATGTATTAGAGTAGATCATGGAAGAGAATTTGAAAATGCAAAATTTGCTGATTACTGTAATGAAAATGGAGTGGAGCACAACTTCTTAGCCCCAAGAATACCTTAATAGAATGGAGTTGTAGAGAGAAAGAATAGAGTGTTGGAGGAGATGGCTCATGCAATGCTGAATAGAAAAGGACTACCTAAGCAATTCTGGGCTGATGTAGTAAGCACAACATGCTACTGGATGAATAGAGCATACATCAGACCCATGCTAGGCAAGACTCCATATGAGTTGTACAAAGGAAGGAAGCCCAACCTCTCTTGTCTTCATGTCTTTGGAAGCACTTGCTATGTCCACAACAACAACAAAGACAATCGAGGTAAGTTTGATGCCAAATCGATGAAACATATTTCTTGGCTACTCAAATAGAAGTAAAGCATATAGGGTGTTTAACAAGAAGTCTAGAACTATTGAAGAATCTGTGCATATTGTCTTTCTTGAAAATGAAACTATGTCTAAGCATGCTAAAGATGAGGATGATCTAATTTCCATCTTCAAGAATATGAAAGTATCAGTGGAAAATAAAATTGAACCTCCTAAAGTATCTGAATCTACTGATGTAGAGGAAGATATCCAGGAGAAAGATAATAAATGTGAAATAAATGAGGAAGTATCTCAAGAACTCCCTATAACTTGGAGATATCAGAGGAATCATCCAATTGATCAAGTTATTGGGGATGTTAAAGAGAAAGTTAAAACCAGAAGACAACTTGGGGATCAAATGAATAATTATTTATTTATTTCTCCAACTGAACCTAAGTGTACTGAAGAGGCTTTAACTAATGAATACTGGGTTTTAGCAATGGAAGAAGAACTTAATCAGTTTAAAAGAAATCAAGTCTGGGATCTAGTGTCTAAGCCTAAAAACCATCCTATTATTGGAACCAAATAGGTGTTTAAGAACAAACTTGATGAATCAGGAATAATAATAAGGAATAAATAAAGCTAGATTAGTGGCTAAAGGATATAATTAGGAAGAAGGCATTAATTATGAGGAAACTTTTGCTCCAGTTGCAAGATTAGAAGCAATGAGGATGCTCTTGGCCTATACTTGCATAAAAGACATTGTGTTGTATCAAATGGATGTGAAAAGTGCTTTTTTGAATGGGTATATCATAGAAGAGGTTTATGTTGATCAACCTCCAGGTTTTGTGGACTCAACTAAACCAAATTATGTATATAAACTAAAGAAAGCTATATATAGGTTAAAATAGGCTCCTAGAGCATGGTATGTGAGACTGAGTAATTTTCTTATCGAAAAAGGTTCTAAAAGACGAAAAGTTGATACAACCTTATTTACTAGAAGAGAAAATGAAGATTTACTTATTATACAAATTTATGTTGATGATATTATATTTGGTGCTACTAATGAGTCTTTGAGCAAGAACTTTTCTAAGTTAATGCAGAGTGAGTTTGAAATATCGATGATGGGTGAGCTGAACTTCTTCCTTGGATTGCAAATCAAACAATATGATGATGACATCTTTCTCAATCAATCAAAATACCTCAAGGAGTTGCTAAATAAGTTTGGAATGGAACATGCTTAACCTCTGGGAACTCTTATGGCCTCTGCAACTAAGCTTGACATGGATGAGGAAGGAAAACTTTTTTATATAACTCAATATAGGAGAATGATTGGTTTCTTGCTATATTTAACTGCTAGTAGGCCTGACATCATGTTTAGTATCCGTGTGCTAGATTCCAATCATGTCCCAAAGAGTCCCATGCAATAGTTGTAAAGAGGATTTTCAGATACTTGCTGGGTACATCTCAAATGGGACTCTGGTATCCAAAAGGCATTAGAGAAGAGCTTGTAAGTTATAGAGATGTAGATTTTGTTGGATCCAAGACTGATAGAAAGAGCATAAGTGGAACATGCCAATTTCTGGGAGGCTTTCTAGTGTCATGGTTCAGTAAAAAGCAAAATAGTGTAGCACTCTCCACAGCTGAAGCTAAGTATGTAGCAATAGGGAGTTATTGTGCACAAGTCCTTTGGATGAAGCAATAACTTGAAGACCTTAAGATTGAGATGAAGGAAATCCCAATAAGGTGTGATAATCAAAGTGCCATCAACATCTCAAAGAATCGTGTTATGCATTCAAGGACAAAACACATTGAAGTAAGACATCACTTAATAAGAGATCATGTTTTGAAAGGTAATGTCAAGCTGGAATTTGTTCCTACTGAAGATCAGCTTGTAGACATCTTGATAAAGCCACTTACGGAAGATAGACATGACAAAATCAGGAGAGAATTGGGAAAAGTGAATCCCAATGAGTTGTAAGTTTTCTTTGAAATCCTTCTTAAAGGTATAATTCAATCAATAATGATACTAACTTAAGCATCGGAGTATCTAGAAGTTTGTTTTGCAGGTGCTTTTTGATTTGAAATAAATAAAATCTGATGAAAAGAACTATCCTGCATGTTAGAATGAAGTTATAGTGAAAAGAAGAGGCTTATGGGGATAACAAGACTATCAGTAAGTGTTTATGAGCTTTTCAAATATGGATATCCGCATAATCCCATAGCCTTATGTTGATAATGTGTTGATTTTCTAGTATGGATAGTCTCTGTGGTTGAGGTTATTCGCATAAGGTATGAAGATTTTCATGAAAATGAGACCTTTTGTGAAACTCGAAGCCTCTGAGGAACTCAATATTTGGATAAGGTCTCTACCTTATGCACATAAGCTACTTTGTTTGCTCCTTTGTATGTGTTTTGTGTGATTCGATTTCAGGATAACCTGCCTAACTTATCCGCATAACGTTACTTCCAGAGAAGAAGTTTCCAAAGTGAGAATGTTATCCGCATAAGATAGCAAAGTTATCTAAATAACCTGCTCTGTGCCAAACTTTTTGTGTGTCTTTTGTGATACCTCTTTTTATGATAACATGGTATGCTTGTCCGGATAACTCCTCTTTTCTTCTCTCTGTCTCTACTTGGTTATGCGGTCAACCTAAGGACCTTATTCGCATAACCTAGCAAATCGTGGCTTCTCTTACAGTTCCCAAAGCTTGTTATCCACATAACCTACATAGGTTATGCGCATAACCTTGAGACTATATAAAGGATTCTCTGATTTGCAATAGAACCTTATGCGAAAAACCTAACCCTATTTTGAAAACCTCTAATCGTACTCCTCAAGCTTTCCTAAATCTCCAAAAACCCATTCAATTTCCTGCTCTCAAAACTCCTTTCAATCAATTCTAAACCTCTTTTACCTTCCCAAATCATCTGGAATCACTGATATGGTCAAAGACTAAGGGTGGCAATCAAGGGGAACATCCATAGCATAACGTGAAATCAAAATATGCTTCAAAATCACGCAGTGAAAGGAAGAGAAAAGCTGAAGCTGGGCCGAGTATTCCAACGAAGAAGCCCAGAACAACAAAGCCAAAGGAAATTCTTGAATCAGAACCTCAGGCTGGCACACATGTAAATTCTTCTACTACTGAATCTGAGGAAGCAATAATTACAAATGAGCTAATTAGTATAAAGATTTTAAAAGAATCGTATGAGACTAATTTCAAAAAGTGTAAGGTAGTCAAGCCTCATTTTGTGAGAATAGAAGAATTTCTTGTGAGAAACAAATTTGATTCTGCTGGGCTGTTAGAGAACTATAGGGGACTGATAGAGCTGAAGGAGGATTATGATGAGGAGGTTGTACGTGCTTGGTATAATTCTCTGAGAATTAACCATGACACAAATGTGTATGAAATAAGATTGAGAAAGAGATGGATTGCCCTACAGCTTGACTTGTGTGAAATTCTAAGTCTGCCAACTGGAGGAATAAGGGTGAACATTGAGACCTCAAATTATCCTACTAAAAATGAAGTTGTTAATGAAGACATTGAGGGAGAAGGCGATTACAAATGGAGCACAATTGTATCAAGGTTGCTCAAGCAAAGACAAAATGTGCCTTCTGAAGGGAAAATAGCCCAAACTCTCCTGAGTGTTGAGAACTGGATTCTTCACTACATTGTCTCACGCATGTTCTTTAACAAGAGTGGGGGCTTCAATTACGTTTCAAGAGGGGAATTTCAAGTCAAGATGCTTCTAATAAAGGGAAAAATAGTAAATGTGGCAGATATCATCTTGTAGAGGATGTGGAAAGCAAGAACCTACAGATAAGACTCTTAGCTACCATTTGGGCATATTATCACCAAGATCCTAAAGTTTCATAACATCTTGAATATAGAGAGAGGGCCTGCACTACTCCCAGAAGAGTTCAGTGAGAAAGTTCTGCAGAAGATGGGAATGGGTCTAGAGAATGGGGGATGGGTTAACAAGAAAAGTGACATTGAAGAAGGTTTTGAGCTAACATCTGCCACAAAGAGTTCTTCAGTTGGTGATTCTAGTTCTTCTCCATCCACACCCACTTATCCACCTTAATCTATGCAACTTGAACCTCATACACCTACCCCTATTCTAAGCAAAACAGATGAAATCCCAACCACTGACTTGCCTACACATACAGATATTCCTTCACTGTACCAAAACTTATTCCAGATTGCCATTGTCACCAGGAAAGAGCATAGAGAAGACATGATTAATCTTGGGTATCTCATTACTGAGATGCAGGAGAGATTTGAGAATAAATTTGAAAGTCTCACCCAAGAAGTGAAACTCTTTGCGTGAGCATCTTGCTTCTGGTGTTCCTCAGCCTTCTTCTTCCCTAATCTAACGTCTACCTCCCATATACACTGAACCAACTGCTTCTACACAATCACCTGCTCTATCAGAGGACCTAGGTCCTAACCTAGACTATGGTCTTGAGGAAGAAGCTGTTCTTGATCCAAGCAGAGCTTTAGTTCTCTTGCTTGAAGGTGATTTCATTCACCAAATCTATCTTTATCACTGAAGGCAAGAGATTAACACTTTCTTTCCTCCTCTCCCTGATCCTATCTCCTTTAAAGGCATCAGTTATCTTGCTGAGGTTGCTATGCAGGAAATCATCACCATTGCCTTTGATTCTGATCCCTCTCCTGCACCCCTTCCTACTGTCTCACCTCCACTTGTGATGCCTGATATTCAGTACATTCCTATGTTTCCTTCTATTCCTCCTACTACTACAAGTGTGCCATTTTAGCCAGTACCAGTGTCACTGTTCCAACCCAACCCTCCACCCTTTCTCTTTCTTTGGATGAAAGACTTCAAAGAATTAGGGAATGGAAGGCCAAGCTTGATCCAGACATTGCTAGGATAGATGCTGGTCTTCCTCAAATCCCTTTTGTTGCTGATAACAAAAAGGGGGAGAAAGAAGAGAAAAAAGAGAAAGAAAGGGATTAGGATAAAGAATAGACAGAAATGGACAAGGAAAAAGAAGAAAAGGAAGAGAAAGAGGAGATGAAAAAGAAGAAGTCCACTCCTTCAAAGAAGAAATCTAAGGAGAACGAGACTTAACCTATTTTGCTATTTTGTATTAATATCTTGTTTTATTTTGGTTGGTTTGCTATGATTTTGCCTATGTACTTGTAATGAATATTTATTATACAATGTATTACTTTTTGTGAACCTTGTTTATCCTTGATGTCCTCTTTCTGTGAACTTCACTTTTTCTTGGTGTTCCTTGTTCCGGAAATGTGCACTACATTATTTGACTTTATTTAAACTATGCACATGTTAAGGGGGGTGTTATGCAAACCCAAGTACTAACAATCATTTTAAGTTGTTTTGTCATCATCAAAAAGGGGGAGAATATTAATTCAGATGTTTTGATGATTCTAAAACAAATAAGCTTAGAAGATCTAATATCAAAGGAACACAAGTGAAATGAAGAACAAAGTTGGAATTTCATGTTGATCGAAGAACTGTCTCACATACTTAAGGAAATTATCTGTAAAAGAAGGTTGTTGAGCTTTGAATTTCAAATAACCCAATATTAAATGAGATGACTAATAGAATGATTAATTATTAGCTCATGATTTCAAAATAGTTTTCATGAAAAGAAGTATCTCATGAGGATAAAATTTCAATGTTAAAATGATTCTAAGTATTCAATTGGTTTTCATGAACATGCTTTAGTTTATGGGGATAGTTTCTAAGTGTTTACCCTATTTTCAAGAAAATATTTTTCCTTATTAGCATAACCAATGTAGGTTATCGGGATAAAGACTCAATCTCAAAGCTTTTTCAAAGTCCATTCTTCAATTTCATTAAAAAAGGATTGAGGTTATTTGCATAACATAGCTTGAGGACTAAGTTCTCAAGAGGTTGTCCTGATAAGGTAGGCACCTTATTCGCATAACAAAGTGAACAATGAAGAAAAGTGGTACTGTGCAGCCCGTTATTTGTATAACCTAGGGAGATTATCCGCATAACGTGTGTCACAGAGCACTTGGACTCCTTGGGTAAACAGGTTATCTGCATAACCAAGGGAGGTTATCCGTATAACCTATATTTCAGAATACTTGAATTTTCCTTGGGTAAACAGGTTATCCGCATAACCTTGGGAGGTTATCCTGATCACCTAAGTTTCACAAAAACTCAGTTTGAGAAAAACTTAACATTATCCTAATAACTTAGTGGGTTTTTTGGAAAAAGATTTTTAGCTAAAACTTAGTCATTTTGGGTAGGACGTTATCCATATAACCTAGTTAGGTTATCCACATAACGAAAGCTCTATGTTGAAAATAAAGGCAAACAGTTACTCATTATTCATATAACCTGAGGAGGTTATCTGCATAACCTCAGTCAAATGCATTTAATGTGGCAGGTAAATGGCTATTTTATTGAGAGTAACAACTAATCTTTGTTTCTAACGGATAGTTCTATCCCACAACTATAAATAGGATCTCATTTAAGTTGTTGGCTAATGAGAAAAACAATATATACGCCAAAACATTTCTAATTCATTGCAAGCTTACCTACCCTCTGTTTTGCTCATTCATTGTATCTTAACTTTCATACCTACTCTTTTGAGTGAGTTTTCATTCTGTAAACATCTACACACTTGTAGATAGTATTTAGTGTGAGACTATACTAAGGGAGATAGTCTTACTCTTGAGTGAGAGGAGTGAGAGAACTTGTTTCAGTCCAAAGTTCGGGTTGGTATTATACTGCGGTCATTGCAAGAACCCATTCAAATCTTGCAAGAGATAGTGGAGAAATCCCAAGTAGTGGCTTGAGGATTGGACGTAGGTCAAGTGGAATAGACTGAACCAGGATAAACTACTAAGTCTTCTTCCCTTTACTCTTTATTTTTTCTACTTTATTTTCTGTAATTTTTTAGTATCACTATTGTATTTCATCTTTGCAAAAAAATTTGAATTTTCCCAATTCACTCTCCTCTTGGGAAGCCAGTAGAACTAACAAGGAATGTAGCTCAATTTTGATAGAATAGAAGAACATTTGTTTTTATTTGAAGTTTTCCTTCAATAAATTAGGTAACTTTATTTGAATAAAAGTTACCTGAAGATTTGTGCACAATATTATACTAGACTCTTTCAAAAGGACATCAAGTGATAAGGGATCCAATTCCTCTATTATTTGACGGTCAACTCTAGTCAATTGGAGAAACAATAAGTTTCCTAATAGATTAGTAGCTCTTATGCCTCAGGATTCATATGCTAACTTTATAGATTTGGCAATTCACTAAAACCAAAGATAAAAAATTAGAAAAAAGATCAATATCCCTTATAGAATGTTCAAAATAATAAAAAATTCATCAAGGTAAAAGTAAGTTAAAAAGTGTTTTATGATACAGACAACATTGCACCCAAGGATAAGCAACCTAACCAAGTAGCCCCTGCGCACTCTTACAATACTCATTTCTAAAGCCGGCAGATGGTTAACAATAGCACAAATGGAAATCAGAGGGATGAGGCTGAGACTACTACTTTGAGTGAGTGTGTATCCTCTATGGAAACTTAACTAGGTGAAATAATAAAGCGTTTGAATGTTTTGTTGATAACGGTAAGGCGGTCAATGCACTTAACCCCCAACAACCCAATAGTCAAATAGAAGAAGATCCCAGAAGGATATCGAGATGAAGGAACAGTCTCCTCAAATAGGGGAAAACTTTAATGTTGAGACCATAAAAGCTCACGAATAGCCAGGAAAGGATCACATGTATGTGTTCCAAATCTCACCATCACTTACACAAGACCCAGAATTAAAAGAAGAGCTAGGTGAAGTAAAGGATCAGCTGAAGGGCCTCTAAGGATGGAATATATGGGGTTCTGTGAATCTGCAGGAACTATGCTGGACTCCAACAATAACTGTCCCTAAAATTTTAGGTTTCCTGACTTTGACAAATATTATGGGACTGGTAATCCAATGTACATGTGAAGTCTTACTGCATGAAGATGTCAGTATGGTCCAAAGAGGAAAAGTTTCTAATGAATTTCTTTTGCAAAAGTTTGATTGGAGATATGCTGACTTGGTACTTACAACCGGATCATTCTAAGATCTGTGAGTGGAATGATCTCGCTGATACATTTATGAAGCAGTATAAGTTCAACCTTGATATTACCCCGACAAGGGAACAACTAAAATCTATGAGTAAGAAAATGAATGAGACATTTAGGGCTATGCTTAGAGGAGGTGAGTGTTAGCTTCTCAAGTCTAGTGCACCATGTCATCAAATGAACTTTGCTCATACTTCATCCATACATTGCCAAATCCTTACTATCAATATATGTTGGGGGCTAATGTCAAGGAATTCATTGACTTAATGAGAATCTATGAAAGGATTGACACAGATATTCGTGAGGGTAAAATCCTTATCTCTCAGACCAAAAATAACCTGAGAAGAGGTCATGATACAAAGAGAACAGAGGGAAATATGAATTATATGCAGCCAATGAAATCATCTCCTAATGGGCAAGTTGTTTCTTACTAATTGAATGGGAGGAATCCTAGAGAAATTCCAGTAGCCCCAACACTTTACAAATGAGGACATATAGGAGGATAGAGAAACACATAAGCTAGGGATTGTCGCCTATGGCCTAATTTTGGTATGACTAATGTGGAGCTGTATCGCAAACTTTGGGAAGAACAATTATTGGGAGCATGACCCTACAAGCCGATTCGACCACCATTTCTAGCTTGGTATAATTCCAATCCAATGTGTGAATACCACATGGGTGCTCCAGGACACTCTATAGAAGATTGTGTTACTTTTAAGAGAAATGTCTTAGATTTGGTCAACGCCAATCACATCCAACTCAAGACTAATAAGAATTCCCCCATCACCAACTATAACACCTTACTTTATCATACATTTTTCCAAGTAGTATAACATTTCTAATGTCCAACTAAGCCATTTTAGAAGCTTGAATCCTTAAAGGGATTAAATCTGAAAAATAAAATTTTTCAAAATTTACTGTTCATCTATTATCCATTTTTCTGGCTGAAATTTGAAAAATCATAACTAATTCCAGAAAAATGGTGTTAATGTGATTCAGGTCTCTAAATGAAGATAGAAATATTATATTGAAGGAAAAAATATGAAACTTGTATTTGACTGCACCAATTGATACAGTTTAATACCTAAACTTCCACTGTTCAAATGGTCATTTTTCTCTTTTCCAGGATTTTGACCATAAATTTAAAACTTCATATCTAACTCTATATGAGCCAAATCATGAATTCTATATGCCATTGGAAATATTTGTATGGATAATTTCAACCCTATTTTTCTTATACATTTATTTAACTTGTGTAGGACATGATTTCAACTTAAATTACTAAGGGTCTGAACCTTACTCTTACTGGAACAGTCTTGGGAAAACTTGTATATCTCTCATTGTATAGCTCCAATAGAACTCAAACTAGTGGCATATTGAACTTACAACATAGATAGTTTCAAAAATATAAACCACTAAATCTTTAGAACTTAGTATGATTTTATATTTCCTTTCAAAATAAGTAATACTTACAATGAAATTCGCAGCTTTTACTTTATTGTCAAGTTTTGACCCTCAATTTTAAAAATACACTATAAATTGTACACATGCCCAATTTAAATGTTCTTTAGCTTGTTGTAAAGCTTGTTCTCTCTAATTTCAGAGCATACATAACACTTAACATATTTGCCCTATTTTGGTCAAACATGTTGACTTTACTTTTACTGCTACAAAATGAGCTATTTGCCTGGTAATCATGGAAAATAGAATTTATAACATGTTGACACGATCAATCCATGTTTCAAATCCATGCCACACATTTCATAATGCTTATAACAACATAATAGCACCATGGCACAGATCTAAAAGCATATACATGGTTTTATGCATAATTTCAAAATATACAATCATAACTTGAAGACATCATTAAGCATCTTTCTCTTCTTCATTCTCCTTAGCTTTTTGGACTCCTTTGCCATAGCTTATGCCAAGTCATTTGGGATACTTGAGGCGATGAGATTGGGGGCAATCTCTGTAGCAAGTTACATTTCATGCAATTATGTCAATCATGTCATATAAATTCACATTTGATCACATTTAATCCCATCAATCACATTTAAACAATAAATTACCACATTGGTCATAAAAATTTAAACAGTATAACGGCTTAGAAAATGGATATCCTGGGGAATAAAACCCTTATTTTACAGCCAAAACCAATTAAAGAAATCACAATTTCAATATGGCAACACAATTTAAATCATAGAAAGGCAATGAAAGAACATAAAGCAAGAATATGAAACTTAGCTACCTTGAAGCATTCCTTTGGCTCTTCCTCTTGAATCTAGTGCTTCCACTAGCCTCCTTAGGCTTCCTCAAGTCCCTTAACATCATTAAACACTTGCTTAATCAACTAGAACAAGTAACTACTTCATAAAGTCTCATTTAAAATCTTAAATTCCTAAACTCTTTATCTTAAGCTCTATCTTTGAGCCAATACTTGTTCTTATGGTTTTGGACCATGGGAAAGCCATTTTTAGCATCAAATTAATGAAATTCCCACACTAAAATGGTCTTTTATGTAGACTGAAATTCTGCCCTCTTGAGAAAGAATGGGTTTTTCATAAAACTTGCTTCAATCTCACCTATCTTGTATTCTCTTATAAAAAATCATTCTTTTTCATAAGTTAATGTTTTAAAAACATTATTCCTCCCTCAAACAAGCTTAAAATGAAACTAGATAGCAAAGGAAAGAGAAGAAATCTCAAGAAAATCAGCCCAAACAACCAAGAAATCATGCTATAATTCATAAGGGTTGCAAGTTGAACACTTACCAATTTTTCTTGATTTTCCTTCCTATTTTTCTTCCATTTTCTCTTCACCTCACGTGCTCTCCTTCCTCTTACATTTGTTGCAGCTTCTCTCTTTTCTTTCCCAAAGGCATTGGTCATATAATGAGAGGAGGGAGTATATAAATTACTAATTATAATTACTTCTGGTAATCTTGGTCATTAAGATAACTTAATCATTAAGTCTTCTCTTATCTTAAGCATTAAGCATCCCAAATTTAGTCACATGGGCTTACATGTAGCACCTAATTGAGGAGAGATTATCTCTCAAATACAACATATTTTTCTTGGTCCAGTATTACCTTGTGTTGGTTACTTTATACCTAGACTGGTAAAATTACTTTTTACTGTATAAAATCACTTTAAGAGTACAGGATTAAAGTAAATTTGTATCTGGAATTACTTTATTATCTTGTCTCGAAAAAGCTCCTTTTGCAGTGTCCAATAACTTTTCTTTTTGACTTTTTATCTTATGCATATCAAAAAACAGCTTTATTAGTATAAAGTTACTTTTTAATCTTCGGCACTGATTATATCTTCATCCTTAAACATTAACCCTCAGTGCCATATACTATTGGACTTCTCTCGTCGAGAGCTTCATTTTGACAATAAAATTGCATATTAAAAAAAATTACCTCTAACTTAGGGCAAATAATTTTTAAAACTTTCGGAGGTGTAATTTTCCTCCAAATATTTGACTTTTGGCCCTCCACGTGATTTTTTATGATTAGGGACATAAATGTAATTTTCATAATTTTTGGGGACAAAAATGTAATTTCTCATTTTTCCATATGACCGGGAAAAATGATCTTTTTTCCCTATTTTACGCAAAATGGTATCTGCCTATTTTTATAAATTTCCTATGTATTTTTAGTTATCTAACTTTTTAGGGATGTTACATCAACAATCCTCTTCTAGATTACCAAAGACAAATAAATGCCCTTGAGGTAGGGATCGAGTTCTCTAAAGATACTACGAATATCAAGATCCCTTTGAGTGCCCTCTATGCCTATTTGAGGGAAGTTGGTACTTACGAAAGTCTCTAAAAGATGATAGTATGATACTCAAAGGTCAGGAGATAAGGTATTGTGAATGTCATTAGGAAGTGATGGATCATGACATTTAGAGTTGCTTTTAGTTTAAGGAGGAAGTGCAAAGGTTAATGGCCTTAGGAATTGTGGCCATTGGAAGTAACAACAAGGGAATATATGGGGTAGAGATAAGGTTCATTGAGTTAGCTATCAAAGGATCAGCATTGAAGTAGGATAATGAGACAATTTCTCACACCAATAATAGAAAGCCCTACAATCTTACACCTTTAATCATAAACTTACCTTCTTCCTTCCTGTGCGAAAGTAATCAAGCTGTGCCTTGGAAATACAATGATGTTGTGAAAAATGAAAAAGCTCGCTCAAACATAATAGGATTTGTAGGAGTCACTCAAAGTGGGAAGGTATACCTTCCAATAGAACTCTAGATGACAAGGAATGGGAAGGAAGCATGTGCTGAAGACCCAAAGGAACCTTACTCGAAAAATGTAGACAAATGCCTGCATATTATGAAGCAAAGTGATTACAGTTTATTAGACCAGTTGAAGAGAACTCTAGCACAAATCTCCTTGGTTTCATTAATCCTATCCTCAGAACCTTATCGCCAGGCCTTGCAAGAAGTCCTAAATGAAGCATATGTACATCCTAACATAACTCCTGAGAAAGTGACAAGTATCATGAATATCGTCAAAGCAACATCTACCATATCATTCTCAAAAGATGAGGTCATGAAGAGTGCTATTTGCCAATCAAAGGCCTTGCATATCACGTTAAAGTGCAAAGGATTTGCAATAGCCAAGGTGCTAATCGATGGAGGATCAACACTTAATGTTTTGCCAGTAGCAACATTTGGTCACCTATCATTAGAAGCTTTAGACATTGAAAGCAGTGACATGGTGGCTAAAGCTTTCGATGATTCCTAGAAAGAAGTATTGGGCATTGTGCATTTACCATTAGAAATTAGACCGAGCATGTTTACGATGGATTTTTATCTTATAGATATTGATTCCTCGTACACAATGTTGCTAGGAAGGCCATGGATACATTCTGCACGAGGCATTCCTTCCACGTTGCACCAAAAATTCAAATTTATTCACGAAGGGAGGACCGTCGCAATAAAAGGGGAGGAGGAGATTATGGTAAGTAAGTCAAGTTCACTTCCTTGCATTGGAGTTGCCAAGGAAGATACAAGTACCATGTTTCAAAGACTCGAGATTGAGGAACCCAAGAAAGGTGCTCAGAATGTTAATTCTGTCATGAGCAAGATAATGGAGAAAAGTTGTAACATCCCTAAAAGATAGATTATGCAAATATTTGTAAGAAATTCATGAAAATGGGCAGACACTGTTTTACATAAAAAAGGGTAAAGTTGTCATTTTTTCCTAGTCAGATAAAAAATGAGAAATAATGTTTTTACCCCTAGAAGTTATCCTAATTACATTTCATTCCCCAAAAAGTCACGTGGCATATGCAAATAAATATAACTTTGGAGAAAATTACAGCTAATAACCTGAAAATTTCAAAAATTATAATTTAACCCCGAATCAGGGTAATTTTGTAAATATGTAAAATTACTGTCAAAACGAAGATCTCGACGTGACAAGCCTAGTGGTATAAGGCACTAAGGGTTAATATTTAAGAATAAAGAAATAATTAGTGACGAATGTCCAAAAGTAATTTAATACTGATAAAGTAGATTATGGGCCCCATAGACGATTAAAAGGTGATCAGGACAGGATATAGACCTTGCATAAATATTGTTTGGGACAAGATAATTAAGAAAACATAGATATGGATTTGGAATAATCCTGTATCCCTAAAATACTAAATTACTGTGAAAGCGACTTTATTGGTACCAATAAAAAGTATCCGACACCGGGTATATCTGGACCAAGAAAAATATGCAGTATTTTAGAGATATTTTAACATGAGTTTGCACTATTTTCAACAGCCCATATGCTCTAAATAAATATTTTATTATTTTTGAGAATACTTCTTGAAGAAGTATTCAATAAAGTAATTAAGGTTAGTGAAAAGTAAACCAAGATTAGCAAGATAATTAGGTAAGCTAATTGTCTGTTCCTTCCTTCATTTGGACGACACATTTGCAGCAAGAAAGAAAGAGAAAGAGTTTCACAAACCTAAGAGAAAAGGAAGAGGAAGCTTGAAGTAACAAGGAGCATCAACTTGGTAAGATTTCTACTACCTTTACTTTATAATCTCGAGTAGTTTGAAGTAGTTTCATTGGAGTATATTTCTTCCTTTCCTCAAGATAAGTTTTCAGCCAACATATACAAATGGAAGGAGGAGTGTTTTTATGGATCAAAGTTAGGATAAAGCAAGAACAAGTAATCAAATGCATGATTTCATGAGTAGTTCAAAGTATTTCAAAGAAAACCAATTCTTCGTCCTTTGAAGCTTATTTTGGAATGAATAGTAATTATAGCTAGAGATGAATTTGGTAATTCTAAAGCTATATTTGGATTCTCCATCAAAAATTACATGGAATAGAGGTATTATTCATCATCTTTGAGTTAGGAATGAATTTTTGGTGAATTTTTGAAGAATTAGGGTTTAATTATGTTCAAATTGAGAATTATGAGGGATTTGAATTGTGGGAGTGATCTAATGGCTTCATTTGCATAAGTTATTGATATTAACATGTTATACATGTTGTATAGGTGAAATTAAGCCCAACATCAATTTGGTGAACAACTTGAATTCAAGCCAATCACAAATTAAAGGTAGTGATTATGTATATTTATGTTAAATCATGTATTTAATGTCTTTGCATTGTTTGCCATGCTTGCTTGGTGATTTGAGACTAGAATGAATGTTATATAATGCTTGGAATGGTTATGGCCATATTGAATTCCTTACTTGAATTACCAAGTTTTATGATGTATGTTGCAGATGGCTATGTTAATGTAGGATAGAGACTTGATATCGAATTTGATGTATGCTATACATAATTACTACTAAAGTTTGCCCAAAACCTTACCTTTTTTCCCATGACTCACCATGAATAGTTACAAGAGCTCTAATGGACATAGGAAAGGAGAAAGAATGAATGTGAATTGTTAATTGTGCCTTGCTTTTGTATGAAGTTGTAAAGTACCAAATTTTATGTTAAAGTTGTAGAAAATGTATGAGAATTTTCCATTCTGGATTTTGTGATATGAAGTTATGTTCTACCAAGTTTCATGCCAAAATGAGTTCATTTGTGTAACGCCCCTCATGGCATCTTTCTTGGCTTTGTGTTTAGGACCGGAGAAAACAGGATAGAGGAAGGCTCAAGTGGAGTCTAGAAGAGCTCCACACAGTGGCGAGAACCATTCTAGTGGCATTGTTTCAGCTGAAACTGGTGGAGCCGTGGTGAGATTCAGGATTTTCGTTTAAATTCGGATCATTTTGGATGATCGGAAAGAAAGAAAACGGAGGGAGTGATGAGGAGCTGTGCTAGGGTTCACTATTTTTGACCATTAGGAATTGTTTTTATCCTTTGGAAGCTCGGATTCAAGAGGGTAAGCGTTCTCTACTCCTCCCTCTCCATTTTCTTTGGTTGAATATGGGATTTTTTAGTTTTGAGTTAGGATCTTCAATTTTGACCGAAATCCACCAATTGAAATGGATGAAATGGGGTTAAGGAAGTGTGTTTTGGTATTCTTGTTGCTTGGATGTGAGTTTTGAAGGGTTTATGCATGATTTGAGCTAAATGCTAAGTTGTGTTCGGTTAGGACTCTTGGGAATCTGAAGTGTATGGGATTGTTTGGTGTTTGAATGGGTCTTAGGAGCTTAATGATGCATGAAAGGGGTGTTAAAACCTTGGGTTAGGTTAAAGTGGTTGAATTGCGATGTTTGGATATTTGGTATATGTGGTTAATTGAGATATCGTGTTATTATGAAGGTTGTTTGGTTAATCGAGAGAGGTTTATTCGTGTTAGACAATTCGAGAAGTTCGTGTGGAACTCATGTGAGCGTGGTATTGATAACCTGAGGTAACCGGGTGTTTGTTTATATTGTATTGTCGATATTGTATGATAGTACAGATAGTTGTGTGTACATATGCATGTTTCTTTCTTACCATAATATTGATGTGTTTGTGTATACTATTTTTACATATTGTGGTATGCATACAGTCAGATGATGATTATGATTATAATGATGAGATATGTGATGATGACATTGATATGATATGACATGATGCATACATGACATTATGATAATTATGATGATACATGAGCATCACCACATGACATTGTGAGACTATGATGTATGACGGATGGGGTGGTGATGATGTGATGATGATAGGATGTATGATGATATATATATGTTATGAAGGATAAGGAAGGAATATGTATATATGTTTGGGAGGATAAGGATGGAAATATATATATGTGTTAGGGAGGATAAGGATGGATTATACATGTTAGGGAGGATAAGGATGGATGATATATGCTAGGGAGGATAAGGATGGGAACCCTGCGAGGGTGACATGCATTCCATTTATTTCATATTGCATTCATGGATTGTAAGAGTTATATATGTATATATATATGTATGTCTGTCGTTGTTCCCGGTTACTGAGACATTGTTTCACACCTCTCTACCATGAACTAACCTTTTAGGTGACGGTTCTGGCACTAGTTCGGAGAAGACACGGGAGTAGCTACGTGCGTGGGAATGATCTATGTAGTACTTGTAATTTGGATATGTAACTTATGCCAAGTAGGATAGAAGGTTTTGTAATGAATGTATGATATTGTAAGGATTGCTATAGATGAATGTATAGTGGTATGTATGTTGTGTGTATGTGTTATCTATGATGGAAGTTGGAATTGGGCCTGATTAGTGTGTTTGAGGGCCCGTAGCCTGTTTTGTCAAGTTGGAGTTCAAGGGGGTCAAATCTCAGAGGAGTGGTTCCTTTGGAGTGAAACCTCTTTGGACAAGTTGGTTTAGGGGTTTTGGACCTGTATGAATCGTCTTTGAGCAACCAGTTGCCTTTGGTGGCAATTGGAGGTGGTTAGTGGTGAGTTTTGGTTAAAAAGTGGCCGAAACAGTGTCAAGAGTACAGAATCTCCATACGGAGTTGGATTGAGGTCAGGTTCGTGTCTATGGCTAGATTGAGACTAGATTGACTTGTAGGAGTTGGAATCAAGTCAATTGGAGGACAGAGCATAAAGTTATGTGTGTTGGAAGTTGACCCCGGAGTATGAAAGTTGTTGATATGGAATATCAGCATGGGGCACAGCGGCTCCAAAGTCTAGGCCGCGGTGCCAGTGAAGACAGAAGTGATAGAGAAATAGGGGAGGCCGGAGCCGCGGCAGTACTGTAGCGGCCGTGACCCCTGCCCATTTTCTAACATTTTTGGGATAGTTTCCGCTGTTCTGAGGTTGTGAGAAGTTGTTTTAAGATATTTGGGTTGTGTTTGGTTGAGTTTTGAAGTTTTTGGTCAGTTCTGGAGGTGTCAAGAGGTAGGGTGTTACAATTTGCATGGGTTTTGGCAAGCAAATTGCAATATATATTGAAATGGAGCATTTTTACACCAATTAGAAGACATCTCAATCTTTAAAATGGTCCAAAGATCGTCCCATTTGAAATTGTGCATGAATTATAGTGATTTTTCAAATTTGGAGTTCAAAACAGGGCAAGGTTGGGAAATCTACAAACTGAAAGTTAGATACTGGAAATTTCAAAAGGTAATATAAAATAATACAAAACTCAAAAAATTCAGTGTTTATATTTATAGAAACTTCTATGTTTTATGTTTCATATGCAATTATTTGGAGGCAATTGGAGCTATATAATAGAAGATATGGAGTTTTTTCCAAAACTATTCCGGTGAAAGTTGAATTCTAGCCCTTCACTATTTAAGTCAATATCATACCCTGTACAAGTAAAATAAATGTACAAGAAAACTATGTTTAGAAAGTAGACTTATATAGATTTAACATGACATAGAGTATGTATGATTTGGTCCTGAATGGAAGGAAATATGATTTTTTCAAAGTTGAGGTCAGGAAACTGAAAAGCAGAAAAATGACCAAATGAATAGTAAATGTTCACAAATTTTACTGTACAATTTGGCCCAACCAAAACTATATTGCTTATTTTTCCCATGTATAAAATCTTTTTATCTATTTTTAGAGACTTGAATTACTCTGATACAATTTTTGTAGAATTAGTTATAAATTTTCAAAATTCATCGGGTAAAATAGAAATGGCCATATGAATAGTACCCAAGAAATTAGAAAATTCTGTTTTTGAAATTAAATTGATTTACACTTCTCTTCAAGCATATTTGAACTCTAAAATGATCTATATATGGAAAATGGGTCACAATATAAGGTGTTACAAAAGTGGCTTCAAGCAAGAAAAATGGTTAGAGGCATGCCTCCAAGGTATTAAACACCCAATTGAGCTTCCAGAAAACTACAAACGTGAAGGATTAGGATACATGCCAACTTTGGAAGAGTAAATAAAGGTACATGCAAGGTTGATTAAGAGAAAATGGAAAGAGAATCAGGAGTGTCCTTATCATAAAGAAACTTTCCCTGTACCAACCGAAGTTATAAATCAGCCTACCATCAAAGTGGTTTCTCCTGACAATGAGAAATCTCATGTGCAGATATCAATAGACACTTCAGGAGAGGCATTGGAAAATTGGGAATATGAGAATGATATAATCACCTTAGAGTAATTTATTTGGACCATGATGTTTAGAACATTTTCCTTTATTTTTTCATTTTTTTCCTTTTTCTTTCTTTGAGACCTTTAATAATTAATTTCATTTTCAAAACATCATTGAACAAATTTTTTTTCTTCTTCTTTTCTTTCCTTCTCCTTCCTATTTATTACTTGCTTTCATACCCAGGAATTGGACTTCTTCACAACACTATTCCAACACGGAAAATTCTGAACCCAATGATTTACTTGTCTCTGATATGCATGATTATGAGCCTAATGATGAGGAGTTAATCCAATTATACCTGAAAACCTTGAATCAGAAGAAAAAAGAGTGTCTCCCCATAAGGAAATAATTGAAATAGTAAATATGGAAACTAAGAAGGACAAAAAAGAGCTTAAAATTGTGAATAACCTTGAAAGGCAGCAAATGATAAAGCTCTTTAAAGAATATCTAGATGTATTTGCTTGGTCATATTGAGAGACATGCCAGGACTTGATCCAGAGATTGTGTGAACACTATATTTTGTCCGGGCTTTATACATAAAATTAAAAAAGAATAACAATAATAAATATATATATAAAGAAAAAAGAAGAAAGAAGTAGAAAAAAATTGAAAATAATAATAAACAAATTAATGGGAAAATAAAATAAAATAATGGTTAATATATATAATAAATAATAAAATAAATATATATATATATAAATGAAAGGAAAATAAAAATAATAATAAATTATACTAATAATATAAAATATATAATTAGAAAAAAGGGGCAAAAGAAATAGAAAAATTTGCATTCTATATGCATCTTCCATTACATACAATGCATCACAATGAACCTCCTTCCAGATTGGGCAAAATAAATTAGAGCCAAAACAAAAAGAAAAAAAAAGAAAGAAAGAAGAAGAAAGAAAACTACATTCCACTGACATTTATCATTGCATGCATGCATAGCATCTCAATAAACTCCAAAAACAAAAAAAAAAGAAAAATAAATTTTGCATTCTACAAGGGAATCCTTATACCCAAACAAAAACAAAAAAAAAATAAGAAGAACAAAAATTGCCTTGTTCATGCATCATACATAGTCCATTGTGTCAAATAAGCTCCGCAAAGTTAGGGCAATCAAAGAACCAAGTTCTAAGTCTAAAGACATATTGCATGAGCACCTCACGTCCTACATCGTGACAGAGATCATTTCAAAACCCTTTAAATTTTTGTCATTTAAATTATGTCAAAGCTTTGGCTTGCTACATGCAAACCCTTTTAAGTTTCTGTCATTTAAATTATGTCAAATCCCTGGCTTGCGATAGGCAAACCTTTTATGTTTCTGTCATTTAAATTATGTCAAAGCTCTAGCTTACGACAGGAAAACCCTTTAAATTTTTGTCATTTAAACTATGTTAAAGCCCTGGCTTGTGACAAGTAAACTCTTTAAATTTTTATCATTTAAATTATGTCAAAGCCCTGGCTTGCTACATGCAAACCTTTTAAGTTTTTGTCATTTAAATTATGTCAAAGCCCTAAGTTTTTGTCATTTAAATTATGTTAAAGCCCTAGTTTACGACAGGTAAACCCTTTAAGTTTTTATCATTTAAATTATGTCAAAGCCTTGGTTTGCGACAAGAAAACCCTTTAAATTTCTATCATTTAAATTATGTCAAAGCACTGACTTACGATAGACAAACCTTTAAATTTTTGTTGCCCTCACTTGCAACAGGCAAACCCTTTAATTTTTTGTCATTTAAATTATGTCAAAGCCCTGGCTTGTGACAAGCTTACCCTTTAAATTTTTGTTATTTAAATTATGTCAAAGCCCTGGCTTGTGACAAGCAAACCTTTTAAGTGTCTATCATTTAAATTATGTCAAAGCCCTGGCTTACAACAGGCAAACCCTTTTAAGTTTCTGTCATTTAAATTATATCAAAGCATTAGCTTGTGATAGGCAAACCTTTTAAGTTTCTATTATTTAAATAATGCCAAAGCCTTGGCCTACGACAAGCACCTTTAAATGTTTGTCATTTAAATTATGTCAAAATCCTGGTTTGCCATAAACATTCTTTAAATTCTTGTCATTTGGATTATGTCAAAGCCCTGCCTAGTGTCAAGTACCCCTTTAAAGTTTTGTTGTCATTATTGTTCATGCATGCATCTTGCCTCCCAAACAAAATACATGTTTTCTTCTTCATTTGTTTCTAAAGTGTGAATATCATTTCATGATCTTCTTCCTTAGAAAAAAAATGAAGAGGGGCAGCTCATCAACATGGTATTTTGTTTGGATCTTGCTATCACATTTGTTTTAATCACGTCATCGCCTATTGTATCAATCCTAGTCTAGTTGACTTAGTTATTCATTTATGTCACATCAGTGTATGTTACATTAGTTCTATCCTAATTGGAGTTAACTGTTCATTTGTGCATCTGTTAGAGTCATGTTCTAATCCAAAATTAGTCATGTCTCACGTCACATTTGCATTGCATGTCTTGTATGAAAATATTCATTCACCATTAAATCATTTATACCCAAAATAGAGTTTCGAGTGCTCTGAGTTCATGTCATATTGCATCTATTTGTGTCAGGAGTAGGTGAGTCTTTGTGTGTTTTGCATGGACAAAATTCATATTTTAATCTTTACTCATTCCTTATGTGACAACTTCCAAAACTGCATTTTCCTTGTTCTCACATAAGAAACCAGTAAAGAGGGACAACTGTGAACACCATATTTTCCTTGGCTTTATACATCAAATTAAAAAGAATAACAATAATAATAAAATATATATAAAGAAAAAAGAAGAAAGAGTAGAAAAAAGGAAAAATAGAAAATAATAAAAAAAAATTAAATGGAAAAATAAAATAAAATAATGATTAAAAAATATATATAATAAATAATAAAATAAAAAATATATATAAATGAGAGAAAATAAAAATAATAATAAATGATAATAATAATATAAAATATATAATTAAAAAAAGTAAAAAAAGAAGAAGAAGAAGAAGAAGAAGAAAAATCAAATGAGCCAAATAATAATAATAATATAACATTTGGATTGAAACGTTGAAACTTAGCATTTCAGCTCAAAGAACCCTGAGCCCAATTGAGGGCTCAGGCACGAGGAGCTAAAGGCTCTAATATGAGATAGGAGGAAGCCCTAATTGAGGGAGGTGTCTGTGAGGCAAGGGGAGAATGGATGAGACTCAGAGGCGAGAACCCGAAGGAGCAATGAGAGCAAGCAGGAGTAAGAGACAGTGGGAGCTCGAAGGAAGAAGATAGAGGGCATTTGGAAACCGAAGAGGGAGCTAGGGTTTGAGCACGAGGGATAGAAAGAGCTAGAGGGAGTCTGGAAGCTAAAAGAAGGGGAGGCTTAAGCACGAGAAACACAGACCTGGGCCCATACCTTAAAGAACAGAGAGAGCCACGTTCCACACGAGATGAAGAACAGAGAAGCAGGGTGAGAGACAGAGAGAAGCCAAATGAAGGAAGGGACAGAGCACGATGGTGAAAGGATTTCGGGTAAGCATGAAGAGAAAAGAAGAGTGAGATTGAAAGCAGAAAATAAGGAGCTAGCGAGACCGAGTTAGAGAACGCGAAGGAAGGAACACGAACCAAGTCCAAGGCAACATTCTTCCATTCCCATCTGCTTCATTATTTCCAATAGGAAATTATGTACTATGACCATAATGAGTTGAAATGCCTAGTAGCCTTCAGTCACATTTGTTGTGTGAGTGTTGAGTTCTATGTTGGTGTTAGTTCAGATTTCTAGTTGAGATTTTAGCATCCTTATCAGAGAAAATATGATGTGCGATGCTTTCATTTGAATGTATTTGTCAAATATTTGAAAAATGTTGAATTTTCAACCATGGGTTAAATCCCTCGTTAGTATGTTAGTATTTAGAATGAAAAATGTGTTCCTTTGAATGTATTTGGCAAGTGTCTATGAGTATACTCAAATTCTTAATCATGCTTGCCATGTGTGCATTTCTGATTGATATTTTCACATTTTGAACAGGAAATACAATGTCCTATGCTTGTCTTCGAATGTGTCTGTCAAATGTTTTAAAATGTCCATAAAGACTGCATGTGTTTAAGAAGTGGTATTTTCTGAATATAATGCTAGATCATAGATCTTGCATCTTTTCAACTTGCCTTGTACTTGGAAGAAGGTAATGTAATTAGGATTTAGGAGTCAAAGAGCCATTTTTAGGCTACTATAACTTATTGGGTTTTAGGTGCTAGTAGGTCTTTTCTCTTAGTGTTAGTGGTTTGCATTTGGTTTGATTATCCCTTAGCATAATATTGTTAATTAGTGAGCGCTTCTTCCTTTTGTTTCCATTTGTGAATCTGAATGCTTTTGGGATGATATTATGCCTCTTGGTATATTTGAATGGTCTCAGATATCATACATGCATGTTAGGTCATTTGGGCAAAACTTGGGGATGTTCTATCACTGATTCTCTTGTCTTGTTTAAGCTTAATGAAATGCTCATTCAACTTTGGTTTTGCATGAGAAGGCATGTTTAAGTGTTATGTTAATGTTCTTGTTTTTAGCCCCAAGTTATGCCCATTACACCTTACTTTGACATTATAAGCTTGTCTTTGTTGTCACAAAGTTGTTGGATCTATATTATGCCTAGAAAGACTATCACAGGTCCACGCTCCTTACATATGATGTGATTGGTTGCTGCAAACGTTCATTTGCTTTTAAACACCTAAAGTGGTCATGTGACCAAGTCTTTCTAGGGAAGCCTTGATTTTATTGCTGTATATCTCCATTCAATTATGGGCTTGAGCTTTTAGAGTGGTCTTGTGATCATAATTTTCTCTACCTAAATGGTAATTTGGTTGTTGCATGTTTATACATTGTTATAGGGTTGAAAATGACCATATGGCTATGTTTTTCTCACCAAGAAAGTTCTGCTTTGGCTGCTACATGTTTGGATACTTTTATTGACAATGTGAAATAGTCATATATCATGATTTTCTATCATAAACCTTGGATTTATTACTACATGGGTATAGTATGGTTTTATACCTTTAAAATGTCCATTTGACTATGTTTTCCATGAAAAAGGCTACTAGTCATCTAGTTGTATGTATAGTTCTTGGTTTGAATATGAAGTGTTTCCTTTTAAGCCATGTTTATACACAAATCATGCATTCTATTGTTCTATTTGCTCTCATGTGAAAGGAGTGTATTCATCCATGTTTTTTGGCTCAGATCCCATGAATTTTTGTTGTTGTGAGGTTGCTGATTCTTTCTTTAACTTGAAAGAATAATCCATGGCAACATCTGTATGGAGGAATAATGATTTGGACTTCTTAAGCGCTAATAGTTTTGGTCTTCTATAAAGGAATATCATTATTGACGCTTTGGCTTAATTTTAAGGTGAATACTAAGCCACTCCCCTTTTATTTTCTTGTGAGTTTCACGGGAGCATGGATCAAGTTAAGGAGAAATCAAAGTCCTCATTCTCAAAGTAAGGAGTATGGTGAATAAAGCAAAATGTCTTTTGAGTGCCATGGGAGCATGAACTAAGCTTAAAAATTGTGTTATCATCTTTGAAGCAAAGGAAGTGGAAAGAAAGACACAAGAGTTTGCATTTCCTTATCTTATGGTTGTGTTCAAATTATTTGAGTTTGCACATGTACACACATGCATTGATAAATTGTATTTGATTTTGTTTTTATTTATGGTTTTGATTTTTATTTGATCATTGGTTTTTCTTCCTTTCACCTGTAGAGTTTGCCGCGAGTGACTAAGTCTCCGTGTGCACATAGGGTGTTACTCAATTGTACCATGAGTGAGGAATTACTATAGTACTTATATTGAATATGTCTTAATTTTCAAATATTTATGGGTTCTAAGGGTTATGTAAGCTTTTTTTATTAAAAGTAAAATGATATTAATTTTTTTGCTTATTAAAAGTAAATATAAAGATGAATTTTCTTTGTATTTAAAGTAAAATAGATGATGAAAATTTAGGTAAGAGCCCTCAATTTTTCTCTTTTGCCATTGTGCTCCAAGTGATAACACCATGGGCATTTAGTTACCAATCAATGAACTGTAAGTGATAAAGTTGCCGCATGGGGTGGTTGATTTTATTTAAAAATTGACTTCAAACAAAAAAAAAACAAGAACCAAAAAAAAAAAGAAAATATAGAAATAAAAGAAAAAAATCAAATTGTTCTTGAGCCTTTTCTTCCTTTTTTTAAGTGGAAAGTAAAATATCCAAGGTAATATTTATTTCTTTCATCAATTCTAAATTAGAGAAAAATATATATTATCTCTTTTCTTTATTAGATTTTAAGAAAAAAAAGATGAGAGTGAGAAATAAAAATTATTTATTTTCCCCAATTTTATTTGATAGCCTTTTTTATGCTTTTTGTCTTGAGTGACATCACAGTGGACATTTAAGTACCAATCAGTGGATTGTGAGTGATAAAGTTACTATATAGGTTAGTTAATTTTATTTTGTAAAAACAAAGTTGTTTTCATATTTTTCCTTTTCAAATTAAAAATAAAATACTCAAAATCACATATAATTTTAATCATATCTTCTAAATTGAGGAAAAACATATATTCACTTCTTAGGAATTGATTTGAAAAAAAAAGAAAAGAAAAAATGAATTAAAGAAGAAAATAATTGAAATTAATCTATTTTTTACAAATTAAAACACACCAACTAATTTTGAAAACTGTTTTTTTTTGTGAAAAAATAAATTATTTTTTATAAACTCCTCTTTTCAAATAATATATATGATAAAAAATATCAACCTAGTGACACGTATTTATACCCTGAACTTCATTGACTTTGATTCCCATCACAGGGCATGAAGGTCTCAGACTCTGATTCTGGGTCAAGTCCACTCTTGTAAATAAATAATATTTTTATTTTATTTTATTTTTCTAACTTCTCATATTTTCATTTTATTCTTCATTTTCATTTTTACATTTTCTATTATTTTTTATATTTGTTTTTGCATATAAATGATTAAAGGGCAATCAAAATAATTTTTAAAAGTCATAAAAATTGCATGATCAACTTAAGATAACCGTTCTTAGATTTGTAGACCATCCTCTTCCTTTTTATTTGATTTTCCAAAATTTCCTTAAAATTTTGGTGGCGACTCTTCTTAAATCGGCTTCTGTTGTGAAGGTCGATTTCTTTCTTTTTCTTTATTTTTTTGCGCTATCCGTGTTGCATTTTTGGGTGTGATAGATTGCCTCACTTAAAATCCCTCTGCTCCCTAATGTTAGGCATAAAAAGTAGAAGTTAAGAAGAATGACAGCAAAAATGTCCTTGAAAATTTGAGAAGAGGTGATGAAACAGCTAGAGGCCAGTTTTTTTGAGGTGGCAAAGTACCCTCAATGGGTCACAAATATTGTTCTTATTCCAACTAAAGATGGTAAGGTTTGAATGTGCATTGATAATCGGGACTTAAATGAGGCAAGTCCAAAAGATGAGTTCCCTTTACCTCATATTGGCATTTTAGTTGACAATACTGCACGAAGTCATAGAAGCTCATTCATGGATGAGTACTCCTGGTATAACCAAATCCTTATGCATGAAGACAATAAGGAGAAGACCACCTTCATCACTCAGTGGGGAACCTACTATTATCATGTAATGCCTTTTGGGTTAAAAAATGCTAGGGCAACCTATCAACGTGCTATGGTAGCACTTTTTTATCATATGATGCATAAAGAGATTGAAGTATATGTTGATGAAATGGTAGCCAAGTCAGTAGAAGGGCAAATTCATGTTGCAATCCTTAGAAAATTGTTCAAAAGGCTATGCAAGTAAAACTTAGGTTGAACCCCAACAAATGTGTATTTGGAGCATTATCAGGAAAATTGTTGGGATATATTGTAAGCCAAAAAGGGATAAAAGTAGATCCTGATAAAGTAAGGGCAATTTGGGAGATGCCACCTCCTCAAACAGAAAAAGAGGTTTGTAGTTTCCTAGGAATGTTAAATTACATTGCAAGATTCATTGCAAATTTGACTGCAACTTGTGAGCCGATTTTCAAACTTCCAAAAAAGAATCATGCAGGAAAATGGAATGATGACTGTCAGAGAGCCTTTGATAAAGTTAAGGAGTACTTGCTAAATCCCTCAATCTTAGTCCCTTATACACTGGGGAGACCATTAGTACTTTACTTAACCATACTCCTGGGATCAATGGGAGCTATAATATGGCAGCATGATGCTTTCGGGCAAAAGGAGCAGGCAATTTACTACTTGAGCAAAAAGTTCACTCATTGTGAATCATGGTACCAGATGATAGAACGAACTTGTTGCTGACTAGTATGGACTACCAAGAGGTTAAGACAATATATGCTTTATTATACAACTTGGTTAATCTCTGTGATGGATCGATTAAAGTATATATTTGAGAGCCAACATGTAGCTAGTAGGGTCTTGAAATGGTAGGTAATATTGTCCGAATTTGACAAAAAGCACATGACTCAGAAGTCTATCAAAGGAAGTGTAATAGCTGACTATTTGGTGGAAAATCCTTTAGATGATTTCCAGGCATTAATCTTTCAAATCCCTGATGAGGATATATGTGCCATAGAGGAAGATGAGTATGCTGAAGAAGGCAAGCCATATGGATGGGAGATGTATTTCGATGGTATTGTTAACATGCATGGGAATAATATGGAGGCAGTCTTGGTATCTCCATGCAGGAAACAATTTCCAGTTGCCATTAAATTAGACTTTGATTGCACAAATAATATAGCTGAATATGAAGCTTGCATTAATGGCCTCCAAGTAGCCCTAGATTTGGGTGTAAGAACTTTAGAAGTTTTTGGTGATTCAGCCCTTCTAATCTACCAAGTTACTGGAGAATGGTGGACCAAAGATGTAACACCTCTATTTAGGATCATTTCCCATGTATTATGCCTCATTAGAGACCAATTATACTTAATTAGAAGCTTGAATCACATAAATGTTATAATAAAATTTTCCAAATTTTGGGTGCTATTCATTTAATCAAATTTCTTTTTCCTGACTGAATTTCAAAAAATCATAACTAATTCAAAAAAATCATATAAAAGTGATTCAAGTCTCTATGGATATCTTAAAACATTATCTACATGGAAAAAATATCAATCAGAGCAATTACTTGGTCAATTTGCACAGTAAATTTCGTGAATTTCTACTATTCATATGGTGAATTTCAGAAATTCCAGTTTTCTGGGCTAACTTTGAAAATTCACTATAAATCGTACACTCATCCAAATTGAGTGATCTTTAGACAATGTTAAAGCTCTTTCTGTATAGTTTTTATGAATATATAACATTCATACTTTATACATCAAAAACCCATATTGTAGCATGATCATTTGGTAGTAGTCAAAATGACCATTTATATCCTAATACTTACAATACAAAAATTGTAAGATATTCACATGACCATATTTCATCTTCATATCATGCCATACATTAGCTAGGACTTAAAGGAACATAAAAACTTGGAGAAACACATTTATCATCACATTTACAAATTTATACAAAAGCTTGAAATTCATGGCCAATGCTAGCTGTATCAATTTAAATACCAAATTCTTTCTCCTTTCCCTTCTCTTCCTTGTAGGTCTTGCCATTATTGCTACCTAATCATGGTTAATATGTGGGAGGGTGAGATTCAAAGAATCTCAGTAGATAAATCCCATACATGCCATCATATCATCACATTTTTCATAAAAACATCACATAAACCTTAATTCATCACATAGGCACATTTGAACATATAAATTTTATAAAAATTTTGGCATAATTTCATTTTGTAAAATAGACATCACAGGGCTCCAAACCCCTCATATAACTCAGCCAACAACATAGAAATATCACAAATTAACATTTCATATATATGCCATGATGTCAAATACCAAAGAAACAATAATGACAATGTGATGCTAGTAAAGAGAATTATCTACCTTATAGTACTTCCTTGCTTCCCACACTTTGTCCAACACTTCTTGAATCTTCTAACACTTCTCTAAGCTTTCTTAGGCTTCCTCAAATCTAAACATATCATCAAATAGTTACTCAAGCTAATGGTTCCATGACTTTCTTCAAAAAGTGTTCATGAAACCCTAATTTTTCAAAAATTCACCAAAAATTCATTCCTAGCTCAAAAATAATGAATTATACCTCTATTCCATGTAATTTTTCATGAAAAATCCAAATATGGCCTCAAAATTATCAAATTCCATCTCTAGTTTGGTTACAATTCATTCCAAATTAAGCTTCAAAAACCTAAAAATTTCACTTTCTTAATCTTAAGCTTTTTCATGAAATCGTCACTTGTTCCTAAGGTTTTGGATAATGGGGAACCCATTTTTGAGGTCTAATTTATTAAATTCCAACCCTAAGTGTGAACAGTAGTTCATCCAAAATCAGGGAAATTTAAGAAAAATTGCTATACTTTGTTATACAACAAACTACTTGCATATTCAATCTTTAAATGAGTATTCTAGCATTTCCCCTAAATTTGATGGTTGGAAAACTCATTTTCTTGCTAAATCATGCTATGGCTGAAACCCTAAGGGAGTGAGGAAGGAAAACCAAACCATAAACCATGCTCTAAAGACCATGAACTACAAGCTTGAAGTAGTACAATATAACTTACCAACTTGAGCTCTTGAATTTTGCCTTGAACTTCGTCTTATCCTTCCTCTCTTCCTCTCTTCCTTTCTTTGCGTTTTTTCCTCTATTTTGGGCTACTGCTTCATCGTGAAAATACAGAGGAAAGAGGGTAATTAGTTGACTTAATTAGGTAGTTAATGATGTGGCTAATCATGGTTAATTAGCTTAACCAACTAAAGTTACTTTTTGACCAAATATCAACTACTTCTTGAGGAAGTTTTCCAAAAAAATTTGTTGCCCATGTTGCCCCTATTTCATTTCCAATGAGAGAGCTTTGAGTGTCCAAGATTGTTCAATTTTTCCTAGTCCAGATATATCTTGAACCGGGTAATTTTTAACTATACCGATAAAACTACTTTTTATGGTAAATTAGCATTTTTGGGCTACACGATTATTCTAATTTTATTTTTACATTTCCATAATTATCTTGTGCCAAATGATATCTATGCATGACCCATATCCTATCCTGGTTACCTTTTAATCATCGGTGGGGCCCATAATTTATTTTATCTGTTTACTGTTACTTTTGGATGCTCGTCACTAATTATTTCTTTATTCTTGAACATTAACCCTCAATGCCATATACCATTGGACTTCTCTCATCAAGGGCTTCACTTTGACAATAATTTTGTATATTTCTAAAATTACCCTAGACCCGAGATTAAATTATAATTTTTGAAACTTTCGGGTCATTAGATGTACTTTTTCCCAAGGACTTTTTCTATTTTCTCTCCACGTAATTTTTATTTATTTTGGGGTGTGGATGTCATTTTTTAATTTTTTTAGGGGGGAAAATATAATTTTCTTATTTTTCTGTCCAACCGGGAAAAATGACCTCTTTACCTTTTTTCATGCAAAATGGTGTTTACCCGTTTTTGCAAATTTTTTATGCATTTCTAGATATTTAAGTTCTTTTGGGATGTTACAAAATATCCAAAGTTGATTCCTTATCAGGAACACTTGATTTAGCTGACCAATTAGTTCAATGATATCAACTTTCATCATATGACCCAAGACAAGAACTGTTATACTGATGCCTTAGTTGCTTTAGCAGCTATGATTCAACTTGATTGTGGGATCTACATTAAGCCAATCCAGGTTGAGACTCAATGCTTACTGGCATATTGTTTGAATGTTGAAGAAGAGCTTAACGAGCAGCCGTGGTTTTACGACATTAAAACCTTCATAACAAATAGGACATATCCAATGGAGCCTACAGAAAATGACAAGAAGACTATTCGATGCTTGGCCATGAGCTTCTTTATAAGTAATGGTGTGCTATACAAAAGAAGTCATGAAGACACATTGTTACGGTGCATAGATTCAAGGGAGGCACAAAAGATCATGATAGAAGTTCATGAAGGCATATGTTGTACGCATGCAAATGGCCATACAAAGACCAAGCAGATTCAATGGTATGACTATTTTTGGATGACAATGGAGAAGGATTGTATGGATTATGTTAGGAAATGCCATAAGTGTCAAATTTACTCTAACAGGATGCATGCTCCTCCATCCCCATTGCACGATCTAGTATCCCCATGGCTATTCTCTATGTGGAGTATTGATGTCATCAAACCAATTAATCCGAAATCCTCCAATGGACATCATTCCATATTTGTTTCCATCGATTATTTCACTAAGTGAGTAGAGGCAAGCTCATTCGCTAGTATAACTCAGAAGGTCTTTCTGAAGTTCCTCAAGATTAATATAATTTGTAGATATGGACTACCAGAAAGGATTATCATAGATAATGCACCAAATTTAAATAGGGCAACAATCAAGACTTTATGTGAGCAATTTAAGATCAAACACCATAATTTGGCACCATATAGACCACAAATAAATGAGGCAGTTGAAGCTGCAAATAAAAACCTTAAGAAGATAATAGGGAAAATAACTATAACATATTAAGACTGGCATGAAATGCTCCCATATGCCATACATGGATATCATTCTACTGTGAGTACCTCGACAGGGGCAACCCCTTATTCTTTGGTTTATGGTATGGAACCTGTAACTCCAATTGAAGTAGACATCCTATCTTTAGGGGTATTGGCTGAAGTCAACTTAGATGAAAGAGAGTGGATAAAAACTAGTTTTGAGCAATTAAACATGATTGAAGGACAAAGACTCAAAGCAATTTTTCATGGATAGTTATATCAACAAAGGATGGTGAGGGCATTCAACAGAAAGCTATGACCAAGAGGATTCAAGATAGGGGATTTAGTTCTTAAAAAGAGCTCTTTGAATCAAGATGATGATCGGGGTAAGTGGGCCCCAACATATAAGGGGCCTTACATTATCAAGCATGCTTTTTCAGGAGGATCATTGATACTAATTGACATGGAATGTAAAGTACTAACAAGACCCGTTAATGCATATGCTATTAAGAAGTATTATGCCTAAGCTCGTTTTAAGAAGACTTAGTTATCATTCCAAAGAATGCATATGTTTGGCAATAAGATAAAACATTGAAATGTTACATGTCTACTTTTCTTTTATTGTACCAACTTTCTCCAAATAAATCCTCAATTCTTTCAATTGTTCTGATTTTGTTTTCACCATTATGCCACATTTGCATCTTCTTCAATCTCCCAAATTTTGAGGAGACCACATGTAAAGTATAAAACATTATCAACGACAATGGGTAAAACCCCACAAAAAGCAACTGGGGTCCTTAGGTAGGTGCTTTCCTTAGTGGGCACAATGTTACCCTAATTAATATGTTTTATGATTTTTCCTTTCTTTGAAATACACATGTAACACATGCAGCAATGAAGAATGAGTCTAGTAATAAAAATGAGACATTCGATAAAGTACATGAACCACACTTTTTGTGCTTCCTAAAAGAGTATCAAATGCAAATGATAAAATAATTAAAAAAAAAAGTAATAAGAAAGTCTTATACTTTCACTTGAATTAGGGCAAACGGGGAATTGTTACTCAAAGTAAGTACAACACCATGCAAAGAATTTTTGCCTATCTAATCATCCCTTTATATTGGATCAAGAATGAAATAGCTTCAGATGATCAATGAACATACATTTCACATGCATTGTATATTAACACTCAAAGCCCCGTAATGGCTGGCACCCATCTTTAAAGCCCTGTCACGGCAGGTATCCTTGAAAGCTCTATAATGGTAGGCATCCCACAAAGCCCAGTAATGGCCGACACCTTTTATAATACGCCATGTAACGTTGGCACCCTCAAAGCCCTGTAACGGTAGTCATCAACCAAAGTCCTATAAAGATAGGCCAATTACTACCCTCAAAGCCCAATAATGTCTAGCACACTCTAGAAAGCCCTGTAATGGCAAGTATCAACCAAAGTCCTACAAAGATAGGCGCATGGCTACCCTTAAAGCCCAACTTCAATAGGCACTTCACTACCGCTAAAGTCTAGCTTCAGCTGGCACAATATATCCTATCTTTTCCTTTTGTTTCTTTGATATGCAAACAAAATGCATGTTTCTATCTTCACTTGTTCCTGAGCTTTGAACATCAACGCTACCTTCTCACTTAGCAATCAAGTGAAAAGGGGTAATTCATCAACATCATATTTTGTTGGCCATCCATACTTGTTTGTTTGAGTAAGTTGTCTAGTACAAAATGGGAAGTCAAGTCATTTCACCATATCACAAAAAAAGAAGTAGTAGTCATTATAGTCTTTATCTTATTTAGTCCTAAGTCTAATTGAGACATTTTCGCCACTAGGGTACCACCTTGGATATATACTTAGATTCAAAGGATATGGTAGTCAAGTCATAAGTCATAGGAGAAAATGAATTTCGAGCTTCACTATTTGATTTGTGGGAGATATAAATATTTTAGCCAAGTGAGAAAAAAATACTCCTAGAAAAATTCCATTGGTCATTGCATGGACACAATAATACATGATTTAGGAGCAGTTGAAATTAAATTTTAAGAAAACACATAACCCATAAAGGGCCTAGAAAGATATACTGGCACTACTGGTCAAATTAAATAGAGATCTTTTATATGATTGAAAATTCTAGTTGATTTTAGTGTACTAAGATAAGTTAGGAACTCTAAAATATATTTAAGCACAATTAAATCTATAGAAGGACTAACAAGGTTCGGCAGAGTTGGCAGATAATTGGGTCCCTTAAGCATGTTGTCCAGGGCTTGACTCCTAGCTGTGTGAATGGAAAAAACCTTGTTGGTACACCTCGAAAGTATGTAGGAGTTAGGAAAAGAGAATGTGATTTTATATACCCATATGAGAGTTATCATAAAATTTCTAGTCTGGACCCATAAAAATGTATCTTGAGGAAAATAAGTCAGGTTAAAAAAACCTTAAAGGGAAATATGTGGAAAAAGAAAATATAGATACAATCCACTCCACTAGCTTAAGTTGTGCTTAGTAACCATGGGGTTTCACCAAAAAGTGTTGTCCTTCACGTCAAACAGTATAATATGAGTTACAAGCAGGCTAAAAGCGTCTTGGTGCAGCAAGTTATGTAAGCTTGAGTAACTAGGGGTCTGCATTACAAATATTTGATTTTCACGTCAAAAGAGTGTATAATAGACTAAGAAAGTATAAATGTCCCCCATAAGAGTGAAGCACAAAATGTGTGGGAATATGAAGAGAATCCCTGATGATTCCATTGCACCAAAGTATGGGTCCAAACAAATCTAAAATTACATATCACTCTAGATGGGCATGCATTATCCTATTCTTACTGTCTAATTCTAAAACTATCAAAGACATATAAATAAGATACTAAGTTCCTAATTTATTTATGCACAGTGTGTTGAATCAAGAGTTTTGATGATTCCAAACCAACATTCAAGAGCTTGGATTGAAGATATCAAAGGAGATCAAAGTGCTTCAAGTGAAGATTTTCTGAGTATTTGCTTTAGATCTTTTATAGGATCCGTAGTTTTTGTTATGATTGGGTAAAAGATTTTGATTTGAGAAAAAGATGTTTTCAAACCTTGATTTTGTGTTAAATCTTTACTTATGTGAAAAACACCCACAAACAAACGAATGTTGAAAGTTTAAACTAAACTGTCAAGTTTGAAATTCGAACTTTGCCTTTGGAAATTCGAATTTCGAGCTAAAACCGAATAAGTCTGAAGAGATGGCTCTCTGTCAGACGAATTTTGGGTGCTCAAAATTTGAATTTTCATCTAATCTGAAAGAAGCCTTTCAGGTAACAGACGAACTTCACACTTTCAAAATTCAAATTTCAAGTAAAATGAAGTTTGTGAAAACCAAAGAAATTCGTCTGAAACTATGATAAAGTGCATCTGAAATCAAAATGAAATTGAGTTTGATAAATGCTCTCTAACAGACGAATTTTGAACTTCCAACATTCGAATTTTCATCTAAGTCTGAAAGAAGTTTAATTGAAACAGACGAAGTTTGGCTCTTCAAAATTCGAATTTCAGACAAACAAAATTTGAGAAAATAGAAGAAATACGTCTGAGACTATATTAAAGTTCATATGAGATCAAGAATGATTTAAGTTTCAAAACTGCTCTCTGACAGACGAACTTTGAACATTAAAATTCAAATTTCAGAAGCTAAGTTCTTGAGTCTGTTGAAGTGAAACATTGACATACGAATGATGTGAACTTACAACATTCGAATGATGAAATTAGTCTGAAAAGAGTCTCTCTGACAGACGAATTTCACCCTTTCAAAATTTGAATTTCGAAGAAAGTAATCTGCTGTGCCTCTTTAAACATTCAATAGACAGACGAATTTTGGGGTTCCAAAATTCGAATTTCGAGGGCACTGTAGCAAATTGAAAACACTGTTCACACTTAACTGAAAAACTTTCTTCTTGAAAATTCGTATGTCACATTGTGAAAATGTTTTGTAAGTTTCAAAATTCGAATTTTACTTCATGAACAGATGAACTTCGTGCTGTAACGTTGGAAGCTTTAATCTTCGGTTCCTTCGAAATTCATCTGTTGACCGACCAAAATTCGAATTTCAGTATGTCAGAAACATTAAATGCGGTTGGTAAACGGATAGTTTTTCAGAGTAACCGTTGGATAACTTCTCCAATGGATAGATTAAAGTCTCTAACGGACATTTGAGACCTAAATCTATAAATACAACAACATTTGAAGTTGTGGGTAACTAATCAAACTTCTTTATACCGAATTTCTGCTGAATCTTTTCGCCAAAGCTTTTACCCTCTCAACTTCTATACTTGTACTTAAACTTTCATATCTACTCTTTTTAAGAGAGTTATTTCATTGTAATCAATCTACTCTTCATCTGGGAGATAGATTTACTTGTGAGGGGTATTCACAAGGGGATTGGGAAGCACATAGTGAAAGTGCTTGGAGAGTTTGAGAGAGCTCAGAAACAGAGCATACTCGTGTACTGAGGCATTAGCAAGAAGCCCATTGAATTCTTGCTGTATAGTGGATAAATCTCAAGAGGTGTCTTGGGGACTGGATGTAGGTCAAGTGAATAGACCGAACCAATCAGAGAAAGTAAGAAAGATACTCAGAGCTCTCCCTCTGGAATGGCAGCCCAAGGTGACAGTAATAGAAGAAGCCAGAGGAGAATCAATGGCCTCTGTCACAGCTCTCTTTGGCAGCCTTGAGGAGTATGATGGAAAAATCAAAGCACTCAAGGAAGCTGGGCTGGACAGAAAGAAGAAAGGCCTTGCCCTCAAAGCTGCTGATGAAAAGGAAGAAGAATCTGATGAAGGAGATGAGCTAGATGAGGAAACTCTGGCTATGATGGTCAGAAAATTCGGAAGATTCTACAGCAAGAAGAAGAACAAGAGGTTCTTCAAAAAGGGAGTTGCTGGAGAAAGCAAGAAAGAGGCAAAAGAACCTGTGACTTGCTATGAGTGCAAGAAGCAGGGACACATAAAGTGGGACTGCCCCCAATTTATCAAGAAGCAAGAAAAAGAAAAGAAAACCGCTGACAAAGGAAAGAAGAAGAAAGCCTACATCTCATCTATATGGGGTAATAGCTCAGATGAGGAAGAAGAAGATGAAGATGAGATTGCCAATATTTGTCTGATGGCACTTGCCTCTGAAGAAGCCGCACTCTCATGCAGCAGTGATCAGGAAGAAGAGGTATATGAATCTGAACCTTCCTATTCTGAATTACTGGATGCATTTCATGAGCTTCATGATGAATTCATTAAAGTTGCTAAAGAACTGAAATTGGCAAAGAAAAAGATAAGCAAGCTGGAGTCTCAAAGCATAGTCTCTAAAACTATCTCTTTACCTACTTCTGAATCTGTTTGCTGCACTTCATGCACTGAACTTAAGCAAACTAATGATTATTTAGTTAAAAGCATGTCTAGGCTCACTAGAGGCAAAGATATGTTGTTTGCATTGATGGGGAGCCAAAGAATATCACAAGAAAAAGCTGGTCTTGGCTATGATCCGTGTGCTGTCAAGGAAAAGATTAGGAAGAAAAATCAGAATGCTTATATGAGACACTTTGTGCATGCTGAGAACAATAAAAAGAAAACTAATGCATCACATCACATTGAAACATATGATCAACCAAGGCATGCTAGACAAAAGTATTATCTGCACTGTTTTCTTCCTGCATCTCAATCTAGCAGTCCTTTCACTACCTGTCATTTCTGTAACAAAAAGGGACATATTTCCAGTTCTTGTGTTTTGAAGAAAAATGGACTTGGCAGGAAAGTTGAATGGGATCCCAAAGTTGCATCTACATCTAGGGAAAAATATACTGACAGAAAAGGACCCAAGCAAATTTGGGTACCTAAAAGGAAAACATAAACATTGTTTTGCAGGTCTGTCTCAAAGCTAAGAAAAGCAACAAATGGTATATGGACAGTACCTGCTCAAGTCACATGACTGGTGATAAGGAGAAGTTCATCACCCTTAAAGACAAGAAAGGAGGAAAGGTGACCTTTGGAGGTGACCATATGGCAAAATCGTTGGTATTGGAATTGTGGGCAAAAATCTGAAAACATCCATTGAAGAGGTGCTGTTTGTGATTGGCCTCAACCACAACTTGCTAAGCGTGAGTCAGACTTGTGACAAAGGAAACTGGGTGCTGTTTGACTCAAAGTTTTGCCTGGTCATCAGAAAAAGTGATCACAAAGTAATCCTCAAAGCTCAAAGGGATGGTAACTGCTATACTATTGATCTTGATGAACTTCCTCCCTTAGATTCTGTATGCTTAATCAGTCAGAATAATGATAGTTGGCTATGGCATAGAAGATTAGCTCATGTGAACATGAATCAACTGTCTAAACTGATTAAAAATGAGCTAGTAACTGGTCTACCAAAAATATCTTTTGAAAAGGATAAAGAATGTGATGCATGCTTAAGAGGAAAACAAACTAAATCATCATTTAAATCTAAAAATGTAGTTACCACAACTAGACCACTTGAATTGCTGCATATGGACTTAATTGGACCATCTAGGGTAAAAAGTCTTGGTGGTAATCTGTATGTACTTGTAATTGTTGATGATTATTCTAGATTTACTTGGACATTATTTCTTTCTTCTAAAAGTGATACCTTTGATGCATTTGTAACCTTAGCTAAGAAAGTGCAAAATAAGAAAGGTATTTCTATTGTGTCTATCAGGTCAGACCATGGAGGAGAATTTGAAAATGCATACTTCCTGGAGTACTGCAATGAGCATGAGATTGACCACAACTTCTCAGCACCAAGAACTCCTCAACAAAATGGAGTGGTAGAAAGGAAGAACAGAACTATTGGAGAGATGGCTAGAGCTATGCTAAATGAGAAGGAACTCTCTCAAGTGTTCTGGGCTGATGCAGTAAATACAGCAAGTTACATCATAAACAGAGCCTACATCAGACCAATCCTTGGGAAGACTCCATATGAGCTGTACAAGGGAAGAAAGCCAAATCTATCACACCTCCATGTGTTCGGGTGCAAATGCTTCATTCACAACAATGGAAAAGAAAATCTGGGTAAGTTTGATGCCAAATCCGATGAAGGTATATTTCTGGGCTATTCTAGTAGGAGTAAGGCTTATAGAGTTTATAATAAAAGAACAAATGTAGTAGAAGAATTTGTGCATGTGGTTTTCATTGAAAATGAAACTGTTTAAAAACATGTTACCAATAAGGATGATCTTACTTTCAATTTTGAAAAACTGGGAATTTCTGACAAAAGTAAAACTGAACCTCCAAAGATATCTGAATCTGTTGACACAGAGGAAGATATTCAGGAGCAAGAGTTTGATGAAGAAAATAATGAAGAAGCAACTCAAGAACTCCCTAGAGCTTGGAGATATCAAAGGAATCACCCTGTTGATCAAGTAATAGGGAATGTTCAAGAGAAAGTCAAAACCAGAAAATAGTTAAGGGAACAGATGCTCAACTGCGCTTTCATTTCTCAAATTGAACCCAAATGTACTGAAGAAGCCTTAACTGATGATTACTGGATTTTGGCTATGCAAGATGAATTAAATCAATTTGAAAGAAATCAAGTTTGGGATTTAGTACCTAGACCCAAAAATCATCCTGTTATTAGTACCAAATGGGTTTTCAGAAATAAACTTGATAAATCTGGAACAATAATCAGAAATAAAGCTAGATTAGTTGCTAAAGGGTATAATCAAGAAGAAGGTATTGATTTTGAAGAAACCTTTGCACCAATAGCTAGATTAGAAGCTATAAGAATACTGCTAGCATATGCATGCATGAAAAATATTTTATTATATCAAATGGATGTAAAGAGTGCTTTTCTGAATGGATATATCATGGAAGAGGTTTATGTTGATCAACCTCCAGGTTTTGAGGACTCTACAAAACCAAACCATGTTTATAAACTAAAGAAAGCTCTCTATGGTTTAAAACAGGCCCCTAGAGCATGGTATGAGAGACTGAGCAATTTTCTGACTGAAAAGGGGTTTAACAGAGGCAAAGTTGACACAACCTTATTTACTAAGAAAGAAAATAAAGATTTACTAATTGTTCAAATTTATGTTGATGATATTATTTTTGGTGCTACTAATGAGGCTCTTTGCAAGGAATTTTCTAAGTTAATGCAGGGAGAATTCGAGATGTCTATGATGGGTGAACTCAACTTCTTCCTTGGACTGCAAATAAGACAGCAAGATGATGGTATCTTTCTTAGTCAATCCAAGTATCTAAAGGAGCTGTTAAAGAAGTTTGGAATGGAGAATGCCAAACCAATGGGAACACCTATGGCCAATGCAACCAAACTGGACATGGATGAGAATGGGAAAATGTTTGACATTACTCAGTATAGAAGAATGATTGGATCCCTGCTGTACCTAACTGCCAGCAGACCTGACATTATGTTCAGTGTCTGTATGTGTGCAAGGTTCCAATCATGCCCCAAAGAAACCCATGCAACAGCTGTGAAAAGAATTTTTAGATATCTTATTGGAACATCACATATGGGTCTTTGGTATCCAAAAGGCAATGGAGAAGATCTCAAAGGATATACTGATGCTGATTTTGCAGGATCCAAAACTGACAGAAAAAGCACAAGTGGAACTTGTCAGTTTCTTGGAGGATCCCTGGTTTCATGGTTCAGCAAAAAGCAAAACAGTGTAGCCTTATCCACTGCAGAAGCTGAGTATGTTGCGGCTGGAAGCTGTTGTGCCCAAGTCATCTGGATGAAACAGCAGCTTGAAGATCTTGAGGTTAAAATAAAAGAGATACCAATCATGTGTGACAACCAAAGTGCTATAAATATCACCAAGAATCCTGTCATGCATTCAAGGACGAAACATATTGAAGTTAGGCACCACTTCATAAGGGATCATGTTCTGAAAGGAGAAGTTAGATTGGAGTACATCCCAACAGAGGATCAAGTTGCTGATATACTCACAAAACCTTTGTCAGAAGACAGACATTGCAACATAAGGAGAGAATTGGGAATGGTAAATCCCAATGAATTGTAAGTCATTTTTGTGCAATTCTGTCTTTAGAATTTTCAATATTAGAATTAATTCTAACTTGAGCATCGGAGTATGTTTTATAGTAGTTGCAGGTGCTCCTTGCAACAATTAATGGCTAAAAGTTTGAAAGATTGGAGCACTCCAGAATGGAACAACCAGAGAGTGAAGTGAATGACAATTACTCTAAGTTCTGGATTCATTCTGTAAGTTTTTAAGGTTGAAATTTGCATGTTGTTTGATTGCTAGATGAATTTCATTGATAATCTGTGTTTTTGAACTGGTCAACGTGGTCAACATTCGAATTTTTGTTGACCAACAGACGAATTTTGGCATGTTATGCCTTGGAACAGTTCTCGGTAATACCTCGAAATTCGTCTGTTGAAGCTTGAAAGTTCGAATTTTCAGAAACAGAAATTTCAAAGTTGTGTTTGTCCATCACTGTTATACGAATTATTACTTCTTAACATACGAATGTTGGACAATCTTTACAAAAGTTGAAAATTTTGAATTTTTAGTTCAAAATTCGTCTGTTGAAACATGAAAGATGAAGTTCTACATGCTTAATTCGTCTGTTGATTGATGGTTTGATTGATGCCTGCTTTTTCTTTTCAACATTCAAACTTTGATGGAATAAAATTCGTCTGTTGTGCTTGTATTGCTTGTTTCAAGCCACTGTCAGACGAACTTTCAAGATGAAAATTCGTCTGTCAGTAAGCTGTGCTGAACGGTTTAACTTGTAACTGCCCGAAGTTTGAATTTTGACCCCTCAAAATTCGTCTGTCAGACGGTTACATACGTTAAATGCGACGGTTTTCCAGAGAACAGACGCAACCCTATTTGTAAACTCTCTAAGTCTATTCTGATTCTCTCTTCAATCCTCTTAACTCTTGTCCAAAAACCATCATTCTTCACCGATTAAACTTCCTTTTGCATCCTATAAACCTATTCTCAGCCACATTCTGCATCATTCAACTAAGAAATGGCGAGAGTGAAGATCCCTGGAGCAGGACAAGCTGGAACTCGGCCAAAAAGAACAGTCAAATCTTAATATGCTACAAAGGAAGGAGAGAAATCCAAGAGAAAGGCCGAACCCAGTAAAGCTACTCCTTCTAAATGCCAGAAATCTTCATCCAAAGCAGAATCTCAGAAAGCTGGACCCTCCTCTTTAAAAAGTGCAGAACCTTCTATCCCTGCTGCTGCCTCTTCTGCTTCTTCCAGTACTGAATCTGGAGAGTTCGAATTGACTACACTGCCACTGTGGAGCACTCCTGAGATTCAAGAAGAGTATTCTGCCAAGTTTTCCAGCAAAAAGGTAATCAAGCCTCACTGTGTAAATATGGAGCAATTTTTGATATCCAACAACTTTAATGTTGCAATATGGTTGATAAGATATAGAAATTTGTTGGAAATTGCTGAAAAATATGATGATGAGGTAGTGAAGACTTGGTATGCCTCTCTTCAATATAACAGCAAGAAGATGAAATGGGAGGTCACTTTGAGATCAAGGACCATCTGGCTTGCTGATGAAACAATCAATGAAGTGCTGGAAATCCCAGGACAAGATGGGCTGAAAATTGACATCACAGTCTCTGGATATATGGATGAGGCAAGCACAGCTGATGAAGAAGATGGATCCTTTCTGAACTACAAAGAGAGCAGCATCTTGGACACCTTATTCAGGAGAAGGGAGAACAGGCCAACAATAAATCTGTTGAAGCCCATAGACCTAAGTGTACAAGTCAGGATCCTGCACTACATAGTGTCCAAGATCATTTTCAACAAGGGTGGCAGCTTCAATTTGATAACAAGGGTAGAGGCTTATGTGATGACTGCTATCATTCGTGGGAAGCTGATCAATATGGGTCATATCATCCTCCAGCGTATGATAAAGGCAATGGATCAAAGGAAGAATTCCACACTCCCCTATGCAGCAATCATTTCAAGAATCCTGCAGCATGCTAGGATTCAACACATTGAAAAGGGGAAAGGGAAACTCACTGAGGCATTCAAAGAGGAGGAACTGCAAAGGATGGGCATTGAAAGAGATGAAGGACGATGGGTTGGAAAGGGAGCAGGGAAATCTGAAGACTTGTTCTTTGTTGCTGATGCATCCCTCCAACAAGAAGGAACTTCTGAGGCCCCTGGCAGATCTATACCTCAACCTTCTCAGCCAATTCCATCTCCCTCCAGGCCTTCTCACCCTCCTTCCACTCCCTCCTCACGAGCCAAGCCAACAAAGATCACTGAGTTGTTTGACAGCCTGTCAACACTCATTCTCAGCATTAAAGATGAGCAAAATGCCAAATTTGCTCATCTATAAGATCAGATCCATCAGTTGGCTGTAAATATGAAGGTGGTGGCTGATTCCTATGAAGAGATAAGAAATGCAATTCCTAACACTTCAGCTTCACCTCAGCCTGGTGTCCCTGAGCCTACTTTGTCTCCAACCCCTGTGCCTCCTAGTCCGTTTGAAATAGCTTCTCCTATTCCTGCTGTTGAGACTCAAGAAACTGAACCAGCTGGCACTCCAAGGGCCTCCAGCAATGAGGCAAGTCCTGGTCCACCCCTGGACTATGGCATGGAAGAGGGTCTGCAGGAATCAAGCCCTCTTGTGCATACTGAAGCAGTTGCTCAGGACTCTATCCTTTCCACCCAAGAAACTGAGCAAGTTGAGCAGCTAGTGGCATCCATCTCTGCTTCACCATTTCTGCAGGCTGCACTAAATGAGGAAAGGAGCATTGTGCCTGTCATTGATTTTGAAGCTATTGTTCACAATGCTCGTCTGCAAGCTCAAAGGAGAAGGCTTGAAGAAATGTTTCCTCCTACTGAACCAGCCTCTCAGTCCCTTGCTGCCTATGGGCTTTCAGAGGAACAGAGAGCTCAACTAGCTCTTTCCAGACAGGGAATGCAAGAGATACTTGAGGTCTCTGATGATGATGGTGATGAAGACCCTGGCCCTGAGTCTGCTGAGCCTCCTGCACCTGTTCAGCCAGAGATTCCTTTTGCTCCTGTCCCTCTTCATGCTGTTCCTCTTACTCAGATTCCTCCTCCAATAGACTTTGTTGGGCTTTCTGATGATGCTAAAAAAGGGGGAGAAGATGAAGCACACTGGGACCAAGCAAGCTGGAAAATCTGCTGAGTCATCCGGGAAAGGAAAGACATACAGCAAGAAGTCTAAGCCAAAGAAGAAGTGATGGTTTTAGATCTTAGGCTGAATCTTCCTGTTGTATCTTGTTTTAAGTTGTTTGATTGTATTTGCTTGTTTGATGTTTAGAGAACTGATCTTAAATTGAAGTATGTATTGCAACAATTTGATTAAATGAATTATGTTCTTGATTGCAATGTTTTGGGCTTTGAATCTCTTCAATTAATCTGTTGGTAATGATATCTTATGAACTGTAATGCATATGTTGAGGGGGAGCTTGTGAAAGCAAACCCAAGTACTAATCTAGTGTGTGAGTTGTTTTGTCATCATCAAAAAGGGGGAGAATGTTGAATCAAGAGTTTTGATGATTCCAAACCAACATTCAAGAGCTTGGATTGAAGATATCAAAGGAGATCAAAGTGCTTCAAGTGAAGATTTTCTGAGTATTTGCTTTAGATCTTTTATAGGATCCTTAGTTTTTGTTATGATTAGGTAAAAGATTTTGATTTGAGAAAAAGATGTTTTCAAACCTTGATTTTGTGTTAAATCTTTACTTATTTGAAAAACACCCATAAACAAACGAAGGTTGAAAGTTTAAACTAAACTGTCAAGTTTGAAATTCGAACTTTGCCTTTGGAAATTCGAATTTCGAGCTAAAACCGAATAAGTCTAAAGAGATGGCTCTCTGTCAGACGAATTTTGGGTGCTCAAAATTTGAATTTTCATCTAATCTGAAAGAAGCCTTTCAGGTAACAGACGAACTTCACACTTTCAAAATTCGAATTTCAAGTAAAATGAAGTTTGTGAAAACCAAATAAATTCGTCTGAAACTATGATAAAGTGCATCTGAAATCAAAATGAAATTGAGTTTGATAAATGCTCTCTAACAGACGAATTTTGAACTTCCAACATTCGAATTTTCATCTAAGTCTAAAAGAAGTTTAATTGAAACAGACGAAGTTTGGCTCTTCAAAATTCGAATTTTAGACAAACAAAATTTGAGAAAATAGAAGAAATACGTCTGAGACTATATTAAAGTTCATATGAGATCAAGAATGATTTAAGTTTCAAAACTGCTCTCTGACAGACGAACTTTGAACATTAAAATTCGAATTTCAGAAGCTAAGTTCTTGAGTCTGTTGAAGTGAAACATTGACATACGAATGATGTGAACTTACAACATTCGAATGATGAAATTAGTCTGAAAAGAGTCTCTCTGACAGACGAATTTCACCCTTTCAAAATTTGAATTTCGAAGAAAGTAATCTGCTGTGCCTCTTTAAACATTCAATAGACAGACGAATTTTGGGGTTCCAAAATTCAAATTTCGAGGGCACTGTAGCAAATTGAAAACACTGTTCACACTTAACTGAAAAACTTTCTTCTTGAAAATTCGTATGTCACATTGTGAAAATGTTTTGTAAGTTTCAAAATTCGAATTTCACTTCATGAATAGATGAACTTCGTGCTTTAACGTTGGAAGCTTTAATCTTCGGTTCCTTCAAAATTCGTCTGTTGACCGACCAAAATTCGAATTTCAGTATGTCAGAAACATTAAATGCGGTTGGTAAACGGATAGTTTTTCAGAGTAACCGTTGGATAACTTCTCCAATGGATAGATTAAAGTCTCTAACGGACATTTGAGACCTAAATCTATAAATACAACAACATTTGAAGTTGTGGGTAACTAATCAAACTTCTTTATACCGAATTTCTGCTGAATCTTTTCTCCAAAGCTTTTACCCTCTCAACTTCTATACTTGTACTTAAACTTTCATATCTACTCTTTTTAAGAGAGTTATTTCATTGTAATCAATCTACTCTTCATCTGGGAGATAGATTTACTTGTGAGGGGTATTCACAAGGGGATTGGGAAGCACATAGTGAAAGTGCTTGGAGAGTCTGAGAGAGCTCAGAAACAGAGCATACTCATGTACTGAGGCATTAGCAAGAAGCCCGTTGAATTCTTGCTGTATAGTGGATAAATCTCAAGAGGTGTCTTGGGGACTGGATGTAGGTCAAGTGAATAGACCGAACCAGGAGAAGTTGCTGAGTTCTCTTCTTCTTATCTTTACTTTTCAGCTTGCTCTGTTTTACACATTGTTTTTTTTTATTATACTGTGACATCTTCACTTACTTCACTTTGTGCAGAAAAATTTCAATCTTCCCAATTCACCCCCCCTCTTGGGAAGTCAGCCTTGCTAACACAGTGGAGATACTAGAAACTGGTGAGTAATGTTAAGGACCCACGAGCTAGGTAAAGTGATACAAAATTATAAATTTGGGTCTGATAGTATAGAATCAATCTCAAATAACAAATAAAATGACTCTTGAAGACTACAGAATGGTCATTGAAGCATAGTTCACACATGGCCAATGAAAATATTTTTTTCAAGACCTTCATTTTCCTTGGTTAGATATTTCTGTCAACCACATAGTAGATAATCACAGAATCCTTGTTGAAAAGTATATATGACGAATGACTTGGTGTCTAATATCTAGTGATTCCAAGCAAGGTGAATCATAGTAACCTAATTAGGCTAGGGGCAATCTAGTCACTTCATTACATTTAGAACAGTCTTAATTCTCCCAAGGTTAGGTCGACTACATAGTCTAATGTTATTAGGAGAGATTGAGTCACCCTTTTTTATTGCATGATTGACATCACAAAATATATGTTCTTATCTTTACTTATTTCTTTGGCAAAATCCCAAAATTACTTTTTTCACCTTTACCTAAGAAAACTAGCAAAGAGAGGCAATTGTGAATACCATATTTTGTCCAGCTCATTTCGTAAAAATAATAAATGAATAAATGCAAAAAAAATACCTTTTTAGGGGTCATAGGAAAAATAATAAAATAAGTTCATAATATTCTAGAAGATTATCCCTTCAGAGATTAAAGCAGTTAAATCTAAAATATTCTTGGATTATCTTAAAAGATTTTAGAATAGATTTTGGAGATTATCTCTTGATATAAAGAAAGAAAAATAAAAGAATAGAAATCTAAGGATTATCTTCTAAAATCTTGCCAACCTCCTTATCAACAAGATTTAAAAAAAAAAAGAAAAAAAGATAAAGTAAAAACAAAAAAAGGAGAATTAAATGAATAGAAAATAATAATAATAAATCTTTATCGGTAGAACCTATAGTTTACTTGATCAGTTTACTGTTACCTTTGGATACTCGGCACTGATTATTTCTTTATTTTTGAACATTAACCCTCAGTGCCATATATCATTGGACTTCTCTCATCGAGGGCATTGCTATAACAGCAATTTTTCATATTTATAAAATTGCCCTTGAGTAAAGATTAAATTATAATTTCTAAAACTTTTGGGTCATTAGGTATAATTTTCCCCAAGGGCTTTTCTATTTCTTCTCCACGTAATTTTTATGAATTTGGGGGCATGGATGTATTTTTTGAAATTCTTTAGGGTTAAAAATATAATTTTCTTATTTTTCCTCTCAACCAGAAAAAATGACCTCTTTGCCCTTATTTACACAAAACGATGTTTGTCTATTTTTGCGAATTCCTTGTACATTTTGCATTATCATTGATTATGTCATTTTCCATTACTTAGTATCCAGTGAAATTTTGGGATATTACATATGTTATGTGATGCGCCCCTCTTGAATGTTGGCTTGTATTAGGCCCTTATGGTTAATAACCCTAGGCCCATTGAAATCTATATGTCTAGTTGTGAGCTTAGTATGGGTCTTGGGCCCTTGGTTTTGTGAAATGGACACACAGTCCATTAGTTGAGTTGTGGTTTAAGGGGGTCAAAACCTAGAGGAGTGGTCTCTGTAGGTTAAAACCTTCTTGGACATGTTCCTCATTTCTCTTATGACTTGTAGAAATGGTCTTAGTAAGCCAATTGATCATGGGTGGCTATTGGAGGTGTTGAGTTCTTATTTTTGGGTAAAAGTGACCAATTTGGTTTCAGATATCTAGAATCTTCATACAGAAGTGTTTTGAGACATGGTTGGTGTCTATGTTTAGAGGGGAAGTTGAGAGATCTGTAGGAGTCGAAATCAGGTCAATTAGAGGTTAGAGCACAAAGTTATATGCGTCAGAAGTTTGGTTAAAAAACCAATAACGTGCTGAGCTTTTGTTAGCTGATGGCGTTACGGCGCCATAACCGTGTCTGCAGCACCATGCCTCTCAAGTTACATCCTAGACTCACCCAAAAACATCTTAAGCCATGGCACTATAGTGCTAGTCATGACTCCACCTCTATTCTATCTTTTCTTCCCTATTTTGTTGTGACAGTTGGCTTAGTAAAGCCTTGTGAGCTTAGGGTGTGACATATAGGACTATTCTTAATTTATATTTATATTTCCATAATTATCTAGTCCCAAACAGTATCTGTGTAAGGCCTATATCCTGTCTCGGTTATCTTTGAACCGTATGTGGGGCCCACAATTAACTTTATCAATATAAAGTTACTTTTAGACACTCGACACTGATTATTTCCTTTTTTTAATTAGTTAACCTCCATGCTATATGTATTGGAGTCAGCTTGTCGCAAGCTCTGTTTTAATAGTAATTTTTTATATTTACAAACTTGCCCTTGGCTTGGGGTAAATTTATAATTATAAAAGTTTCAAGTTATTAGTTGTAATTTTCCCAAAACTTATTTACACAATTCTTCCCACATGATTTCATTCTTAAAGGACCAAATTGCAAAATGTTTTATCTCTATGGAAAAATTGTAATTTTATCCTTTTCGGTTCTAATATGAAGAAATGACATTTTTGCCCTTTTTTGTCTGTTTCTGTGTCCTTTCGTTTTCTATGATTCCTTCTACATTTTACATTATCCTTTATTGTTTCCTTATTCATTACTTAATATCCAGGAAAACTTAGGATATTACACCTGGCTTCATTCACAAAGATTATTTCTACAATTTCTTGTCAATGGGAATATAATGATGGAATCGCAAAGAATAGAGTACATCAGGACACACCAAAAAGATTTGAGAATTGATTGTATCAAGGTTTGATTGATGTGGTACTTAGAGGGGATACAAATGTTTTATCTACTATCAAAAGAATTATTTTGCCACCCTTTTTTTTATAGGACAAGCAAGATACTTGATTCAAAACTATCAAGATGTAATGACAATTTGCAAATGGGCTGGCTATCTAGATCTTTTTATGACATTTACTTGTAACACAGTATGACCAGAAGTAAAATGAGAATGTGAAAAGCATTTTAATAGTCCTTCTCATTGTGCTGATATTCTATCTATAGTTTTCAAAATAAAATTAAAACAACTATTAGAAGTTGTTAATGAACAGAAGATTTTTGGCACAGTCCATGCAGGAACTCCTAAATGATTCAATTAATTTTATTCAATTCTTTTTAAGACCTAAAATATTTTTCCCAATATTACATGTCTTCTTGTGACATAACCACATATTACATGTCCTATTTTCCATAAAGATTTAGACCATTGAGTTCCAGAAGAGAGGATTGCCTCATGCATACATCCTATTATTCCCTAATGAAGCTGACAAGATCAAAATCCCAAATCAAACTGATAATATCAGTTTCACAGAGATACCAAACAAGGATTCCTTACCATTTCTTAGTCAAATCATACATGATGCATGGACCTTGTGGACAAAACAACAAGAATTCACCTTCTATGAAAAATAACGAGTGCCTTAAACACTTCCCAAAAAGGATTGCTTCCCAAACAACTGTAGATGAACAGGGATATCCTACATATTAAAGAAGGGACAGTGGCAAAATGATAGAAAAGATGGGAAACCAATTGAATCGATATGTTGTTTCCTATAATGTTTACTTGCTAAATTTATTTTGGGCTCACTTGAATATTGAAATGATTAATCAATCTTGAGCTATCAATAATATATCACAATGGTATGAAGATTGTTCTGATTATGTTATTGACGAGATACGACAATACTATGAATGTAGATATTTTGATATGGTTGAGCATCCAAGACGGGGGGGTAAATTGGGTGATTTGAAATTTTACCCTAACTTGAAGAAATAAATGAAACAATTAATTAGATAGAAAAACAAGGATAAATAGAGTATATTAAATGGTGAGAAGAAAATTATGTAAATAGTGAAGACACAGGAAATTTATCTTGATTTAGCCTACACCACTTGGCCAACGTCCAGTCCCGAAGTCACCACTTAAGATTTTGCATTATCTCTACAAGTTTTGAACGGGCACTTGTAAGCCTTAGTACAATGCTTTGTTCTTCCACATACAATTTATCTCTCCGTACAAGGAATGATTTCAAAGCCTACTCAAGATACCTACTATCTTAATTTTACTCAGAATTATTAGTGATTAAAGTTGAAGGCTTTACAATAATATATCCTCACTTAAAAAGGTAGGTATGATACAATGAAGCTCAAAGCTAGTTGAACGTATTTATGAGTAAAGAACAACAAATATTAATGTAAATGATTTTAGAATGTTCTTCTTGTTCTTTTCTGCATAAATGAACCACTATTTATAGGTGAAGCTCATTAATTAGTCGTTAGACACAATTTGCTGTTACTCAGAGATTAAGTAACCATTGAAGGTGTATTAAATGCTCACTGTAATATCCCAAATTGTATGAGGAATGTCATTGTATGTATAAGATATGTGAGTGTGGCATGGAATGCTTGAAAAGATAGAAAAGGAAGTAAGACGGTAATGTTACATGCTCGGTCCTTGAATGTAATTAATTTTCTATATGGTCTTTAGAAGGAATTATGTTTGATTTTTAATTGGAACTAATTTTCTATAAAGTCCTTAGCAAGAATTAATTTTAGAATTGAGCTGAAAGTATTGCAATATACTAGTTGAATCGAAGCTCGTGTCGAGCTTAATATAATAGTGTAAGTATTGTGTAGCCAAGAGGTCGAGGTTAAAACATAGACTAATTTGAAAGTATAACGATAGAAATTATTAAAAATTGTTCTCTGGAGGAAATTATCAGAAAGAACCAGGAAGAATAAATATTTATGTTTTTGACCCAGTTCAAGGGCAAAAAGGTCATTTACTAGTTAGAAAATAAAATGTGAAAATTGCATTTGGACTTAGGGGAAAAGAATTATTTTCAATTTAATCATAAAAAGAAAGAATTATTTGCATTTAAGTCCTTGAGAAAAATTACGAAAAAGGACCCTAAAGAATTAAACAATTATAATTTTATCTTGGGTCAATGGCATTTTCATAATTTTTAAAGTTTCTGCCAAAACGAAGCTTGCAATGAGCCAAACTCAATGGAATACTACTCAAAGGATAACTAAGTTTATATGAATTTATAGTTAGCTTTGAAAGTTGAAAATAAATATTATACCAAAAAAGAAATTGTGGGCCCTATAAAATATAGTACAGAGACAAGAACAGTATATGGACCTCATCTAAAATATATTTTGCGACAAGATAATTAGTTTAGTCCAAAATCAAATTTAGAATAATCTTGTGCTAATTAAGTAATGTATTAGATAAAAAATAATTAATTGATTCGGGTAACATTTATTGGTAAAGGTTATTTTGGACTAATAAAATGATGGAGAAATTTTTGGACAAAAGTACCCTTGAAATGGCATGTTACAACTGACTAGGACATGGAGGGAATTTCATTAATTGATTAAGTGAATTATTTTATTAAGTTAACTAAGTTGGTTAATTAACTCAAGTGTACTATTCATTCATTTGATATCTCTCCTTCAAAACATGAGTTAAGAGCTTCCAAGTGAGTTTGAGAGAGTATGAAATGACAATTTGCAGCAAACAAGGAGCATATGGTGTGAGAAAAGGAGAGGAAAAAAGAAGAAAAGAGAGAAAGGCAAAGGCAAAGCTTCAACTCACAAGTCCAAGGGTAAGTTCTCTTGCTTCCTAACTTGCTATTTCAAGTTTCTTCCTTCACACCTCCATGAATTTCAGCCTTCACCTAGAGCAAGGGAAAGTTGAGTTTTCAAACAATAAACATGGGGGGAAACTTAGACTAGCCACTAGAACCATGAATCCATGAATAGTTTAAAGAAAATCAAAGCAAATATTTTTCTTCCATTTCCATGCTAATTTTAGCTAGTTTAGGGTTTGAAATAGAAATGCAATTTTATGATTTTGACCCCAAAAATGAATTCTCCATTTTCCAAAACCTGAAGAACAAGTATTGATGCAAAGGAAAACCAAAAGTATTGTAAAGTGAAAAGTTAAAGGTTTAGTAAGCACTTTGTGATGTAAGACCAAGAACCAGTTATTTATGTGTTTCATTGATGCTATGTATAGGTTCAAGGAAGTTGGAGAAGTGATTAAAAGTGGTCAACAAAGGGAGGAAACCAAAGGAATTCTATGAGGTAGCTATTTACCAAATTATACTTTGTATTATTTACTTGAATTTTATACACTTATTGCTATGCCATATGTTTGTTTTGAAGCTTTGTGGTGTTTTTAAGATGTTGCTTGAGTTTAATGAGAGGTATTGTGCCCTGGAATATCCAAATTATAAAAGGAAACTCTTCGTTATGGCATTTATGTTTTAAAGTATGTGAACAATGTTTTTATGAAATGTAAATGATAATATGATTGCATATTGGATATTGCTACTGACATTCTTTGAATCTCACCCACCTAAATGACTAACATGCTATGGTAAAGACATGGAAGAGGCCAAGGAGAAAACAAGAGGAAGGAAGAAGATAGGGATGAACAACTTAATTTTGCAAGTGACAATGCTATGTTATGAAAATATGTACCTATATGTGTATGGAATATAAATTATGTAATGATGCATATTCATGTTCTTTTAAGCCCCCTTATGATGTTATGCATGGATTTGGAGCAATGAATGATGGTATACTATGGTTATGAAGTTAAATATGTGAGATATGGAAGGGATTTTATGAAACTTGAAGAGATAAGGCACAAGGCTACTTCTAGGCTTAAAATCTTCTAAAATATTAAACTTTGAGCTCAAAAATAATTTGATGACATTTATTCAAAGCTTTTTTTTACTCATAAATTCAACCACTAACAAAAAAATCAACTAAGGAACTATCTTGAGTTATCTTTGGCATGTTCATTCCTTTAATTATTGCTTAAGAACTAATTATATCCTGCAAAACAATTCTTCTCTAGTTTTGTTATCATCAAAATGTAGGAATGCTAACAATCTCCACTTTATTGATGTTGACAAAACCTAGATGCATTGAGTTGGCATAAATAGGGATTACTACCCCTGAATATATGCATGGATAGAAGATCAAGAAGTTTATAGAAGATCAGCAATTAACTTAAGTATTCATCAAATAGCAAAGAGACATGGTAGAAACAGTCATAATAGCAAATAATAGTGAGACATGATATGATAGAGAACAAGTGAACTCTCAATCATAGAGATTCAATGTGCTCAAAGACCTTCTTCAAGGAGTAAGAGGCCCAATGACAAGAGGTAGGACAAAAGCCATGAAAGAGACCTTGCAAGGAATGGTTCGAGAGCTTAAGGAAAAAGAGCCCAGCTATTTTGAAGATTTAGAGCAAATGGCGCCACCTTCTAATCCAAAAAGAATGATTATTTATTTAGAGGCCTAATTTGAAGATCTTAAAGGCCCAACCCAAGTCCAAATAGAAGAGCTTGATTAAAAGAAGCCATGTGCTTCATTAATGAGTCATGTGACTTAAGGATTAGATTTATTCTTTTTTTAATTTATTTTGAATTTTCATTTATTTTTTATTTGATTTTTTTCCAGATTAGATTAGATTAGTTTTGATTGGTTCTCACTGGTATTTATGAGTCCAACTTAGGATTTAATTCAAATTTGAATTTAAAATTCAAAAAACAAAAGGATAAGCCTTATCTATAAGGAATCACTTATCCTATTAAGATTAGGATTTCTATTATTATTTAAAGACCATATAGTGCCATTTGGCAAATCAGATCTAAATAATATTTTGAGTGATTTATATCTTCAATTTTGTGTGATATTGTTAGGGTTCTTTATATTCTTCCTAGAATACAGATTTGACTTACCAAGAGAATTGACCAACTCTTGTGGTGTCTTATGTTTGGGGTTGCTAGAGTTTTATCTAGAGATTCCATTCGGTCTCTCAATTGTATTGGGTTGCTTTCATTATTTTTTGTTATTACTCTGAATTCTTGAGTTGCCTAAGACTTGTTCTTGGGAGGTTTACCCTACTTCTATCAGGATAGGAAATTTAAACAGTAAAGTCGTATTCCATAAAGCCTAAGAGCTCAATCAGATTTAGAATCCATGCCCTCTTGCTTTATGAGAACTTTTTTCCTTTTCCCTTGAGCTGGTGATGTATCTTGCTTCTTATTCTTCCTCCTTTTTGTCTTCATTAATAACAACTCCTAGAAGGGATTTTGGCGAGATGGAGGAGGAATGATGACACCTTTGGTCATAGCTTGGTGAAGGAGATATGTAGCCATAGAGATATCAACCACAGGGCTTGGGTTGTCAAGAGCATTTATTAGACCATGAATAATACAAATGTATGACCTAGGAGTGAAACTTCTAGAGGAATCATCTTTTACACCACAAGAGAAGGACTTCTCTGAGAGAGCATTTCCTCTAAAGCAAAGGTAAGAATCATGGAAATAAGCTAAAACACATCAGCATGGGGCTCACCTTCAGTCGATGGATATGACTATGATGCAGAAGGCTCAAATGGTTGTGGTGTTGGAGATGGCTGAGGGGAGAAAGATGCCTAAGGTGAGGGCATAAGCTCTTATTCTTGCTTTGTAGAAGTCATGGCAAGCTCTGGCTGAAATATAGAAATAGTGGCTTGTTCATTTCCATAATATTTTCTATTGTAATATTTCAACTCTTTCTTCTTTCCTCTAATCTCATCTAGTGCCAACTTGATTAAATCTATCATCTAAGGCCACTAAGAGATCAAATATCTTTGAGTGATAATCTATTCATTATTTTTTCATAGCATTACGCTCCTTAAAGATTACTCCAGTGATGGTTGTCATCATATGGTTTAGAATTTTAGAGGCATTGTCTGAATCTTTTTTTGAAACTTACTCAATAGACTTTTGATATTTTTTAGGTTAAGAAGGAGCAGGCTAGTTAACTGGTGCCTGAGAGTGAGCTGGTGAAGGAAACCTCTTTCTTTTTGTAGTTCTTACCACAATCCATTCTCCATTTTCAAACTTTGAGCCCATTCTGTTTAGGTTCTGAGAATAGAACTCTATAGGAACAACTCTTTCCTTGCCTTCCAAATGCTAGGTGTTGTTGCTTTTCAAGATAAGTGAGACTAGCATGGCATATGACAAGTCCTTAGTAGTAGATTTAGCAGCATCCATAAAACTTTTGATGATCAAACTAACAATGTCAATGAAAGTCTTTTTGATCAAGCCTATTATAGTCTTTAACTTTGTTTCAATGAGGTGCCCAAAAGTAAAGCTCTTGTTCACAATGATTCTAGTGAGTAGGTAATGAAGGACTCTAGATTTGATAGGCATGTTAGCAGGTTTAAGCTTATAATTCTCTGGACTAGTCATTGCTTACATGATTGGCTTATATAACTTAAATTTATCAAAGGATTTTGTAGGCTCTAATTCATTCTCAAACCAACCCAACCAATGACTCAAAGCTTTAGGATTTACTATAATTGTTTGGCCTCTAACAATTGTAGAAAACTCAGTTTTCACTTTTACAAAAACTCATGTTGCAAAAGAACGTGTGTACCATTGACTCATAATATGAAATCCTCAGTTCAAGTCATGAGGTAAATCTATCAAGTATCTCAACTATATCAAACTTGTTCTTAAGTAGAAAATCAAGTTTGACCCAGTACTGATTGCAGATAGTCCTTTTAGCAAACTTTTCATCAAATTTCTTCTTATTTTTGCCTAAGGCAAGCTTTTAGTAATTGTAACTTTGGGTGGTAATTCTAAGACATCATTGAATGATGGAGCATAGGAGGATGTGGTAGATTAAGTACTCGTTTTCACTTTCTTCTTCGAGTTCTTATTGCTTTCTTCCTTTTTCTATTTCTTCATGATTTTCTTAATGATTTCATTGTCATTGTGCTTTTTCATTTTCAATCCTATAATAAAAGTGGAACACACTTGCCTCTTTGGTTGTTGCTTTGCTGCTTCCTTATCTCAAACATTGAGGAGTTCCTCTTCAGTAACACTAGCCTCTACTAATTTCTTTGCCAGGGTTTGAGATAGACAAATTTGTTAGAGGCTTTGATGGAGAAATGATGTTTTGAATTATAGAGATTGCTGGTAATGGTTGAATTTGGAGCAAAGGAAGAGACGATTACATGCTTGGCTTTAAGAGTAATCGATTGGTGTTCTTCAGAGACGATGCATTGCTTAGTTTAAGTTTAGACTATTCCGAGATAATCGATTATCTAGCTCAAAGTAATCAATTGTTGAGCTTTGAAGCTTTGGAATTAGGAACGACAATACCAAAGTAATTGATTAAGGGTACCAATTTTATTCGATTAAGTGAAAAAAATGAAAACACATACATAACCAAGGAAATTGATTATACAAAGCAAAAAAATTGGTTGTCACACTAAAAGGCTTTGTTATAAATTTACTCAAGAATTGATTAGCAAGTAGGTAATCGATAGAAGATGAGTGAGGCAAAGCAAACAATACAATAATCGATTAAATGATGTGAAATAATTTATTAGCAAGGTAATACATTAATAGAGATAACTTCAGAGAATCAATTACATGATGCCATGTAATTTGTTACCTTAAGAAGTAAACTTCATGATGATCAAGAACATCCCAATAATCGATTATATTCCATTTAATAACTGATTATAATTCAACATAATCATTTCCTTTTCCAATGTAATCAATATTTGAGAATTCCTGCAAAACAAATCTAAAGGATACTCTGTTGATTAAGTTAGTAACTTGTTTATATGGAATAATTTTCAAAATACGAATTTAAAAAAAAGTTCATAGATTTCTTATTGTTTACTGGGATTTGCCATCCTTAATTCTCTTTGAATAAATGAGAATTGATCATTGGCAATGGTTTTGTGAAAATATCTGCTAGTTATTGCTACATGGGAACAAACTCCAAAACAATATCTTTCTTTTGCAACATGATCTCCTAGGAAATGATGTTTGATTTCAATATGCTTAGTCCTTTAGTGCATTATAGGATTCTTTGGTGGATTTATAGCAATTGAATTGTCACATTTGATTGGAACTTATTCTAAGATTGAATCTTAGGTCTTTTAATTATTGTTTCATCCAAAGTACTTGAGCACAACAACTCCCTGCTGTTATATACTTAGCTTCAGTTGTTGAAAAAGCTACATTGTCTTGTTTCTTTCAAAACCATGAAACAAATGATCTACCAAGAAGTTGACAAGTTCCATTGGTTCTCTTTCTATCAGTTCTACTTCCAGCAAAATTAGCTTTTGAGTATGCAATGAGAGCATCTGCATGACCTTTAGGATACCCAAGACCCAATTGAGTTGTACCAACAAAATACCTAAAAATTCTTTTAATTGCAGTGTAATGTGATTCTCTTAGTGAGGACTGAAATCTTACACACATACAGATTCTAAACTTAATGTTAGGTCTACTGGTAGTGAGATACAGTTAAGAGACAATCATTCCTCTATACTTGGTGTTGTTAAATAGTTTTCCTCCTTCATATGCCTCAAGCTTAGTGGCAGTGCTCATGGGAGTTCCAAGAGATTTTACTTTGTCCATATTGAACTTTTTGAGAAGATCCTTCAAGTATTTTGTTTGACAAATAAAGATGTCATCCTTATATTGCTTAATTTGTAGACCAAGAAGGAAATTGAGTGCTCCCATAATAGACATTTCAAATTCTCCATACATAACCTCAATGAATCCTTGCACAAGGATTCGTTAGTAGCTTCGAATATAATATCATCAATATAAATTTGCACAATAAATAGATCTTTACTTTTTCTTTTAATAAAAAGAGTTGTGTCAACTTTGCCATGAGTAAATCCTTTATTAGTTAACAAGTTACTTAATCTTTTATGCCATGCTCCAAGGCTTGTTTTAGTCCATATAATACTTTCTTAAGTTTATACACATGGCTTGGTTTAGTTGAATCCTCAAAACCTAGAGTTTGGTCATCATATACCTTTTTCATAATGCACCCATTAAGAAAAGCATTCTATACATCCATTTGATAGAACTTAAAGTCTTTTATGCAAGCAAAGTTTAAAAGAATTCTTATGGCTTCCAATCTTGCAATTGGAGTATAAGTTTCCTCATAGCCTATGCCTTCTTCTTGATTACAGCCTTTGGCAACAAGCCTTGCTTTGTTTCACATAATCATTCCAGATTCATCAATTTTGTTCCTAAATACCCATTTTGTGCCAATGATTGGTCTATATGTTGGCCTAGGTACCAAATCCTAAACTTGATTCATCTTAAATTGATTGAGCTTCTCCTACATGGCTATCACCCAATATTTATCTTTTAATGCATTTTTTATGTTAACAGTTTCAATTTGAGGTATGAATGCATAATGATTAATTTGATCTCTTATCTGATTTCTAGTTCTTACCTAATCATAAACTTCACAATCACTTGATAAATGATATGGCTTCTAAGATCTTCTTCATTATTATCTTGCTCCTAGACATTTTCCTCTACTTGCATAGAATCTAATGACCTTGGAGGTTCCTTTTTATTCTGTTTTAGATTGTTTAAGTTGATTATTAGATTATCTTCATCTTTACTTATGGATTCGGAAAAAGTTTCAAATTCCACAAACAATGCATGCACTGACTGTTCAATTACTTGGGTTCTTTTATTATAAATTCTATGTTTTACTCCCATTAGAACTGCCAAAAAAAATATCTTCATCTTATTTGGTATCAAAAACATGAAGATGTGAGAGGTTAGACTTCTTGCTCTTATATAGCTCATAAGGTGTCTTGTTGAAAATAGGTCTCACATAAGGTTGTTGATGATGTAGCAGGAAAGTCATTCATGTAGCCCATAAGATGATATGTGAAATGAAGTTAATTGAAGATTATAGAGATCTAGGTTTGTCCCTCAGGTTGCATGTGACTAGAATTGGTAATGAGTTCTAAGTGGTGCTAATGAAGGCCGAGCAAGAGGATGTGTTTGTGAAGGGAGTTAAGAGACAACTAAGACAGGGAGGATTGAAAGATTTTAATGTGCCTGGTGATAGATTACTAAGGTTTAGAAAGAGATTTTATGTTGTTGAAATAAGAAGTTTTGATGATTCCAAATAACTAAAGTTTGAAAAGGAGAATATTAATGGAGTATGAAAAGATAAAGTGAACAAGTGAATATTTAGTTGTTAGAATTTCTCACTATACATACTAGGTAAAAAGCTTTGATTCTTACTTATTTACATTGCCACAATACTTAAACAAGTTATTTCACAGTTATCCTATGTTAGCATGTGTTAAAATTGAAAAATATTGACTAATAGATGAATTTTGTATTTGGCTCAAGTTTATTTTATGCAAAATTTGAATTTTGCTTAGTGAAATTTGAAGTTACAGAGGTTTTTTCTCTAATAGACAAATTTTAGTTTTGAAATCCGAATTTTGGGTTAAGCATTGTTAGTGAAAGTGTGTGAAATTAGTTTGAAGTTTCATCAAAATCTGAATGTTGGTGAAGTTTAAAGAGAATTCAAAGTCATCTTCTCTGACAAACGAACTTTGAACTTCAAAGTGCAAATTTCAAAATGATAACTTATGAGTCTCGTTCGAGCATGCTTCTGATAGACAAAATTTGTAATTCAAAATTCAAATTTCACTAAGAAAAACTTTTGTGTCATATTGAACATGCATCTGACAAATGAATTTCAACTTCAGAAATTCAAATTTTGAGTGCACTATGAAAAATGAGAGACAACTGTTCAAATGCAACAGATGCATTTTTAATATCAAAATTCATATGTTCTAACATGGAATATCTCTGACAAACACAAAATTTGAATGTCATATTTGAACAAACGAATGTTAAAGTTCAATGTTAATATCCTTAACCTTTTGTCTCTGTGAAATTCATCTGTTAAACCCCAAAATTCAAATTTTGGCATGTCAGATGTATTAAATGTAGTTGGTGAACAATTATTTCTATAGAGTAATCATTAGTTAAAGTTTCTAATAGTTAGATCTTGTGTCTAAAGAATAGTTGAGTCACAAATCTATAAATAGAACCTCATTTGAATTTTTGGGTAATAAATTTAAATCTCCCTTTACTAAAACTATGCTGAATTTATTAGACAAAACTTTTTCACCCACACACTACATTTATTGTACTTCAACTTACATATCTACTCTATTCTAGAGAGTATCATTCTATGTAAAATCTTTTCTTCATCTGGAGGAAAGATTCTTTATGTGGGGAATCACAAAGGGTATTGAGAAACACTTGTAAGAGTGTTGAGTGAAAAATTTGAGTGTTCTTAGAACAAAGCATGTATCTTGTATTGAGGCATTGCAAGGAGCCCCTTGAATTTTTGCTGATAGTAAAAATCTCAAATGATGACTCGAGGACTAAACGTAGGTCAAGTAGATTGAACTGAACCAGGATAAATCTTTGAGTCCTCTACACTCTTATCTTACATTCATATTCATTTCTATTGTACTATGTTTTCTTTCAAGCTTTTGCTTTCACTATGAATTTGTGTTTTTACAGAAAAATCTTAAGCTTCCAAATTCATCCCCTCTTGGGAAGCCAACAATCCTAACATATGTCCCTCCAATGACTGAGCTAAGAGAAAAAGTTCTAATAGAAGCCCATCAAAGTAAATACACAATTTATCTAGGTGTTACAAAAATGTATCATAATATGAAAAAGTTGCTTTTGTAACACCTTATTTTTAACTCATTTCCCATGAATTAAACTCCTTTTAGGTCTGATTATACTTGATCCTAAGCTTGAATCACATAAGAATGAAAATTAGAATTTCCAAAATTTTCAGTTACTGTTCATATGGTAGTTTCCACTTTGCTGACTAAATTTTGAAAATTCATAACTAATTCTAGAAAAATAATTTCATAGTAATTCAAATCTCTAACAATAGATAAAAACTTTATATACGTGGGAAAAATATAAAACAGAGTATTATATTGACCAATTTATACATTTTATTCCTCAAACATTTACTATATATTTGGTCATTTTCTCTTCCCCAGGATTTTGGCCTTATATTTAAAAATTCATATCTCACTCTACCCTGAGCCAATTTATGCATTCCTTATCTAATTGGAAAGATATGTGAGTCTAATTTCTATAAATATTTTTTTATACATTTATTCAACTTTTACAGGGTATAATATTATCTTAAATCATAAAGGGTCAGAATTCCACTTTTGCTAGAACAGTTTTGGGAAAACCTCCATATCTCCTATCATATAGCTCTATTTACCTCCAAATCGGTGGCATATGAAACTTAAAACATAGAAATTTCCATAAATATAAACCACTGAATTTTTGGAGCTCTGCACGATTTATATAATCTTTTTAATTTTCCAGTACCTAACTTTCAGTTTCCAGTTTTCCCAATCTTTCTCTGTTTTGAACCCTAACTTAGAAAATTCCCCATTAATTGTACACAACTCCAAATAGGATGAATTAGGTGTCATATTAAAGGTTAAGATGCCCTATATCTGGTATAAAAATACCATAAACCTAATCTCACATTAAGTACAGAATAAGAGTGAATGAAATAGACACGTCTGGAAAATGCCCTGTTTCAATCTATATTGCCATTTTCTTACCAAAACCCTTGTAAATGAACTCATTTTGGCATGAAACTTTGGAGAACATAACTTAACATCACAATATCCAGAACTGGAAATTCTCATGCATTTTACACAACATTAACATAATAATCACTATTTTACAATTTCATATAAAACAAGACACAAATAACCATTCACATTATAACACAATGGCTTGCAACATCATTTCCTTCTTCATGCTTTTTGCTCCTTCCTTAGCTCTTTTGCATTGGTTCTTCCTAGCATGGTTAGTCATTGAAGGGGGGGTGAGATTCAGAGAATCTCAGTAGCAATCACCATTCATGCAATCATATTATCACATTAAGCATATAATCATCATAAAACATCAAGTAAATGCATTTAAACATTTATGCCATAATATTTTACAAAAATTTTGACAGATTTTCTTTTTGTATTTTGGACATCTTGGGGTCTCAAAACCCTCAATTAACTTAGCCAACATTCTCAAAGCATCACAATTGATCATAGCAAACAATAGGCAAGTCATCAAACTCATTGAAAATCACATGACAATATAAGGCAAGAATAGGTAAATTGCTACCTTCATGCTTTCTCTTACTCTTCAACTTGATACCAATGCTCCCACTAGCTTCCTTGGGCTTCTTCAAGTCCTAATGCACCATCAAACAACTATTCAAGCTAATGGTTCCATGACTTCCTTCAAAAAGTGTTCATGAAACCCTAATTCTTCAAAAATTCACCAAAAATTCATTCCTAACTCAAAAATGATGGATTATACCTCTATTCCATGTAATTTTTCATGAGGAATCCAAATATGGCCTCAGAATTGCCAAATTACATTTCTAGCTTGGTTACTGTTCATTCCGAATTATGCTTCAAAAAGCTAAAAATTTCACTTTCTTAATCTTAAGCTTTTTCTTGTACCACATACTTGTATCTATCTATTTTGGACCCAAGGAATCCATTTTTAGGGTCAAAAACTTGAAATTCCCTCTCCTTTTCAAACCCTAAATAGGCAGAAAATTTTAGAAATTGGTAGAAAAATATCTACCCGATTAATTTGCAATCTAATGGTATATCTTTGCATCTTGAACCCTATACAGCACTTTTCATGGATCACTTTCTCCATGGCTTCATTTTTTCTCTCTACTCTCTCTCTAGGAAGAAATTTTCAGAGCAAAAATAGAGAGAAATACTTCATGAAACACTATCATACTTAAGTAGATGCAAAATAATCACCAAAGGAACTTACCTTGAGAGTTTGGGATCAAACTTGTGATTTTTCCTTCTCCCTTTTTCTCTCTCTCCTTCACGCCTTCTTTCTCCTTTTCTTCTCTTGTTGTGCGTGTTTTGAGCTGAATAAGACGTGCTGAACCCTTTTAACTAAGGTGATTAAGTGCTAACCATCATAAAGCAACTTTAATTAATTAAATCTTTGACTTTGATTACTTTTTGGAAAATAAAGCTTTGATAAAAATTCCCTTTGTGTCCCAATGAGTTGCAGCACGTCATGTGTCTCATTCTTGGCCAAAAATTGCTTGAATAATTTTTATGGACCAAAATACCCTCTACTGATTAAATTTACCCGTACTGATTAAGTATTTTTACCAAAATTGTCATTAAACTGGTACAGGATTATCTAACAATTAATTTTGGTCCAAAATCATTATCTAGACCCAAAATATATTTTATTAAGGTCCAATCATTGTCCTTGAATCAATACTACCTTTTCCTGCAGTTTAAATGACCTTTATCGGGTAAAATATTAATATTAAACCATAATTACCCAATAAATATTATTTTGACCTTAATAAATTTCATATTATATTTCATTGGGTCTAACTCATTGAGAGCTTCATTTTGACCATAATTTTTCATATTTACAAAAATGCCCTTGAAAAGGGGCTAATTTATAATTTTTAGAACTTTCAGGTCATTAGGTGTAATTTTCCCCAAGACATTTCTAATTTTCACGTAATTTTTATGACTTTAAGGACATGGATGTCATTTTCATAATTCTTTAGGGAAAAAATATAATTTCTCATTTTTCCGTTCAACCGGGAAAAATGACCTATTTGCCCTTCTTCACGCTTAACGGTGTCTCTCCGTTTTTCCCAATTCCTCATGCATTTTATGATATCAACATTTATTCCTTGGGATTTAAGTGCAATATTCATATTTTTCTTCTAATATGGGAAATGACCGTTTTGCCCTTAAGTTGGGTCAAAAACATAATTATCCATTCTTTCGGGCACTTTCCTGTAATTTCACCCAAAGATCAATTTTTTTATTATTTCTTTCTCACTATTCACACTAACTTCAAATTGATCGATCTCTTAACCTGAACCTCCCGGGTATGCAATACTTATACCATAGCGCTCAATTTGGAGCGGGCTTTCATTCAAGTGGTATATTGCACATTTTTCGGGGTGAGTTCCGGAATTAATTTCTGCTAAGAACCTTATGGAAAATTAATTCCAATTAAGGACTGAACATAACTTCTTCAGAAAATTACATGAGAAATTAATTTCTTCTGAAGCCCAATTATATATAATCTTTTCATCTCGTCTCGTTTCTCATCTTTTATTCATTTTATAAGATCCCATAAAAGTTGGGATATTACAGTTTTGGTGGCTGTGATGAAGAGTAATATTAGTATGTGGCTAAAATGTTTAGGGTGCCAGAGAGTAAAAATTGAGCACCAAAATCTAGCTAGCATGCTCCAACCTCTCAAAATCCCTAAATGGAAATGTGATAATATTTTAATAGGTGTTGTGATGGGACTGCCAAGGACCTCCTCAGGATATGATGTAGTATGGGTAGTAGTTGATAGGTTAACAAAGTCTGAACACTTCATAGTGATAAAGTCAATGTACACGTTGGATAAGGTGTCTTAAATGTATTTGAAGGAGATTGTAAGGCTGCATGTTGTACCAAGTAGCATAGTATAAGATAGAGCTTATAGTATCTTGAATTTTTCTCGATACTAAATAATGTAGAATGATAAAATGGAGGATATCTAAAAGTGTGTTTAAAATCTTAGAAAATGGAGAGACATAGAAATGGATGGAAAAAGGAAAAAAGGTCATTTTCCCAAATTATAACTAATTATGATTATATGGATAATGTATGAATTTTAGATTGGGAAGAATGTGAATGTATATCACCTCTCTGGCCACTGTTGAGAAATTCTTGTACTATATAGGCCTTTTTATGTTTAATATATGACTATTTTATATGGTTGAAAACTAGACATGAAGAGCTTTCTATAGACACAAAGATCACTCAATTTGAAGTTGTGCATGATATATTGTGATTTTTCAATTTTATGGTCATTTACAGGAATTTTGAAAAATGACCATTGCTACAATACTTCTTGGATGAAATGACTATATGAATTGGCCCAAATTTTGTTTTGTTTCTTTTTTTTTCCATATAGAGTATGATCTTATCTATTTTTAGATACTTAAATCACCGAAAGATAATTTATTTAGAATTAGATATGAATTTTCAAATTTCGTTAAGTAAAATGGAAAACAATGTGAACAGTACCCAAAAATAAAGAAAATTCTGTTTTTGTTTTAAATTGATTCAAGCTTTTCTTTATGTATAAATGGACTCTATAACGGTTTAATTCATGGGAAAATGGGTCTAATATGTGGTGTGACATTTTTGGAATCAAAACATATAATTTAGACCCCTAGAATAGTGTGTTAGTCTAAATTTTGAAAGGAATTATAATAAATAAATATATTTATTTATTGTTTCCTTTAAGTTAGTCTATTAACTAGTTATTATGGTGATTGGGAAGATGTCTGAACCCACAAATAGCTCAGTTGTAGACAACTAGCCAGAGCCCGATATAGTGCCAAAAGGATTACCTAGTGAAAAGAGTATAGGCTCAAATGTGTTTTCCATGGGTGGTATTACTGGCATACCATTCAAGATAGGTCTATCTCATCATGAGTCTATTGTTTTAAGAGATGAGCCTTGGGATTATGAGAAACCTATGGAGGAGCCTATTTATGAGTTGGGAGTTGAGGTATTCAAGGACGTTGGCTGGGAGGTAGTTTTCCTTATGGATCTAGACAGTACCTCGGATGATAGGCCACTAGATATGAAGTTGATAGTTCACAGGATTATAAGGAAGTTCTCTAAGGCATATAAAGCTTATTCTAAGGGTTCGAATCAAGTCATGGCATTTATGAATAGGTTGTCTCAAGTTTAGCACTTTTTGGAAAGTCAGAGGAAAATGTACCCCAAGCAGTTATGGATAAACACTATGCTCAGGGAGATACCTAATGATAAGTTTTAGAGTATCGTGATTAAGGCCAAGTTGGAAGGAAGAGAGTATAAGACCCTGGGAGAGTGTATCAAGATGTATTTTATTAAGGCCAACTTAAAGAAGAAGAAGAAGAAGAAAGAAAAAGAGGAGAATAAGAATTTGAAACATGAAGGGAAACAACCAATGCTAGCCGACTCTGAGATTCAAAATCTTTCTCATATGCCTACAAACCTAAGAAGTGCTTTGTTTGAGGTAGTAGAAGTGGTGACCAGGATATATATTGAGAGCCATCACACTTACTGGGATTCTCCTATTCTGACAATCTTGGATTCAATATGAGATACACATGAATTTATGGAGTCTCAAGGCTCAGAGTTCTTCAAGGTAACCTAGATTGACATAGCTCTTACTATATTGCTTGAGGACAAGGAGTACAGGGTACAGGTGAAGGAAGGGCTCAGACGATAGTAGCTTGAGAGCTTATATGAGTGTGTCTGGGAATTGATATATCATGAGAGGCTAAGGCTTGAGCTAGCTAATTCTTAGAGGACTGAGATAGACCTTGTAGAATCATAGCCATAGGGGGATCCTGCAAAAGAGGTTTAGGTGTCGTTGTAAGAACAGGGACAGGTACCTGCTAAGGATCAAGGGTATGAGTTGGAAGAAGATATAGAGGAGGATCTAGTATCAGCCTACCTCCTTGATAGCCTTAGTTCTTCCTAGACTAGTTGTGATGTGTATGATTGTAAATATATATATGTACAGGACTCTAACAGATTGCAATTTTTAGGTTAGGATATATATGTATACACTTATAGATAGTATGACTAGTGAATATGACTAATGTACAAATGACCATGAATACAACATGTACAAGTTTTAATCTATGAATATAATGCTATGTTTATATAAATGTGTTCTTTGAGTGATATTGCTATATGTTCATGATTTCAATTATTTTATAGATAGATAGTATGTACCAGAAAGCAAGCTAAGGCAGCCACTCCTTAATAGGAGGAGGTGCAACAAGTTTATCCACCACATGTTATCATGGATAGGTTAGATCAACAAAAAAGAACCATTGAAAATCTGCAAAAAAATAATAGAAAATTAGAGACAACAATAGGAAACTAGAGTACAAGAGCCACCTCCAAGACCACAGCAGTAATTAGAACCATAACCTACACCAGTAAACCTAGCAGTAGGTGTAACAACTAATTTTGCTCACTAGCAGAATGTAATAGCTTAGTTCACAAAGCACTGTCCTTTATCATTTCAAGGGAAATTTGATGTACAAGCAGTAGAGGATTAGATATTGAGCCTAGAAAAGATATTTAGGCTAATAGGTTACAACACTGAAATGAAGGCTTTATTAGCCACTTACATGCTGGAGCAAAAAAGCTGATAGATGGTGGCACAACACTGCATTGATCTTACAAGCTAGAAATATTCCTTCGATGTAAAAGACATTCCTAGAGTACTTTTATGACAAGTATTTTCCATGATCAGTCAGAGATGAGAAGGAAGCTGGATTTATTATGCTCAAATAGGCTGAGGACCAATCAATAGATGAATATGTGGCTACTTTCATTTAGTTGTCCCGGTACTCCACTTACCTGCAACGGCATGATGATGAGAGGTGGAAAATAGAAAAATTAGAAAGATGCTTAAAGCCAGCTATCAGAGAAAGGGAGGCTCCAATGAGAATTCAAGAGTTTAATATGCTTGATCAAGTCTTGAAAGTATATAGGGTCAATCACAATAATAAATAACCCAAAGTATTCTATAGTCGTACCCAAGGAAGGTTACAAAGTCTATCAATTGACAAATTTTTAATCCTAAATGCAAATAATGATTGAATTGAGAAAACCAATTTGAAAAGAAAAAAAATAGCAAACAAACACAAAATGAATTTAAAAAAGAAAGAAAATAGCAAACAAACATAATATCTAAGTTTAATTTAGTCTCTAGAAGTGTCAAGAGATCTGGTTTACCTATAAGGACAACTCTATTTACTTTTTTATTAGACTTTATGTAATTATAGTGACAATTGTTTCTATTGTGTCTTAATCACCTCTCAGTGTATTAGTCCTTATTTAATTAGAGTTGAATTCGCTCTTGCGTAACCCATTCATCTAACTAAACCATGAAGCTACAGCCCAAGTCACGGCAAATTCCTAGATCTATCTCTTGTCTAGTTATCTATGTCTATCTTCCTAAGTCTGGGCTTGCTCTTTTCTTCTCGGTTTTTGAAGTTCACCCGTAGATCAGATTTTATGATAGTTAGTCACAAATCAATATTAAAACAAGGAAGAAAAATATAATTATAAAAATCAAATATATATATTTAATGTTCAAATTTCATAGTCATAATTAAAATTATAGAATTGAGTTAATCTCAATTAGGCTATATTCCTACCCTTGTCTGGGAATTTAGTAATCCATAAACTTTATCATCTTAACACAGATAAAATCCCAAATCATAAACCAAAAACTATAAAAGAGAAAGGTGGAAAAGAGGAAACTCGAATGTTGCTCTTGAACTCCCTTAATCTCTTGTTCTCTCTGCCCTTTGATCTCTTCTAGTTGCCAAAAAAGCTTCAGAATCTTGTTCTCTAGCTTCTAGATGCTTGACTGATTGTGTTTTCATGTTTCCCTTATGTCCTTTTATATAGAGAAGGCCTATAAGCCCATAAAAACTCGATAAGTTATGCAAATTGACCTTGAAATACATTAAAACACAAATATATGTAAAATCCAACAGGAATAATCAATGAAATGCATACTTTTACACAATTTAGAGTTTAAATGTGAGTATTTTATTAGTATAAAATAGACGTATCAAATCCCCCACATTTGAACCCTTACTTGTCCTCAAGCAAAACTAAAATTGTGCTACTTTCAAAATCAATTTTCTAAGTTATTATCTAGATTCATGAGACTTGCTCTCCTTTAATAATGATAGTCCATCATGAATATAAGCAAGAGAATACTCAACAGATTAAAAATTAGGTTTAATATTAATCCGCTCATTGTTCCCATTTATCCATGAGACTTCTTGTTATTGTTGCTCTAAACTCCCTCCCTCAAGATTGGTTGCAGGATTAATTTGATTATGATGAAAACAAGCTAGGAGCATATGCAAGGTGCTCCAAAGAACACTTCAAGTATCACCTGCAAATAAGGGGAATCCCAGTTCCTTTATCTTTTATTTTATTCCTTGCAATATTAAGGACAATGTTGAATCTAACTGTGGGAGGGAAGTTTATTAGTGGTCTTATTTGACTTGTTCTAAAGAATTATGCTGAAGTGCAAAAATTTGAAAATTCTTTCAAAATTTGGATTTATTTGGCTTATCTTCCTAAGCTAGTGATTTTGTCTGTCACCGTAGGATACTCAATTTTGTGCTTAATGAGGTAAGGTAGTTACTTTGCAAGTCAGGAACACGTGTCTAGTTGGAGAATTATACATTTATTTCTAAACGTGGGTATTTTTATAATGTGAAGTGTGGAGTATGGCTTGCTACTAAGATTATTATAATATCACCCCCTCAAGTATCAACATGCTAGGCCTAAGCTATGGCAAAGATACCAAGAAGCTAAGAGGATGGAGGAGAAGCATGGTGATTGTGCAAATTGTGACAATTGTGAAGTGTCATTTTGGCCATATGTATTAAATCATTATGTATTAAATCATGTAAAATGTTATGACCCTGTAATTTAGCATGGTTATGATTCCTTGTGCCTTACATGATGTTTAGTATGGAATGGAAACATGTTTTGATGATATAGTAGGCATGTGCAATTAATTTTGCTAAGAGATGCCTATTATTATCCAAGATGACCAACCATGAAAGAAATAGGACAAATCTGTTTGAAATAGAGAACCTAGTATAAATGTTATATATTATTTGAAAACACATAAAGTAAGCTTTTCAACAAGCTAAAGACCAATTAAAATGGGCATGTACATGATTTATAGTGTATTTTTGAATTTAAGGGTCAAAACTAGACTATAAGGTGAAAACTGTCAATTTTACTAAAAGTATCACTCAATTTAAAAGGCAAGATATATGCACGATGTTCAAGTTCAACAGCAAGATGACAAGATTTATCATAAGCAAATCTATATAACAAACCCCTCATTTAAGCAGCTAAATCAACCAATCAAACAATAAGAGAACAATATGGCACATTTCAAAATATTAACATAGCAAGATAACAATAAAGTGCAAGAATGGAACTTAGCTAACTTTGATGATATTCCTTAGCTTTCCTTTTTGAACCAAAGCTTCCCCTAGCTTTCTTGAGCTTCCTCAAGTCCCTAAACATCATCAAAGATTTGCTCAAGCCATTAGAACAAGTAACTACTTCATAAAGTCTCATTTAAAACCCTAAAGACTCAATTCTTTATCTTAAACTTAATTTTTGAACCAATGCTTGTTTTTAAAACTCTTCATCATGGGAAACTCATTTTTGCCATCAAATTAATAAAATTCCAACCTTAAGATATTAAAATGATTTGGCCAAAAATCTGCCATCTTAGGAAAATATGGATTTTCCAACTACTTGCTTTAAAAATTTCCTAACTTGCTTTACTTTGCAAAAACTCAAGGTTTTTCATCATTTTATGGTTCCAAAACCACCTTCCCTCTCTTAGAACAAGCTTTGGCCTAAAACAACAGCAAGTGGAGGAGGATAAAATTCAAGGAAACCAACTCATACTACTCAAAAACTATGCTAGAAGTCATTAAGATCATAAACTAGCAACTTACCGATTTTTCCTTGATTGTTCTTTTTCCTTTTCTCTCTTCCTCTTTCTCTCACGTTGCTTCCTTTCTTTTTTGACTAACTAGAAGCTCCTCCCTCTATTTTCCAAGTGTTTAGACATGCAAGACAAGAGGGAATATATATAAACAACTAACTTTTTACTAATTAGGTTGATTAAGCAAGCTTAGCCATTAAGTTTGGTTAATTGGAATCTTAACCATTAAGTTTCCAATTTTATCACATGTGAACTGACATGTCGCACCATTCAAGGAGGATGCTTCTCCAAAATACTACATATTTTTCCCAATTCAGTAATACCCTGTATTGGTTACTTTACACTTGGACCAGTAAAGTTATCTTTTGCAGTATAAACTCATTTTATGAGTACATGATTGAAATAAACTTGTATCTAGAATTACTTTATTATCCCATCTCTGAAATGCTCCTTTTACAGTGTCTAGTAGCTTTTCTTTTTACCTTTTTAGCTTTTGTAGAATAAGAAGCAGCTTTATCGGTAAAAAGTTACTTTTTAACCTTCGGCAATGATTATTTCTTTATCCTTAAAGATTAACCTTTAGTGTCATATACCATTGGACTCACCTCGTTGAGAGCTTTGTTTTGACAATAATTTTATCTATTTACAAAATTACCCCTAATCTAGGGTAAAATTATAATTTTTAATTCCTTCGAGTTATTAGCTGTAATGTCCCGAAGAACTTTTACACTTAATCTCCCACGTGATATTGACCAAATTAAATTTTAACAATTTCTAGGTTTTAAAACATAATTTCTCATTTTTCATTCATATAGGAAAAATCGCTTCTTTGCCCTATTTAACGTAAAATGATGCCTGTCTGTTTTCATGAACTCCTTATACATTTTTAGTTATTTAGCTTTTAGGGATGTTACATGGTGCATATCTCCGGACTATACCATCAAAACATCTCCTGAAAAAGTAACGGGTCATCCCATATATAATGCTTCACCTTAGCTAGAGATCTCTTCATTTGTTAGGAATTGAGATCCTTAGGAATAATACTTGCAGCTAGGAAAATTTGTATAGTCAATAAACCAATGAATAAATAAAGCAGACACAACCATCAACCTTTCATCCAAGAGCTCTTCATTAATAGGAAATTTATTATTTTTGGGCAAATGCTCAAGGTGGGACAAGTAATCAGCAACTAGATTTTCAGTGCCCTTTTTATCTCTAATTTCAACATCAAATTCTTACAATGAGAGAACTCATCTTATCAACTTTGACTTGACATCCTTTTTACTCTTGAGGTACTTCAAAGCTCCATGGTTAGTGCACATAATGATTTTAGACATAGAAAGGTAAGACCTAAAGTTACCTAAAGCATGAATCATAGATAAAAACTCATTTTTAGTGGTCATATAATGAATTTGTGTGTTATCCAAGACCCTGCTTGTATAATAAATGACATACAAATTTTTACTTTTTCTCTGTTGTAAAATAGCACTAATTGCAAAATCACTTATATCAAACATAAGCTCAAAAGGTAAAGTCCAATCGGGGGGAACAACAATAAGGGCAGAAGTCAAAGCCTTTTTCAAATGATTAAAGGCATTTTGACAATCATCATCAAAATTAAAAGGGACATCCTGGGTAAGCAAATTAGTTAAAGGTCTAACAATCTTAGCAAAATCCTTAATGAACCTTCTATAAAACCCCACATGGCTTAGAAAACTTCTTACACCTTAACAAAATTGGGAGGAGGTAAATTTTCAATTACTTCAATTTTTGTACTGTCAACCACAATCCCTTTAGCTAAAACTTTATGTCCAAAAACAATGGCCTTAGTTATCGTAAAGTGGTACTTTTCCTAGTTAAGCACCAAATTAGTGTGTTCATATCTTTGCAAAACTTAAGATTAGATAAACAAATATCACAAGAATCATAAAAAATTGAAGAATCATCCATAAAGATCTCAATGATATCTTCTACCATATCATAAAATATTGCCATTATGCATCTTTGGAGAGTGGTAGGAACATTGCATAACCCAAAAGGCATTCTACGGCAAGCGAAGGCACCATATGGGCATTTGAAAGTTGTATTTTCCTGGTTTGTAGGTGCAATGGGGATTTGAAAGTATCCCAAATAACCATTAGAAAACAATATTATTCATGTCCAGTTATCCTTTCTAACATAGTATCCACAAAGGGAAGAGGGATGTGATCTTTATGCGTTACTTCATTCAACTTTCTATAATCAATTCACATGTGCCACCCTATGATTGTCCTTATTGGAATGAACTCATTCTTTTCATTCAACACCACAGTCATGCCTCCCTTCTTTGGAACTATTGCATAGGACCTACCCAAGGACTGTTAGAAATAGGATAAATAATACTTGCATCAATAAGCTTTAATACTTCAGCTCTCATAACTTCGTTCATGTGCGGATTAAGCCTCCATTGACTTTACACCTTTAGAGTGTGATTTTCTTCCAATAATATACTATGCATATAGATAAAGGGACTAATACCCTTTATGTCAGAAAAAGACAACTCAATTGCTAGCTTATGCTTTCTCAAAACTTGCAACAATTTTTCTTCCTATTCAAAATTCAATTTAGCATCAACTATAACAGAAAAAATATTAAAATCACCCTAGAAAGCATATTTCAAATGGGAAGGAAGTTGTTTAAGTTCAGGTTTTGGTGGTGACTCTTTAAAAGAGGGAGGTAATGGGGTATCTTGTCCTAGATTTTTAAATTGTTTAGTGTGTAGTATATAACTCATACCTACAAGTCTCATAACAACATTAATGAAATTTACCTCTACTTCCTTTTCATTTAAATTTAATGCAATGCATACTTCGAAAGGATCTTCACAAAAATGCTTATCAAAATATTTCTGAGCAATTGTATCGATGACATCAACACTAAAACAAAACTCTTCAAATACAAAAAAATTAATAGTCTTAGCAAATTGGAATTCGTCCCTCTTATTACCTACTCTAAAAATTAATTTTCCAGTTGGAACATTAATTGAAGCACTAGCAGTTAACAAGAATGGTCTTTCAAGAAGGAGAGATACATTGATATCATCCTCTAGATCAAGTACTACAAAATCAATGGGAATAATTAATTTATCTACTTTAACAAGCACATCCTCAACTACTCATCTTAGGTACTTAACTGACCTATCAGCAAAGTTGAGAGTCATATTTGAGAGCTTCATATTAGTTATCCCAAGCATCCTATAAATGGAATAAGGTATCAAATTAATATATGCACCCAAATCACATAAACAATTTTTAATAGTTTCAAAACAAGGTATAGAGAAATTCCCTAGATCTTTGAGCTTGGGTAGGAGCTTGTTCTGCAATATCGCACTGCATTCCTCGTTCAATTGCATAGTAGCATACTCCTTAAGCCTCTTTTTGTTGGACATGACCCCCTTGAGGAATTTGGCATAAGATGGCATTTTTGCTAAAGCCTCAGTGAATATTGATATGATCTTCTTGAATATATCTAGAAATCTCTGGTAGTTAGCATCTTACCTTTTCTTTTGAAGCTTTTGAGATAAAGAATAGAGGGCACATATGGCTTCACATCAGTGGAAGAAGATTGCATTGGAATATCGCCATTAGCTTTTGGAGTCTCCGTACTTTCCTCAACTTTAACTTCTTCATCACTCTCAATTTTATTTTTATTCATATTTTTCTTCACCTCTTCATTCAACTCTTTGCCACTTTTGAGAGTAATTGTTATAACTCCTTCGTTTGGATTGACTTCAGTGTTGCTAGGAAATTGGCCTTGAACATTTTCAGTCACCATATTTCTTAGATCACCCATCTATGTCTCCAAGTTACTAATGGCAGCTTGTGTAGCAGTATTAGTAGTAGTCTGGCTAACCATAAATTGCTCCAAAGTTTTGTTGATTTGCTCAATATTTTTATTGCTATCCAGTTGACTAGTTGCAAGTTTAGTGACTAAGTCTTCCAAGTTAGACTTTTTCTCCTCAATGGGCACAGATTGAATATTAGCTGGTAGTGCTTTCTGCTGGAACCCTGGTGAAAGATTAGGCCTCTGTCCGCCTTGATTTTTCCAAGAGAAGTTTGGATGATTTCTCCACTCTAGATTGTAATTATTAGAAAAAGGATTGTTTTTCCTTTGCATAATCTGTAGATGCTCAGCATTAGAACTCTTATAATTGACTCCAATGTCTCCTATAATCATATGCACACATGTATTAGTAGTATGATCCGAATCGTCATATGCAGAGCATAACTCTTTAAGAAGATTAAAAGTATTGCTCTGTTGTTGGAAAATGAGGTCAATGCATTAACTTATCTTCTCTAATAATGCAGATACATTAGGACAAGAGTTAATTTCATTTATAGTACTCTCCTGCCTTATACTCCTTTTGCCTAGCCTGAGTTGCCACTTGTTCATAAATATTCATCATTTCATTAGCTGTTAGATTACCATCACTTGCAGCAATGTCCACTAAAGACTAGGATGTAGAACACAAAGCATTATAAAATAGCTTGGCAACCATCATATCATTAAAGCCATGCTATGGGCACTCATGTAAGTAATCCATAAATCAATCACATGCTTCATAAAAAGGCTCACCCTCCATTTGTGAAAGGGGATATATTTTATCCCTCAAATCTACAGTCCTCTGAGGGTAGTAAAACTTAGCAATGAATACATCGTAGATCTCTCTCTATGATGTCAACAAATTCTCATTATATTTAGGATCTATTGGTAAGCATTATCCTTTAAGCAAATGTTAGAGCTCCACATTTTAAGTTCCTCTGAAGTCAGACTATTTAGAGGAAGTTAGTCAATCTTCTTATAGAAGTCCTTGAGAAACCCCAATGTGTCTTCACCTGTTCACCCATGAAGTTGTGGCAATGAGTTTAAGTGAGTTGTCTTAAACTTGTAATTTTTTGCACTATTAGGTAGAATGATGCATGATGGATTGCCATAAACTACAGGCTAATCAGCATCCCTCCAAAGTGGATTAGTTTGAACTCGAGTAGGCACTACTTCATTAGCCATCTCGTGCCTTCTACTAGCTCGATTGTCCTTGCAAGTATGTTCAATTTCAGGATTAATGGTAATCAATCAGAAGTACTATTAAGACTTTTGGATCTTAATAACACCAAAATGAAGAAGTGAAGAAAAGAGAAAATTATTTTATTTTATTTTTTAAATTTTTTTAAAGGACTAATAAATCTATTGACCTCCTCAACAATGGTACATAAAACTTGATCAAGTCCTGCAAGTATATAGGGTCGATCATAGTAATAAATAACCCAGAGCATTTCAGAGTCATACCCAAGGAAGGTTATGGAATGTATTAGTCCGCAAATTTTTAATCTCAAAAGCAAATAGTGATTGAATTGAGAAAATCAATTTAAAAAGGAAGAAAATAGCAAACAAAAAAAAAGTCTAAGTTTAATTCAGTCATTAGAAGTGTTAGGGGATCATGGTTCACCTATTAGGATAACTTAATTCACTTTCTTGATTAGACTCTATGCAATTATAGTGATAGTTGCTTCTATTATGTCTTAATCACCTCTTAGCGTATTAGTCTGTGTTTAATTAGAGTTGAATTTGCTTTTGCGCAGCCTAATCATCTTACCAAACTATGAAACTACAACCAAAGTCACTGTAAATTCCTAGATCTATCTCTAATCTAGTTATCTATATCTATTTTCCTAAGTCTAGGCTTGCTCTTTTCGTCTCAGTTCTTGAAATTCACCCATAGATTAGATTTTATAGTGGTCAATCACAAAATCAATATTAAAACAAGGAAGATAAATATAATTATAAAAATCAAATATATATATATTTAAAGTTCAAGTGCCAAAGTCATAATTAAAATTACAGAATTGAATTAATCCTAATCAGGCTATATCCCTACCCCTGACTAGGAATTTAGCAACCCATAAACTTCATCATCTCAATACAGATAAGATCCCATATCATAAAGTAAAAACTACAAAAGAGAAAGGTGGAAAAGAAAAAACTCGAAAGTTGCTCCTAATCTCCCTTAATCTCTTACTCTCTCTGCCCTTTGATCTATTCTAGTTGCCCAAAAAATTTTAGAATTGTGTTCTTTGGCTTCTAAATTCTTGACTGATTGTGTTTTAATGCTTCACTCACATCCTTTTATGTAGAGAAAGTCTATAAGGCCAAAAAAGCCTGATAAGTCAAGTAAATTGCCATGAAACACATCAAAACACAAATATATGTAAAATCCAACTAGAATAATCAATTAGACCCATACTTTTACACAATTTAGAACATAAATGTGAGTATCTTATTAGCATAAAATAAATACATCAATACTGGTAGAGGTCAACAGAATCACTAAAGGAAGCATAAATCATAGAAGTTTCATGTCTACTACTAGAGTTAATATTAAGAGAGCTACTTATGAAGATAGAGAATCAAGTAGAAGAATGAAGAAGCCCTGGAATAGTTCCAACAAAAGAGGAAGAAGAGGTGGTAGGAGAGGAGGAAGAACCGTAGAGAGGAAAGCTAGAGAAGCTCCAGTATGTGATCAGTGTGGGAAAGCTCATGGCGAAAGACCATGTTTAACTAGACAAAACATATGCTTCCAATGTGATAAGGTCGGGCACTTTGCTAGGATTACAGAGTGGAGATGGCTCATACTAGACCCCAAGCATAGGGAAGGGTCTTTACTCTCACGTAGCATAAGGCCCGACAGTCACCTGATCTAATAGAAGGTATGATTAAAGTTAATGATTATCTTGTACATGTCTTGTTTGATTCAGGTGCTAGTCATTCATTCATATCTTATAAGAGTGCTAAAGGGTTAGGTCTGAATATTACTGTGTTACCATATGACCTACATGTTTCCACCTCTATTGGTAACTAAGCCATCATATCCCATGTTTTCCTGAATTGCATTGTTCAATATGAACATTGTTGTACTCACTAGATCCTATATGTATGCCATTGTAGATATAAATATCATAATAAGCATGAATTGGCTTTCTGCAAATAACATTCTCCTCGACTGTAAGAACAAAGCTTTAATCCCGCCTACTACAGAAAGTTTCCTAAATACTGAGGCTAAGTTAAATTTCATATCAACTACTTCAGCTGAAAGATGCTTGGGAAGAGGATATCAAGCCTATTTAGTATTCTTCTCAGTGAATGTTCAAATAGATGAGGGGATTGAAAAGATACCATTAGGTTTAATATAATATAAGTTTTGATGGTAACAAAGGTATAGTAATAAGGAACAAATGCATCATATTTGTCAAACATATACGTTATTCCTAAAAGATGTAAAAAGTACATTAACATGTTTTTAATTATGTTTATAATGCATATATCATGTTGTGTACTATGCTGTTATGTTTTATAATAAAAGTTAGATATATAAATTAGACTAACTACTTGGTTTGTAAGTGTAATACATTAAATGCAGGATTGTCCAAGTAGGAAGGTGAGCCTTAGAATAAAGAAAGGGAAATCAACATCATGTCTCACTGAAAGAAGAAGAAGAGAAAGGATGCTCCAAATTATTGAAGATCAGAAGGGAGCATGCCAAGAATAGAATGACCAAGTGAAAGAGGAGCTTAATCTTTGAAAATCTAGCTATTAAGTATATTTTGTTTTCACTTAGGTCTTGAGGTGGTTTTAATCTTTGAAATTTACTTAATCTTATTACCATATGTTTTGAATGAGTTAGGTTAAGTAAATCTGATGTTAACATGTGTTAGAATTAAGAAACATTGGTTAACAGATGAATTTTGTATTTGACTCATGTTTATTTTGTGCAAATTTCAAACTTTTCTTAGTGAAATTCAAAGTTCAAAGGTTTTATCTCTGATACACGAATTTCAGTTGTGAAATTTAAATTTTAGCCTAAGCATTATTAGTGAAAATGTGTAAAATTTGCATATAGTTTAGTCAAAATTCAAATATTAGTGAAGCTCAATGTGAGTTCACTGTCACTACTTTTGATAGATGAATTTTGGACTTGAAAGTGTGAATTTCAAAATGAGAACTGGTAAGTCTTGTTAGAACATTCCTCTGACAAACGAACTGTACATTTGAACTTTGAATAGAGAAATTTTGTATTATGTTGAATGGGCCTCTAACAGATGAATTTTAGCTTCTGAAATTCGAATATCGATGTGCACTATGAAAACTTGATACATTAAATTCAAATATAACAGGCACATTTCCAATAAGAAAATTCACATGAACTAACATAGGGCATCTTTTGTGAACTCAAAATTCAAATATCACTTTGTAACAGACGAATTTCAAGGTTCAACATTAAATACATAATTATGCTAACTTTGTGAAATTCATCTATTGAGCCTTAAAATTCAAAATTTGGCATGTCAAATGCATTTAATGTGGTAAGTTAACGGCTCTTTTTGCATAGTAATGACTAGAACTTGTATCTAATGGGAAGATCTTACATGAAACATCTAGTTAAGCCAGAAATCTATAAATATAATCTTATTTGAACTTATAGTAAAAAAAATTGAGTTTGTGCCAAAATGCTACTACAATTTATAAAATATTTCTGTATCAATATTTATAGTTAAATCCACCTTATTAGAGTGAGCTTTTAATGTATTATCTACTTTAAAAGGGTGTTTCAATTCTATATTTATTATTTTCTACTATTTTCTAGGTAAATCTTAGTGTGGGGATAACACTAAAGGCAATACACATCTTGTAAGGGTGTGGGGAGAAAGGCTTCAATAGTACCTGCTAAAACTTGTGGGATGTACTAAGGTTTCACAAGTATCTAGATCAAACTTGTGTGATATAGTGAAAAATCTCAAGTGGTAGCTTGAAGACTGGATGTAGGCTAAGTGGTTTGGGTTGAACCAGTATAAATTCTAGTGTATTATTCTTCATCTCCTCAGTTTATCTATCTACTTCATCATACTCCGTTCATCCCTATTCTGCTTCAATAACTAGTGAAATTGGGTTGCACATAAAAAAGGGGTAAAAATCTTACATCACCTAAAGCACCCCCTTCTTAGGTGACCAACTAAACCTTACAGATACTAGTGGTAAGGGAATTCCCAGAAGTGTTCCCAAAGGATTTTAAAGACTTACCACCTAAGAGAGAGGTTGAATTTGCCATAGACTTACTGCTAGGAATGGGAACAATATCTAAAGCACCATACAGAATGGCCCTACTTGAGTTGGCAAAGTTAAAGAAACAAATAGAAGAGCTACCGGAAAAGGGTTTTATTAGATCGAGTGTTTCTCCATGGGTTGCTCTAATATTATTTGTAAAGAAGAAAGATAGGAGCCTTCGACTATGTATTGATTATAGGGAACTAAATAAAGTTATAATTAAAAAATAAACACCCATTACCCAGAATTGATGGTCTACTAGATCAATTTGCTGGTGGCACTATGTTTTTGAAAATTGATTTATGATCTACGTATCATTAATTACGGCTAAAGGCAAATGATGTTCCCAAAATTGCTTTTTGAACTCACTATGGGCACTAAGGTAAGGGGAAAATGGTGTTTTTATAAAAGAAGAGAAAGAAAATAATATTTTATTACTCCAGTACAAGCTAGAAGTACAAGTGATACATGTTATGTAGGACGGAGAGGAAAAAATACAAGTTCGGTAAAAGGTTTAAAATGAATAGTAACTATCGAGGGACGTGAATAGTTAAGAGTCAGAAGGGCAGACCTTACCATGAAAGTATTAGATAAAAAGATAAATTTCATGATTTTCAAAACTCCTAGAGATAGAGAGATTGATTCAAAGGAAGTTATAATCTTGGAAGATAGTTGACCAAGTGAAGAAAGGACATGAAGCTTGGTAACACATGTAAAATTATTTGTATTTCCATCCTTGTCTTAGATTTGAGGTGGAAGAGCTTTAAACTCACTTAATTTTATTACCTGCAATTTTGAATAGGCATATATTTTATATTTTTGGTAGCAAGCTCAATGTTTTTAAACATGTTCTGTTAACAAAACTACTGGTTCTAACAAGCTTAAGTGGATTTTCTAACAACCATTTTGTTTATGACTTTTTTCTGCATCTGGTAAAGTGTTTGTCCTACCAAGGTCCCTAGGTTGTCATGAAATAGTGGATTTTCACAATGTTGTGTTCACTGTCTTACAACTTGTTAAGACAATATACCCAAGTTGTCACGATAAGACTTTAAAAAGGGAAAGGAAGCCTCTTAGGTTCAACTTAATTTCCTAATAGGCCCCAAGGTTGTCATGAAATCATGGCTCTCTAGAAAGCAGCCTAACCTTCCTTTAGTCAACTTGTTATGACAAAACCCTTAGCATGTCTTACCAAGGTGGATTTTCAAAATCCAGTTTTGATGGATTTAAGCTTGTCATAGCAAGGAGTAACATCCTATAAAGCATATCATCGGAAGGAGTAACATCCTATAAAGCATGTCATAGCAAGGAGTAACATCCTATAAAGTTTGAACTTTAGCTTCTAGGTTTCCTTGGGTTGACTACTTATTCTGACAACTATGGCATGTTGTCATGAAATCGTGGTTGAGCTTTGCTTCTTCAACTTAAAATAGTGCTTGATTTCCTGACATGGTGCCTACCTTGTCATGACAACCTGATTCAACATTAAGAAATTATCTGACGACTAGTTTGCTTGTCCTACCAACCCATCTAGCTTGTCCTACTAAGCTCTGATAAGCTTTAAATGCAGTAGGTGAACAATAAAACAAGCTTAGTAATAGCTAGTTAATGTCTCTAATGGTTAGATTTCCCTGAAATACATATATATATAACCACATTTAAGGTGGTGGATAACTACATTAAGTGAGATTACGTCCAAACTATGTTGAAATCTTTATTGCCCTTATATAAAGCCCTACCAAACCTCTTAGGGAGTCATTATTGCTTATCATAGTTTTCTCTATTCCTAAAGAGAGACACTTTTGGTTGTAATCATTATTTCTACATTAGGTAGAAGAGTCTTAGTGTGGGAAACACTAAGAGAGTTTGTAAATATACTTGTTAGGTATGAGAAGTTAGAATGATTAGCTTTAGTTTGAGCTAGTAGTTGTACTACAGTTTTTGCAAGGACCCATTCAAATCTTATAAGTATAGTGGACAAATCTCAAGTAGGAGCTTGAGGGCTACACATAAGCCAAGTGGAGAGGCTGAACTAGGATAAATACTTATATTTGATTCTCTCTTCCCTAACACTTTTCACTTTTGCAACTATGCTATGTTTTTGTGTTCTTGTACTGTTATATTGTTTTGCTCCCTTGTGCAAAAAATTTAAGAGCCCAATTTAATCCTTTTTGGGTATTCCAGCTACACTTTCAATTGGTATTAGAGCAAGGGCTCTTAAAAAGGATCTAATAATCTAAGAGTATAGCAATGGCTGGACTTGAAGACTCTATTTTACCTGTTGGACGCAACATCAATAAGCCTCGTAGATTTAGTGGTTAAAATTTTACTTACTAGAAGATGAAGATGTAATTATATCGTGAGGCATTGGATTATGATGCCTAGGAAGTTACTAAGATTAGAGATTTCAAACCAAAGCATGTGGTAAAAGAAGTTGAAGAAGATAAACTAAGAGTAGAATGGAGTAAAGATGTGATGAAAATAGTGATGCAGAACAGAAAAGTGAAGCAAGTCATCATGTGTGCTCCTAGTGAAAATGAATAGTTCAGAATCTGCAATTGGATACTACTATTTTTGGAATTTAGGCATCATGTCAAATTGTTTTTTCATCTTTTTGGAATTCCTACATATAGAGAGAGTTATTATATTGGGCACTGTGCTAAGAATTGATGCTTTTAACAATGCATTACAGCAGGAGAGATGATCCATGGAAGAGGACATTGGTGGTTCCATATGTACTCTCTTTTTTCCTTAGTAGGTGAAAAGATATTGGGTGAAATTTGACTATGCATTGAATTGGATGGGATTATGGGAAAGCATTCCTTGAGTATATTTGTAATTGTACCATCAAACTTTAATGTAATTGCCTTGATTGAAATTGAGTTGTAAATGAATAGATATGATGTATGATTTTAATTTAATATATGTTTTTTTGTCAATGGTTTAGAGTTACATATATGTATAATTGTAATTTTTTTTTTAAAATGGTGGCTTTTGGCTTTTTAAAAAAAGCAAATAAAAGCTAGTATTTTGAAAAAAAGAGAGAGAGAGAGAGAGACAAACGCCAACTAAAGTCTACTTTAGTTGGCGTTTGCAGAAGAAACGCCAAGTGATATGGTCATTTTAGTTGGCATTTGTAGAAGAACACCAATTAATGTTGTCACTTTAGTTGACATTTGTTTAGTTGGTTTTTGTGTAAGAAACGTCAACTAAAGTGGAGACTTTGTTTGGCATTTGTATCACAAATGCCAACTAAAGACAACTTTAGCTGGCATTTGTAAAATGCCAAATAAAATCTTATTTTTATCAGCGCTGGAATAATTGCCATTTTTGAAATGCCAATAAAAGTAAAAAATAAATGCTAATTATTCCTTTTTTTGGTATAGTGTGGGCTGTAACTTGATTCAAATGATTGGTGTTAGATTAGCTGGTCACCCAAGAGGGGGGTGAATTGGGTAATGCAAGATTTTTGCTCTTTTTGGATCACAACCCAATTTCACCGAGTGGAGCAAAATAGGGATAAAAAGAGAGAGTTGTGTGCAGCAACTGAATAGATAAGATGAAGAACAATATATAACAATTTATATTGGTTTAGCCCAACCACTTGGCCTACATCCGTCCCCAAACCACCACTTGGGATTTTTCACTATATTCCACAAGTTTGATCTGGACACCTGTGAAGTCTCAGTACATCCCACAAGTTTCAGTAGGCATTTGTGAAGCCACTTTCCCCACACCCTTACAAGATGTGTAAATCTCTTAGTGTTTCCTCACACTAAGATTCTACCCAGAATATGTAGAAAGAAATGTTTACAAAATGAAAACTCTCTTGATGAGTAGATAATACATTAAAAGCTCACTCTATTGAGGTGAGTTTTTCAAACAATGCTGAGATAGAAAGATTTTACAAATTGTTGCAGCATTTTAACATAAACTCTCTTAGGATTGTTACCCGTAAGTTCAAACGATGTTCTATTTATAGATTTGTAGTGTAACTAGACGTTAGACACAAGATTTAGCCATTAAAGATGTTACCCAATTGTTACTCTGTAAAACTAGCTATTGACTAGCCACATTTAATGCGTTGACATGACTTCAAATGAATTTTACACTTTCCACTAACTATGCTTGACTTGAAATTCAAATTTCAACACTTGAAATTTGTTTGTCAGAGGTGATATCTCTAGAACTTTGAATTTCAGTCAGCAAAGTTCAAATTTTCAACAAAATACATAAGCATTAACTTCAAATTTGTCTTTCAGTCAGTGTTTTTCAACTTTAACATATGCTAACATTAGATTTACTTGATCTAAATCATTTAAAACATATGGTAATAAGATTAATCCCACCTCACGACCTAAGTGGAAACAAAATATACCTAGTGACTAGGTCTTCAAATGTTGAGTTCCACTTCCACTTGGCCATTTCCTTCTTGGTATGCTTCCTTCTGATCTTCAATTTTTAGAGCATCCTTTCTCTTCTTATTTCTTGAGTGAGGCATGATATTGATTTCCATTTCTATATTCTAATGCTCGCTCTTTTTTACTTAGACCATCCTACATTTAATATATTACACTTACAAACCAAGTAGTTAGTCCAGTTTATATATCCAACTTATATTATTTATTGTAAAAGTACAGTGGATATATTTGCGCATAGCATGATATATACATTATAACCATAATTAAATACATGCTAATACACATTTTACTTCTTTAAGAAACATTATATATATCATATACATGTGATGCATTTGTTCCTTATTACTCTATATTTGTCATAATCAAAACTTATGTTATACTAAACCTTACAATCTCCCCCTTTTTGATGATGACAAATCACTAGTGTAAAATTTACTTAATAAATGATTAACACATATAATGCAATTTAATTTAGATAATTCCAGATTAAGTATATGCACATTTTTCACACAACTTCTCCCCCTGTTTGACATCAACAAAAAGGTTTGAAGAATAATAAATATTTCTTCTCCCCTTATTTGTAAGGTTATATCAGTAAGCATAGATGTCTAGGGTGTTTCAAGCACACATAAAAACATAGATTGAAATGTAAATCATCATAAGAACTTATTATACACTGCATGTTCAGACTACGTCAAATTTTACTGATATTAAAATTGATACCCATTATTATCAATCATCTTCAAAATTGATACTAATTGTTGGTGATATTCAAAACTAATATTAGTTGCTGCTTGAAACTATTATGATACCAAATGTTATGATGCTTCTTGTTAAGATGATTATGATATGCACACATTACAAGAGGTATCTCAGAGTTATAGAGTTGTTGCCTTCTTCCTTTAGGATCAAGGAGTGATGTTGAGGCATTATTTGCTTCTCTTAGCAAGTTAGGATCAAGCAACAGAACTCTTTATAATAAAATGAGGTGAGCTAAAGCATAAGCAAATTAATTTCAAAAAATGCTCCCCCTCAGCCTATGCATTTCATAAAGATAAAATCAAGAAAGCATAATGCATCAAATGAGCATGTTCATTCAATTAGTACATGGTGTAGGCATTATGATTCAAGTTTTCCTTTTTAAAATTAGAAAGACGTTTTTTTTTAAAAAACCTTTATATGAAAATTTACAAGCTCCCCCTAAGCATGAGCGTTTATTCAAATATGTTTGCTTTTCAAATCATGGCTTAAATCAAAATCAATATACATGGGGAATTTTAAAAAGCACATAAGTTTGGTTATACAAATAAAGAAATAGACTTGTGCAATTATTAAACTTTACAATAAGCACCATCATATTCAAATAATTCATCATTTGAACAAGGACCATACTTTATTTTAACACCCTCAAATAACAGCACCAACCAAGCATACATATATATAGATATGAAAATTTGTTAAACACTTACAAACTAGCTTGGTTAATAGCTAATTTCTTCCCTTTTCAGTATGATTCCAATTGAGCACATCAGATACTTCATCTTTATAAGGCTTTCACCATTTAGCCCAGAGAAAGGAAAATCCTTTTTCTTTCTTTGGTACCCTTTCTGACTTGGGTCCACTAAAGGTTAGTTTGAATATATAGGACCAAAGTTCAATCTTACCCAATTATATATATATATATATATAATGCAATAATTGAAAAGGGTAAGGATCAAAGGTTACCAAAGATTATTTTCTTGTTATTCTTGGCTTGTATGCATTGTAGTATTCCCCATATCTTCTTTTTGCATATAGGTCAATGCCTCTTGAATTTCTTCTCTTTCTCTTCTCAAGGTAAGTAGTATGGTTTCCATTTGAGTTGCTTCCTTGGGATGAGTGAGAGAATTGCTTCTAGTGCTTCTCCATGTGATTTGCGGTTGCAGTTTTGGAGTTTTGAGAAGCTTTCCTTTTCAGCATCCTCTTTCTTGCACCATGTATTCTTTCTCCTTGGATTGGTTCTGTATACATGAAACACTAGAAGAGTATTTTGGTACCCACTTGTTTCTGGGTCTAAGAGGGTTAGTAGTATTCTTTGAAACTCATTTCATGCTTTTACTCAAACCATTTTTCCTTATGCTGCACAGATAAGCAATATGACCATTTTTTACCACAATATGTGCATGATGGTGAGCTAGGCAATATATTAGGCACAAAGAACTTCGAACAGGATTTATTTTTCCCTTTGGACTCACTCCTATAGCCAGCACCCAACTTGTCAAACTTAGAATTCTGTTTGCCAAGTGAAATATTCAACTTATCCTTTTCTTGGGTGAAATTGGCTATTACTCCAGTTAATTCCTCTTTTTCTTTATTTAATATATCACATGTAACACAAGAGGAAGTGTGTGTGTGGGTTTCACAAATATCTTCTAAATCATTTATCTTCTGTTTAAGTGTTTCCTTTTCAGTCCTTTCAAATTGCAATTCATTTTCTAAGGAAATCACTTTCTTTTTATTGAGTGCAAGTTCTTTAGCTAATCTAATCAGTTCATCATGCGTTTCATTGTAAGCAACTTGCAACTCATTAATAGAGAATTCAGAATCTGATTCAGAGTTAGAATTTGATACCTCATCATTAGATAGTGCCATCAAGCATGGATATGTATTCTCATCATCTTCATCTGAACTATTGCCCTAGATTGCAGAGGTAAATGCCACTTTAGCTTTTTCACTTTTCTTTTCTGCATATCTTCCTCCTTGCCTCTTTGACTAGTACTTCAGCTTATTTGCATGGTAGGAATGCTTTTGTTCCTGAAGCTCCTTCTTTTTTATTTTGAGGAATTTGCCAAATCTGATGGTCAACTCTTTTAGCTTATCCTCCTCATCATCACTGCTACTATCATCACTTTCATCATCAGTATCATCATCTTTTGAACTCTGTGATGTAGTGGCTTTGAACATCAGCATTTTTCCTTTGTTTTGTTGCTCCCACAGAAGGTCTAGTCTCCCTTCATGTTCAGCAAGGCTTCCAAACAATGCAGTGACAGATTAATATGATTCTCCTCTTATTTCTTCAATAGCTGTCACTTTTGGTTGCCATTCTTTGGGTAGAGCTCTTAGTATTTTACATACTTGCTGTAACACCCTACCTCCTGACACCTCCAGACTTGACCAAAAACATCAAAATTCAACCAAACACAACCCTGACATCTCAAAATAACTCTCCAAAACTTCAGAACAGTGGAAACAAATCCCAAAAAACTAAAAACTGGGTTGGGGCCGAGGCTGCCACAGTAACGCTGCGGCTCCGACCTCCCCTGTTTATCTATCGCTTCTGGACATTGTGGTGTCACGGCCTGCTACCCTGCGCCGCGGCACCCCCTGCTGGTTTTCTATACTAGCAACTTCCACATTCTAGGGTGAACTTTCGACATGCATAACTTCATACTCCAACCTCTGATTGACTTGATTCTAACTTCTACAAGTCAATCTAGTCTAAATCTAAGCATAGACACCACTTTCACCTTGATGCAACTTCGTATGGAGATTTTGGACCCCTGACACCATTTTGGCCACTTATTGACCAAAACTCACCACTAACAACCTCCAACTGCCACCAATGGCAAATGGTCACTCAAAAACCATTCATACCAGTCCAAAACCTCTAAACCAACTTGTCCAAAGAGGTTTCACCTTAGAAGAACCACTTCTCTAAGATTTGATCCCCTTAAACCCCATTTGACAAAAATGGGCTAAAGGCCCTAAAACTTACCTTTCATCATACATAATAACACCTACAACACATTTTCACACAACATACATAACTATACATATATACATCTGTAACAATCCTTATCTATAACCATACATTCACTACAAACCATTCTATCCTACTTGGCACAAGATACATTATGCAATTTACAAATACTACATAGACTATTCTTGTAACATCCCTAAAAAAAATTAGATAACTAAAAATACATAGAGAATTTGCAAAAATGGGTAGACACCATTTTGCATGAAATAGGGCAAAGAGGTCATTTTTTCTGATTGGATGGAAAAATAAGAAATTACATTTTGCCCCTAAGAATTATCGAAATGATGATTTTGTCTACAGAGAAAAAAAAAAGGTTAAGGCGGTGGACACGGGAGGAAGAAAAGTTTATAAATTTTGGGGCAAATTACACCTAATGACCCGAAAGTTTTAAAAATTATACATTTATCCTGAGTCAAGGGCATTTTTGTAAATATAAAAAATTATAGTCAAAATGAAGCTCTCAATGAGATGAGACCAATGGAATATAGTATGGAATTTATTAAGATCAAAATAATATTTATTGGGTAGTTATGATTTAATATTAATGTCTTACCCGATAAATGTCAGTCTGGACTGCAGGAAGAAGCAATATTCATTCAAGAAAAATGTGTGGGTCTTATATTTGGACCAATTGGGATAATTATATTATGGTAATTTTATGATTATGATTAGTATCCCAATAATAGTAAAATATACTGCTAAAGTAGCTTTAATTGTCCAGACCGATCCAGGATATATCTGGATAAGTAATTATCTAAAATTTTTAGACCAAAGTACCCTTAATTTCGTGCTCCACAAGCTGCACATGTCAAAATGGCCTTAGTTTATTAATTTTCATGAAAAAGTAAGAAAAATCAAGACATTTGGTGGCAAATTCCTATTGGTTAGTGAGTTTTATATATTCTCCACTTTAGCTCATGTTTTGGCCGACCAAAGAAGCAAAGAAAGAGTGGAGAGAGGTCTGAAAAACAGCAAAGAAAGAAGAGAAAAACGTGAGGAAGAGGAAGAAGGAAAAAGAGAAGGAAAAATCAAGAAAAGGGTAAGAATTTTCCTCTGAAATTCTAAGTAATTTTCCTTCAAGTTTTGAATGGTTTAAGGTTAGTTTTCTTGAGTTCCTCTTCTCCTCCTTTGCTGTAAATTTTGTCCAAGAAAAGGGAGTTAGGAAAGAAAGTGAGTTTTTGCCATAAATTAAAGAGAAAGCATAAGATTAAGTGAAAGGAACATGTTTTGGTATGTTTGGAAGTAAGAAAATGAAAATCACTTATTTCCTCTACCAATCCTTGTTTTGGTCAGTTTAATATGATGGGAAGGAGTTTGATTTTTATTATTTTGATGCTAAAAATAGATTCCCCATGGTTCAAAACCTTAAGAGCAAGTATGGGGTTAAATAAAAACCTTAAGGTGAAAAAAATGAAATTCTAGGGTTTTGTGAAGTCTAAGAAGTAACTCATGAAACCAGTGAATAAAGAGGGTGTTTGATGGTGTATTAGGAATTGATAAAACCCAAGTAAGTTCTTGAAGGAGGTGGAACCAAGTGGTGAAGCATTAGATTCAAGAGGAAAAGCCAAAGGAATGCTTCAAGGTAGCTAAGTTTCATATTCTTGCTTTATGTTCTTTCATTGTCTTTTTATGATTAAATTGTGTTGCCATATTGAAATTGTGATTTTTTTGATTGGTGTTGGCTGTAAAATGAGGGGTTTTATTCCCCGGGATGTCCATTTTCTAAGCCATTATGCTGCCAAATTTTTTTATGACCAATGTGGCAATTTGTTGTTTAAAGGTGATTTAAGTGATTAAATGTGATCAAATGTGAGTTATTTGACATGATTGATATAATTGCATCAAATGTAACTTGCTACTAAGATTGCCCCCAATCTCATCCCCTCAAGTATCCCAATGATAGGCACAAGCTATGGCAAAGGAGTCCAAAGAAAAGGCAAGGAGAATGAAAGAGAGAATGATGCTTGATGATAATTTCAAGCTATGATTCGATATTTTGAAATAATATATAAAAATTATGTATATGCATATGGATTTGTATCCTTGGACTATCATGTTCTTATGAGCATTATGAAATATTTGGCATAGATTTGAAACATGGAATGATCATGTGAGCTTGTTATGAAGTTTTTTTTTTGCCATGTTATATTGCTAGAAGTTCATTTTGTGGCTGTGAAAGTAAAGTCAACACTGTTTGACTAAAATAGGGAAATTAAGTCAAGTGTTATATATTCTGTAAAAGTAGAGAGAATAAGCTTTCCAATGAGCTAAAGAACACTCAATTTTGATATGTGTACAATTTATGGTATATTTTTGAAGTTAAGGGTCAAAACTAGACAGTAAAGTAAAAGCTGCGAATTTCATTGTAAGTATCACTTATTTTGAAAGGGAGTATGAAATTGTACAGAGCTCCAAAAATTCAGTGATTTATATGTTTGAACGATCTGTGTTTTGAGAACCAAATGAATAGTACCACATTTTTTTATTTAAATATTTTGGTTCTATTAATGGTTCAAGCTCTTAATATGAGCTAATTGGACATTGTACATACTATAATATATGGAAAAATATAGATAAAAATAAGGTTTTACAATTCCTATGTACGTAGCTACTCTACCGTCTTCTCCGGACTAGTACCAGAACCATCACCTAAAAGGTTAGTTCATGGGAGAGGAGTGTGAGACAATATCTCAGTAACTAGGAACAACCACACACATAAATATATATACATATATCTCATACAACTCATGAATGCAATGTAAACTGAATGGAATGCATTTCTCCCTTGTAGGGACTCCATCCTTATCCTCCCTAACATATATATTCCATATTTATCCTCCTTAACATATATCATCCATCCTTATCCTCCCTAACATACGCATATATATATCATCATACGTCATATCACCATCACATCATCACCACCTAATCCATTATAGATCACAATCTCACAATGCCATGTGCTGATGCTCATGTATCGTCATATAATCATCATCATCATATCATAATATCATGCATGCATCATGTCATGTCATGTCAATATCATCATCTCTAATCATCATCATAATCATCATAGTCATCATTTAGCTGTATGCATACCATGATATATAGAAAACAGTACATACAAACATATCAATATCATCATATGAAAGAAACATGCATATATATATACACAAACATATGTACTATCATACAATATAAATAATACAATAAAAATAAATACCTGGTTGCCTCAGGTTGTCAATACCATGCTCATACGAGTTCCCTCAAGCTTTCTTGAACACCAATCCCACGACTAGCCTTCTCCGAGTAGCCAAACAACTTTAGCAATACCATAATACATTGATTAACCACATATACCAATAATCAAACATCACAATTCAGCCAATTTAGGCCTAACCCAAGGTTTCAACACCCCTTTCATGCATCATTGAGCTCCTAGGAACCATTCAAACATTATACAAATCCATACAACTCGGATTCCTCATACTCTCAACTAAGAACAACCTAGGGTTAAGTTCTAAACACATATAATCCCTTCAAAACTCATATCCAAGCAGCAAGAATACCAAAACACACTTCATTAACCCTATTTCATCCATTTCAATCGGTGGATTTTGACCAAAACCGAAGGTCCTAACTCAAAACTGAAAAACCTCAAATTTCAATTGAAGAAAATGGAGAGGGAGGAGTAGATAACACTTACCAACTTGAATCCAAGCTCTTGAGGTTCGAAAATCACTCCCGATGCCCAAAAAACACAAACCCTAGCAGAGCTCCTCTGTTCTCCCTCCGTTTTCTTTCTTTCCTGATCATCCGAAATGATTTGGATTTAAACAAAATTCCAAATCCTTGCCATGGCTCCAGACATATCACAGTGGCTTCACCAGTTTTCAGCCAAAAAAAGCCACTAGACACGCTCTCGTTGCGGCATGGAGCTCTTTCATAGTCCACTTGAACCTTCCTCCATCCTGCTTTCCTTCGTTCCTAAACACAATGCCAAGAAAGATGTCATGAAGGGTGTTACACTTGCTTTCTTTGTGTATAGTTCTTTCCCAAAGCTGCCAGATGATTAACAATGTGAGTAAAACAAATTTGAAATTCTTTAATAGGCTCACTATTGTTCATCTTAAAGGCTTTATATTCAGTTATGAGAGAGCTGAGCCTGTTCTCCTTGACTCCCTTGGTTCCTTCATAAGCAATCTCCAGAGCATCCCACATTTCCTTACTGTGTTGTAATCTGACACTCTGAAGAATTCATCTTGTGAAAGAGCACTGACCAAGGAGTGCTTTGTCATGAAATTTAGTAGGACTCTTCACTTATCTTCACCATCCCATTCTGCTTCTGGCTTCTTTCTATATGTGCTATCATTTTGCATTTTCTTTGGCACAAAATCATCTTTCTGTATAACTGACCAAATATCTTGGTCAATGGATTGAAGATAAATTTGCATCCTTATCTTCCAGTATCCATAGTGTTCACTATTGAAGCCTGGAGGTCTGTTGACATTGTTCCCCTATGGCGGTATGTTCTCTCCAAAACCAGCTATTTTGCTCCCGGATGGTTAGATCCTTTGCTGGGAGTCCTAGCTCTGATACCAATTGTTAGGTTGGCTAGTTACCCAAGAGGGAGGGTGAATTGGGTGATGCAAGATTTTCATTCTTTTTGAATCACAACCGAATTTCACTAAGAGAACAGCAAAACAAGGATAAAAAGAGAGAGTTGTGTGTAGCAACTAAATTGAGAAGATGAAAAACAATACACAACAATTTATACTGGTTCAGCCCAACCACTTGGCTTACATCCAGTCCCCAAGCCACCACTTAGGATTTTCCACTATATCCCATAGGTTTTATCCGGGCACCTGTGAAGTCTCAGTACATCCCACAAGTTTCAGTAGGCACTTGTGAAGCCACTCTCCCCACACCCTTACAAGATGTGTAAATCCCTTAGTATTTCCCCACACTAAGATTCTACCCAAAATATGTAGAAAGAAATGTTTACAGAATGAAAACTCTCTTGAAGAGTAGATAATATATTGAAAGCTCACTTTATTGAGGTGGGTTTTTCAAACAATGCTGAGATAGAAAGATTTTACAAATTGTTGCAGCATTTTCACATAAACTCTCTTAAGATTGTTACCCATAAGTTTGAATGATGTTCTATTTATAGATTTGTAGTGTAACTAGACGTTAGACACAAGATCTAGCCGTTAGAGATGTTACCTAATGGTTATTCTATAAAACTAGCCGTTCACTAACCACATTTAATGCATTGACACTCTGAAATTCAAATTTTGGGTGTCAACAGAAGAATTTCGCAAAGACTATCAGTTAAAGACTTTAACGTTGTTGAATCAAGCGTTTTAATGATTTCAAACCAATCTTCTAGAGCTTGGAAAGAAGATATCAAAGGTGCATGGAAGATCTCAAATAAAGAAATCCAAGTAAAATCAGCACAAGATTAGATATAGGATTTATTATTGTGTTTGAATTGAGTAAAAGACTTTGAATTAGAAAAAGAAAGTTTTTAGAAATATGATTCCATGTTGATTCATGGAATACTTGAAAAACACCCAGTAACAGACAAATTTTAAAGTTTTAAAGTTGATCTATTGCTTTGAAAATTCGAATTTTGGCTTCTGAAATTCGAAATTCGAATTGAAAATTAGTTAGTCAGAAAAGAGACTCCTCTGACAGACGAACTTTGAGTATAGAAATTTGAACTTTGAGATGAATCTGACAAGAGCCCTTCTTGATAGATGAACTTCGAGTTTTGAAAATTTGAATTTCTGATATAACATAATTTATGAAAATGAAAAATTTATCTGAGGATATGTCAAAGTTCATCTGAAAAATAAAGTTTAGAAAGAGTCCAAAATGAGCTCACTGACAGACAAGCTTTGCTTATGAAAATTCAAATTTTAGAAACAAAGCTTGCAAGTCTGTTATGACAATCTGTTGACATACGAATATTGGTATTTAGAAATTTGAACTTTAAACTAAGTCTGATAAGAGCTCTCTTTGACAGACGAACTTTGAATCTTGAAAATTTGAATTTCAAAAAGATGAACTATTGTGCCTTATTGAGCTACCCACTGACAGACGAATTTTTGGCACCAAAATTCAAACTTCAAAGGCACTATAACAATATGGCACTACTGTTCACACTAATAAGAAGAACTTTAACTTGAAAATTTGTATGTTCCAACACAGAAATGTTTTTCAATAATGGAAATTTGAACTTTGATTTATAACAGATGAACTTTGAAGCTCAATGTTAAAATCTTTAACTTTCAGTATCTTCGAAATTCGTCTGTTGACCAACCAAAATTCAAACTTTGAGTGTCAGAAGCATTAAATATGGTTGGTGAATGGATAGTTTTTCAGAATAACCATTGATTTTGTCTCTAACTATTCTTTTATACTCTATTTTATTGTCTCTTATATCTTCATTATACTCTTGACTTTGGCAGAAAATTTTAACCTTCCCAATTCACCCCCTCTTGGAAAGCAAGCATATCTAACAAGTGGTATTAGAGCCCAGATTCCCAAACAAAGGATCTAATAGTTCAGGAAATTCAATGGCTAGCTTTGGAGAAAGTATAGTACCTGAGGGAAACCATACAAACAGACCACTTGGCTTTAATAGAGAACACTATGGATACTGGAAGATGAGAATGTAGATCTACCTCCAGTCCATTGATCTAGACATCTGGTCTATCATCCAAAAGGAAGACTTTGTCCCAATGAAGTTGCAGAATGATGGAAAATACAAGGAAAAGCCAGAGGACGAATGAAATGAGGAAGATAGGAGAAGAGTCTTACTGAACTTTAAGGAAAAACACTGCCTGGTCAGTGCATTAAACCAAGACGAATTCTACAGAGTGTCACAATGTTCCACAGCCAAGGGTATGTGGGGCACTTTAGAAATCGCTCATGAAGGAACCAGTGGAGTAAGAGAAATAAATTGAACTCCTGCATTGGTGAATATGAAAGCTTCAGAATGGTGGAAGGAGAGAGCATTAAAAAGCTACAAAAGAGATTCACCCATATTGTGAATCAATTGAAGAGTCTTGGCAAGGAGTACACCCATCCAGAGAAGGTGAGAAAAATCCCTAGAGCTCTTCCTCTGGAATGGCAACCCAAAGTAACAGCTATAGAGGAAGCCAGAGGAGAATCAATGGCCTCAGTCACAGCCCTCTTCGGTAGTCTTGCAGAATATGAGGAAAAGATAAAGGCTCTCAAGGAAGCAGGACAAGACAGGAAAAAGAAAGGTCTTGCTCTAAAAGCTGCTGAAGAAAAGGAAGAAGAATCTGATGATGGAGATGAGTTAGATAAAGAAACTCTGGCTATGATGGTCAAAAATTTCAGAAGATTCTACAACAAGAAAAGAAACAAAAGATTCTTCAAGAAAGGAGTAGTATCAGACAACAAGAATGATGGAAAAGAACCTGTCACCTGCTACGAATGCAAAAAACAAGGGCACATCAAATGAGATTGTCCACAATTCCTAAAGAAGCAAGAGAAGGAAAAGAAAGCTGCTGACAAGAGCAAGAAGAAGAGGGCATACATCTCATCAATCTGGGGCAACAACTCAGATGAAGAAGAAGATGATGAAGATGAAATAGCCAATATCTGCTTAGTGGCACTTGCATCAGAAGAAACTCAAGATCCATCCATCAGTGATCATGAGGATGAGGTATATGAATCTGAACCTTCCTATTCTGAATTACTTGATGCATTTCATGAATTGCATGATGAATTTATTAAGACAGCTAAAGAACTGAGACAGGCTAAGAAAAGGATTAATAAGCTGGAATCTCAGTGCAGTAATTCTGAAATTATATCTCTGCATAAATCTGAATCTGCTTGCTGTACATCGTGTATCGAATTAAAGCAAACTAATGACTATTTACTAAAAGGAATAGTTAGACTTAATAAGGGTAAAGATATGTTGTTTGCTTTAATGGGAAGTCAGAGAATCACACAAGGAAAGGCTGGATTTGGCTATGATCCTTATGCAGTAAAAGAAACGATTAAAAAGAAAAATTAAAATATGTATATGAGGCATTTTGTGCATGCTAATGGGCATAAAAAGAAAGATCATACCTTAAATCGCATTGAATCCTATGATCAACTAAAATATGTAAAACAAAAATATTATTTGCATTGTTTTCTTTCTGCATCACAATCTAGCAGTCCTTTCACCACCTGTCACTTCTGTAACAAGAAGGGACATATTTCCAGTTCATGTGCATTGAAGAAAAATGGACTTGACAGAAAGGTAAAATGGGTTCCCAAAGATACTCTTGTATTTAGGGAAAATGGCACTAACAGAAAAGGATCCAGGCAAATTTGGGTACCTAAAATGAAACTCTGAAATTTGTTTTGCAGATCTATCTTAAAGCAAGAAAGAGCAACAGATGGTATATGGACAGTGCCTGCTCAAGCCACATGACTGGTGATAAGGAGAAGTTCATCACTCTTAGAGATAAAAAGGGAGGAAAGGTGACCTTTGGAGGTGATCAATAAGACAAAATTGTTGGAATTGGCATTGTAGGCAAGAATCCAGAAACATCTATTGAATAGGTGCTGTTTGTAATTGGCCTCAATCACATTCTGCTAAGTATAAGTTAGACATGTGACAAAGGTAACTGGGTACTGTTTGACTCAAAATTTTGCCTGGTCATCCAAAAAAGTGATCACAAAGTAATCCTCAAGGCTCAAAGGGATGATAACTGTTATACTATTGATTTTGATGAACTTCCTTCCTTAGATTTTGTTTGTTTGATTAGTCAGAATAATGATAGTTGGTTATGGCATAGAAGATTAGCACATGTTAACATGAATCAATTGTCAAAATTGGTTAAGAATGAGTTAGTCACTGGATTACCAAAAATCTCTTTTGAAAAGGATAAAGAATGTGATGCATGCCTGAAAGGAAAACAAACCAAATCATCTTTTAAATCTAAAAATTTAGTCACCACTTCTAGACCACTGCAACTATTGCATATGGATCTGATTGGTCCATCTAGAGTAGAAAGCATTAGTGGAAATTTGTATGTTTTTGTGATTGTGGATGATTACTCTAGATTTACCCGGACTTTGTTTCTTTCTTCCAAAAGTGAAACATTTGGTGTATTTGTGACTTTAGCTAAGAAAGTGCAAAATGAGAAGAGCATTTCTATTTTGTCTATCAGGTCTGACCACGGAGGAGAGTTTGAGAATTCATGCTTTCTGAAGTACTGTGATGAACATGGAATTGATCACAACTTCTCAGCTCCAAGAACTCCTCAGCAGAATGGTGTGGTGGAAAGGAAGAACAGAACAATAGGAGAAATGGCAAGAGCAATGCTAAATGAAAAAGAACTCTCTCAAGTATTCTAGACTGATGCAGTAAATAGCAATTTACATCATAAATAGAGCCTACATCAGACCAATTCTGGGGAAGATTCCTTATGAGCTGTACAAAGGAAGGAAGCCAAACCTTTCACATCTACATGTGTTCGGTTGTAAATGTTTCGTCCACAATAATGGAAAGGAAAATCTGGGTAAGTTTGACGCCAAATTTGATGAAGGTATATTTCTGGGCTATTTTAGTAGAAGTAAAGCATATAGAATTTTCAATAAGAAGACTAAATCTATAGAGGAATCTGTGCATGTTGTGTTTATAGAAAATGAAATAGTTTTCAAGCATGTTACTGATGAAGATGATCTTATTTCAAATTTTAAGAACTTAGATATTACTGAAGAAGGTAAAACTGAACCTCCAAAAATATCTGAATCTATTAACATGGAGGAAGATATTCAGTAGAAAGACTTTGAGGATAAGAATAATGAAGATATATCTCAAGAACTTCCCAGAGCTTGGAGATATCAAAGGAATCATCCTATTGATCAAGTGATTGGGAATGTTCAAGAGAAAGTTAAAACTAGAAAACAGCTAAAAGATGAGATGATCAACTGTGCTTTCATTTCTCAAATTGAACCTAAGTGTACTGAAGAAGTCTTAACTGATGAATACTGGATTCTGGCTATGCAAGATGAATTAAATCAGTTTGAAAGAAATTAAGTTTGGGATTTAGTGCCTAAACCTAAAAATCACCCTATCATTGGCCCTAAATGGGTCTTTAGAAATAAACTTCATGAATCAGGAACAATAATCATAAACATAGCAAGACTGGTTGCCAAAGGATATAATCAAGAAGAAGGTATTGATTTTAAAGAGACCTTTGCTCCAGTTACAAGATTAGAAGCAATTAGAATTCTGTTGGCATATGCATGTATGAAAAACATAATGTTTTATCAAATGGATGTGAAAAGTACTTTTCTGAATGGATATATCATGGAAGAAGTTTATGTAGACCAACCTCCAGGTTTTGAGGACTCTATAAAACCAAGCCATGTTTATAAACTAAAGAAAGCTCTTTACGATTTAAAACAGGCTCCTAGAGCATGGTATGAAAGGCTACACAACTTTCTAACTGAAAAGGGATTCAGTAGAGGAAAAGTAGATACTACTTTGTTCACTAAGAAAGAAAACAAAGATTTACTTATTGTTTAAATTTATGTTGATGATATTATATTTGGTGCTACTAATGAATCTCTTTGCAAGAATTTCTCAAAGCTAATGCAAGGTGAGTTCAAAATGTCAATCATGAGTGAGCTTAACTTCTTCCTTGGACTGCAAATCAAGCAAGGTGCTGATGGTATCTTCCTCAACCAATCAAAATATCTGAAAGAGCTGCTGAAAAAGTTCAGCATGGAAAAAGTAAAGCCAATGGGAACTCCTATGGCTACTACAACTAAGCTTGATATGGATGAAGGAGGAAAAACTTTTGACATAACCCAATACAGAAGAATGATTGGATCTCTGCTGTACTTAATAGCTAGCAGACCTAACGTCATGTTCAGTGTCTGTATGTGTGCAAGATTTCAATCATGTCCTAAAGAATCCCATGTAACTGCTGTAAAATGCATCTTGAGATATTTAATTGGAACATCACAAATGAGACTTTGGTACCTAAAGGGCAATGAAGAAGATCTCATTGGATACACTAATGCTGACTTTGCTAGATCCAAAACTAACAGAAAAAGCACAAGCGAAACATGTCAGTTCCTTGGAGGATCACTGGTATCATGGTTCAGCAAGAAGCAAAACAGTGTGGCTCTATCCACTGCAGAAGCTGAATATGTTACAGCTAGTAGCTATTATGCCCAAGTTATTTGGATGAGGCAACAGCTTGAAGATCTTGATATTGAGATGAAGGAGATACCAATAATATGTGACAACCAAAGTGCTATTAACATCACAAAAAATCCTGCCATGCATTCAAGGACAAAGCATATTGAAGTTAGGCATCACTTTATAAGGGATCACATTCTGAAAGGAGAAATCAAATTAGAATATATCCCTATCGAGGATCAAGTTGCTGACATTCTGACAAAGCCCTTTCTAGAGGATAGACATTGTAAAATCAGAAGAGAATTGGGTTTAGTAAATCCCAATGAACTGTAAGTATGTCTTAATACTTATCTTATTTAAAGTTTGTGACATTGAATCAATCATAACTTTAGCATCGGAGTATGTTTAATATAAAGTGTAGGTACTCCTCATAAGTTCAAATGATGACAGAACCATATAATGGAGCTGATCTGGATGACACAATGAAAAGATGAAAAAGAAAGCCAGAAATTTGAGCATCTGGATCTGTTCTGAAAGTTCTAGAAGTTGAAATTTGCATTTTAGATGTTTGTTAGATGAATTTCCATGATTAAACTGCGTTTTCATGCATATAGTATGCTTAACATTCGAATTTGGATGCCCATTAGATGAATTTTAGTTGGATGCTCACTGTAACAGTACTCTTCTGTCCTACAAAATTTGTCTATTGAACAACAGAAATTCAAATTTTCAAAAATGAAATACAAATGTTGTCTCTATTCAACATGACTAATATACGAATCTTCATTTCTCAACATACGCATGTTGAAGACTCTTTACAAAATGTTAAAATTTGAATTTTTGAATCAAAATTTGTCTGTTGTAGCATGTTCTCTTTATTGATTCACTGAAAGACGAATTTTCATAAGTAAAATTCGTTTGTTGCTTGTTTTGTTCATGATTGCTTATTGTCTGTTCTTTCAAAGTTTGAACTTTGCTGAAGCTAAGTTCATCTGTTCTTGCATGGTCTCTTGAACCAAGTCTCTATCAGATGAAGTTCCAGAAGAAAATTCATCTGTTAGTAAGCATAACTGAATGGATTAACTTGTAATTGCTCGAAGTCTAAATTTTGACCTCAAAATACGTCTGTTCAACGGTTACATACGTTAAAGCCAAAGGTCATCCTCTGAACAGACGCAACCCTATTCGTATGTCTCTTAAGTCTATTCTAATTCTTTCCTTAATTCCCATTAACTCCATTCGAAAACCGTCATTTCTCACCAATTAAACTCCTTTTCACACCCTATAAACCCACTCTTTGCATCTTTCTGAATTATTCCTCAACGAAAATGGCAAGAGTGAAGAATCCAGAAGTTGGGAAAGGAGAATCACGACTAAAGAGGTCTGTAAAATCTCAATATGCCTCAAAAGAGAGTGAACCTCAGAAAATAAAGGGCGAATCCAGTAAGACAACACCCTCCAAAAGGCAGAAAACTACTCAAAAGGTAGACTCGAAGAAATCTGCACCCTCTCTTCGAAGAAAGCAGAGCTTACTGTTCCTGCTACTCCTATAACTGCTGCATCTTCTTCCTCTTCCAGCATTAAATCTGGAGAATATCAACTGACCTCACTGCCATTGTGGAGCAATGATCATATTCATGGAGAATACAGTTCCAAATTCGTCAAGAAAAAGGTAATCAAGTCTCATTGCGTAAATTTGGAAGAATTCCTTATTTACAACAATTTTAATGCAGGGCTATGGATGACAAGATACAAAAATCTATTGGAAATACTAGAAAGATATGATGATGAGGTAGTAAAAACCTGGTATGCCTCTCTGAAATTCAATAACAAAAAGAAGAAGTGGGAAGTAAATATAAGGTCTAGGACCATCTGGTTAACAGATGAAACCTTTAATGAGGTTTTAGAAATTCCAGGGCAAGATGGTTTGAAGATAGACATCACAGCATAATTCTGAACTACAAGGAAAGCATAATTCTGAGCACTCTATTTAGAAGAAAAGAGAACAGGCCACCCCTAAGCTTGCTGAAGTCTACTGATCTCAGTGCTCAAGTTAGAATCCTGTACTATATTGTGTCCACGATTATCTTCAACAAAGGAGGTGGTTTCAATCTGATTACAAGAGCTGAAGCACATGTGATGGTAGTTATTATGTGTGGAAAGCTCATCAACATGGGACACATTATCCTCCAACGCATGATCAAGGCAAGAGATCAGAGGAAAGATTTTACCCTTCCCTATGTAATAATCATCTCCAGGATACTTTAGTATGCCCGAATCCAACATCTTGAGAAAGGAAAAGGGAAGCCTACTGAAATCTTCAAAGAAGAAGAGCTGCAAAGGATGTGAATAGAGAAGAAAGATGGAAGATGGATTGGAAAGGGAGCTGGAAAGACTAAAGACCTTTTCTTTGATGAGGAAGCCTCCCAACAGTAAGAAGGAACATCTGAGGCTGCTGTAAAATCCATACCTTAGACTTCTCAGCATGTACCATCTCCATCTCAGCCCACTCAAACTCAAGTACCATCCACTCCATCAACTCAAGGAAAGCCAACCAAGATCACAGAGTTGTATGACAGCCTATCTACACTCATACTTAGCATCAGAGATGAGCAAAATGCCAAGTTTGCTCATCTGTAAAATCAAATACATAAGTTGGCAAAGAATATGAAAGTAGTTGCTGATACATATGAAGACATAAGGAGTGCCATTCCCTTTACATTAGCTCCACCTCAGCCAGGGTTTTCTGAGCCTATCATATCTCCTACACCTGAGCCTCCAAGTCCTATTGTGCTAGCCTCCCCTGAACCTAGTAATGCAATGCATGTTACTGAAGCTGCTGGCACATTGTCCACACCATAGGCCTCCAATGATGAGATAAGTCCTGGTCCTCCCTTGGACTATGGAATGACGGAAGAGGCATATCTAGAACCAAGCTCCCATGAGCCCATTCCTGAAGTTGCTCAGGATTCAATCCTCTCATCCCTGGAATCTAAGCAAGTTGAAAAACTGGTGGCAGCCATCACTACTTCATCCTTTATGCAAGCGACCCTGAATGAAGAGAGAAGCATTGTGCCCTATGTTGATCTCGAGGCTATTGCTCATAATGCTCTCTTACATGCTCAAAGATTAAGGCTTGAAGAAATGTTTCGTCCTCCTGCTCTCTTACCTATTTCTACTTTTGGTCTCTCGGAGGCACAAAGAGTTCAATTGGCTGTTACTAGACAAGAAATGCAAGAACTTCTTGAACTCTCTGATGATGATGAGGACTCCAATTCTGAAGCATCTGAGTCTTTACAAAGGCTTAATCCAGATCTGCCATTTGTTTCTATGCCTCTTCGGGCAATTCCAGTGTCACAAATTCCTCCTCCTACTGACTTTGTTCACCTTCTTGAGGATGGCAAAAAGGGGGAGTAGTCTGAGCAAACTGGAAAGACTGCAGTAGAGTCCTCTAGCAAGACCTACAACAAGAAGTCCAAGTCCAAGAAGAAGTGATTAGAACTTAGGACAGGCCCTTCTCGTTGTATTGCTTTTTAAATGACATAATTATTTTTTTTGAACTATATTCTGAATGTTATGATTGCCATAACTTGTAAAAACTTAAATGAATGAATGGTTTTCTTTTGGGTAATATGTTGTGCATGATATCTTATCTTATGAAATTTAATGTATATGTTGAGGGGGAGCTTGTTAAAGCAAACCCAAGTACTAATACAGTTTGTAAGTTGTTTTGTCATCATCAAAAAGGGGGAGAATGTTGAATCAAGTGTTTTGATGATTCCAAACCAACCTTCTAGAGCTTGGAAAGAAGATATCAAAGGTGCATGGAAGATCTCAAATGAAGAAATCCAAGTAAAATCAGCACAAGATTATATATAGGATTTATTATTGTGTTTGAATTGAGTAAAAGACTTTGAATTGGCAAAAGAAAGTTTTTAGAAATATGATTCAATGTTGATTCATGGAATACTTGAAAAACACCTAGTAACAGATGAATTTTAAAGTTTTAAAGTTGATCTATTGCTTTGAAAATTCGAACTTTGGCTTCTGAAATTTGAATTTCGAACTGAAAATTAATTAGTCAGAAAAGAGACTCCTCTGACAGAAGAACTTTGAGTATAGAAATTCAAACTTTGAGATGAATCTGACAAGAGCCCTTATTGACAGACGAACTTCGAGTTTTGAAAATTTAAATTTCTGATATAACATAATTTATGAAAATGAAAAATTTGTTTGAGGATATGTCAAAGTTCATATGAAAAATAAAGTTTAGAAAGAGTCCAAAATGAACTCACTGACAGATGAACTTTGCTTATGAAAATTCAAATTTTAGAAACAAAGCTTGCAAGTCTGTTATGACAATCTATTAACATACGAATATCGGTATTCAGAAATTTGAACTTTGAACTAAGTCTGATAAGAGCTCTCTCTGACAGATGAACTTTGAATCTTGAAAATTCAAATTTCGAAAAGATGAACTATTGTGCCTTATTGAGCTGCCCACTGACAGACGAATTTTGGGCACCAAAATTCGAACTTTGAAGGCACTATAACAATATGACACTATTATTCACACTAATAAGAAGAACTTTAACTTAAAAATTCGTATATTCCAACATAACAATGGTTTTGAATAATGGAAATTTGAACTTTGATTTATAACAGATGAACTTTGAAGCTCAATGTTAAAATCTTTAACTTTTGGTATCTTCGAAATTCGTCTGTTGATGAACCAAAATTTGAACTTTGAGTGTCAGAAGGATTAAATACGGTTGGTGAACAGATAGTTTTTCAGAATAGCCGTTGGGTAACTTCTCTATAGATTTTCTCAAACTTTGAGTGTCAGAAGCATTAAATACGGTTGATAAAACATGAAATTAGTGACTTATGACTTATTTTGTGATGCATTAGGGATCAAGGAGGTTGAGGAAGAACAAAGGAAAGGGTTACAAAGTTTGGAAAGTAAAAGAATAGCATAAGGTAGTTTAATCACCCTACTTGCATTATATTATCATAATTGTTTTCTATGTGTTTGATGTTGTGTCATATGATTGCAATGTTGCTTTGTGATATTTCTATGTTATTAGTTAAGTTGATTGAGGGGTTTTGGAACCTTGGGATATCTCTTTTTCAAAAAGAAACCATACCAAAATTTTTATGAAATCATATGACTTACAAATGCCAATGTGCTTTACTTAATGTTTTGTTGAAGATTTTATGTTAAATGTAATGTGATACTGAGATTCTTTGAATTTCAATATTCCAAATGACTGCCCATGATAGGTCCAAGGTATACCAAGAATCAAGGCAAAGCTAAGAAAATGAAGGAGGAGCATATATAACACCTTACATTTAGACTTATTTCTCATGTATTATACTTCATTAGAATCCAATTATACTTAATTAAGAGCTTGAATTACATAAAAATTTAAAAATAGAATTTTCATTTTTCATGGTACTGTTCATTTTGTATCTTTCATTTTTACTGGTAAATTTGAAAATTCATAACTAAATCTAGAAAAATCTTATGAAGGTGATTTAAGTCTCTAAAAATAGATGAACACATTTTCTACACGGAAAAATATGAATTAGGACATCCACTAGGCCAAATCCTATAGTTTAATCCTTAAAATTTACTGTACATTTGGTCATTTTATATTTTCCTAGGATTTTGGCCTTAAATTTAAAAATTCATATTTCTTTTTGTCTTGCACCAATTCATGTATTCTTTATGTCATATGAAAGCCCTAAATGTCTACTTCTATACATATTTTTTTTTTACATTTTGTTTAATTTGTATAGGGTATGGAACTAACTTGAACTATTAAGGGTCAGAATAGTACTCTTACTGGAGCAGTTTTAGGAAAACTTATATATCTTTTATTATATAGCTCCAATTACTTCCAAACTAGTGGCATGTTAAACCTAAGTCATAGGCCTTTTCATAATGTAAACCACTGAACTTAGAGCCCTGTACAATTTTATAGTCCATTTTGAAATTTTCAATACCTAGGTTTAGGGTTCCAGTTTTCCAACCTTACCATATTTTTGAACCCTAATTTTAAAAATTTACCATAAATTGTATACTTATCAAATTTAGGTGTTTTTTACCTCTATAAAAAGCTTATTCCATCTAATTTTATATGATGTAAATCATTTAATCTAATTTCCCTATTTCACATAAACAATACCCATGTTCTACCAGGGTATCTAGATTGAATCTTTTCATCCATACTTTAGCATAATAAACTTCATAACATACTTACATCATCATTCATTGTTCCAACTTCATGCATAATACCAAAAGATATCTCAAAGAACATACTGGCATTTGTATACATGATTTATCCTTTGCATACAAATTTATACATATTATCAAAAATTAACATCAATACTTGCAAGAACATAATTTCTACCAATTTCATCCTCCTCTCATTTGGCTCTTCTTGAACTCCTTGCATTGCTTTGGCCTAAACATGGTTAGCATTTGGAAGGAATAAGATTTAAGGAATCTTGGAAGTTATATCCCATCATGCATTCACATTATCATAATATTTCATAAAATCATTATTGGAAATCTTAAAACATATTATGCCATACAATTTCATCAAAATTTTGGCACGGTAATACCTTAGAAATTGGACATCCTAGAGTTATAAAGCACTTCATACAACCAGCCAACAATTTAATTTCATCACACAACAATCAAACAAACATATGGCATATGCATTCATTCATAGAAAATAACATAACCACATAATGCACTAAATGGCAAATTAACTATCTTATGCAATTCCTTTGCCTTTCAAGCTTTGTATACCTTTCCTTCAATCTTCCTTAGCTTTTGTGAATCCTATTACATCATAAAATGAAGTCATAAGCTACTATTTCAGTGGACCTTTTCATAAAGTGTGAATATAAAACCCAAAAATTCCACTTTGTTTTCCTTTTGAATTTTCTTGTACAACACACTTATATTTACCTATTTTGGACTCAAGGAATCATTTTTGAGGTCAAAAGTTTGAAATTACAAATCTAAACATAATAGAAGGCTAAAAATCAGGAAAAAAGAAGAAAAATTGATTTTCTTCATAATACTTCAAACTACTACCATTTTCATGCTTCAATCATATATTCTAAGCTTTTCCATGGTTTTATTTCCTTATAGCTTAACTATCTTTCTATAAAGCTTCCACGGCTGAAATTTTACGTTGGAGAGGAGAGAAATTTACTCCATGATTCTAACTTAAATCACAAGAGAATACAAGTTTGAGACTATAAAACTCACCTCTATGTTCTTGCTTACGACTTGTGCTTCTTGCTCTTTCCATTCACTCTTCTTTTTCTTTTTTGTGCCTACTCTTTATATGCAACTATTTCAGAGCACTCTCCCTTCCTTTCTCAAGTGCTTAGTTGACCAAACATGAAAGGTGTAAAGAGAGAGAGTTGTTAAACCATTAACAATCATTTCTTGCCATTTTCCTCTCTTTTTTTTCCCCAAATGCTTCTTAAAGAAGTATTCAGAAAGCAATTAAATAATGAGATTTTAACAGTAGCTACTCAAGCTGAAATGGGAGAGGAATTGGGTAATTAACTTAGTTAATTACCTTGCTAATCATGATTATTTTCTTTTGGTCAAAAAGCTTTACCTTATGATGAGAGACCCACTTGGAACTTGTCCGAGCAACCTTCTATGTAACGTCTGGCCACTTCTTTGGGGTTGATGATTGCCCCCACAAACTAACACAATTTTTTTGGGTGTACTTTGTCCTCACTCACACATGTCCTTCCTAGGAGGTCACACACCTCCTTCCCAGGAGTGCACCTTGTTGGTGTAAGTAGTACCTATCAATTCCTTTAAGCTATCCTTAACCATATAGTCCCATACCTATACAGCCTCTGGATTCCTCTCATTCCGGTATACATTCGATTCATTCATATACCCCTCCTACTTAGAAGCCTGCCAGGAGCCGTTCCTTGTTCGCGCCTCATCGCTTTTATCTCACGCCCTCATCAGTGCTCGAATGTCACATGCCCACCAGCTTCCGTGTGGTTCATCCTCAAACCATACCATATTGAGAGAGGCTGGACTTTGATACCAACTGTAACGTTCGGCCGCTTCTTTGGGATTGACGACTATCCCCAAAAAGCAACATAAGCCCTTTTGGTGTGCTTTGTCCTCACTCATACACCTCTTTCCCAGGAGGTCACCCATCCCAGAATTGCTCCTAGTCAAACACACCTAACTGAGGAGTTCTTAAGGGATAGACTACCGAAAAAGTAGGTACACCTTGTTGGAATAAGTAGTACCTATCAATTCCTTTAAGCTATCCTTAACCATATAGTCCCATACCTTCACAGTCTCTGGATCCCTCTCATTCGGGTATGCATTCGAGTCATTCATATACCCCTCCCGTTTAGAAGCCTGCCAGGAGCCACTCCTTATCCGTGCCTTATCACTTTTATCTCACTCCCTCTTTCTTGCACCAGCGATCACTCCCCACCCTCATTAATGCCCAGACGTCACATTCAACAATCTGGATGTCAGCCTGGAATCAAGAACAAAGCCATTGACAGTACTAAGACTGAAGAACATGAACTGGAAATTTCGGAATGCACAACTTTATTTAATTCATTGTATCCCACAAATGAAAACTTGATTTGAGTGCTTCTAAAATGAGATGAAAGCTAAGATTCTAAGCTATAAGATGACTCATAAATCATCCAAAAACTCACACAAAAAGGGGATGAAATCAATGTTGAAGTTCAAGCACACCCAGACAATAACAATGAAGGAAGATAAATAAATTTAAAAGGGATAAGTTTTGGTCAATGGGATAAGACCTTAAGAGAACATATCTCTTAAAACCTTATCCTTGGGACGCCACAAAGGGGAACCACTTCATTTGATAAGTCAAAGAGTTTCTCAGGCACACAAGGTAATAAGAGAAGCCTGAAAAAGAAGAACATAAGTTATGTAAAATTCATTATCATTTAGCTTGTTGAAAAAACATTCATAACATATAGCCTTAAATATGCGATGGAAAAACTAACCTAAGGAGCCTAGAAAACCTAATTATTTTAGGCTCAAGTAATCCTAATGGGATTAGGAGTCTTTGAGCTCAAGTAACACTCTTAATGGACCTAAGAAACTAATAAAATAAAATTCTAAAAATGAATGAGAAAAATTCATAGAAAATAATAAAAATAATGCATAAACCCTTATAAACATACCAATACATTAATGAAATCATATGTTTGGCACATGATATGTTTATTTACAAGGTAGGCCATAAAAAAGACTACTAATTAACCAATTAGGCTTTATTAATCACTTAAGTTTAGCCCATAATTAATAAAAATGAAATTAAAATAAATTAAGCCCACTAATGCCTCAGTCACATCCTCTTTTAGCAAAGCACATGATCTTTAAGTAATCTCCTCCAATGGGCTCCTTTTAGGCTTGGATCTGAAACTTGTATTTTAGAGTTGATGATCACACTTAAGCTTGGGCTTTATGTTCAGTACCTTGATCAAGTCTTCCAAACTCTCCATGCTCCTCTCCAAACTCTTGCAAGTCATCTCTAACTCATATTCTATCATTCTCTCCCTCCTCGAAAGGAGTTATCCTTAAATCTCTATAGTCTACATGGAAAGAAAGGGAAATATTATCCATATCAAAGAAATCATATGGAGGATACTTACCTTTCAAACTTAATTGATGCATTACGGCTTTGGTCCTCTCATAAACTTGAATGAAATTGTTCTCCCATAGTTGCAAATTTGTTTTCAATGTTTCTTTAAGCTTTTGCAAGCAATCTCTAGGATAAAAAATCATCCAACCATTATTTCGAACAAGGGACTTAATTTCAATCATTGGTGCACAAAATTTGGAATCTTTCTTCCTATCATTTTCACCAATATTCTGTCACAAAGAACTTGACACAAACTCAACACAACTAGACTCAAATGAAACCAAAGGGTTAGGGAAAGCATGAAGGATGAAATTAGGACAAAACATGACACAAAAAGACTCAAAAGGGACTAAGATGGTACAATGATCATATGGGAAGAAATCTAGATAGATTTGGATAGAATTTGTCAAATTCAAAATCTGAACATATTTGACACATATAGATGATGCACAATGATAGAATAAAGATAGAGAAGAAATGACTTGAAGATCATGATAAAACAAGATGAAAGATGACACATATGAAGAAATCAATTTGATAGAGGGATGAGTGAACAAAGGTGGGACATAAATCACATTGAAAAAATTATCACAAATCTGTAGAAAATAAGAAGGAAATAAAAAGGAACACAATCTGCAAAGATAGAACACAAAAGATCTATGAAATGGAACAAACCACTAGCAAAGAAGCAAATAAATATATGACTCATAAGACTCACACAAAACATAACATATGTGATGACTTAGATAGATATAAGAAACAACTAAAGGAAACAAAACACAATGACCATGAGATGGAATAGAGGATGAAGCAATGATGGGTGAATATGATACTAAATTACCACATTGCATCTCTTTCGCAAGGGACTCATTCAGTATTGACTCATACAACAAAGATAGGTGACATATTTCAAAGAAATCATAATGAGAAGGAAGAAGAAAATACAATAAAGACACATAAAAAAGATGAGGTAAAGAAGGAAGGAGCTGTGTATAAACTACTTTAAGTTCACCTCCACTTTTATTCTTCCTCAAACTCTCTTTTTCTTTTCTCTTTTTCCTCTTTTTCTTTCTCTTTTTCACTCTTTTCTTACTTCTCTTCTCTCTTACTCTTTTTGCATTATTTTCATTTTTTTGGACATTTTCTCTCTTACATATCTCTTTTCTAACACTCTTATTTTTCCATTCTAGCACACTCTTCAAGTTCTCATGATTTTCACACAAATAAATACATGACAATGGTTTATGGCTTTATCCAAAACATAAGCATGCCTATTCAAGCTAACATGATAATGGTTTATGGGCTAAATCTCCAATCACCATGTCAATATGCACAATTTCATCAATGTAATCATAAGATCCAATTTCCAAAGGAATCACACCATTAGCACTACTAGAAACTAGCATGCTATTATCCACAAAATTTTCCACCAATTGATTAGGAACATGTAAAGTATGATTTTCATTTAAAGGATGCAAACAATCATAATTATGCTCAGAAGCACAAGCAACATCATGAAATTCATTTTCCAATTATATACAATGTTATTTTGAATTTGCACACTATAAGTACAACTAAACTTATCTAATTTTTTTACCATAACACTATCAACATCTAGATCAATTTTCTCTTCAAGATTCAACAAGTAATCATGTTCTATCCCATTATCACAATTAACAACATTAAACTTAGTGGGATTCTCAAGTTCTACACATTGAGATTTAATTTTCAATTCAATTGATTCAACATAAGAAATATCATCAACATGGTTCAACTTACTAGGACTAACACATCTTTAGTTTTCTACTTTAGCACAAGAATTATCATTACAAGAGGTTTGAGAGTTAAGCATACCTTTAAGTATAGACAAATCTCTTGTCTCAGTAACCAATGTTGAAGTAGCAGCAACTTCATCATTCACTTGATTAACTTTCTCCAAGTGAGAATTACATGCTCTAAAAGTTGGAATATCTTTAACAACAACTTGCACCACCATAGGGTGTTCACCAAAACTTCTAGCTTCGGATGGTATGTATTTTTGCCTCAAGATTGCTCTCATTTCATTCCATGTTCTAATGAAAGGTTCTCCATTCAAAGATCATCTACTTTCCATCTGTTTCCACCAAGAGGCAACCTTTTGACCCAATCAAAGATAAGCATATTGTACCTTCTCTATTTCAAAGCAGTTGCAACATGCAAAAGCAAGTTCAATTTTTCTTTCCCAATCCAAGTAAACATAAGGATTTTTCTTGCCATGAAATAGTGGGATCTTTGGTTTGATATTGCTATAAACATTCATGTGAGCAAGAACCTTTGAATTATGCCTTACTTTAGCTTTAGAAAGAAACTCCAAGCAATCCAATTTTGCATTCACTTCCTTAATAAGGCCTTAAGATCAAATTCTCCAACAGCCATGTTTATAATCTGAAAAGTTAGTGTCAAACTAAGAGAAAAGAAATAGGGACTTCACACACTCTTCTCTCATGTTTCCACTCAAAAAAATTTAGTGGCACTTGTGAATCACACAAAAAGATTGGCATTTTAAATAATGTAAAACACCCTTTCCTTTTACCACTCACTTACTCCCTATAGTGTTCTTAATCAATTCCAACAAATCAAGATGCAGAAGTGTATATGATAAGTGGCAATCACAAAAATAAAGTCCCAAAATTCAACGTTCTCAAAGAATCTAAAAAGGGTACTAACAAATCAATAAAAATGTACAGCAAAAGGTACTAGATATAAGCAAAGTCTAACAAGTTTTTAGAAGAAGAATGGAGGTGTATGGAGACTATGATGATGGCGTGATATTATGGAATGAAGGGAGTGGTTTGAAATATTGACAAAAGTAGTAAGAAAGCAAGAAAAGACACAAACAACAATTTAGGATACTAAGAAAGGAAGGAAATAGAAAAGTAAAATCAAACTAGAAAATAGGAAACAAAGGAGCAAGCAAAATAGGAAAGTTACAATTACCAGTCAAGCTTCCCACTCAAGTTGTTGAATTTAGAAAACCCAATGTGACTTATATTGCAAGAACAATAAAATTAGGCAACTATGCTCTATTTGCAAATCAATTAATCATAAAATAGAAAACACCAATCAAGGTAATTTCTCCCAATTAATCTAAGCTCAAATCTGGAATTTTTTTAGCACCACAATGTCTAATTTTTTTTTCCACTCTCTTTTTCTTTTCACTACTGGTATGTTCTCTTTTCTTTTTTTTTTTTATAGCAGTAGGTCACAACATTTTTAATTTCATATTTTTTTGGTTTTTTCTGTAACTTCACTTCTTTTCTTATTGAAGTAGCCAATCACTACTTTTTTTTTTGGAATCTTGCACAATTTTTTTCCTTGAATCATTGGATAGTAATCATCAATGAATATAAGCTAAATACATTTAAAAAATTTGTTTTTTTAAATATCAATATCTAAAGAAATAACAAAATCTAGGTAGCACGTAGAACCCACAAAACAAGTCATAGAACAAGGGAGAAATTCAATACAAGATGGCAAGATCCTTAATGGATTGGAAAATGCCACACACAAGAGACATGAGGAAAGAAGAATCACACTACTAACATAGAAAGGAGGAATAAAGACTCAACATAGATATGGAAAAAGGGAGGAAAAAGGATAAACAACAAAGGAGAAGAGAAAAACACAAATCTTTGAGACTAGCAACCAAAGCACTGGTACCAAATGATGAGAGACCCACTTCGAACCCATTAGAGGAACCTTCTACAATTTAGATGTCACCCTGGCATAAGCTAGAATCAATCACATAGCCATTGATAGCAAGAAGATTGAAGAACATGAACGGGAAATTCTGGGATGTGCAACTTTATTAAATTCCATGTATCTCACAAATGAAAACTCGGATTTGAGTGCTTCCAAAACGAAATGAAAGCTAAGATTCTAAGCTATAAGATCTCTCATAAATAGTCCAAAAACTCACACAAAAGAGGGATGAAATTAATGTTGAAATTCAAGCACGTCCAAATAATAACAATGAAGGAAAATAGGAAAAGTTAAAAGGGATAAGTTTTAGTCAATGGGATAAGACCCTAAGAGAATTCATCTCTTAGAACCCTAGCCTTGGGATGCCACAAAGGGGAACCACTCCCTTTGATAAGTTAAAGAGTTTCTCAAGCATACAAGGGAGCAAGAGAAGCCTTACAAAAGAAGAACATAAGTTCTATAAAATTCATTATCATTCATCATGGTGAAAAACATACACAACATATGGCCTTAAATAAGAATTGGAAAAACTAACCTAATGAGCCTAGAAAACCTAATTATTTTGATGGACCTATGAAAAAAATTCTAAAAATAAATCATGAAAATTCAAAGAAAATAATAAAAATAATGCCTAAGCCCTTATAAACATGTCAACACATTAATGAAATCACATGTTTGGCACATGACATATTTATTTACAAGGTGAGCCATCAAAAAGACTACTAATTAACTAATTGGGCTTTATTAATCACTAACGTTTATCCCATAATTAATAAAAATAGAATTAAAATAAATCAAACCCACTAATACCTAAGTCACATGCTCTTTTAGTGAAACACATGATTTTTAAGTAATCTTCTGCAATGGGCTCTTCTTGGGCTTGAATATGAAACTTCGATTTTGAAGTTGATGATCTCACTTAAACTTGGGCTTTATGTTCAGCACCTTGATCAAGTCTTCCAAACTCTTACAAGTCATGCCTAGCCCTTATTCTATCACTTTCTTTAAGAAGTATTAGACAAAAATCATTTAAATAAATTTTCTTTATGTCCCTTGCAGCCTTGGTCATGCCATATTTAGGGAAAATTGTCCAATAATGCTTTATAATTTTTAATAGACTAAAATACCATTTACTGATAACTTTTACCCATATCAATTAATTATTTTTATTGTCATTGTTATTAAATTGGTACAAGATTATCCAAAATTTTCTTTTAGACTAACATCATTATCTTGGCCCAAAATATATCTGGGTGGTGTCCATTTACTTTCCTTGACACTACTCTAATTTTCATGTAGTCTAAAATAAAATTACCTTTAACTGGTATTATTTTAACTTTATACTTCAAATGCCTATAATAATTTTATATTAACTTCATCAACTTCCAAACATTATTCCATTGGGCTTGGCTCATTAATAGCTTTGTTTTGACTATAAATTTTCATATTTATGAAAATTCCCTTGATCCGAGACCAATTTATACTATTTAAAACTTTTTGGTCATTAGTTGTAACTTTCCCCAAAACTTCTTCACACATGATATCCCACGTGATTTTCTTAATGCAAGGGACTATTTTGCAAGGAATTTTATTCTTTGGGGCAACAATATAATTTTCTCCTCGCTTCAAAGGACTAACAATAATAACAACATTAGCCTGATCCTACTATGTGAGGTCGGCTATATGAATCATACAATACCAATGGGCTCTATCAAACACCAATTGCTTCAAAGGACTATTTTTCAAAATATTTTTTAGGGGCAAAAGTGTAATTTCCCCTTTTTAGCTCTAACTTGAAAAATTATCCTTTTTATCATTTTTTACCTGTGTCTGTGCTTCTCTATTTTTTGTAATTTTAGACACATTTTACAATATTCTCCATTTTATCTTACTACTTCATTTGATATCCCATAAAATACTAGATATAACAGCATGATTATTAAGCCAATGATGATGGGAAATGTTTATGAAGCTTATGATGTTATTTATGGCATCATTTTGGCCAAGATAACCAATAGTATATAGAATAGAGGTACTCTATTTGAAACAAAGCAATTAGTTTAAGTTTACATGCCCTAAAAGTGGACAGGATAAGCTTTCCTTAGAGCCAAAGAACACTTAAATTGGATAAGCACCCGATTTATGAATTTAGGTACAATTTATGAATTTTAGAAGTTGAGGGTCATAACTAGACAATAGTGTGAATATTGGAATTTTCACTGTAAGTACTATTCACTTTAAAAAGTAATACCAATCATATCAATATCCAAAATTTCAGTGGTTTGCATGTGGGGAAAGCTCTATGTCTTAGCAAATGAATGCCATTGGTTTGAAAGCATTTGGAGTTATAGAGAAAGAGATATGTAAATTCTTCTAAAACTATTATAGTTAAAGTTAAGTTCTGACTCTTAATAGTTAAAATATAATGTCATGCCCTGTTTCAGTAAAATAAATATATGAGAAAAATATTTCTGAAAAGCAGACACATATGGCTTTCAAATGGCATAAAGTATGCATGATTTTGCTAAGGGTAATATGAGATATCAATTTTTAAATTTATGACCAAAATCCTGGGAAGGTGAAAAATGACCAAATGTATAATAATTTTCATGAATTAGAGTGTATGAATTGGCCTATCCAATGTTCAATTTCTTATTTTTCCCATGTAGACAATAATTTAAGCAATTTTTTATACAATTTTGGTAGAATTAGTTATAAATTTTCAAAGTTTGGTTGGTAAAATGGAAAATACCAAATAAATAGTACCTGAATTATTGAAATTTTTTTTTTTAGTTTTTATTTTATTCAAGATCCTAATCATGCATGAATGGACTATACAATGGCCTAGAACATAGGAAAATGGGTCAAAAGTAAGGTGTTACAATTGTAGCTCTAGTTTGAGCAAAGCCTTGTACTATGATTTAGCAAGAACCTAATTAAATCTTGCAAGGATAGTTGACAAATCTTAAGGTGTTCTTCAGAACTAGACATAGACCAAGTAGAAAGGCTAAACTAGGATAAATTTCTACATTTGATTCTCTCTAACCCTTTTCTATTTATTTTCAAGTTCTTACTCTATTTTTCAGTTAAGTTTCTGGTATTATTATATTGCTCGTGTTGCAGAAATTTTTCAAAGCCCAATTCACCCCCTCTTGAGCAATCCAGTTCATCTAACAGTTTCATAGTCCTACAACATTGATGTTACAGTAGAGATAAAACATATTGTTGTTGGTGATTGTTGAATCAGTAGTTTTGATGATTCCAAATAACTAGAGCTTGAGAGGAGAATATCAAAGGAGCATGGAAAGATAAAGTGAAGCAATCCAGTGAAGAACAAGTGAAGATATAGCTTTTAGGATTTCTCACTTTGTACACTTAGTAAAAAGCTTCAATTCTTATTTATGTTTCCATAATATGTAAATGAGTAATTTCAAAGTTCTTTATTGTTAGCATATGTTAGAATTGGGAAATATTGGCTAACAGATGAATTTTGTTTGATGACTCATGTTTATTTGGTGTAAAATTTTACCTTAGTGAAATTCGAAGTTATAGAGTTTTCATCTTTGATAGATGAATTCCGATTCTGAAATTTGAATTTTTTGCTAAGCATTGTTAGTAAAAATATGCAAAATTTGCATAAAGCTTAGTCAAAATTTGAATGTTGGTGAAGTTCAAAGTAACTTTAAAGTTACGTCCTTTGACAAATAAACTTTGGACTTCAAAGTGCGAATTTCAAAATAAGAACTTGTGAATATCATTAAAGCATGTCTCTGGCAGATGAACTTTGTAGTTTAACATATGAACTTTGTAGTGGAGAACTCTTGTACCATACTGAACATACCTCTAAAAGATGAATTTCATCTTTCAAAATTTGAATTTCAAAGTGCATTGTGAAAACTTGAAACAATTGTTCAAACTATGCAGATGCACTTCTAGTATGACAATTAGCATGAACTAACATGGGCTATATTTGGTAAACTCGAGATGCAAATGTCACATTTGGATATATGAATTTTAAAGTTCAACGTTAAAGTCCTTAACTTTCTGTTTCTACAAAATTCATGTATTGAAACCCAAAATTTGAATTTTGGTGTGTCAGACGCATTAAATGTTGTTGGTAAATAGCTAGTTTTGCAGAGTAACCGTTGGTTAAAGTCTCTAATGGCTAGATCTTGTGTCACATAACTAGCTAAGGCACAAATCTATAAATAGAACTTCATTTGAAGTTGTGGTTGATAAATTTAAGTTTATCTTTGCAAAAACTTTGCTCAATTTATTTATCAAAACTTTTTCTCCCACACCACATTTATTGTGCCATAACTTTCATATGTACTCTAGTTAAGAGAGTAATCAATTCTGTATAAATTTTTTTTTTCATCTAGAAGAAAGATTTTCTATGGGATAAATTAGGAAGGGATTTGAGAAACACTTGTAAGAGTGTTGAGAGTAATTTTAGATGTTCTTAGTACAGAACACGTGTATTGTACTGAGATATTACAAGAAGCCTGTTCAACTCTTGGTGATAGTGAAAAATCTCAAGTGGTGGCTTGAAGACTAGATGTAGGTTAAATGGATTGGATCGAACTAGGAGAAATTTCTGAGTCTTCTCTTCTCTTATCTTACATTTATATTAACTTTCATTGTACTCTATTTTTCTGCAAGCTTTTACTTTCACTGTTTAGTTGTATTTGCCGAAAAATTTCAAACATCCTAATTCAACCCATCTTAGGAAGTCAACATTTCTGACAAGTGGTATTAGAGCATGGACTCCCAGCTAAAGGATTTCAACAGCATCAACAGACCTCCAGGCTTCAGTGGATAACACTATGAATACTGGAATATGAGAATATAAATATATAGAGGTGGTAAATGGGCCAGCCCACCATAGACCTGCCTTTTAGGTGAGGTGGGGCAGGCTGAGGCACCCATAAGGACGAGCCTGGAAAGCCCCAGGCCATCCCACTATACACGGGCTGGTGGGCCAAACGGGCCAGCCCATTTTTTTTTTTAAATTTTTGTATGTTTTTTTGTTAAATCATAAAATTTCTCCTATTTTTTTTTACTCTTTTTGTTTGGTTAGCCCCTTTTTTCCCATACTTGGTTAAATTATTAATTTTTTATTCACTATCATGAATTAAATAACTACATTCATGAAATCTTTTATCGGTTTGGTGTATAAAGTCTTACAGCATAATATATTAATACATTAATATGGTAATACCACAAGTAACATTTAGTTCAACAAAATAAAATACAACTAAAAGTAAAATATAAGAAAGATTGAGAAAGAAAATGATGCTTAAGTCCTTTTTTTTAGTTTTTATTTTTTTTAGATATAATTATATAGAGTACAAAAATATAAAAATAATTAAAAAAAAAGTGGGCCAGTCCACCTCCGCAGACTGGCCAGCTTAAACTGGCGGGCTAGTAGGGTGGGCCAAGTTTTTGAACCCCATTATGAAGTATCTCAATTTTTTCAGCTCGCCCCCCCCATTTTTTGCGGGCTAAAAGGGCCGGCTCGCGGCCCCCGGCCCATTTTACCGGCTCTATAAATATATCTTCAATCCATAGACTTAGAGATTTGGTTAGTCATCAAAAAGGATGATTTTTTTTGCCAATGATACTTCAAGAAGATGGCACATACAAAAAGAAGCCAGAAGAAACTAATAATGATGAAGACAAAAGAAGAGTTCTTCTAAACTTTAAGGTAAAACACTCATTGGTCAATGCTTTAAACTAAGATGAGTTCTATAGAGTCTCCCATTATTCCACAGTCAAGGGAATGAGGGATATTCTAGAAATTGCTCATGAAGGAACCATTGGAGTGAGGGAGAACAAATTAAATGTTTGCATTGGTGAATATGAAAGCTTCAGAATGAAAGAAGGAGAGAGCATTAAAGATCTGTAAAAGAGGTTCACTTTTATCATGAACCAACTGAAAAGCCTTGTCAAAGAGTATTCTCAACCTGAGAAAGTCAGAAAGACTCTCAAAGTTTAACCCATTGAATGGCAACCAAGATGACAGTCATAGAAGAAGTGTAACACCTCTGATATGGGCTCATTTCCCATGTATTTAATTACTCTAAAGTCCATTTATATCGTAATAGGACCTTGAATTACAATAGATGCCATAATAAATTTTTTCAATATTTGGGCACTATTCATTTAATCAAATTTATTTATTCCAATTAAATTTCAAAAAAGCATAATTGAATCAATAAAAATCGTATGCATATGATTCAAGTCCCTAAGGATAGCTTATAACTTTGTCTACATGGAAAAAATATAAGTCAGAGCAATGATAGTACTGATTTGTACAACAAACTTGTGAATTTTCACATTTTATACGAAAACTGTAAAATAATTATTTTAATTGGGATTAAATATAAAAATCCACCAAATATTACACACACACCCAATCTGAGTGATCTTTAGACCATTGGAGAGCCCTTCATGTCTACTTTTAAACCATATGCATCATTCATACTTTATAGATCAAAAGTCCAAATAGTGGCTTGTTTACTCTATATAGGTCAAGATGACCATTTATATCTTACTACTTTGCCAAACAAAAGCCATAAAATATTTACATGGCCGTACATCATTTTCATACTATACCATACTTTAGCTAAGACCTAAGGCATCATAAAAACTTGAAGAAACATACTTAACATCACATTTACAAAATTACACAAAAGGTCAAAGCTCATGGCCATTGCTAGAATTATCAAGTTAATCGCCAAATTTTTTCTCCTTTCCTTTCTTTTCCTCGGTGATCTTGCCATTATTGCTACCTATTCATGGTTAATATTTGGGAGGGTGAGATTCAAAGAATCTCAGTAGTTAACACCCAACATGCCATCATATCATCACATTAAGCCTGAAAACATCAAGATAACATATTTTGAATACATGTCACACCCGAAAATGCGACGCGGATGACGCAGGAAATGAAGGAAAAAGAGAGAAATCGGCCCACACGACGGAAGGCCGATTTCGGAGGAGTCACCACCAAAATTTTAAGGGAAATTTTGGAAAATCGAAATAAAAATCAAAAAAGGATAAGGATGGTCCGCAAATCAGAGTTGGGTTCGGGAGTACGATTGTGAGCGGGGAAGGTGTTAGGCACCCCCACAACACTCGTTCCTAAGAACGGTTACCTTAGGTTGATCATGTAATTTTTATGGCTTTTAAAAATTATTTTGATTGCCCTTTTACCATTCACATGCAAAAATAAATATAACAATAAGAAAAATGTGAAAATGAAAATAAACAATAAAATAGAAATATAAAAAGTTAGGAAAAATAAATTAAGAGGAAAATGTTATTCATTTACAAAGTGGACTTGACCCAGAATGAGAGTCTAGGGCCTACGAATCCTGCGATAGGGATCAAAGTCGACGTAGTTCGGACTAAAAATGCGTGTCACTGGGTTGATATTTTTTATTTTATATATTCTTTGAAAAGAGAGGTTTATAGAAAATGATTTGTCTTTCCACAAAGAAAACAATTTTTAGAATTGGTTGGTGTGTTTTAATTTGTAAAAGATGGATTAATTTCCATTATTTACTCTTTTCATTTATTTATATATTTTTGGTTTAATCAATTCCTAAAAGAGAATATATGTTTTTCTCAATTTAGAAAATATGATTAATATTATATGTGATTTGAACATTTTATTTTGGTTTGAAAAAGAAAGATCCGAAAACAATTTTGTTTTACAAAATAAAATCAATTAGCTAATGTGGCGACTTTATCACTCACAATATACCCATTGATACCTAAATATCTACGGTGGTGTCACTCGAGACAAGAGGCATAAGAAGAGTTCGAAAGAAAATAAATAATTCTTTGTACAAATGATTTTTTATTTTCTTTTTATTATAAAAATAAAATCGCATAAAATTCTTTTAACGCATATTTATTTACTTAAAATGAAAACATTAAGAAGAATTCAAAATGCGATCATTACATATATTTTTGGAGAAAAATAATTAGCATATGTGGTGATTTTATCACTCACAAGTTACTGATCAATACCGAAATACCCACGGTGATGCCACTCGAGGTAAAAAACTAAAAAACCTTTAAGGGATAAAATTGGAAAAAATAAATAAACTAAAAAAACATCTATTTTAAATTTTATTTTTTTATTATTATTTTTTAGAGTTTTCTTATAAGACTTTATATGTTTATAAAAAAATCAATATATTCTTGATATATCCACAAAGATTAATTACACATATGGTCAACCAGTTCTCTAAGTGCTTGTAAAGATTCCCAAAATCTCTAACAAATAAGAGTTCTTTATTAAAGATATATTACTATATTTATTTATATTTTGTTATTATTTATTTTTGTCATTATGAAATCTAAGATATCCACACATAAATGAAATTGTTTATTTGTGCTCACATTGATTCGATTTCAAATTAGTGTAAATTAAGTCGTCGACACGTCTGGAAGAGAAACGATTACATATGAAAGCTCGACTATTGAAGGCAACCTAATACATAAACTCAGAACAATCAAATCATCCTCAATGTCTAAATCCAAGACATAATTATATACCTCAATAACAATGTATACTGGAGGTGGTCTTGCTGTGCCTACATTTATTTGATTCTAGATCATTATTATTTAGGCAAACACACCCTGTAACAAATTGAAAATGCACACCCCGCCCAATCAACCTTCAAATTTCGGTAACATCTCAAAATTCAATCCAAACTACTAGGATGTCCTGTTCATGCAGACAAGAAGAATAAGAAAAAAACTTTCCCAGAAAAGTTCCCAAGGTCCTCAAGAGCCAACCTAATCAAACCATAATATCCATGGTGATTAGAGCAAAATATGGACCTACTCGACAGTGGATAAAAGGTATCTAGAAATAACCGCTTTCTCAACCCAACACAAACTATGGACCTACTCGCTTCTCAGTTCCCTTCGGTCCCCCTCAAAGGTCAGAAGCTCCATCGCTTTGGTCCCCCTGTACGCGGCTCCCTCTGCTCCAACTGCTTTTCTCTCTGTCTCCATGCTTTCTTCTCAGTTTTCTTGTAACTCTGCTCTTCTCTTTTTCTTTTTCTCTGTGTCTCCCGCAGCTCCTTCCAGCATACTCCCTCAGCCTCTGTTCTTTTAGGGCAACGCCCTTAATCTCTGTCCACGAGCTCTTAATTGGGCTCGTGGCCTTTTGGGCTGGAATTCTTCTAGCATTTTAGCCCAAAGATGTTTTTGGGATCCGCCCTTTTTCTTCTTTTCTTTTTTTATATGATTCCTGATTTATTTTCTTCTTATTCTTGCTTCTTATGTATTTTTTTGTGTTCTGGTAGGATCTAACCTATTTGGGGGTCTTTATTGTTTTTTTTTTATCATTTTTAGATTTCTTTTTCTTTCTTTTCTTTTTTTTATTCGAAGTTTCAGATATTGAATTCTAGAAAGAAGAAGTTGTTTCTTGAAATCAATTACCCTACTGAGAAGAGAATTTCGTTTTATTTATCCCCTTTTTTCATTATTATATATATATATATATTTTTTTTTAAACGTCCGAACAAAATAGGATGTTCACAATTGCCCCTCTTTACTGGTTTCTTATGTGAGAATGAGGAAAATGCAGTTTTTGGAGATCTCGCATAAGAAACAAGTAAAGATTAGAACATGAATTTTGTCCGTGCAAGACACATAAAGATTCACTTGCCCCTGACATGAAGAGATGCAATATGACCTAAACTTAGAACATACAAAACAAGCCATACAATGCAAATGTGAAGTGAGATGTGACTTATTCTAGATTAAGACATGACTCCAATAGTTGCACAAATAAACAGCGAACTCCAATTAGGGTTGAATTGATGTAACATACAAACATGACACAAAATGAACAACTAAGTCAAGTAGACTAGGACTGATGCAATAGGTGGTGAAGTGATTAAAACAAATGCTAACAAAAACAAAACGTACTAGCAAGATCCAAACAAAATACCATGTTGACAAGTTGCCCCTCTTCATTTGGTTTGTAAGGGGGAAAGATCATGAAATGATATTTACACCTTAGAAACGAATGAAGAAGGAAACATGGGTTTTGTTTGGGGGGCAAGATGCATGAACAGTAAAGACCACACAATTTAAAGGGCACCAGTCGCTAGCTAGGGCTTTGACAACAACTTGAACAAGGGGAATTTAAGGAATGTCGCCTGGGCCTTGACTGAAATGTAAATGACGAAAATTTAACAGATGCCTCTTGGGCCTTGACGAAAATTTAAATGACGAAAATCTAAAGGACGCCGAAATTTAAATGATGAAAATTTAAAAGATGCCAATTGGGCCTTGACAGAAATTTAAATGACAAAAATTTAAAGGATGCCGCCTGGGCCTTGGCAGAAATTTAAACGACGAAGATTTAAAGGATGCCGCTTGGGCTTTAACGAAATTTAAATGACGAAAATTTAAAGGATGCCGCTTGGGCCTTGACAGAAATTTAAATAATGAAAATTTAAAGGATACTGCCTGGGCCTTGACAGAAATTTAAATGACGAAAATTTGAAGGATGCCGCCTGGGCTTTGACGAAATTTAAATGATGAAAATTTAAAGGATGCCGTCTGGGCCTTGACAGAATGACAGGAATTTAAATGATGAAAATTTAAAAGATGTCGCCTGGGCTTTGACAAAATTTAAATGATGAAAGTTTAAAGGATGCCGCCTGGGCCTTGACAGAAATTTAAATGACAAAAATTTAAAGGATGCCGCCTGGGCTTTGACGAAATTTAAATGACAAAAATTTAAAGGATGCCAACCGGGCCTTGACAAAAATTTAAATGACGAAAATTTAAAGGATGCCACCTGGGCCTTGACAGAAATTTAAATGATGAAAATTTAAAGAATGCCGCTTGGGCTTTGACGAAATTTAAATGATGAAAATTTAAAGGATGCCGCCTGGCCTTGATAGAAATTTAAATGATGAAAATTTAAAGGATGCCACCTGGGCTTTGACGAAATTTAAATGATGAAAATTTAAAGGATGCCGCCTGGGCCTTGATGAAATTTAAATGACGAAAATTTAAAGGATGGCGCCTGGGCCTTGATGAAATTTAAATGACAAAAATTTAAAGGATGCTGCCTGGGCCTTGACGAAATTTAAATGACAAAAATTTAAAGGATGCCGCTTGGGCCTTGACAGAAATTTAAATGATGAAAATTTAAAGGATGTCGCCTAGGCTTTGACAGAAATTTAAACGACGAAGATTTAAAGGATGCTGCCTGGGCTTTGACGAAATTTAAATGACAAAAATTTAAAGGATGCCGCCTGGGCCTTGATGAAATTTAAATGACAAAAATTTAAAGGATGCCGCCTGGGCCTTGGCAGAAATTTAAATGACAAAAATTTAAAGGATGCCACCTAGGCTTTGACGAAATTTAAATGATGAAAATTTAAAGGATGCCGCCTCGGCTTTAATGAAGATTTAAAGAACAGAAGGGGATCTGACGCTAGCTATGACAATGCAATTTTGTCGTTTCTTTTTTCTTCTCTCTTGCTCCTCCTACCCTCTCTCTCTCTTTTTTTTTTGTGTGAGGATCCCCTTTGGCCATGGAACATATATATATATTTTTGAGTATTTTCATTAGTTGCCCCAATTTGTATGCGATGACAAATGCATGTAAAATGCTAATTTATTGCCCCAATTTGAGAGAGAATTCGATGTGACCACAGTATTAGAGATATAATAAAAATCGGGCTTTATCTTTCAATTTCGGTGTTTTGATGTAGATCTTCATCGTTCTAGATAAAGGAATCCAGCTAACCCCATAACTCTTAAACACGCCATGATCATAAGTGACAATGAAGAACCACCCGGTGGTGTATCTTGGACTAAAGCGCTTTGGAGTATCCACAGATTACTTCCTCATATTACTTACTCGGATTCTATGAACTTCCATTCTACCCTTGTACTTAACACCATTAGCGTGCAATCATGATTATTCCCATGATGCACGCCATTAAGTAACATTTTTCTTTTCTCTCCTTTTTTTTTATCTGAGGAAGAAATAAGGCAACTTATCAAAAATGAAAGCAACCATCAAAGAGGAGCAATAATCAAGGAAAAATAGCAGAAAGTTAGGTTATGGGGTGAACAACCATTTGAATAGGAGATCTCGAAACAACAATAAACTAAAGGTATTAATCATGAGAAAATGAAGGAAGATGCCTTCACATTGGTCCTTTAAGTCTCAAAGCAATTAGCTCGCATTGCTTTTGGACACGCCTTACAGGACGTCTGATTGAGGATCATGCAGCTCTTGCCGTTTACCCTTATCCATTATCCGCTTATAGCCCATTCCATTTTCCCGTCTTCTTGCTTGGGAGATGGCTCTTTTCCTTTTGCTTAGGCTGCCTTCACAGGTTTTCAACCTAGCAAGCCATATTTTATTTTGCTGCTCTAATTTTTGCCTAGGCTGCCTTTCCAGGTTTTCAACCTAGCGAGCTCTTTTTTTTTTCAGGCATAATATTTCTTGACGAAGTCCGCGTTGATAGGCCTTGCCAATTCTTGTCCCTCGATGTCCATCAAAACAAGCGCACCCCCTGAAAAAGCTTGCTTCACCACGTAAGGACCCTCATACGATGGGGCCCATTTACCTCGATTGTCCTCTTTATTTGGAAGAATTTTCCTTAAGACTAGCTCCCCTGGCTCAAATTTCCTAGGGCGAAGCCTTTTACCGAATGCCCTAGCCATTCTTTGTTGATAAAGTTGCCCATGACATATGGCGACCAATCATTTTTCTTTAATCATATTCAACTGTTCATCTCGAGTTTTAATCCAATCTTCTTCCTCAACATCGGATTCTATCATGACTCGTAATGATGGGATCTCCACTTCGATTAGTGTCACTGCCTCCATCCCATATACCAGAGAATATGGCGTAGCCCCTGTGGATGTGCGAGCTGTGGTACGATACCCATGGAGAGCATATGGAAGCATTTCGTGCCAATCCTTGTAGGTGATGGTTATCTTTGCAATGATCTTCTTAACATTCTTGTTAACTGCCTCTACTGCCCCATTCATTTGTGGATAGTATGGTGCAGAGTTATGATGCTTGATCTTGAATTGCTCACACAGCTTCTTTACCTTAGCACCGTTCAAATTGGGAGCGTTATTTGTGATGATCTTCTCTGGCAACCCATACCGACAGATGATGTTTGACCGCAAGAAGTGAATAAAAGACTTATGAATGACACTGGCTAAAGAGATTGCTTCAACCCACTTGGTGAAATAGTCAATAGCTACAAGGATGAAGCGATGACAATTCGTGGCTTTGGGATTAATAGGACCAATCACGTCAATCCCCCACATGGAAAAGGGCCATGGAGCCATGAGGTTATGTAAGGGGTGTGATGGAGCATTAATGCGGTCAACGTAGATTTGACATTTGTGACATTTTTTCATGTATTTGATGCAATCTTTCTCCAGTGTTAGCCAAAAATATCCACACCTTTGTATTTGTCTAGTCATAGTATGGCCATTTGCATGAGTTCCACATATTCCATCATGAACCTCAGCCATTACCCTTTTTGCCTCAGGTAAACCTATAGATCTGAGCAATGCTCCGTCCTGGGCCCGCTTGTACAAAACTTCTCCGATAAGGAAAAAATTCATTGAGAGGCACCGGAGGGTCTTCTTGTCATTATCTGTTGCCCCAGCAGGATATTCTCTATGTTTGATGTAAGACTTAATATTGTGAAACCAAGGTTGCCCGTCAGATTCCTCTTCTATACTCAAGCAATGTGCGGGAGTATTTCTGACTTCAACATGAATCGGCTAAACATGGACCCCACAATCTAGCTTAATCATGACAGCGAGTGTTGCTAACGCATCTGCGAATTGATTTTTGTCATGAGTCATATGAGTAAACTTGATTTCTTTAAACTTCTTGCTCAACTCCATCAAATAATTCTGGTAGGGGATTAATTTTGGGTCCTTTGTTTGCCATGCTCCTGTCACTTGATAGATTATGAGCACCGAATCTCTAAAAACTTCGAATTCTTCGACACCCAGGGATAAGGTAGCTTGCAACCCACTGACACAAGCCTAATATTCTGCCACATTATTTGTGCATTCGAAATCGAGTTTAATGGCGACGGGAAATTATTTCCCTTCAGGGGACACTATTACTACTCCTACCCCGCACCCATGCATATTGGCTGCGCCATCAAAGTACATTGTCCACTTGGCATCCTCTAATTCATCCTCTACTGTCAAAATGTCCTCGTCTGGAAATTGGAAGTCTAGTGGAGAACTCTCATCCAGTGGATTTCCGACTAAATGGTCAACAATAATACTTCCTTTGATTGACTTGCGAGTTACATACTTTGCATCATATTCGGAGACTATTACTTGCCACTTTGACACCCTACTTGACACGTAAGGACTTTCAAAAATATATTTAATTGGATCCAATTGAGAGATCAACCAAGTGACATGATATAACTGTTAGCAAGGCTGACTTCCCAAGAGGGGGGGTGAATTGGGAAGATTGAAATTTTTCTGTACAAAGTGAAGTAAGTGAAGATATCTCAGTATAATAAAAACAATGTGTAAAACAGAGCAAGCTGAAAAGTAAAGATAACGAGAAGAGAACTCAGCAATTTATCCTGGTTCGGTCTATTCACTTGACCTACATCCAGTCCCCAAGACACCTCTTGAGATTTATCCACTATACAGCAAGAATTTCAGTGGGCTTCTTGCTAATGCCACAGTACATGAGTATGCTCTGTTTCTGAGCTCTCTCAAACTCTCCAAGCACTTTCACTATGTGCTTCCCAATCCCCTTGTGAATACCCCTCACAAGTAAATCTATCTCCCAGATGAAGAGTAGATTGATTACAATGAAATAACTCTCTTGAAAAGAGTAGATATGAAAGTTTAAGTACAAGTATTGAAGTTGAGAGGGTAAAAGCTTTTGAGAAAAAGATTCAGCAGAAATTCGGTATATACAAGTTTGATTCGTTACCCACAACTTCAAATGATGTTGTATTTATAGATTTAGGTCTCAAATATCCGTTAGAGACTAAATCTATCCGTTGGGGAAGTTATCCAACGGTTACTCTGAAAAACTATCCATTTACCAACCTCATTTAATGTTTCTGACATACTGAAATTCGAATTTTGGTTGGTCAACAGACGAATTTCGAAGGAACCGAAGATTAAAGCCTCCAACGTTACAGCACGAAGTTCGTCTGTTCATGAAGTGAAATTCGAATTTTGAAACTTACAAAACATTTTCACAATGTGACATACGAATTTTCAAGAAGAAAGTTTTTTGGTTAATTGTGAACAGTGTTTTTAATTTTCTACAGTGCCTTCGAAATTCAAATTTTGGCACCCCAAAATTCGTCTGTCCATTGAACGTTTAAAGAGGCATAGTAGATTACTTTCTTTGAAATTCAAAATTTGAAAGGGTGAAATTCCTCTGTCAGAGGGACTCTTTTCAGACTAATTTCATCATTCGAATGTTGCAAGTTCTTATCATTCGTATGTCAATGTTTCACTTCAACAGACTCAAGAACTTTAGCTTCTTAAATTCGAATTTCAATGTTCAAAGTTCGTCTGTCAGAAAGCAGTTTTGAAACTTAAATCATTCTTGATCTCAGATGAACTTTATCATAGTTTCAGACGAATTTCTTACATTTTCTCAAGTTTTGTTTTGTCTGAAATTCAAATTTTGGAGATTCAAAGTTCGTCTGTTTCAAGGAAGCTTCTTTCAGACTAGATGAAAATTCGAATGTTGGAAGTTCAAAATTCGTCTGCTAGAGAGCATTTATCAAACTCAATTTCATTTTGATTTCAGATGCATTTTATCATAGTTTCAGACGAATTTCTTTGGTTTTCACAAACTTCATTTTACTTGAAATTCGAATTTTGAAAGTGTGAAGTTCGTCTGTTACCAAAAGGCCTCTTTCAGACTAGATGAAAATTCGAATTTTGAACAACCAAAATTCATCTGACAGAGAGCCATCTCTTCAGACTTATTCAGTTTTAGCTCAAAATTCGAATTTCCAAAGGCAAAGTTCAAATTTCCAACTTGACAGTTTAGTTTAAACTTTCAACCTTCGTCTGTTTGTGGGTGTTTTTCAAATATGTCAAGATTTAACATAAAATCAAGGTTTGAAAACATCTTTTCTTTAAATCAAAATCTTTTACCCAATCATAACAAAAACTAAGACTCTACAAAAGATCTAATAGCAAATACTCATAAAATCTTCACTTGAAATAGCTTTGATCTCCTTTGATATCTTCAATCCAAGCTCTTGAGTGTTGGTTTAGAATCATCAAAACTCTTGATTCAACAATAACATGTACTGTCTTAGCCGTCATGTAACCCATACTAACCCACAACATGTCTTTTCAATGATTGGATATCGTGATTCACAACCATTGAATTTCTTGCTCAAGTAGTAAATGGCATGCTCCTTTTTTCCAACTTTATCTTGTTGTCCTAACATTACACCCATGGAAGACGGCAAGATGGTTAGATAGAGAATTAGCGGCTGATCCTGTGTAGGGGGTGCCAAGACAGGAGGGTTCAATAGATATTCCTTTATCTTCTAGAATGCTCATTGGCAATCTTTATCCCACTTCCCAGGATTTCCCTTTCTCAACAGTTTGAATATTGGCTCACAGGTGGTGGTCAGGTTTGTAATAAATCGGGCTATGTAATTTAAATGACCCATGAACCTTCGTACATCTTTCTCCGTCTGGGGTGGTGGCGTATCACAGATTGCCTTTACTTTATCTGGATCAACTTTTATTCCTCTATTGCTGACGATGAAGCCCAGCAGCTTACCAGATGTAGCCCCAAACACACACTTGTTGGGATTTAATCGAAGCTTGTATTTTCGCAGTCTTTCAGATAATCTCTTAAGGACCGCCACGTGACTTTCTTCTTGCACTGACTTTGCCACCATATCAACCACATAAACCTCAAGTTCTTTATGCATCATATCATGGAATAGTGCTACCATAGCTCGCTGGTAAGTTGTACTTGCATTTTTTAACCAAACGGCATCACTTTGTAACAAAATGTTCCCCATAGAGTAGTAAAAGTGGTTTTCTCCTTATCCTCCAGGTTCATGGGGATTTGGTTGTATCTCGAATACCCATCCATGAATGAGTACCTATAACCCCTTGCCGTGTTGTCAACTAGCACATCAATATGTGGTAAAGGAAAATGATCCTTAGGACTTGCTTTGTTCAAATCCCGATAGTCCACACACATCCTAATGCGGCCATCCTTCTTAGGTACCGGTACTATATTTGCAACCCATAGCGGGTACTTAGCAACATCTAAGAAACCAGTGTCTCATTGCTTTTTCACTTCTTCTTTGATCTGAAGAGACGTCTCGGAACTCATTCTCCTTAGCTTCTGTTTCTTTGGCTTAATGTCAGGGAACAAAGGAAGTTTGTGAGAGGCGATATTGGGATCGAGCCCTGGCATATCTTGGTATGACCAAGCAAACACATCCAGGTATTCTTGAAATAAATTTATCATCTCCTTCTTCTCAGGATTATCAACCATTCTTAATTCTTTTTTATCTTCTTCAGTTCCCATATTAATCATCTCTATGACTTCTTCATGTGGGACGAAGCCATTTTCAGAGGGTTCGATGAGCTTTGCAAATGTATGGGGTAATTCAACTAGCATAGCACTTTCCTCTATCTCATAGTCAGATGCATCCATAGCAATGCGAGTGTCATCCCATTGGGGCTCGAGAGCCTCTGTGTTAGACAGGATTCCCGAGACTTCTAATTCCTTGGGAAACAGCAAACACGGCAAAAGTAAACAATGAAGCAGGAAGCAGTACGAATAATTATTTAGAAGGGGGATCAAAGTAACAGGGTAAAAAGAAGAACATAATGAAACATATGGATATGAGAGGAAGAGGGGGATAAAGAGTATGAAATGTCATTTTGCATTTAATCCTAAGATATAAAATGTTCCAAAAGCCATGAATACAAGGTTTTCAAAAGAAGGCACAATTAAAAGACTCTAAAATATTACTCTAATGACACGACATCGGGGACTATCTCAGATTCCCAGTTTTTTAGTGCCTTCTCAAGGGTATCATACTAAATCCAGTGTCCTTTTCCATAACCCCCCTCTTCTTCTTCCGCTATAGCAATGGAGTCATTCATGTTGATTGTAATATCCTGAAAATTCTCTTAAATGTTCAAGGCTCAATATTTTAAAATCTATAAGGAATTTGCAAAAACGGATATACACCGTTTTGAATAATGTAAGGCAAAGAGGTCAATTATCTCGGTCAGAAGGAAAAATGAGAAAATGACCATTTTACCCCTGAAAAGAAAAAGAAAAAAAAAAGGAGAAAGGAAAAAAAAAGATAAAAAACCAAAGAAAGAAAAGAAAAGAACGAGAGAGGCGGTGGACTCAACGCTGTCAATGAAGTAAATTTTATGAATTTTGGGGAAAATTACACCTAATGACCCGAAAGTTAAAAAAATTATAAATTTATCTCGGGTTAAGGGTATTTTTGTAAATATGAAAAATTATAGTCAAAATAAAGCTCTCAATGAGCTAAGACCAATGGAATATAGTATGGAATTTATTAAGATCAAAATAATATTTATTGGGTAATTATGATTTAATATTAATATTTTACCCGATAAATGTCAGTCTGGACTGCAGGAAGAAGCAGTATTCATTCAAGAAAAATGTGTGGGTCTTATATTTGGACCAATTGGGATAATTATATTATGGTAATTTTATGATTATAATTAGTATCCCAATAATAGTAAAATATACTGCTAAAGTAGCTTTAATTGTCCATACCAGTCCGGGATATATCTGGATAAGAAAAAATCTGAAATTTATGGACAAAAAAGCTGCTCAATTTCGTGACCTAAGCTGCATATGGGGATATTGAGATTACTTTAATATTTCCTCACATTTTCTTAACTTTTCAATCAAGCTTCATGAATGGACACATGGCAACTTCTTATTGGTTGACAAAGTTTATATATACTCCTTCATGACTTGGCCGAACAAGCACTTCACAAAAAGAGAAAGAAGTGGTCTGCAAATTGAGAGAAAGGAGGGAGCACGTGAAGGAGGAAAGAAAAAGAGAAGAAAAATAAGGAAGAAAAGCAAGGAAAATTGGTAAGCAAATCTCTTGTGTTCTTTAAGTGTTCTAGCATAGTTCCTAAGCTCTATGAGTTAGTTCCCTTGAAATTTTATCTCCTTCATCCACTGTTCTAATCTGGCCAAGCATGATTAATGGGAAGAAAAGTTGTTTTTAAACCATAAAATCAAGAGAAAGCATGATATTTTACTAAAGGAAACAAGTATGGCATGTTTTAAGCAAGTTTGTGAAAGAACCATTCTTTTTCCTTTGGAGCAGATTTTTGGCCAGATCATTTGAGTGTCTTAAGGTTGGAATTTCATCAATTTGATGGCAAAAATGAGTTCCCCATGATGAAAAACCTTAAAGACAAGCATTGGCCCAAAGATAGAGCTTAAGATAAAGAGTTTGGGAATTTAAGGGTTTCAAGATTTTTATGAGAGCTTTTTGTGATTAGCCATGAAATCAATGGCTTGAGCATGTGTTGAATGATGTTTAGAGACTTGAGGAAGCTTGGTAAAACTAGAGGAAGCTTTGGTTTAAAGAGGAAAGCCATGTGCAAGCACCAAAGGTAGCTAAGTTTCATATTCTTGCTTTATGTTCTTTCATTGTCCTTCTATGATTAAATTGTGTTGCCATATTGCAATTGTGATTTCTTTGATTGGTATTAGCTGTAAAACGAGGGGTTTTATTCCCTGGGATGTCCATTTTCTAAGCCGTTATGCTGTTGAATTTTTTATGACCAATGTGGCAATTTATTGTTTAAAGGTGATTGATGTGATTAAATGTGATCAAATGTGAGTTATTTGACATGATTGACGTAATTGCATGAAATGTAACTTGCTACTGAGATTGCCCCCAATCTCATCCCCTCAAGTATCCCAAATGACTAGGCACAAGCTATGGCAAAGTAGTCCAAAGAAAAGGCAAAAAGAATGAAAGGGAGAATGATGCTTGATGATAATTTCAAGCTATGATTCCATATTCTAAAATAATGTATAAAAATTATGTATATGCATATGGATCTGTATTCTTGTACTATTATGTTCTTATGAGCATTATGAAATGTTTGGCATGGATTTGAAACATGGAGTGATCATGTGAGCTTGTTATGAAATCTACTTTGCCATGTTATATTGCTAGAAGTTCATTTTGTAGCAATGAAAGTAAAGTCAATAATGTTTGACCGAGACAGGGAAAGGAAGTCAAGTGTTATATATTATCTAAAACTAGAGAGAATGAGCTTTCCAATGAGCTAAAGAATACTCAATTGGGATATGTGTACAATTTATAGTATATTTTTGAAGTTAAGGGTCAAAACTGGACAGTAAAGTAAAAGCTGCGAATTTCACTGTAAGTATGACTTATTTTGAAAGGAAGTATAAAATCGTACAGACTCCAAAAATTTAGTGATTTACATGTTTAAAACGATCTATGTTTTGAGTTCAACATGCCACTGGTTTGAATTCAATTAGAGCTGTACAATGAGAGATATACAAGTTTTCCCAAGACTGCTCCAATAAGAGTGAGGTTCTGACCCTTTGTAATTTAAGTTGAAATCATGCCCTGTCTAGACCAAATAAATGTATAAAAATATATGATGGTAAGTAGACATATATATCTTTCTAATGGCATATAGAATACATGATTTAGCTCAGTATAGAGTTAGATATGAATTTTTAAAGTTATGGCCAAAATCCTGGAAAAGAGAGAAATGACCATTTATATAGTACAAGTTTGAGTAATAAAATGTACTAATTGGTCAGGTTAAAAGAGCTTTTCATATTTTTAACTTGTATGTCATGTTTCTAGCTTTATTTAGAGACTTGAACCACATTGATACAATTTTTCTGGATTAAGTTATGATTTTTCAAAGTTCATCCAGAAAACTTGAGAACCAAATGAATAGTACCACGTTTTTTTTTTAATTTCAATATTTTGGTTCTACTAATGGGTCAAGCTCTTAATATGGGCAATTTGGACATTGTACATACTTTGATATATGGAAAATATAGATAAAAGTAAGGTGTTACATTGATTGTCTCAAAGGCTTGTGGGAATGTCTCTCTAATATGAGGAACTTTTGATCTTCCTTGTGATCTCCCTTGGCCTAACTTTGTTTGTTCAGCCAAAAGGGTCTCCAATGGGGGATCATATCCCAACCCTTGACATCCCTGATTCCCAGAGAGTTTGATTGGCTCCTTTATTCCTTGTAATTTAGCTCCAAGCCCTTGTCCTTCCTTATACCTATCATGCTTCATTATCCTGGTGACTACTTGTTGCACATCTTTACTTGGCTAGTTACTCTCCGCAATCTCAAAATTGTGATAGAAATCACCAGCTGTCCGCTCCACATTTTCAACATAAGGTACGGTGCTTGGCTTGCTAATCATGAGCTCCTCTTCCCCCTTAATGGTAATAAGTAGGCCGTCCTTGACAAATTTGACCCTCTGGTGGGGGGTAAATGGTATAGCTCCCACATCATGAATCCAAGGTCGTCCCAAGAGCATAATATATGCAGCATCAATATTCATGACATGGAATTGTATGAAGAAGATGTTTGGCCCAATCTCAAGTGGAAGATGGACCTCCCCATATACTTCTCTTCTTGCCCTATCAAAAGCTCGTGTAATTAGATCACTATGCTTTATAGTAGACATGTCCACAGGAAGCTCCTATAAAGTTGCTAGTGGCAGGACATTGAGAGCAGATCCCTTATCAATCAGGACCTTTGTGATCACATACCCGTGACACTTTAATGTAATATGAAGAGCTTTAGGTCGCCCTGCCGGAGTTTGAACAATTTCATCCTCATAGAAAGTGATTTGAGTGGCATTCTTTACAACATTAACCATGTGAACTACTTTCTCAGGAGTTATGTCCAGACGTATATATGCACTTTCTAACACCCTCTGGAGTGCTTTGCGATGGACCTCCGAGCTCATGATAAGGGACATAATGGAGATTCGAGCTGGAGTCTTTGTGAGCTGCTCTACTATATCATATTCTCTGTGCTTCATGATCTTTAAGAATTCATCAGCATCAATGCTCTTGTCTATCACCACCTTAGATCTTGAACTCTCCCCTTCTTCCTGGCCATTTCTTGTTGCCTTATCATTTTCCTTCGGATAGACACGACCACTCCTTGTAATCCCATTTATCAGCTCTTGGTCGTTAATTTCTGTGACTCCTTCACTAGATTCCCCTTGGATTATGAGAAGTTCGGTTCTTGAGCCATATTTCCAAGGCATTGCATGATTACTATCATATGAGAATGGTGCCGGCAAATGAATAAATGCCATAGGTTCTTTCTTGCGTGCCGCTACCTAAGTGTTTGAGTTAATGACTAGAAGGGATCCTTTCGAATTGGGGTGAGTTGCTGGCTCGCCCGTGAATGGAGGGAGATGTTTTGCCATTTCGAGGAGGGACAATTGCTCACTACATTCTAGAGTTCGTGCCTGTGCATTGACTATAAGGAACGATCCCTTTGATTTCTCGATAGGCAGTAGCTCACTTTGTTTCCCCATCATGCATATGGATTTATCCCTTGATGTTCCCCTTTCGATTCTAATAATTCCAAGCACCATCATCTTTCGTACAACTTCCTTGAACGCCTCACAACCCCTAATGTCATGATCTACATTCCCTTGGTGATATTCACAAAAATGGGGTCCACCATTATCAATTCCACCCGACTTTCCCTCATCGTAAGAGATATGCCTTGCTTCCTTAAGGAGGTCAAGTATCTCTTTCATAGTAAATCGTAGTGAATTCGGGTCTTTAATCAGCATAATGTTTTCCTCAATTGCACAGACTTGTTTTCCCTTATCATGCTCTGGCAGAGGTTTGGAGACAATGTTAGGATTGTTGTCTCGTCATATGCTAGTGTGATTATTGTCTAAAAGACCTAACACGTTCTTTCAGAAGGCATCACATCGCTCAATTAAATGTCCTTCTGCTCCCATGTAATACTCATAAGTTTCATTCGAATTATTCCATGAGGGAAAAGGCAGTTGCTAAGGCTTTACGGCGTGAGGGCCCATGAGCTTTTTCTCCACTAATTCTCTAAAAAGCTCTGATTTGGTGACATTGAAGTTAGGCAAGGGACGATCATCCCTTGGTGTACGCATGGCTTTAGAATCCTTGTTTGGGGGTATGACGCTAGCTTGTTGATTGGTATGAGGTTGTGGGACTGGCTGAGGATGTTGAAAGGATTGAGCAAATGGAGCTCGGGGTTGGTAGGGAGCATGTTGCATGCGGGCACCATATGCAAAAGGACGTGGATGTCGAAGCTGTGAATCATATAGAGAGTATGGAGGTCTGAATGACTGCTGGTAGGGATCTGGGACATGATTCACATCGCTATCCTTCTTTTTAGTGCCTTGCCCTTTCTTATTCTCCGGGAGCGTATTCTCCAATCTTCCATCCCTAATGTTTGTATCAATCCTTTAACCTACCTCAATGAGATCGGTGAAGTATTTAGCATGGGTTCCCAGCATAATTTTGAAGTAGGGTTCACCCAATGTGTCAATGAAGTAAGAGCACAACTCAGACTCCATTAAAGGAGGTTGTACTTCTGAAGCCAAGGCCCGCCAATGCTGTGTGTACTCCTTAAATGATTCAGCAGGTTTCTTCCTCAATCCTTTCAGCTGCTCCCTAGTAGGGGTGGAATTCAAATTGAATTGGTATTGTTTCATGAAAATGTCCGTCAAATCTCTCCACTTCTGCAATTTAGAATGATCCAATTTCATGAACCAATGTAGTGCCGCTCCAGCGAGGCTTTCATGGAAGAAATGAATGAGAAACTTCTCATCCCTGGACCAGACCGACATCCTAGTGCAATACGTCTTCAAATGATAATGCAGGTCTCCGTTGCTGTCATACCTGTTAAAGTCTGGGACCTTGAATTCCTTGGGAATGACCACTTCAGGAGCTAGGCATAATTCGTTCAGGTCGAGGTATTTATGTTCCACTACTCCCTGTAGAGCCCATAACTGGTCTCTCATTTCTGATACCTCCTCCTTCAGGCTAGCTTTACTTGTAGCCTCCCCGCCTTGAGAATACCCATTATTAGGTGGATTTTGAGCCATGAATGCTGCGGCATTTTCTTGGTTATTGACATCATGGGTATACACATACCCTTGATCCCATTCCTGGAATCCTTGTCTACCCACTCCGGGGGTTGGGATAGGTGGAAGCCTATTCTGGTCATTACCGGTTGCCTCAGGTATCCCCTCCGTATTCAGATCATGCGGTTGGGTGTCGTTGGTGTTAACATCATGCCTCCTTCCGTTTGTATTTATACTTTGGAGCATTTTCATCATTTCTTCCATCTAAGCATGTAAGCCACTAAGCTGACGCTTTAACTCCCCTACTTCCTCTTCCAATCTCCGCTCAACCTCAGAAAGATGACCTTCTAATGCCATTGCCTTTGTTCTTACGTGAGTTAAATGGATCCTTTGCGGGCGTTGCGTAGGGTTAATTGGATTCTTTTTAACTGGAGCAATGTTTACTTACTTTTAAGAAAAAAGATGAATTAAGTGTTTACCTTACCATTACTTAGATACCGGTGAATTACAATAAGCGTTAGCATAAGTTTCCTGACATAGTGACTTTGGATCCTTGCTGGCATTTGTCGTAATTATCCGCGAGACTCCCTCAAGTCCCCCCCGATACTTATTGTACTCGAGGAGTCATGAGGTTGACAATTGATTCATAAGAACTCAAGTTACTTTATAAATGATGTCTATAAATACACAATATAAGTGAAATACAAGCCTCAAATTCATATGGTTTGACACATCATCATAGATCGCCATTACATTACCAAGTTCGAGCTAAATTCCGCAATTCTTCCACAAGTTCTTTACATAACACAAGGAAGTTTGAAATTTCTACAGAAGTGTTAAATGGATGGGATCTTTGCTCTGCTTGCTCATAAACATAAGCAAATCTAGGGATGCTGGAATTCACCATCATGATTAATCTTTCAGTGTGATCTCTCCACCTATCCGACTCCGTTGCCTTCTCTAAGTAAAGTGTCCTCTAGTTTTCCATTGCATCAGCATGTTGTTGCATCTGTTCAAGCAGCCTCTGGATTGTAGCTGATGAATCCCCTTTGATGGCTGCTAACTCATCCACCTTATCCTCCAACTGTTTAGCAACCATTTCTAATTCCTGTGATGAACTTCTTAATGGTCAGAGCTCCTGTACTTCTTTCTCGAGTGCATCTTTTTCTTTCACAACTTGCATCAACCGCCTCCGATTGTTCTTCATTCTTTGGTCATTCTCTTCCACATGCACATGCATATCCCTGATTGTTCGTTTGAGTTTTAAATTTTCCTCCTTCAATCTCTTTATTTCCATACTTACCTCGCAAGCACCTTGTTTCTTCATTCCCCCCACTATCTCTTGTAGGGCCACATATTCATTCTGTAGACAAATCTGAGCCTCTTTTTGTTCGTCACTTGCTTTTATTTGCTTTTCCAATTCTGCTTCCTTCCTTTGGTGCTGCTTGACTAATTCTGTGTTGACTTCCGCCTTGTTACTGCTTAGCAAAGGATCAGACGGTGCAAAAGTTGGGTTAACTCCTTTGATCCGCTCTGACAACCAAACTTGATATTTCTTTGTGGCATACATCCAGCGTGTACCCAATTCTAGCCGCACCTTGTATATTACTCTATTCCAAGCGCTCACCACATTTTGACTTACCTTTACTATTAAGTCATCATGTTTGAATTGTATAGTATGAACCACGGCTTCCGACGGAACTCTTTGTGGAAAGGCATACTACCTCAATAATAACATGAGACTATAATTTATCACCCCTCGCGGACCCATTAGCACCACATTCGGAAAGCCCCCACAACAATAGATTATTTCATCCTCCTACCACCACGCCAATCTCCATCGGACATTTTCTGCCCTAAGTTGACCAAAGACCTCAATCCATCCCTCGCGATCGTATCTAGCTTTTCCTTCCTGGTTTTTGAATGAAGCCAGAGGAGAAGAACTATCCTTTTCTACTTCTTGGAGTCTTTTTCCGTATAGATGATTCATAACCCACACATACAGCAATTGAAGACAACATCTAATTCTTCCTCCCTTCTTGGCATGACAAAAGCTTAGGGTCGTGTAGGTCTCTGACAATATTGCGGGTACTGGGTTCACCTAATGATGTTCTACCATATGAAACACACTAATGGCATGCTTGTCAATCACCCCTTTTGCAAATGGAAACAAAATAATCCCATAGATGATCATGGCAAGTATCCTATTATAGACTATTTGTAATATCCCCATTTTTATGGGATATTATAAAATGAACAAAAGATGAGAAACAAGACGAGATGAAAAGACTATATATAATTGGGCTTTAGAAAGAATTAATTTCTCATCTAATTTTCTGAAGAAGTTATGTTCGGTCCTTAATTGGAATTAATTTTCCATGAGATTCTTAGTAGAAATTAATTCCAGAACTCACCCTGGAAAATATGCAATATACCACTTGAATGAAAGCCCGCTCCACACTGAGCGTAATGGTATAAGTATTGCATACCCTGGAGGTTCAGATTAAGAGATAGACCAATTTGAAGTTATTGTGAATAGTAAAAAGGACCTAATGACCCGAAAGTTTCAGAAATTATAATTTAATCCCGGGTCAAGGAAAATTTTGTAAATATGCAAAGTTACTATCAAAACGAAGCCCTCGATGAGAGAAGTCCAATGGTATATGGCACTGAGGGTTAATGTTCAAGAATAAAGAAATAATCGGTGCCGAATATCCAAAAGTCATGGTAAACCAGGTTTGGATATGGGCCATACACAGATACCATTTGAGACCGGATAATTATGAAAATATAAGAATAAAATTAGAATAGTCCTGTATCCCAAAAATGATAAATTACTGTAAAGATGATTTTATCGGTACAGTTAAAAAGTATCTGGATTGAGGTATATCTAGATCAGGAAATTTGGACAATTTGTGGACACCTCAAGCTCTCCCATGCGTGCTTTTTCTGCAGCCCATGAAGCCAACCAATCATCTCAAAAAGTTGGGAAAACTTGCTAAGTAAGGAGAAGAAAAAAAAATAATAAAAGTAACTTTGGTTAGTTGATTTGATTAACCATGATTAAGCATATAATTAACCATTTAAAGGCTCCTCTTCCCTCACCATTCACGCGTGTCCAGTAACCTCAAAACAGAGCAAGGAAAAATGCAAGAAAGGAAGAGAGAAGAGAGAAAGAAGAAGAGGAAAGCTCAAGGGAAATCAAAGGCACCAACTTTGGTAAGTTAATCTACCACCTTAGACTTGTTGTTGGTAGTATTTAGAGCATGATTCATGAAGTAGTTTTTCTTCTGCACTCTCTTAGGGTTTCATCCATGGCATGGTTTAGCAAGAAATGGAGTTTTACAAACCATAGAACATGGGGGAAATGTTAGACTACACATTTAAAGCTTGAATATGCAAGCGGTTTGTTGTATAACAAAGTGTAGCAATTTTTCTTGAATTTCCCTTATTTTGGGCGGGTTACTGTTCACATTTAGAGTTGGAATTTCATGTTTTTGATGCCAAAAATGAGTTCCTCATGGTCCAAAACCTTAGGAACAAGTGATGATTTTATGAAAAAGCTTAAGATTAAGATTGTGAAATTTTTAGCCTTTTGAAGCTTAATTCGGAATAAACAGTAACCGAGTTAGAAATGGAATTTGGTAATTCTGAGGCCATATTTGGATTCCTCATGAAAAATTACATGGAATAGAGGTATAATTCATCATTTTTGAGTTAGGAATGAATTTTTGGTGAATTTTTGAAGAATTAGGGTTTCATGAACACTTTTTGAAGAAAGTCATGGAACCATTAGCTTGAATAATTGTTTGATGGTGCATTAGGACTTGAAGAAGCACAAGGAATCTAGTGGGAGCATTGGTATCAAGTTGAAGAGTAAAAGAGAGCATGAAGGTAGCAATTTACCTATTCTTGCCTTATATTGTCATGTGATTTTCAATGAGTTTGATGACTTGCCTATTGTTTGCTATGATCAATTGTGATGCTTTGAGAATGTTGGCTGAGTTAATTGAGGGTTTTGAGACCCCGGGATGTCCAAAATACAAAACAAAACTCTGTCGAAATTTTTGTAAAATATTATGGCATAAATGTTTAAAAGCATTTACTTGATGTTTGATGATGATTATATGCTTAATGTGATAATATGACTGCATGAATGGTGATTGCTACTGAGATTCTTTGAATCTCAACCCCCTTCAATGACTAACCATGCTAGGGAGAATCAATGCAAAAGAGCTAAGGAAGGAGCAAAAGGCATGAAGAAGGAAATGATGTTGCAATCTTTTGTGTTATAATGTGAATGGTTATTTGTGTCTTGTTTTATATGAAATTGTAAAATAGTAATTATTATGTTAATGTTATCGAAAACGCATGAGAATTTCCAGTTCTGGATATTGTGATGTTAAGTTATGTTCTACCAAGTTTCATGCCAAAATGAGTTCATTTACATGGGTTTTGGCAAGTAATTTGCAGTATAGGTTGAAACAGGGCATTTTCCAGATGGGTCTATTTAGCTCATCTATGTTATGTATTTAATGTGAGTTTAGATTTCTGGGATTTTTATATCTAGATAGAGGACAAGTAAAGCTTTAATATGACACCTAATTCACCCTATTTGGAGTTGTGTACAATTAATGGTGAATTTTCTAAGTTAGGGTTCAGAACAGAGAAAGATTGGGAAAACTGGAAACTGAAAGTTAGATACTGGAAAATTAAAAAGATAATATAAATCGTGCAGAGCTCCAAAAATTTAGTAGTTTATATTTATGAAAATTTATATGTCTTAAGTTTCATGTGCCACTGATATGGAGGTAATTGGAGCTATATAATAGGAGATATGGAGGTTTTCCCAAAACTGTTCCAGTAAAAGTGGAATTCTGACCCTTTATGATTTAAGTTAACACCATGCCCTGTGCAAGTTGAATAAATGTACAAGGAAAATATTTCTAGAAAGTAGACTCATATGGCTTTCCAATTACATAAGGAATGTATGATTTGGATTGGGATATAATGAGATATGAATTTTTCAATATAAGGCCAAAATCCTGGGGAAGAGAAAATGACTAAATATATAGTAAATATTTGAGGAATAAACTGTATAAATTGGTCAAGTAAATGCTCAGTTTCATATTTTTCCCATGTAAATAAGGTTTTTATATATGTTTAGAGACTTTAATCACTATGAAATAATTTTTCTAGAATTAGTTATGAATTTTTAAAGTTCAGTCGGCAAAGTGAAAACTACCATATGAACAGTAATCGAAAATTTTGGAAATTCTGATTTTCATTCTTATGTGATTCAAGCTTAGAATCAAGTATAATCAGACTTAAAAGGAGTCTAATTCATGGGAAATGAGTTTAAAATTAAAGTGTTACACTATCCACTTCTCTTGTTCAGCTAACTCTTTCAGATGAGTCTCCATAAACTCCCTTGAGACTCCTTCTACACTCTTGGTGGAGACGAATTGCACCTTGTCTACGCTGATCTCTAAAAGCTTTGCTATCATGGCGTTTGATGCCATGTATCCAGGGTATCTATAGACATGATCCCCTTTCTTTAGTGGTAAGGTTAAGAGTTCACCATACTCTTCTATGGTCTGTGCAATCTGGAAATCAGGGAATGTGAAACATCTCAATGTGTCATCCCAATATTGCCCTAGTATGGAAATCGCCTGTGTCTGAATAGGTACATTGAGCAGCTCTAGTATGTCACCATATTTCTTTCTGAAGTCCGACAAAAGGTTACCCTTGATGCGTCAAGAAAATTCTTTCAGACTATCAATGGATTCCATAACTGCTTCTAGCTTGAACCCTTTTCCAATATAAGCTAACCTTGTTGGCCTCGAATCCATTGTCACTTTTGTGTCTTTAACTTATGCTAACTTTCCCTGGTAATTCACTGGTTTCCTGAGTGACAAGGAAAATGAAAAGATGAGGTAAAAAGAACCATGAATTGGATTGGTTAAAATATTATTAGGTCCCCGTTTAATAGTCATAAAATTTCATCTCCTAGGAGATCCTTATTGAATTCTCAAGGAGATAGAAATTAATCCTTGTATCATGAAGGACAAGGTCTCTCCCTGAATAAGGCATAAAAGTAATTGAGGGCCTATTAACATGATAACCATTCCACCGATGTAATTATATGAGGAGAAAATGCATGAGATAGGATATGCCTCCCCATGTCTTAAATTGGGTGCGTCCTAAGGTAGGTAGGATTCTTGGCTTTAACTAGCTAGTTTAACATCTAAGCTTCATCTATTATTGTGCGCAAGCTTCGAGATGGTTCTATTTTCTTAAAGGTCCTCGAGTTGCTCTCACCATTGAGATGGAAACCCCATTACAATAAATTTAATCCTTTGAGGGCTTACGAGCCCTTCCCAGACTAAACCTAGCAAATAGGTAACAGCTCGGGTGAAGTCTTCACAGTAATCTTTGGGGGCTTAATAGCCCCTCAAAGGAACCGTTACAAACTTCATCTATCCTAGGATGCTCTCAGACCCGAGTATAGGGCCCATTATGTGTGTGAGGTTAGATGTGTGAGTGCTCAATGTGTGAGGGGAGCATACGGACTTTATGACCTGGACACTACCCAAATTCCCCACCTACAGACAAAGCAATACATAAATAGATAACAGTCGTCTACCCTAAGGTTTATTCCGCATGTTATCTATCCTAGCACATTTTATTCAACTCACAAATACATTTAAAAGCATGTGAACAGACAAAATTACTGAGCATATTATCTACCCTAATCATGTGAGGCAAACAACATTTAGATAAAAGAGCAACTGAAATAAACATAAAGCCATAAAAAAAGTATGATCAACCTATATAGGCTTGACTCTCAAACATCCCCAGTGGAGTGGCCAAACTGTCACACTCGAAAATACTACGCGGATGGCGCAGGAAATGAAAGAAAAAGAGAGAAATCGGCCCACATGATGGAAGGCCGATTTTGGAGGAGTCGCCACCAAAATTTTAAGGGAAATTTTGGAAAACCGAAATAAAAACCAAAAAAGCATAAGGAAGGTCCGCAAATCAAAGTTCGGTTCGGGAGTACGATTGTGAGCAGGGAAGGTATTAGGCACCCCCACAACACCCATTCCTAAGAACAGTTACCTTAGGTTGATCATGCAATTTTTATGGCTTTTAAAAATTATTTTGATTGCCCTTTTACCATTTACATGCAAAAATAAATATAACAATAAGAAAAATGCGAAAATGAAAATAAAGAATAAAATAGAAATATAAAAAGTTGGGAAAAATAAATTACGAGGAAAATGTTATTTATTTACAAAGTGGACTTGACCCAGAATGAGAGTCTGGGGCCTACGTATCCTCTAATATGGATCAAAGTCGATGTAGTTCGGACTAAAAATGCGTGTCACTGGGTTGATATTTTTTATTTTATATATTCTTTGAAAAGAGAGGTTTATAGAAAATGATTTGTCTTTCCACAAAGAAAACAATTTTTAGAATTGGTTGGTATATTTTAATTTGTAAAAGACAGATTAATTTCCATTATTTACTCTTTTCATTTATTTATATATTTTTGATTTAATCAATTCCTAAAAGAGAATATATGTTTTTCTCAATTTAGAAAATATGATTAAGATTATATGTGATTTGAACATTTTATTTTGGTTTGAAAAAGAAAGATCCGAAAACAATTTTGTTTTACAAAATAAAATCAATTGGCTCATGTGGCGACTTTAACACTCACAATATACCCATTGATAGCTAAATGTCCATGGTGGTGTCACTCGAGACAAAAGGCGTAAGAAGAGTTCGAAAGAAAATAAATAATTCTTTGTACAAATGATTTTTTATTTTCTTTTTATTATAAAAATAAAATCACATAAAATTCTTTTAACGCATATTTATTTACTTAAAATGAAAACATTAAGAAGAATTCAAAATGTGATCATTACATATATTTTTGGAGAAAAATAATCAGCATATGTGGTGCTTTTATCACTCACAAGTTACTGATCAATACCGAAATACCCACGGTGATGCCACTCGAGGTAAAAAGCTAAAAAAACTTTAAGGGATAAAATTGGGAAAAATAAATAAACTAAAAAAACATCTATTTTAACTTTTATTTTTTTATTATTATTTTTTTTAGAGTTTTCTTATAAGACTTTATATGTTTATAAAAAAATCAATATATTCTTGATATATCCACAAAGATTAATTACACATATGGTCAACCAGTTCTCTAAGTGCTTGTAAAGATTCCCAAAATCTCTAACAAATAAGAGTCCTGTATTAAAGATATATTACTATATTTATTTATATTTTGTAATTACTTATTTTTGTCATTATGAAATCTAAGATATCCACACATAAATAAAATTGTTTATTTGTGCTCACATTTATTCGATTTAAAATTAGTGTAAATTAAGTCGTCGACACGTCTGGAGGAGAAACGATTACATATGAAAGCTCGACTATTGAAGGCAACCTAATACATAAACTCAGAACAATCAAATCATCCTCAATGTCTAAATCCAAGACATAATTATATACCTCAGTAACAACGTATACTGGAGGTGGTCTTGCTGTGCCTACATTTATTTGATTCTAGATCATTATTATTTAGGCAAACACACCCTGTAACAAATTGAAAATGAACACCCCGCCCAATCAACCTTCAAATTTCGGTAACATCTCAAAATTCAATCCAAACAACTAGGATGTCCTGTTCATGCAGACAAGAAGAATAAGAAAAAAACTTTCCCAGAAAAGTTCCCAAGGTCCTCAAGAGCTAATCTAATCAAACCATAATATCCATGGTGATTAGAGCAAAATATGGACCTACTCGACAGTGGATAAAAGGTATCTAGAAACAACCGCTTTCTCAACCCAACACAAACTATGCTTTTAAGCAGATAAATAAAATGGAATGGGAACTAGGTACTCTAGAAAAAGGTAAACAAACGCAGCAACCTTTATAACCTTAATAACCTTAATAACCTTGATTTTTTTTATAAACATATAAAGTCTTTTAAGAAAACTCTAAAAAAAAATTAAAATAATAAAAAAATAAAAGTTAAAATAGATGTTTTTTTAATTTATTTATTTTTTTCCAATTTTATCCCTTAAAGTTTTTTTAGCTTTTTACCTCGAGTGGCATCACCGTGGGTATTTCAGTATTGATCACTAACTTGTGAGTGATAAAATCACCACATATGCTGATTATTTTTCTCCAAAAATATATGTAATGATCACATTTTGAATTCTTCTTAATGTTTTCATTTTAAGTAAATAAATATGCGTTAAAAGAATTTTATGTGATTTTATTTTTATAATAAAAAGAAAATAAAAAATCATTTGTACAAAGAATTATTTGTTTTCTTTCGAACTCTTCTTACGCCTTTTGTCTCGAGTGACACCACCATGGACATTTAGCTATCAATGGGTATATTGTGAGTGTTAAAGTCGCCACATGAGCCAATTGATTTTATTTTGTAAAACAAAATTGTTTTCGGATCTTTCTTTTTCAAACCAAAATAAAATGTTCAAATCACATATAATCTTAATCATATTTTCTAAATTGAGAAAAACATATATTCTCTTTTAGGAATTGATTAAACCAAAAATATATAAATAAATGAAAAGAGTAAATAATGGAAATTAATCTGTCTTTTACAAATTAAAATACACCAACCAATTCTAAAAATTGTTTTCTTTGTGGAAAGACAAATCATTTTCTATAAACCTCTCTTTTCAAAGAATATATAAAATAAAAAATATCAACCCAGTGACATGCATTTTTAGTCCGATCTACGTCGACTTGGATCCCTATCGCAGGGTACGTAGGCCCCAAACTCTCATTCTGGGTCAAGTCCATTTTGTAAATAAATAACATTTTCCTCTTAATTTATTTTTCCCAACTTTTTATATTTCTATTTTATTCTTTATTTTCATTTTCACATTTTTCTTATTGTTATATTTATTTTTGCATGTGAATGGTAAAAGGGCAATCAAAATAATTTTTAAAAGCCATAAAAATTGCATGATCAACCTAAGGTAACCGTTCTTAGAAACGGGTGTTGTGGGGGTGCCTAACACCTTCCCCGCTCACAATCGTACTCCCGAACCGAACTCTGATTTGCGGACCATCCTTATGCTTTTTCGGTTTTTATTTCGGTTTTCCAAAATTTCCCTTAAAATTTTGGTGGCGACTCCTCCAAAATCGGCCTTCTGTCACGTGGGCCGATTTCTCTCTTTTTCTTTCATTTCCCGCGCCATCCGCGTCGCATTTTCAGGTGTGACAATACATTAACACATTTGAGTCATATGAATTCATAAAATTTTTGGCAGTCTCATTTTGAAAAATGAATATCCCGAGGTCTCAATGCCCCTTAATGAACTCATCCAATACACATAAATCATCTCAAAATATCATTGCAATCATATGACAAGGCATAAAGCACATTAAAAACAACTATGATAACATAATGCTAGTATGGGAAATTAACTACCTTATGATGCTCCCTTGCTTTCCAAACTTGGTCCACCACTTTTTAAGCTTTCCACAACCTTCTTGAACCTATCCACATCATCATTGAACCAATTGAGCCATTGGTTTTTCAGAACTATACAATACCATACACACTAAAACCTAAATTTTTCACTTAGTTCTCCTTTGATCTTTCTTTGTACGACACACTTGTTCTTAAGGTTTTGAACCATGGGAAATCCATTTTTGAGGTCAAAATCATGAAATTCCAACTCTAAATACTCCCCCAGTTCTGACCGAAATCTGACCTAAGTGATTGAAAAAGATTTCCTCCAAATCACTTCAAACCATCCATAGATTCATGCTTCTAGTATCTAGTCTAAGCTTTCCCTTAAGTTTAATGGTTCAAAACTCATTCCTATGCTAAAAACCCAATTTGGCCAAAACCCTAAGATGGAAAGGAAGCAAACTAAACCATAAAACATGCTTTGAAAGCCATAGATAGTAAGCTTAAGGTGCTAACATAAACGCTTACTGATTTGTGCTTCAATTTTCCTTTGATTTCTCTTCCTTTTTCTCTTCCTTCTTCCTCCATTTTCTTGTGTTTTTTATAGTCTATTTTAAGCTACTGGTTCATGCGTGAATGGTGAGGAAAGAGAAGGGTTTAAGTGGTTAATTATATGCTTAAGTAAGTAACTAATCATGATTACTTTTTGCTAATCCTTAATTACTTTATTACATACTTCTTTGAGAAGTTTTCCTCCAAAAATCATTAAATATTTAGGACTTTTGGGCTGCAGCAAATCACGCATGAGAGAGGGAAGTGTGTCCAAAAATTGCCCAATTTTCTTGATCAAGATATACTTCAATCCAAGTACTTTTTAATCGTACAGATAAAATCATCTTTATAGTAATTTAGCATTTTTGGGATACAGGACTATTCTAATTTTATTTTTATATTTTCATAATTATCCTGTCTCAAATGGTATATGTGTCTGACCCATATCCTGTCCCAATTTCTTTTAACGATTGGTAGGGCCCACAGTTTACTTTATCAGTTTATAATTACTTTTGGACACTCGGCACTGATTATTTCTTTATTCTTGAACATTAACCCTCAGTACCATATACCATTGGACTTCTCTCGTTGAGTACTTCATTTTGACAGTAATTTTACATATTTACAAAATTTCCCTTGACCCGGAGTTAAATTATAATTTCTGAAACTTTCGAGTCATTAAGTGTAATTTTCCCCAAGAATTTTCTATTTCTTTCTCCCCATAATTTTTAATACTTTTGGGACATGGATGTCATTTTTACATTTCTTTAGGGGCAAAAATATAATTTTCTCATTTTTCCATCTAACCCAGAAAAATGATTTCTTTGCCCTATTTCATGCAAAACGGTCTCTGTCCATTTTCACGAATTTCTTGTACATTTTACGTTATCATCAATTATGTCCTCTTTTATCCCTTAGTATCGAGTGAAATTTTGAGATATTACAAGAAGCTAGAGGAGAATCAATAACTTCTATCATAGTTCTCTTTGGAAGTCTGGAAGAATACGAAGGAAAGCTAAAAGCTATTAAAGAATCTTCTTCTAACAAGAAAAAGAAGAGTCTAGGTTTCAAGGTAGAATCAGAAGATGATGATGATTTTGAAGAAGATTATGAGGTGGATGAAGAAACAATGACTATATCGGTGAGAAGATTTGGAAAGATGTATAGAAAGAAGAAATTTAAAAAATTCACAAAGAAAGATGGACTCAGCAGTAGTAAGAAAGAAAACAAAGACTTTATCATATGTTATGAGTGCAAGAAACCAGGATACATCAAATGGGAGTATCCTCAGCTTGCCAAAAAGCAAGGAAAAGACGAGAAGGTAGACAAAGGGAAAAAAAGAAAGCCCTCATGTCATCTATTTGGGGAGATATTTTAGGTGAAGAAAATGCAAAAAAAAAAATGACAAAATTGCAAATCTGTGCTTGATGGCTCAGGAGACTGTAGAAGAGGAGGAGACTCATAATGAAAATAGTAAAAGTGACTATGAGGTAAATGATTATAAACCTTCCTACGGTGAACTACATGATGCATTCAATGATTTAATGGCTGAGTTTGTCAAAGTTTCCAAACAGCTATCTCAAGCTAAAAATAAAATAAACAAACTTGAAAATGAATCTCATGTATCTTGTACTGCATCACTATCTTCTTCTTCCACCACTTCTGTTTGCACCTTGTAACGTCTGGCAGCTTCTTTAGGATTGATGATTGTCCCCACAAACCAACATAAGCCATTTCGGTGTACTTTGTCCTCACTCACACACCTCCTTTCTAGAAGGTCACCCATCCCAGAATTGCTCCGAGTCAAGCATGCTTCACTGAAGAGTTCTTAAGGGATAGGCTACTGAAAAGGCAGGTGCACCTTGTTGATATAGGTAGTACCTATTAATTCCTTTAAGCAATCCTTAACCGTATCGTCGCACACCTATACAAGCTCTAGATCCCTCTCGTTCTGGTATGCATTCGATTCATTCATATGCCCCTCCCACTTAGAAACCTGGCAGGAGCCGCTCCTTGTCCGTGCCTCATCACTTGTTATCTCACACCCCATTTCTTGCACCGGCAATCACTCCCTGCCCTCATCAATGCCCGGATGTCACATGCCTACCAGCTTCCGTGTGGTTTGTCCTTGAACCATACCTTACTGAGAGAGGCCGGGTTTTGATACCAACTGTAAAGTCCGGCCACTTCTTTGGGATTGACTAGTGTCCCCGCAAACTAACATAAGCCATTTCGGTGTGCTTTGTCCTCACTCACACACCTCATTCCCAAGAGGTCACCCATCCCAGAATTACTCCAAGTTAAGCACGCTTAATTAAAGAGTTCTTAAGAGATAGGCTACCAAAAAGGCAAGAGCACCTTGTTGGTATAGGTAGTACCTATCAATTTCTTTAAGCAATCCTTAACCGTATCATCGCACACCTATACAAGCTCTGGATCCCTCTCGTTCTGGTATGCATTCGATTCATTCATATGCCCCTCCCACTTAGAAGTCTGGCAGGAGCCGCTCCTTGTCTGTGCCTTATCACTTTTTATCTCACACCCCATTTCTTGCACCGGCGATCACTCCCCTACCTCATCAGTGCCCGAATGTCACATGAAAAATGTAACATCCTACCTCTTGACACCTCCGTACTTTACCAAAACCTTCAATATTCAACCAAACACAAAGAAAACAACTCAAAACAACTCTCCAAAACTTTAGGACAGCAGAAACAAACCCAAAAGTGCCAGAAAATAAGCTGGAGCCGTGGCCACTATAGTACTACCGCAGCTCCGGCATCCCCTGTTCTACATATGCTTCTATCCCGTATGGCGCCGTGGCCTAGACTTTGGCACCACGGCGCCCCCTGCTTATTTCCATATTAGCAAAAACTCAACACCAGGGGTAGACTTCAGACTCACATAACTTTATGCTCCGACCACCAATTGACTTGATTCCAACTCCTACAAGTCAATCTAGTCCCAAACTAGCCATATACACCACTTCCACCTTAATTCAACTCCGTATGGAGATTCTGGACCCCCAACACCATTTTGGCAGCTTATTGGCCAAAACTCACCACCAACCACCTCCAATTGTTACCAAAGGCAATTGGTCACTCAAAGACCAATCATACAGGTCCAAAATCCCCAAACCAACTTGTCCAAGAAGGTTTCACCCCAAATGAACCATCCTTTGAGATTTAACACCTTGGAACCATTTTATAACAAAAGGGCTACAAGCCTAAAAACACACCAGTCAAGCCCAATTCCAACTTCCATCATTCATAACATAAACACATAACATATATAAACATACATCCATCCATAACAATCCTTATCAATGTCATACATCCATTATAAATCATTCTATCCTACTTGGCATAAGATACATAGCCAAAATACACATAAATTGCATAGACCTAGTATTCCCACGTCCGCTGCTACTCCTTCGGCTTCTCAGGACTAGTGTCAGAACCCTCACCTAAAAGGTTAGTTCATGGGAGAGGGGTGTAAGACAATGTCTCAGTAACTAGGAACAACCACATGCAATATATATATACTGATCCACACAGAGATGCAATGTAATGCTAATGAATGGTATGCATGTTCTCCCTCATACACAGCTAAAACCATGATCTATTATCATCACAAGACATTTTAATAGATGATTCCCTTCCAACAGTCAATGAAGACTGATTTCGGAACATCACCAAGCTCACCTTACCCTAATGCAACCCGGCCAATGGTTACACTAAAGCTTGGATCGTGGCTCTCCTTCCCCTGGACCATCACGAATTAATGGTGATTTAGGGAAGGTGCATCCCCAAATCCACTGCCACCTGGCTCTCCCAAGGAGATGATTTAGTGATAGGGATATTTCATCATATCATATTGTCCTTTGCTGCTTGGCTCTCCCATGGAGAGGATTTAGCAACAGGGTTCTTTCTCATGTCATCATCTCATATCACATCATCTCATCATCACCTCATCATCAATCTCTCACTATGCAATCATATGGTGATGATGTCAATGTCATGTCAACATGCCTCTACACATATATATATATCATTATCATCACAATCATCATATGGACGTGCTAGCATGTAATTGTATGGGGATGTTACACATCACAATATAAATATACAATCATCATACACCAACTAGCCGTGCATACCATGATATGTAGAAAAACCATACACATACACAATCAATATCATGGTATGAAAAGGAACATGCATATAGGTATACATATATCAACATATAATTATATAAAACAAACACCCGGTTGCCTCAGGTTGTCAATAACACACCCGTGAATTCCACTAACTTCTCGAATTGCCCAACACGCTTGAACCCCTCTCGATTAACCAAACAACCTTCACAATAACACAATTCTTTCATTAACACAATATACCATTTAACCAAACATCACAATTCACCCGCTTTAGGCCTAACTCAAGGTTTCAACACCCCCTTTCATGAATCAATAAGCTCTTAGGGACCATTCAAACACTACTCAAACAAATACACTTTGGATTCCCATGAGCTCTCACCGAAAACAACCTAGGGTTAAGCTCAAATCATGTATAAACCCTTCAAAACTCATATCCAAGCAATAAGAACACTAAAACACACTTCCTTAACCCCATTTCATCCATGTCAATCGATGGATTTCATCCTAAATCGGAAATCCCGACATATAACCGAAAAACCCCAAATTTCAACCGAAGAAAATGGAGAGAGAGGAGTAGAAATCACTTACCAACTTGAATCCAAGCTCTTGAGGTTTGAAAATCACTTCCAAAAGTCAGAAATCTCGAACCCTAGCAGAGCTCCCTCGATTTCCTCCATTTTCTTTCTTTCCGATCATCCGAAATGATCCGGATTTAAATAAAATTCTCAATCCTCACCACAGCCTCAGCACACCTCGCCGCGACTCCACCGTGATCAGGTAAAACAACGCCACTGGAATTGGCTCTAGCTGTAGCAAGGCGGCCCTGCTTCTAGCTGTGGCGTGGAGCTCTTCTAGACTCCACTTGAACCTTCCTCCGTCCTATTTTCCTCCTGTCCTGAACACAATGCCAAGAAAAAAATAACATGAGGGGTGTTACACACCTCATGCATTGAGCTAAGAGATAAGAATGCTTATCTCTATAAGACTCTAACAAAGTTCACTAGAAGTCAAGATATACTAAAAGTGTTATTGGGAAAGCATGTAGTAAGTCAAAGCAAAACCGGTCTAGGATATGTTTCCTATGTTGTCAAAGAGAAACTAAAAAGCAAGAAACAAAATCTTGATTTGAGAAATTTTGTGTGTGCTAATGGCAATAAACTAACTCAAAACATAGAGTCATTCCTAGCTCCTAAAAATTAAAAGGATAGATATTATCTATATTATTTTAAACCTACATCTCTTTTTTCTAGCCCATTTTCCACTTGCCACTCATGTAACAAGAATGGTCATATATCCTCCTCTTGTATATACAAGAAGGAAGGAAATAACAATGGAATGAAATGGGTCCCCAAAGGTACTTTTGTGCCCAAGAGAGGAACTAATTAGAAAGGACCCAAGCAAATATGGGTACTTAAGAGAAAGGACTAAAATATGTTTTGTAGGTGTATCTCAAGGCCAAGAAAAGCAATAAGTGGTATATGGATAGTGCCTGTTCAAGACACGTAACTAGAGATAAAGAGAACTTCATTGCGCTGAGAGATAAGAAAGAAGGAAGGGTTACATTTGGTGGTGATCAATTTGGCAAGGTGGTTGACATTAGAATCGTGGGAAGAAACCTAGAGACATCAATAGAAGAGCCGCTATTTGTAATTGGCCTCAACCACAATCTACTGAGTGTCAGCCAATCCTGTGACAAAGGTAATTTGGTTCTATTCGACTCCAAATTCTCCCTAATCATCAGAAAAAGTTTACCACAAGTCATTCTTAAAGCACAAAGAGATGGTAATTGTTATACTATTGATTTAGATAAATTACCTGATCTAGACTCAATATGCTTAATCAGTAAAAATAATGAGAGTTGGCTATGGCATAGGAGATTAGCTCATGTTAGCATTCATCAATTAAACAAACTTATTAAAAATGAACTTGTCCTTGGTTTACCTAATATATCTTTTGGAAAGGACATAGAATATAATGCTTGTCTTAAAGGGAAATAAATGAAGTCCTCTTTTAAATCTAAAAATGTTGTCTTTATATCTAGACCGCTTCATTTGCTTTACATGGACTTGATCGGTCCTACTTGTGTTAAGAGCATTGGTTGTAACCTATATGTTTTGGTTGTTGTAGATGACTATTCTAGATTTATTTGAGCTTTATTTATTTCTTTTAAAGATGAGACATTTGAGTCATTTTTTTATCTTTGCTAAGAAAATTTGAAATGAGAAAGGTTGTTTTATTATGTGTCTTAGAATAGATCATGGTGGTGAGTTCGAAAATGCTGAATTTGCCAACTATTATGAAGAAAATGGAATAGAGCACAACTTCTCTATTCCAAGAACACCCGAACAAAATGGAGTTGTTGAGAGGAAAAGCAGAGTGCTAGAAGAAATGGTTCGTGCAATGCTGATGCAGCAAGCAAAACATGCTACCTAATGAACAAAGCCTACATTAGACCCATTCTTGGCAAAACTCTATATAAGTTATACAAAGGAAAGAAGCTTTACCTCTCTCATCTTCATGTTTTTTGATACACTTGCTACATACATAACAACAGCAAAGATAACATCAGTAAGTTTGAAGCCAAATTAGATAAAGGTATATTTCTTAGCTATTCAAATAGAAGTAAAGCATATAGAGTATTTAATGAGAAGTCTAAGGTTATAGAAGAATATGTGCATGTAGTATTTATTGAAAAAGACACTCTTTCTAAATCTGACTTAGATGAGGATGAACTAATTTCTAGTTTTCAAAAGAAGAACCTTACTTAAGAAGATAATACTAAAGCTCTAAAAATATCACAATCTATTAATGTAGAAGAAGAAATTCAGGAGAATGATCTTGAATTTGAAGATAATGAAGTAATTTCTCAAGAACTACCTAAAGCTTGGAGTTATCAAAGAAGTCATCCCATTGATCAAGTGGTTAGCGATGTTCAAGAGAATGTTAAACAAGAAGGCAACTTAGGGATAAGATAAATCACTGTGCATTCATTTCTCAAATTGAACTTAGTTGTAGTGAAGAAGCATTAAGTGATAAATATTGGATTAATACAGTGCAAGAGGAACTTAATCAGTTCTAGAGGAATCAGGTTTGGGACTTGGTACCTAGGCCTAATGAACATTCGATTATTGGAACCAAATGGGTATTTAGAAACATGCTTGATGAATCTGGTGGAATCATAAGAAACAAAGCCAGATTAGTAGCTAAAGGGTATAATCAAGAAGAAGGCATAGATTATGAAGAAACCTTTGCTCTAGTTGTAAGATTAGAAGTAATAAGGATAGTGCTTGTAATATCTCAAAATTTCACTGGATACCAAATAATGGAAAAGGACATAATCAATGATAATGTAAAATGTTCAAGGAATTTGTGAAAATGGACAGACATCATTTTGCATGAATACGGATAAAGAGGTCATTTTTCTCGGTTGGGAGGAAAAATAAGAAAATTATATTTTTACCCCTAAAGAATTATAAAAATGACATTCACATCCCAAAATATATAAAAATTACGCGGATAAGAAATAGAAAAGCCCTTGGGAAAAATTACACCTAATGACCTGAAAGTTTCAGAAATTACACTTTAATCCTGAGTCCAGGTAATTTTGTAAATATGTAAAATTACTATTAAAACAAGGCCCTCGACGAGAGAAGTCCAATGGTATATAGCATGGAGGGTTAATGTTCAAGAATAAGAAAATAATCAAAGCCGAGTGTCCAAAAGTAACAGTAAACTGATAAAGTAAATTGTGGCCCCACCAATGATTAAAAGGTAACCGGGACAGAATATGGGGTATACAAAAATACCATTTGAGATAGGATAATTAGAGAAATATAAAAATAAAATTGGAATAGTCCTGTAGCAAAAAAATGCTAATTTATTGTAGAAAGCAGTTTTATCGGTATAGTTAAAAATTACCCATTGAAGATATATCTGGACCAGGAAAAATTGAGCATACTGGACACTTAGAACACTCTCATTAGACATTAAACTGGGGCAAAAAGATTTTTTGGAGAAAACTTCTCCAAGAAGTAGACATTTTTGGTTAAAAAAGCAAGTATGGTTACTTTTGCTAATTGACTATGATTAGCCACATCATTAACACCTAATTAAGTCATCTAATTACCCTCTTTCTTCTGCACTTTCATGAGAGAACCAGCAGCAAAAGAGGAGAGAAAAACCGCAAGAAAGAAGAAAGAAAGAGAGAAAAGAGAAGAGAAGAATACTCAAGGCAAAAATTGAAAGCTATGTTGGTAAGTTTCTCTTCTATCATTCTAAGCTTGCTATCTATGGTATTTAAAGCATCGTTTATGGATTAGTTCTCCCTCCTCCATGCCTTAGGGTTTCAACCATGTCACGGATTTAGCAAGAAAATGGGTTAATCAGCCATTAAACTTAGGGAAAAACTTAGACTAACCACTAGAAGCAAGAATCCATGGCTAGTTTGAAGTATTTTGAAGGAAATATTTTTCTTCAATTTTCATGTTATTTTTTATCTGAATAGGGGGAGTATTTAGAGTTGGAATTTCATGATTTCAACCTCAAAAATGGATTCCCCAGGGTCCAAAACCTTAAAAACAAGTGTGTTGTACAATGAAAGATCAAAGGAAAGTTAAGTGAAAAATTTAAGGTTCAGTGAGCATAGTATTATGTAATTCTGAAAATTAGTGGCAAAATTGATTAAATGATGATATGGATAGTTCAAGGAAGTGTTAGGAGGTCCAAGAAGTGGCACACCAAGTGTGGGAACCATTGGAACACATAAAGGTAGATAATTCTCTTTACTAACATCATATTGTCATTATTGTTTCTTTGATATTTGACACTATGGCATATATATGAAATGTTGATTTGTGATGTTTCTATGTGGTTGGCTATGTTGTATGAGGGGTTTGGAGCCCCTGGTTGTCCATTTTACAAAATGAAAATGTGCCTATGTGATGAATTATGTTTTCTTGATGTTTTCATACTCAATGTGATGATATAATGGCATGTATGTGATTTATCTACTGAGATTTTTTTAATCTCACCCTCCCACAAATTAACCATGATTAGGTAGTAACAATGGCAAGACCACCAAGGAAGAGAAAGGAAAGGAGAAAGCATTTGATTATTAGCTTGATAATGCTAGCATTGGCCACGAATTTCGAGCTTTTGTATAAATTTGCAAATGTGGTGAAGATGACATATGGCCAATAAATATTTTATAGCTTTTGTTTGGCAAAGTAGTAGGATGCAAATGGTCATTCTAACCACTACAGAGTGAACCTAATACTATTTAGGTTTTTTTATGTACAAAGTATAAATGTTATGTATGCTTAGAAACTAGACAGAAAGATCTTTCTTATGGTCTAAAGAGCACTCAATTTGGATGAGTGTAAGAATTATGGTGGATTTTCAAAATTAGCCTAGAAAATTGGATTTTTAGAAAATGACCATATGAATTGTAAAATTTCATGAAATTTACTATACTAATTGGCAAAGTAGTTGCTTTGATTGATATTTTTCCCATGTATATAATCTTTTAAACTATTCTTAAAGACTTGAATCACTTTCATATGATTCTTATTGAATTAGTTACGATTTTCTGAAATTTTGCTGAAAAAGAAGAAAAAAATGGGATTAAATGAATAGTACGATTTAAATTGATTAAATTTATTATGATATTTTATTGTGATTCAAGCTTCTCATTGAGTAAAGTTGGTCTTTAATGAGGTCTAATACATGGGAAATGGTCCTAGATAGAGGTGTTACACATCTAGCCTATACTTGCATAAAATGTGTTAAGCTTTACCAAATGGACATTAAAAGTGCCTTTCTAAATGACTATATAATGAAAGAAGTGTACATTGAACAACCTCCAGGTTTTAAGGACTAAACAAAGCCCAACCATGTATATAGACTAAAGAAAACTCTTTATGGTCTAAAGTAAGCACCTAGAGCTTGGTATGAAAGACTAAGCAACTTTTTAACTGAAAAGGGGTTCACACGAGGAAAGGTGGATACTACTCATTTTACTAAGAAGGTCAATTTAGATTTGCTCATTGTTCAAATTTATGTTGATGATATTATATTTGATACTACTAATGAAAATTTGTGCAAGGATTTTGCTAAGTTAATGTAGGGAGAATTTGAAATGTCAATGATGGGAGAACTAACATTCTTCCTAAGACTACAAATAAAGCAATGCAATGATGGAATCTTTCTCTGTCAAACAAAGTATGTGAAAGAGCTTCTCAAGAAATTTGGAATGGAAAATGCAAAGACAATTGGCACTCCAATGAGTACTTCAACAAATCTTGATATGGATGAAGAAGGAAAGCCATTTGACATCAACAAATACAAAGGAATAATAGGATCTCTACTATATCTGATAGCTAGCAGACCAGATATTATGTTTAGTGTGTGCATGTGTGCGAGATTTCAAGCATATCCTAAGGAATCACATGCAACAGATGTGAAATGGATCTTTAGATTTCTTAAAGGGACTTCACATATGGGTTTATGGTATCCACAACAATGTAGAGAAGAGTTACTTGGATATACTGATGCTAACTTGGCTAGATCCAGAACTGATAGAAAGAGCACAAGGGAACCTATCAACTATTCAGTGATTCTTTTGTATCATGGTTCAGTAAAAAGCAAAATAGTATAGCTCTGTCCACTACTAAAGCTGAATATGTGGCTGCTAGAAGTTGTTGTGTACAAATTCTCTGGATGAAGCAACAATTCAAAGATATTGAAGTTAATTTACATCAAGTCCTTATTAAGTGTGATAACTCAAGTGTAATCAATATCACAAAGAATCCGGTAATACACTCTAGAACCAAGCATATAGAGTTCTTACATCACTTCATTAGAGATCATGTTCAAAGAGGAGATGTAGTCCTGGAGTATGTTCCAACAGAAAATCAACTAGTTGACATCTTTACCAAGCCTCTTGCTAAAGATAGATTCAATTTCATAAGAAGAGAATTGGGAATGGTAAATCCTGACAAGCTGTAAGCAAGTATCTATTTTAATCTCTTTATTTTTTGAAGTTAATTGGTTAAATCATATACTAACTTGAGCATTAGAGAATGTTTAAGATGTTTTGCAAGTACTTCTCATGAACTTACATGTTAAGAGATCAAAATAATGGAGTATTTCATACCTGGACAAGCAACTTTTGCTGAAGAAAATTGGAAATTCGAATTTTCAGCATCTGTTTGTAAGTTCTATTCTTTAACAGTTGCATTTTGATTGCAATTAGATGAACTTTCATGTGTTAGATGCCTTATTAAGTGACTTTACTTGTTCAAAATTCTTTAACAATCGCATTTTGAAACTTTGCTGAAATCACTAGTCAAAGCCTTTTCTCTCTCACACTTCATTTAGTGTACTTCAACTGTCACATTTACTTTGATTTAGAGAGAGTTCTTTCTGTATAAAAATATTTTCTTCATTTGAAGAAGGATTTCTTGCGATGGGTTTTACAAGGGAATTTGGGAAACATTTTATAAGAGTGCAGAGTACAGATATGAGAGCTCTTAGAATAGAGCAGAAGCTTGTACTGTGGCATTGCAAGGAGGCCATTGAATTTTTGCAAAATAGTAAAAAATCTCAAGAGATTGCTTGAGAACTAGATGTATATCAAGTGGATTAGATCGAATCAGGATAAATTTTTATATACTCTCCTCATTTACTTTGCACTTGCTTTATTCCATCTATACTCTGCAAACTTCCACTGTCATTGTTATATCACAATTTTGCAGAAAATTTTTGAACTTCGCAATTCACTCCCATCTTGGTAGGCTAGTAAAGCTAACAAGTGGTATTAGAGCTCGGACTCCCAACTGAAGGATCTAACCATCTAGGAGAATATATGGCTGGCTTTGGAGAGAACATTCTACCTAATGGAAATAATACCAATAGACCTCCAGGTTTCAATGGAGAGCACTATAGATACTGAAAGATGAGGATGTAGATATATCTCCAGTCTATTGATCTAGATATATGGTCAATTATCCAGAAAGGAGATTTTGTTCCAATAAAGCTGTAAGATAATGGCAAGTATAAAGAAAAACTAGAAGAAGAGTAGAATAATGAAGATAAAAGAAGAGTCCAACTCAACTACAAAACAAAGCACTGCCTAGTCAATGCTCTTATCCAGGAGAAATTTTACAGAGTCTCCCAATGTTCCATAGCCAAAGGAATATGGGACACTTTGGAAATTGCCCATGAAGGAACAACTGGAGTAAGAGAAATCAAATTAAATTCCCGCATTGGAGAATATAAAAGCTTCGGGATAGGGGAAGAAGAAAGCATTAAAGATCTGAAGAAAAGATTCACCCACATAGTGAACCAATTAAAGAGTCTTACTAAGGAATATACACAATCAGAAAAGGTCAGGATAATCCTCAGGGCCCTACCCATCGAGTAGCAACCAAAAGTGACTACCATAGAGGAAGCCAGAGGAGAATCAATGGCCTTTGTCACAGTACTGTTCAACAGCCTTGAGGAGTATAAGGGCAAAATGAAAGCTCTCAAAGAGGTAGGACAGGAAAAGAAAAGGAAAAGCCTAACTCTTAAACAGGAGTCAAATAATGATGACTCTAAAGAAGATGCTGAGCTTGATGAAGAAACAATGACTATGTTGGTGAAGAAATTTGGGAAAATGTATGGGAAGAAGAAATTCAGAAAATTCATAAAGAAGGATGGAGCCACCAACAATAAGAAAGGAAGCAAAGACTCAATCATATATTATGAATGTAAGAAACTTGGATACATCAAATGAGAGTGTCCTATGCTCACCAAAAAGCAAGGAAAAGACAAGAAGATTGACAAAGGAAGAAAGAAGAAAGCCTTTGTGTCATCCATCTGGGGAGATAACTCAGATGAAGAAGAAGCAATAGAAGATGATGAAATTGCCAATCTATACTTGATGGCGCAAAAAGCAGCAGAAGAGGAAGAGAATCATCATCAAGACAGTGATAGCAATTTTGAGGTAAATGATTCTAAACCTTCATACAATGAACTACATGATGCATTCAATGATTTAATGTCTAAGTTTGTCAAAGTATCTAAATAGTTGCATCTAGCTAAATAGAAGATAAGCAAATTTGAAAATAAATATCATGCATCTTGTACTGCAACACTATCTACTCCTTCTACCACCTTTGTGTGTGTCTCATGTAGTGAACTGAGAGATAAGAATGCCTATCTCTATAAGACCCTAACCAAATGAAGATATACAAAAGGTAATGCTAGGAACATAATTGGTTAGTCAAAAGCAAAGCTGGTCTAGGATATGATCCATGTACTGTTAAAGAAAAACTGAAATGTAAGAAACAAAATCTTAATCTAAGAAATTTTGTGCGTGCTTATGGCAGTAAATCAGCACAAAATATAGTCATTTCCTACACTAAAAAATAAAAAGATAGATATTACCTACATTACAGGCCTACATCTCTTTCATAAACTCCTTTAGAGTCACATATCCCTCTTTTGTGTATACAAGAAGGAAGGAAATGTCAATGGAATGAAATCGATTCCTAAAGGTACTTCAATGTGTAGGAGAGAAACTAACAAGAAGGATCCAAGCAAATAAGGGTACCTAAAGAAAGGAAATAAAATCTATTTTGCAAGAATGTCTCAAGGCTAAGAGAAGCAACAAATGGTATATGGATAGTGCCTACTCAAGACATATGATTGGAGACAAAGAAAGTTTATTTTGCTGAGAGATAAGAAAGGAGTAAAAGTTACTTTTGCTGGTGACCAGTCTGGCCAGATAGTTGGCATTGGAATTGTGGGAAGAAATCCAGAAACATCAATAGAAGAAGTTCTACTTCTAATAGGACTCAATCACAACCTGCTAAGTATGAGTCAAACCTGTGATAAAGGTTGTTGAATCAAGAGTTTTGATGATTCCAAACCAACCTTCAAGAGCTTGAAATAAAGATATCAAAGGTGCACAAAAGGTTTCAAGTGAAGAAATTCTGGAGAAATAGGTGCAATAATAGATGTAGGATGTTTAGTAATATTTTGATTAGAGTAAAAGGCTTTGATTTAGTGAAAAGATGTTTTAAAACTTTGATTCTATGTTAAATCATGGAATATTTGAAAAACACCCACTAACAGATAAAGTTTGAAAGGTTTATACTGACCTGTCATCTTGGAAATTCGAACTTTGGCTTTGGAAATTCGAATTTCGTACTAAAAATGAACAAGTCTGAAAAGAGGTCTCTCTGATAGACAAATTTTGACTTGAGAAAATTCAAATTTTGATAAGTGTCTGAAAGGAGCATTCAGTAACAGACGAACTTTGGGTTTTGAAAATTTGAATTTTAGACAAAATGTAACTTATGAAAACTAAAGAAATTCGTCTGAAATTATGTCAAAGTTCATTTGAAACCAAGTTTAGATTGGATTTCAAAATTGCTCACTGACAGACGAACTTTGAACATGAAAATTTGAATTTCAGAAACTAAGCTTGTGAGTCTGTTACAATGATATGATGACATACGAATGACAGTATTTGTAAATTCGAATTTTAAAGTAAGTCTGAAAAGAGGTCTCTCTGACAGATGAACTTTGCCCTTTGAAAATTTGAATTTTGAATTAGATGAACTATTGTGCCTTATAAGCCAACTACAGACAGACAAATTTTGGGGTTCCAAAATTCAAATTTCGAAGGCACTGTAGCAAATTGAAAATACTGTTCACACTTAACAGAACGTCTTCAAACATGAAAATTCGTATGTCACAACATGGAAACATTTTCCAAAGATCAAAATTCGAACTTTGCTTCATGACAGACGAACTTCAGATATTCAACATTGAAGTCTTTAGTCTTCGGTTTTTGTGAAATTTGTCTGTTAACCAATTGAAATTCGAATTTCAGAGTGTCAGAAGCATTAAATGCGGTTGGTTAATGGATAGTTTTTCAGAGTAACCGCTAGATAACTTCTCCAACGGATAGATTGTGTCTCTAACGTATAGTTGAGACCAAAATTTATAAATATAACATCATTTGAAGTTGTGGGTAATGATTTTAACTTTGTATATACTGAAACTCTGTCAAATCATCTACTCAAAGTCTCTTACTCTCTCACTTCAATATTTGTACTTTAACTTTCATATTCACTCTGTTTAAGAGAGTTTAATCATTGTAAACAATCTTATCTTCATTTGGAAGAAAGATTTTCTTGTGAGGGGATATCACAAGGGATTAGGAAGCACTTAGTAAGAGTGCATAGAGTGAAAGAGTGAGCTCTAGAAATAGAGCATCATCTTTGTACTGAGGCATTTGCAAGAAGCCCACTGAATTCTTACAGAATAGTGGAAAATCTCAAGTGATGACTTGGGGACTGGATGTAGGTCAAGTGGAGAGACCGAACCAGGATAAATATCTGAGTTTTCTTCTCTTTACTGCTACTTTTATAGTTTATTCATTTATACTCTGTTTTACCATCATACTTTGCTTCTTCACTTTCTTGACATTTTGCAGAAAATTTGTAATCTTCCCAATTCACCCCCTTCTTGGGAAGCCAGCTTATCTAACAAGTGGTATCAGAGTTCTATTCGATTCCAACTACTGCAAGGTCTACAGAAAAAGTGACCACAAAGTCATTCTCAAGGCACAAAGTGATGGTAATTATTATAAAGTTGATTTAGATGAATTACTTGCTCTTGACTCAATATGCTTAATTAGTGAAAATGATGATATATAGTTGGCTATGGCATAGGAGACTTGCTCATGTTAGCATACATTAATTAAGCAAACTTATTAAAAAAGAACTTGTTACCCAACATCACTTTTGAAAAAGACAAAGAATGTAATGCTTGCCTTAAGGGGAAACAAACAAAATCCTCATTTAAATCTTACAATATTGTCTCTACAGCTAGGCAACTGTAATTACTTCACATGGATTTGATAGGTCCTAGTTGTGTTAAGAGTATTGGTAGTAACTTGTATGCACTTATTATAGGAGATGATTATTCCAGATTTACTTGGACCTTATTCCTTTCCTTTAAAGATGAAATATTCAAAGCATTCTTAATCTTAATTAAGAAAGTCCAAAAAGAGAAAGGTTGCTCGATTGTATGTATTAGAACAGATCATGATGGTGAGTTCGAAAATGCTTAATTTGCTGACTACTGCGAAGAGAATGGAATAGAGCACAACTTCTCTACCCCAAGAACACCTTAACAGAATAAAGTTGTAGGGAGGAAAAATAGAGTACTGGAAGAAATAGCTCACACAATGCTTAGTGAAAAAGGACTCCCAAAGTACTTATGGGCTGATGCAATGATCACAGTATGCTATCTAATGCACCATATGAGCTATACAAGGGAAAGAAACATAACCTTTCTCATCTTCTTGTCTTTGGATGTACCTGCTACATACACGACAATAGCAAGGACAACTTGGGTAAGTTTTATGCAAAGTCAGATAAAGGTATATTTCTTGACTACTTAAATAGAAGTAAAGCATATGGAGTACTTAACAAAAGATCTAAGACGGTAGAAAAGCCTGTGAATGTAGTGTTCATAGAAAATGAGACTATTGCTAAACCTGTTTTAGAAGAGGATAAGCTAATTTCAAGTCTTAAAAACTCAAGTATCTCTTAGGAAAATAAAATTGAACCTCCAAAAAAATTAGAATCTACTAATATAGAGGAAGATATTTAGTAGAAAGATGTAGAATTTGAAAGCAATAAAGAAATTTCTCAAGAACTCCCTGGAGTTTGGAGATATCAAAGGATTCATCCATTTGATCAAGTGATTGGGGATGTTCAAGAGAATGTTAAAACCAGAAGACAACTTAGGGATCAAATGAATAACTATGTATTTATTTCTCAGATTGAACATGAGTGCATTAAAGAAGCTTTAACAGATGAATATTGGATTTTAGCTATGCAAGAAGAACTGAATCAATTTGAAAGAAATCAAGTTTAAGACTTAGTGCCTAGACCCAAGGATCACCCATTTTTTAGAACCAAATGGGTGTTTCGAAATAAACTTGATGAGGTAGGAACAAAAGTTAGAAATAAAGCTAGGTTGGTAGCTAAAGTATACAACCAAGAGGAAGTCATAGATTATGAGAAACTTTTGCTCCAGTTGCAAGATTGGAAGCAATAAGAATTCTTTTAGCATGAACATGCATAAAAGATTTAATATTGTATCAAATGGATGTAAAGAATGCTTTTCTAAATTGTTATATCATGGAAGAGATTTATGTTGATCAACCTCCAAGTTTTGAGGCCTCGACAAAGCCAACCCATGAATATAAACTGAAGAAAGCTCTTTATGATTTAAAAAAGACACCCAGAGCATGGTATGAAAGACTAAGCAACCTTTTGATTGAAAATGAATTTAATAGAGGGAAAGTTGATACAACATTGTTTACTAGAAAGGAAAACAAAGATTTGCTTATAGTTCAAATTTATGTTGATGATATTAAATTTGGTGCTACTAATGAATCTTTGTGCAAGAATTTCTCTAAGTTAATGCAGAGTGAATTTGAAATGTCAATTATGGGATAGCTCAACTTTTTCCTTGGATTGCAAATTAAACAATGTAATGATGGCATCTTCCTTAATCAATCAAAGTATCTGAAAGCACCATTAAAGAAATTTGGAATGGAAAATGCGAAATCAATGAGAACTCCTATGGCTACTGCAACAAAGCTTGATATGGATGAAGGAGGAAAGCCATTCGATATAACTCAATATAGGAGAATGATTGGTTCTCTGCTATACTTCACAGCCAGCAGACCTGACATTATGTTTAGTGTCTGCATGTGTGCTAGGTTTCAATCTTGTCTCAAAGAGTCCCATGTAACAGCTATGAAGAGAATATTCAGATATCTTATTGGAATATTATAGATAGGACTCTAGTATCCAAAGGGTAATAGAGAAGAGCATATATGATATACTGATGCTAACTTTGCTAGATCCAAAACTGATAAAAAGAGCACAAGTGGAACATGCTAATTTCTGGGAGAATCTCTAGTTTCATGGTTTAGTAAGAAACAGAATAGTGTAGCTGTCTCCACAACAGAAGCTGAATATATAGCAGCTAGAAGCTGCTATGCTCAAGTTCTTTGGATGAAGCAGTAACTTGAAGATTTTAAGATTGAAATGAAGGAAATACCATTAAGATATGATAATCAAAGTGCTATAAACATCACAAAGAATCCAGTCATGCATTCAAGAATAAAACACATTAAAGTTAGACATCACTTTATATGGAACCATGTTTTGAAAAGAGATATCATGTTAGAGTTTTTCCTACTATAGATCAAGTTGCAAATATCCTGACCAAACTACTTCTAGAGAATAGATACTATAAGATCATAAGAGAATTGGAAATGGTAAATCTCAATGAACTGTAAGCAAGCCTCTAACTGAATCTATTTACTTTTTGAAGTCATGATATTAAAATTTGTACTAACTTAAGCATTGGAGTATGTTTAAGATGTTTTACAGGTACTTCTCGTGAGCTTAAATGATAGAAAAATCAATATAATGGAGTATATTAGACCTGCTTCGTCAATAGCTACTGAAGAAGACTTGGAAATTCAAATTTTTAGCCTTTATCTGTAAGTTCAATCATGTAAAATTCAAATTTTGGATGTTGTTAGATGAATTTCCATGCTACTTTATATTTTTCAAAGAGTTAGCATACCTAAAATTCAAACTTAAGTGCTTTACAGACATATTTCAGAGCCTCACATGTTGTTCCAGTATTTTCAGCTCATTCAAAATTCATTTGTTGCCTAGCTGAAATTCAAATTTTGAATGCTAGCTTAAGTGTTGACTGTGTCTATGTGTTCAATATTCAAATTTTTGGTAATTCAAAATTCACAGTTCAAAAGTTCCTTCACAAAGTATCAAAATTCAAATTTTGAATCCTAAAATTGGTCTGATAAATGTCTCTTACTTGCGTGCCTTCAGATAAAGACCTTAACATTTGAACTTTAGGGGTACAACATTTGTCTGTTGCAGCATCTATAGATGTTAAGTCTTTATTAGATGAATTTTAGGGCTGAAATTCATCTATTGAACGTCTCCTTCTTTTTTGTTCATAATTGAACTCTCAAAATTTGAACTTTGATGACTTAAAGTTCATCCATTGAAGAGTATATCCATAACTAAGCCTCTGATAGATGAACTTTAGGATAAAAATTCATCTATCAGATAGTTTCTCTATGATAAGTAGGCAACGTAACTGCTTGAAATTTGAATTTTGGCTGCCAAAATTAATCTATTAGATGGTTACTTAAACTAAACCAAAGGGTCAAGCTCTGAACAGATGTAACATTATTCGTCTCTCTCTCAAAGATATCCACATCCTCTCTTAATCTCATTAATCCTTTGGATGAATCTTCATTTCCTACCAATTAAACTCCTACTTAATCCTTATAAACCCCTTCTGAGCACTTCTTGTCTTCAATCTATCATGAAAATAGTAAGGGTTAAGAATGCCAAAGTTGGAAAAGAAGAGTCCAAACCAAAATAAGTAGTTAAATCTCAATATGATTCTAAAAAAGGAGAAATCAAGAAGAGAAAGGTCAAATCCAACAAGGTAACTCCTTCTAAGAAGCAGAGAACAACACCCAAGGCTTAATCGAAGAAGTTAATCATTGCTGCTACCCTTATATCTTCCAGCACTGAGTCAGAGGAATTGCAATTAACAATTGAACCTTTGTGCAACACTGCCGAAATCTTGGAGGAATACACCACGAAGTTTGTGAGCAAAAAGGTAATAACCCTTCATTGTACCAACTTGGAAGATTTTCTTGTTTCCAACAATTTTGATGCCAGGATCTAGCTGGTTAAATATAAGAATTTGTTGGAAATTAAGAAAAGACATAATGATGAGGTAATCAAGATGTGGTATGATGCCCTATCATTCAACAATAACAAGAAGAGATGACAGGTTAACCTCAGGTCCAGGACTCTGTGGCTTTCTAATGAGACCATCAATTGAGTTCTGGAGATCCCTGGACAAGAGGGATTCAAATTGACATCACCATCTCCAAATACAAAGAAGAGCATGAAGAAGAAAATGAGGAAGGTGGATAATTCCCGAACTACTAAGAGAACACTATACTGAACACTCTATTAAGAAGACGTGAGAACAGGCCTCCTTTAAAGCTTGTAAAGCCCTTTCATTTAAGTGTTCAAGCTAGGGTCCTGCACTACATAGTGTCAAGGAACATTTTTAATAGAGAAAGCTTTAATTTGATTAGAAGGGCTAAGGCTCACGTGATGACTACCCTAATACGTGGAAAGATGTTGAATCTGGGTCATATCTTCCAACATATGATCAAGGCAAGGGATTAGAGAAAAGATTCCACCTTACCCTATGTCTTATTCATTACCAAGATACTTCAGTATGCAAAAATTTAGCACTTGGAAAAGGAAAAAGGGAAGCCCACTTAAGTTTTCAAGGAGGAAGAATTAATGAGGATGGGGATCGAAAGAAAGAAAGAAAGGTAGATTGGCAAAGGGGCAAGGAAATCAGAAGATTTGTTCTATGAGGAAGGCCAGTGACAATGGCAAGAAGGGACTTCTGAGGCTGTTCAACATACTTAGCCTTCACCATAACCATCCCAACCTATTTCTCCTCTACCACAGCCCACTCAGCCTCCTCAATCCTCCATTCCATCCACTTGGTCGAAGCCAACCACAGTCACTAAGTTGTATGATAGCTTATCCTCTTTAATGTTAAGCATAAAAAAGGAATAGAATGCCAAGTTTGCACACTTGCAGGATCAAATCACTCAACTATTGGGAATTTTGATACACACGTAGTGGAAAACTCCACTGAAATCCCTCCCATGGATCCGTCAATGTTGTTTAGATTCTCACCTGGACCTAACAGATATTCTTGTCAAAATGAGTACAAAGTCAGTCTATCTGATAGATAAATTTTGGATCTCAAAATTCGAATTTTGAAATAAGAACTTGTGAGCCCAGTTATAGTTTGTCTTTGACAGACAAATTTTCAAATACAAAATTCAAATTTGAAAGAGTAGAACCTTTGTGCCATGTTGAGCTAGCCATTGACAGATGAATTTGACTTCTAAAATTTGAATTTCGAGGGCATTGCAAAAACATGAGACAACTATTCATACTCAATGGATGCACTTTGAATGTGAAAATTCGTATGCCTTAACATGGGATATATTTGACAAATTCAAAATTCAAATCTCACTCTTAAATAGACGAATTTTCGAAGTTCAATGTTAAAGCCCTTAGCTCATGGTCTCTGCGAAATTCATCTGTTAACACCCAAAATTTGAATTTCAGTGTGTTAGACGCATTAAATGCTGTTAGTGAATGGCTAGTTTTGCAGAGTAACCATTGGTTAATAACTCTAATAGCTAAATCTTCTGTCTAACGACTAGTTTAGTCACAAAACTATAAATAAAACTTCATTTGAAGTTATGGGTAATGATTTTGTGCTGTAAATACTGAAACTTAGCTAAAGTCACTAGTCAAAACCTTTTCTCTCTCACACTTCATTTGTTACACTTCAACTATCACATGTACTCTGATTTAGAGAGAGTTCTTTCTGTATAAAAATATTTTCTTCATCTGGAAGAAGGATTTCTTGTAAGGAGTTTTACAAGGGAATTTGGGAAACACTTTATATTAGGATCATGAATTTTAAAGTAGCATTAGTAGAATCGCTTCATGGTTAAGTATTTTAGGAGACTATGACATTGCCTAAATGCTCTAGGCAGAGGGCTACCATAAAGGAAAGTCAGGGCAATAGAATTCTCAAAAGAAGATCTAGATAGAGAGATCCACGAGAGAAACCAGATGGTAATGATAAGTTCGACACTAGTATTTAAGCCCATAAGCCCACATATAGTGATGTATAGCTGTAATCTATAACTAGATATATACACAGCAAGATGCTACATCAAGAGTAGTAAAGTAGAAAGATCAGGGATCAAGATATAATGATGATAGAAATAGTTAAAGTTGAATGCAGAGAAGTACTTAGCTAAGATCGATAATACAAGCACAAGCTTCTTAAGCAACTCCTGCAACAGTAAAATAAAAGTACTCCAGATCTCTTGCAATTAATCCATAAATGTTTGGATCGTCAGCAGAGGATTATTGAGCAATTACAAGAGTTAGTTAATGCTTAAAGAAAGTAGGGAAAAAGTTAGAGCCCTTAAGGTTCCACCTATACCACAATGGCCTTAGGCAAGCTAGTAGGTTTTGTAAGAAAAGTTGCAAGGCAACTAGATGTGTTCACCAACCATCGATGGTAACTTTGACATGCAAATAGTCGAAAAATTAGATTATGAGTCTTGAAAGAGGTCTACAAGATAATAGGCTGCACGTCAAAAAATGGGACCTTAATGGTAACTTATGTTGAAAAGGAGGATGATTAATGGTGACAGAACATGGAATAAGTTGATCAGGTAAAAGGCACTTTATTGACTTGGAAAATATTTATAGAATAGTTCTATAAGAAGTATTTTCCCTAGTCTTTAAAAGATAAAAATGAAGTGGAATTGTAATGATTCACTAAGATGAGGATAAGTCAGTGAATATATAGTAAAGTATAATCTATTGGAGATTGTGCCCTAATCCAATCATTGTATTATGAACATTATACTTCATTATCAAAAAGGTGTTTTTTCTTTTATTACATTATTATATAGTTTGCATGTTTTTCTTTATAATAATATCTAGAGCAAGGAAATGGGATAGCTACAGGCTACCAGAAAACTGGCTAGGGGTGGGTTGGCCCGTTTTCTGGTGGCTGGGATTTGCCCAGCCTAGGGCAGCCAAGGTGACCCACCAACCCGCCTTATTATATATATATATTTTTTCATAATTTTTTTATATTTGAATAATAACCTAAGTCACCAATATGAATAATAAAAAAATAACATGATTGATTCATAATTAAATTAGAAATAGAAACCACATAAACCATCAATTTATCAAAATACATTAACACATACTTTATGTAAGTATCATAATTCAACAACATTAAATATGAAATATGAGGAAATTTCAACTCTAAGTATAAGACAATTCTAATTTCAAGTTTCAATATTAAACAAATATATATAAAAAAATAAAAAAAAAGTAATTTGAAGAAAAAAAATAAAAAAGCGGGCTAAACAGGGTCCGGATTGGAAAAAGACCATCTCAATATGGGCTCTATTTTTTCCAGCTCAGGACTGCCATAAAATGGGCCAAAACGGGTTAACCCACAAGTTGAAGCCCGTTTTCCCGGCTCTAACAATATCGTCGGATAAATCATTTTATCCTAAATGTCCCTAGTCAATCATTTTTGTGGGAACAATGATAAACTAAGGCTAGTATGATTTTGATTGATAATTATGTATGAAGATGCAAATCAAAATCATAAGCACCTGTGAGGGAACATACGTTGGATCGACTTGTCATGAGATTGCTACATGGATCAAGTCATAAACTTATATCTGATATATATAACCGTGTCACTGAGCTCTCAGACCTGAGATCACCATGGCTTCCTACATGGGAACATTGTACCTTAACATAGTCAAAAGTCACCTTTAATTGGGAGATTATAAAGGCTATGACCGGACATAGTGGAATTCATATAGAGGAAAATGAATGGTCAAGATAGAATTTGTCCCTCTAATTAATGGAGAAATATATCTGGGCCCCTCGATGAGTGAGATTGAGAAATGCATGGCCGTACTCAAATGGAAGAGTTTCCATTTATTCTGTTAGTTTGCTCGGAGATTGAGAAAGTGATGGTCAAGTAAGATGAAGATAACGTTTCCATGCCTCATACTTGACCTATATATTATGAGACGAAAGGGATATGATAAGATTATATGATAGGTTGCATCGGATCACCGATCTCATATGATTTGGGTAGTTACGATGTCTTGCTAGAGGTCACTTGTGACTTGTGAACTAATAGTGTCATTGGCCCACTACCAACATCATATGAGCCTGCAGGGTCATACACAAGAATAAACCAACTCGAGCTAAAATGTCCAGATTCATTGAATCTAAAATATATCTAGATTCACTGAATTTAACGTTCAATATAGGGTGTATGAATTTTATAAATAAATATATATTTGATATATATATCTTTTATAAAATTTGAAATATATTTACATATATATTTGATATATATATTGAATATTTTGAAATATATATTTCATTCAAATTAATTTAAATGAATTAGTTTAAATTCAATTCTATGTGATAGATTTAAATTTAAACTAATATCATAATCTAAATTTGATTTATATGATAAATTAAATTTATATTTGATTCTGGATTTAGATTATATTTGGTTTAGATATTATTCTATTAGATAGATTTAAATCTAAACTAATCTATTTAATTAAGATTTGATTTAATTTAAATAATTGATTTAAATTAATCAAATAATAAACATTATCTATATATTACATAGATTAGGGTTATTATATACAAGATCAAAAGGGAATCTCCACCCATCCTAGAGAGAAAATAGCCGTACACTTAGAGAGGAAAAAAGTGTACAGACGAACAGTGAGAGCATACGGATGCACAGAACGTGGATGTTCACAAACAGAGATGCTAGCATGCTGTTCGAGTTGGACTCACCGTTCGTGTGGATACTGTTAGGTTTAATGTAATATAAGTTTTCATAAAGACAAATATAGAGAAATAAGTAACAAAAGTATCATATGTATCTAACATATATAATGTTCCTTATAGAAGTAAAATATGCATTAACATGTATTTTATTATAATTATAATGCATATATATATCATGCTATGTGCAAGTATACTCACTGTACTTTTACAATAGATAATATAAATGACAAATATAGAGAAATAAGAAACAAAAATATCATATGTGTCTAAAATATATAATGCTCCTTACAGATGTGAAATGTGCATTAGCATGTATTCAATTATGGTTATAATGCATATATCATGCTATGTACTAATATATCCAATGTGCTCTTATATTGTATAATACAAATGGATATATAAATTGGACTAACTACTTGGCTTGTAAGTGTAATACATTAAGTGTATGATTGTTTAAGAAAAAAGAGTGAGCATTAAAATAAAGAAAAGAAAATCAACATCATGACTCACTCAAAGAAGTAGAAGGAAAATGATGCTCCAAGATGTGAAGAATTCAAGTGTCAAAGAATTGAAGATCAGAAGGGATCATCCCAAGAAGGAAATGACCAAGTGGAAGTAGAACTTATCATTTAAAGACCTAGTCACTAGGTATATTTTATTTTCACTTAGGTCTTGAGGTGAGATTAATCTTTGAAAATTTACTTAATTTTGTTACCATATGTTTTAAATAGAGTTAGATTAAGTAAATATGATATTAACATAAGTTAGAATTGAAAAATAGTGGCTAACAAATTGGTATTGTGTTTGGCTCATGTTTTCAAAATGGTTTTCATGAAAAGTTTCACCTTATGCACATAACATTCATAAGTTATGGGGAAAAAGTCTCAATCTAAATGTTGTTTCTAAGTGTTCTCCATTTGTTTTCATGAGAAAAGATGAGGTTATCCACATAACTAAGGTCTGCACCATGTCCCTGCTTCTATCTAGCTCGATTTCTTGATAAGGTGATTACCTTATTCATATAAGGGGCTTAACAGTAAAGGTCACTTGTTCTGTGCTGCCCTTAATTAGGATAACCTAGGGAGGTTATCCCCATAACGTGTAGGTTATCCACATAACCTAGGGAGGTTATCCTGATAACCTATGTTATAGTACTCTTGGACCTTCCAATGCTAAATTCGATTGCAGCGTAACCTAGAGAGGTTATCCCCATAACGTGTAGGTTATCCGCATAACCTAGGGATGTTATCTTGATAACCTATATTTTTCAGAAACTTAGTTTGTATTGATTGTTTTTCAGAAACTTAGTTTGTGCTGATTAAACATTATCCGAACAAGGAATAACATCCTAAGAGGTTATTTTAATAATCCTCAAAGTTATCCAAGTTTGTGAGGTATTATTTGAACAACTAAGAAGGTTTTCATGAAAACATTCTTGAGCTAAAACTTAGTCATTTTGAAATGAATATTATCCGCATAACGAAAGTCTAACATTGAAACTAAGAGCCAATGGTCATCCGTTATTCATATAACCTGTGGAGGTTATCCGTATAACCTCTGTCAGACGTATTTAATGCGGTAATTGAATGGCTCTTTTTACAGAGTAACAGTTAGAACTTGTCTCTAACGGATAGATCTTGTGTCTAACATCTAGTTACACCATAAATCTATAAATAGAACATCATTTAAACTTATGGGTAACAATCTTAAGGGATTTTTTGTGAAAATGCTGTTCATATACATAAAATCTTTCTGTATCAGCATTATCTGAAAAACCCACCTCAATAGAGTGAGCTTTTAATGTATCATTTACTCTAAGAGAGAGTTTTCATTCTATATTTATTCTTTTCTACAAACTTCTGGGTAGAATCTTCGTGTGGGGAAACACTAAGGGTATTACACATCATTGTAAGGGTGTGGAGAGAGTGGCTTCACAAGTGTCTACTAAAACTTGTGAGATGTACTGAGGCTTCACAGGTACTCGGATCGAACCTGTGGGATATAGTGGAAAATCCCAAGTGGTGGCTTGGGGACTGGATGTAGGCCAAGTGGTTGGTCTGAACCAGTATAAATTGCTGTGTATTGCTCTTCATCTTCTCTATTCATTTATTGCACTTAACTCTCTCTATTCATCCCTATTTTGCTGCACATCAGGTGAATTTAGGTTGTGATCCAAAAATGGCAAAAAATTGTACATCACCCAATTCACCCCCCTCTTGAGTGACCAGCCAACCTAACAGATACCGGTAGAGGGAACTGACCATATTTGTCAATTCCTAGGATCCAAAATGAAAAGAACAAAAAAGTCATGTACGGAAGGTAAATTCTTCTTCTATATCTTGATTTAAGTAATGTTGACGGATCCACGGGAGGGATTTTGGTGGAGTTTTCCACTGCGTGTGTACCGAAATTCCTAACATAATCTACTGGCTCGATACCCAACTTATTTCAACAGTAAGATGATAAGTGATAAAGGATAGAATAGCTGGAAAAGGGCCAAAGGCTAGCCATGAGTGAAGAGTTACCTGATACAATTTCAGACTTTTAATTCACTAATCAGTGAGAATAATCTGAATCATAAGCATACTGCATTATCACGTCAAGCTAATGGTAGTAAGAAAACTACAAAGGTTGGGAATGTAAGTAAGTAAAGGAAAGTAACCTTGGAATACCAAAGGATTTAAGAAACAAGGCAAAAATGGTAAATGAGACAATTGAGTAAGCCAGCTCCTATTTTTAAGAATGTTGAAAGGCTCATAGTAGAAGGCTGTGCTTTGCATTGAAGAATGTGTGCTTCAAGTATAGGGAGTCGGGACATTATGCCCATGAATATACAATGGAGGTGGCCAACTCTAGAACAGAAGCATAGGAAAAGGTCTTTGTGCTAATCTTAACATGAGGCCTATAAGTCGCATGACTTCAGTAAAGGTACAATTCAAGTGTAAACTATTATTTTATGTTTTATAATGATGTAACAAGCTGGGTCTGGAGATTACTGTTGTATAGTTATATGAGAATGTCTTAATAAGAAACATGGTCATAATCTTCATTGTCTACCTAAATAAGCACAATAACATTACAAAGATTAGTATGCATTTCCCTGGTAATGATATGAGCATTGGCATGAACCAGCTTTTTACAGAAAATCTCCTCCCATATTGTAAGAGCAAGATGATGATTTTGCCTACCCCTTGAAGGTGTTTCATATGTTGACATTAAGTTAAATGTTATATTGACAGTTCAAGTGGATGTAGAAGATTATGAAGCATGTCTTGTTAGAAAGTTATGACATTTTATTTCTAGCAATTTGTATAAAAATTGCATGCGAATTAATGAGGTCTTGTGTCCCTGTAATCATATTCTGTTATATACCTTATAATGTTATAAGTGTGATTTGGACAAGTATGAAGCATGAATGTAGTGTATAATGATGGTTTTGGAGCTTGAAAAGCAAAGTTGTCCAAAATGACCAGTTATGAAAAAACTAGGGTTACTCTGTTTGAAACAGAGCAATCAGTATAAGTGTTATATATGCTCTAAAAGTACACAGACCAAGCTTTAAAAAAGTGAATGTTACAATTCACGTAAACTGGTGTCTATCAATTTTTGCAAATTTCTTATGCATCTACAAAAACTAAATAACTAAAATTGCATAGGAAATTCATGAAAACGGACAAATACCATTTTGCATGAAATAGGACAAAAATGTCATTTTTGTTATTGGATGAAAAAATGGGAAATTATATTTTTATTCCTAGAAATTATGAAAATTGTAATTTGGTCCCAAAGCATAAAATATAACAGGAAGTGAAACTTAAAAAAGTCTTGGAAAAAATTACAACTAATGACCCAAAAATTTTAGAAATTATAAGTTAGCTGAGGGGAAAATATATATCTCTAGTGAAAGTAGTCTAGAGAAGCTTGACCTCAGATGAAGCAACCTCGGAAATGGAGTCTAGTATGAAGCAAAAATATCTAGAGCTATTTACACAAGGTATATTCTTAAATTTCGAGGACGAAATTTATTTTAAGGGGGAGAAAATTGTAACATTCATAGAAAGCTAGAATATTTAGAGATGCGTAAGGAATTTACAAAAATAAATAAATACTGTTTTTCGTGAAATAAGGCAAAGAGGTCATTTTTCTTGGTTAGACAAAAAAATGAGAAATTACATTTTTTTGCCTGAAAATTATGAAAATTATATTTATGTATCTAAGAATAAAAATGAGAGGAGAAAAGTTCTTGGGGTAAATTACACCTAATGAGCCAAAAATTTCAAAAATTATAAATCTGCCCCTAGTCAAGGATAATTTTGTGAATGTGCAAAATTACTGTAAAAAAGAAGCCATTGATGAAACAAGTTTAATAGTGTATGGCACTGAGGTTAAATGTCCAAGAATAAAGAAATAATTAGTACCGAAGTTTAAAAAGTAACTTTTTACCAATAAAGTTACTTTTTGATCTGCAAAATCTAAAATGGTAAAAAGAAAATCAGATGGATACCACAAAAGGAGCTTTTTAGAGGTAGTATAATAAAGTAACACTAGACATAAGTTCAATTTAATCCTGTATCAATAAAGTGAATTTACATTGCAAAAAGTAACTTTACTGGTCCAAGTATAAAGTAACCAACATAGGGTGATACTGAACTGAAAATATTATGCAGTGTTTTAGAGATATTCTCCCCTCATTTAGGATCCCACATGGCAGTCCATGGGCTGAAGTTGCAAGACTTAGCAATTAAGAAAACTTAATGGTTAAGTTTTCATTAACCTTAATCAAGTAATTAGCCAAAAAGGAAGTATGATTAACAATATTATAAATACCCCCTCCTAGCTTCATTTTGGATGACCATATAGCAAGAGAAAGTGAGAGAGAAGTATGAAATATTGTGAGGGAGAGAGCAGCACATGAAGGAAGGGAGAAAAATAGGAAGAAAATCCATGAAAATTTGTAAGTATTTCTCTTATGGTTTCCAAGTGTTTTAGCATCCTTTCATGGCTGTTTAGCTTAGTTTCCATGAAATATTTTCTTCCCCATCTCTGTAAAATTTCGACCTAAGATTGTTTGGGTGTGGGGAGTTGTTTTAAAATCATAAAATCATGATTGGGTATGAGATTTTGCAAAAGGCAACAAGTATAGCATGGTTTGAACAAATTTTGAGAAAAAGTATATTTCTGTTCCTTTAGGGCTGATTTTGGCCAGACCAAAAGTATGTCTTAGAGTTGGAATTTTATTGTTTTGATGCCAAAACTGGATTCCTCATGGCAAAAAACCTTAAGAACAAGTATATGTTTCATGGTATAGGCTAAGATAGGTAAATTAGATAATTAAGGGTTTCATTTGAGCCATATGTATTATACTATGGAATTAGTGGTTTGAGCCATTTTTCAATGTTGTCTAGGGACTTGAGAAAGCTTAAGGAAGCTTGTGCAACCTTTGAAAGTATAGTTTATAGCCAAGGGAAGTCACCAAGTTAGTTAAGTTCATAATCTTGCTTTATGTTCTATCATTGTTTTTCCTATGATCACATTATGTTGCCATATTGCAATTGTGTTTTCTTTGACAAATTTTGGCTGCAATATAAGGGGTTTTATTTCCTAGGATATCTATTTTCTAAACCATTATGCTGCCAAAATTTTTATGATTTATATGGCCATTTATTGTCTAATGTGATTTTAAGTGATTAAAGTGATTGTTATGTAAGATGGTTGATATGAATACATGAATTATAACTTGTTACAGAGATTACCCCAATCTCATCCCCTCAAGTGTCCCAAAATTTTAGGTTCCAAGGATGGCAAGGCACCAAGAAGGCAATGGACAAGGAGAAGGCTTTGGATGGCTAATGTTATATTAGCCATTGCTTTTTGTGTTTATGTAATTATATGTAAGATTATATGTGAGTTTTTGAAGTTATGTTTTACTGCCATCATATTTTTTTAAGTCTCTTTTGATGATGAGAACATGGCATAGGCTAGTTTGAACAATGTATGAAATGTATATAAGTATTTTCCAAAGCATCATAGAATTTGACCATTTTGCGCACCTTTCAGTTTCATGGTTACTATTTATTTGAAATATGAAATAATATGGTTTATATTTTCAAAAACTAGATAGACACAGCTTTCCAACAACCTAAACATCATGATAATTGGACATTTTCACTAATTGTTACGAATTTTTGAAATTAGGCTAGAAAATCTGAAATATGAATTCTGACCATTTGTATAGTGCATTCTTAAGCATTAAACTGTATAAATTGGCACGGTAAAACCTTTTATTCATATTTTTCCATTGTATAGCATGTTTCCAGATTCATGTAGACACTTGAATCACATTGATATGATTTTTCCAAAATTAATTATGAGTTTTCCAAGTTCATCCGGAAAAATTTGGAACCAATTGAACAATAACTTAATTTTCTCTATTTTATTCAATATGGTTTCTATGATGATTCAAGCCTCTAACATGAGTTATTTGGATATTAAACATGTTATACTACTTGGAAAAATTATATGATGAAGTAAGTTGTTGCAGATTTCATGGCATAATGAATATGGTTCCCATAAAACCCTAGAAACCCTTAAAAATCTATTTTTACATATCTTAGCTTGTATCATGAAACTTATATTTACTCCAAGGTTTTTGGTCATGGGGAATCCATTTTTAGCATCAAAACAATGAAATTCTCACTCTAAGATGGCCTAATGGTCTGATTAAAATTCTTCCTTATAGAGGAAAAATGGAATTTTCTCAAAACTTGCTTCAATCATGTTAAAACTTACTCTTTTGGCAAAAGCTCATGCTTTCTCACAAGTTTATTATTCAAAAACAACTTCCCTCTCTCAAAAATGCATAGGCCAAATATGAATAGAGGTTGAGGAAGTATAAATTTCAAGAAAACTAACTCATACAACCTGACAACTATGCTAAAACACTTAGAGAATACAAGAGGATTGCTTATTGAATTTTCTTGAATTTTCCTCCCTATTTTCTTCTCCAATACATTGGTTACCTCCTACTCTCAATTTTGGTAGAGTTCCTCCTCTCTGTTCATGTGTGAATTTTGTCGAAGGGGTGGGGGGATTTATAGGCAATATTGACCATGGTTAAAGCTAGGTTTGGTTACCTTTTCTACCCTCGATTAGGTCAATTAACTTAAGATAGACTTTGTTTAGCCATTAAGCATGCAATTTGAGCCAACTTGAGTGGATAATATCTCCGAAATACTGCATAATATTCATGGTCCAATAATATTAGGTTTAATATAATATAAATTTGATAATGACAAATGTAAAGTAATAAGGAACAAATGCATCATATTTATCTAATGTATACATTGTTCCTAAAAGAAGTAAAATGTACATTAACATGTGTTTAATTGTGTTTATAATGTATATATTATGTTATATACTAATATATCCACTATACTTTTATGTTTAATAATACAAGTTGGATATATAAATAGGATAAACTATTTGGTTTGTAAGTGTAATACATTAAATATAAGATTGTCCAAGTAGGAAGAGTGAGCATTGGAATAAAGAAAAGGAAATCAACATCATGTCTCACTCAAAGAAGAAGAAAAGAAAGGATACTCCAAGAATTGAAGATCATAAAGGAGCATGCAAAGAATGCAATAACCAAGTGAAAGTGGAGCTGAAATTTTAAGTGTCACACCTCATCTTTGGACACTTTTCCCATGAATATTGTCTGTTTTGTATATAGAAAAGTGGCTCTTGAAAACTTGAACCAACTAAAAATCTCAAAACTGAAAATTTCCTTTTCATGCACTATTCACAATATTGTGCAGTGAATTTTGGAAACTAAATACATAAAAATTATTTAACTATGGATCAAGTCCCTAAAATTATAGAACATTATGAATTTCACGGGAAAAATATGACACTAGAATTTAATTGAGACAATTCATACAGCTTATTTCTTTAATTTACTGTTCATTCCTCTATTTCCAATTTCTGTCCTATTTCTAACTCTTAATTTAAAAATTTATTTCTCAACATACAAAGAGCTATTTCATGCTATCTTTATATCATTTGAAAGACCTGTATGTCTACTTTCTATAAATATTTATTTTGTACATTTATTCAACATATACACAGCAGAGCATCTTTTTAAATCCTCTAGGGTCAGGATAATTCTCTACTGGAACAGTTTTGGAGAAATATACATAACTTCATTTATATAACTCCAAAAGCATTCAAACTAGTGGCATATTAAAGTCAAGACATATTTCTTTCCATATATATAACCACTGAATTTTTGGAGCACTATACAAATTTTGTACATCCCTTAAATCTCAAATAGTATTCATAGTAAATTTAGAGTTTCCAAAAGTTGTCCAGTTTTAGACCTTATACTTCTCTAAACCCGTAACTTAATTTGTATATGGCTAAATGATATGAAACATGCTTCCTTATAAAGCACATCATATCCTCTAACTAGAGGAACCATAATTTGGCTCAATTCCCTAACATTCTTGTACATTCCCAAATATTAACATAGTAGAATGGTATGTAAGGGAATTATATATATTTTCATAAATCTTTAATATCATTTCATATCTCAATAATATCTAGCATGCTTACCCATACATCACCTAGGATCATAATGCATCACTTATGCATAATCATAATATAATACATAAGGCATGCTTCATAGTCAAATATTATTAATAACTTTAAATTTCAACTTGCTACTTCATATTTTTCTCCCTTTTGCTTTCCTTCATAACCTTTCCATTACCTAACATGGTTAGTAACTTGGGGGAATGAGATTGGGCATCTGAGTAGTAAACTTGCACATACTTAAACACCATTACATTTCATAAAAACACTCATAGCATTGCACAATTTATTAAAAATACATGAAAATACCATGTTGGCTATAAAAATTTTGACAGCATAATGGCTTTAAAATAGGACATCCCAGGCAAAGTCCTCATTACATAAACAGTCAGCCAATCAAATAAACAATCAAAGTAGCAACATGGCAACATAATCATTTCATAAAACATGGATAAAACATAATTGTGCAAAATATAAAAGTAAGGCGAGAATACTACTTGGAGTTTTAATATTTATACTTCAAGCTTGGATTCCATTTTCTTGAATCAAGTCCCAATCATTTTCCTTACATCTTCCCAAGCCTAAAAACATTATTACAACCATGCTTGGTTAACTAAATCTTCATGAGTTTACTTATATCACACCTTGAACCTCAAATTTCCATATTTTGCATACTAGCCTTTGGTCTCAAATCTTTGACCTTTCTTGATTAATTTGGACCTTAGGAATTTATTGTAAATATTCAAATAATCAAATTCCAAATCCTAGCCCTTACTTTTCACTTGGTCAAAACTAGACATACTTAGGGCAATAAAAGGAGTTTTACTTGATTTCATGAATTCTCATGCAATTTCATCTCAATTTCACTAGAACATGTTTTTCCTAACATTATTTCCATTAATCATGCATTCTTCCTTAATTTTCTAGCCTTGACCGAAACTAAATATCATTAAGGCATAGGAAGAAATTTCATTATTTCATGGTGTAACTCATACAGTTCCATGATTCTTTAACCCATTCTTGCTTCCCTTACATGAAAGTTCCCTTGCCACTTTATCCTCATACTTAGCTGAAATCTCAAGGCTATTTAGAATAAAAGAAAACTCCATTTTTCCTATCTAATTCTAGGCCTTAAATTTTAGAATTTATGAAGAAATCTTACCTCAAATCCTTGGCTTTGCTTATTTTCTTTTTCCTCCTCTTCCTCTTCGACTTTTCTACCTCTCTTTTATCCTTTTTCACCTTCTCTTCCTCCTTTCTCTTGGTTTATTTTAACTTTCCTCTTTCTTCCTTTACTGACCGAAATTGATACTGAATGAGGAGGGAGGATTTATATTTATAGATGTTAAAAATAGATCCCAACCATCCATTTTAACATAATCCAATGGTCCAGAATTAATGCATGACATCACCCTCTTAATACATCATCATTTAACTTAAATTTTGCTGAAATATCTGCCCCCTCTTTTTTTTTTTTTACTTTGCTGAGCACGTGTAAGAGGAAGAGAATTTTAAGTAAAATTCTTTCACCAACTTGACTATCCACGCGCACATGAGAGGAGGAAGAGAACAAATTATCTTCTGAGCCGAAACTTTCATAAGGAATAAGTGAAAGGATTTATAGTAAAAATTATATATAAATTCCCTTGCTGAACCGACTTGGAGAAGAGAAGGAAGAAAAACAAAATTGTCCCTTTTATTCTTGCTGAAACGTGACTTTAGAGAGGGAAAAGAAAAGAGCAAAATTTATACTTTGATTCCCTATGTAATTTGTCCAGAAAGAAGGGAGAAGGAGAAAATAACTTTCCCATCATCAAATAGATTTTTCATTAGTCTAGATGAATTCTACATATTTTTTTCTAGAGGGTAGTCCTTTTTTGCATCAATTTGTGCTACTTACATCTCTATATGCAGTATAAAATTATACCAGGTTTAAGATTTAATGGTCTAATTTTATCAATTAAAAATATTTACTTATATAGCCTCACACCTTTTACTATTTGTTTTTTATTCCCATGGGCCCACATATTACTTTATTTTCAAATTGATTTATCTTGCAATTTAGATCCCCGGTGAACCAAAACTTATACCATTGAAATCAACAAGTCGAGAGCTTTTATATGACAGGTGCTTTACATATTTACAAAATTACTCTTAATTTGATGTAAATTTATAATTTCTAAAACTTTTAGGTCATCAGTTGTAATTTTTCTCAAAATCTTTTATTCTCTCTTCCCTGCGTGATGCTTTATGCTTGAGGACCAAATTATAATTTTCATAATTTCTAGAGATAAAAATATAATATTTTATTTTTTCATCAAACTGAGAAAAATGACTTATATGCCCTATTTCACATAAATCAGTGTCTATCCGTTTTTGTAAATTCCTTATGCATCTTCAGTTATCTCTATTATTAGGGATGTTACATTGAGGACCTAGCAATTAGATATATTTTGTTCTCACTTAGCTCTTGAGGTGGTTTAATCTTTGAAATTTACTTAATCTTGTTATTATATATTTTAAATGAGTTAGATTAAGTAAGTTTGATGTTATCATGTGTTAGCATGCTCCTCTGATTTGATGTTAGAAATAATGGCTAATAGATAAATTTTGCTCATGATTCATGTTCATTTTGGGCAAAATTCGAACTTTACTTAGTGAAATTCGAAGTTACAAAGGTTTTATCTTTGATAGATGAATTTTGAATCTGAAATTCGAATTTCAGGCTAAGTATAGTTAGAGAAAGTATACAAAAGTCACAGAGGCTTGAATATGCCTCTGACAGACCAATTTTGATATATGAAATTCTGATTTTAGTCTCTAAAATTCTAATTTCAATAACTAAAATTCTAATTTTAAAATATATTGTGAAAACATGAAGCAACTGTTCAAACTCAACAGACACACTTTCAATATGAAAATTTGTATGAACTAACATGAGATATCTTTTTCCAAATTATAAATTCGAATATCACTTTGTAACAGATGAATTTCAAGGTTCAATTTTAAACACATAACTATGTTTACTTTGCGGAATTCGTCTATTGAGCCTCAAAATTCAAATTTTGGTATGTCAGACACATTTAATGCGGTTAGTTAACAGCTCTTTTTGCAAAGTAATGGCTAGAACATGTGTCTAATAGATAGATTTTGTGTCTAATGAAAAGTTAAGCCATAAATATATAAATAGAACCTCATTTGAACTTATGGGTAACAAATTTAAATAAGTTTATGCCAAAGTGCTGCTGCAATGTATAAAATCTTTTTGTATTAGCATTCAAAACTAAACCTAACTCATTAAAGTGAGCTTTTAATGTATCATTTACTCTACAAGATAGTTTCAATTATGTATTCATTATTTTTTACAATTTCTGGGTAGAATCTTAATGTAGGAAAATAATAAGGATTTACAGATCTTGTAAGGGTGCATGGAGAGTGGTATTACAATGTTTATTGAAACTTGTGGGATGTACTGAGACTTCACAAGTGCCCAGATCAAACTTGTGGAACATAGTTAAAATCTCAAGTAGCGGCTTAGGGACTGGACGTAGGCCAAGTGGTATGGGCCGAACCAGTATAAATTCTTATGTCTAATTCTTTATCTCCTTATTTCATCTGTATCCTCCATCATACTCTGTTTATCCCTGTTCTATTGCAACATTTTGTGAAATTGGACTATAATTTTACATATTTACTAAATTACCTTTAACTTGTGATGAATTTAAAATTTTTAAAATTTTTAGGTTATTTATTGTAATTTTTCCCAAAATATTTGATTTCTAGCCACCTTCACATAGCTTCTCATCTTTTTTCTATTTCTCTTTCTCTTTCTTTTTCTTTTTCTTTTCTACTGAGAGAAAATCATTATTTTCTCATTTTTTCATCTAATCGAGAAAAATGACCTATTTACCTAGTTTTATGTAAAATGGTGTAAGTTTGTTTTCATGAATTCTTTATGTATTTTTAGGGATATTACAATTCTCTCCACATTCAAATAAATTTCATTCTCAAAATTTTGATACATACTTGTACCTCTTATTTCCTTTCTCTTTATTTCCCATTTTTCCAGACCATTTTCATCAGATAAATACTTTTACTTCTTAATTGCTTCACTTGACAACCTATATTTTACTCTAGTATCATTTATTCATTTATAATATTCTAAAATGTCTGGTTCTTACTCATTGAATTGAGAATTGTAAGGACATCATAAACTAGTTTTACTTTAGGGGTATTGAGAATTTTCACATAATATACCTGTTTTTAATCCTCATTTTTATTTTTATAACTCTCTTATCATATTCATATTATAGTATCTTCATTGATACTGGACATCATTCATTTCTCTACTTTCATAGCCTTATGCTATTCACATGAATAATATTTCTGCTAAGGCATAAGCTTATCTCATCAGCTTTGCCTAGATGACACTTACAAAGTCATATGATCTTTCTTTTTATTCTACTGTCTGTACCTCAAGTTCAACTTTTCTCTTATCTCATAATCACTTGAGGATATTGTGATCTCAAACATTTCTATGGTAGTACCATAGTTATAAGATCTCATATTAACTTATAACAACTCTCAGTAACTCCACTTCTTGAGAGTATTAGTTACCACTGCTTTAAGTGGAACAGGCTTTTCATAAAATTATGGTATAAAACTTTGGCTACTACCTGTCATTCAACCATGTTACATTACTCATACCTTGATCCATACTTACTTTTATTATCATAAAACCCCAGGGTCATTATTGGATCAGGATTAATCATCTCGGGAGAGAAGGTTTAGCCTCTTTAGTTTATAAAAACTCATTTCATAATCTCTTTCTCACAAAAGCCTTCTTTTCTAGCAAAGCAGTACGACAAATTGAGAGAAACTTCTATAACATCTTGCTAAACTTAGAGACCTCTTGTCTCTATTACAGTGTTCGGTCTCTTCCACTTCACAGCTTTACTCGCTTGACTTGGATCTACTACTATTCTTGTGGGATATTCTGTAACTTACTAATCGTACTTTTCTGGAGCCCAGCTTCTATTTACAAAGTTCAACAAGTTTTTGTTTTTAATGATAAAAATTCTCAATTGTCTTTCATACTCCTCTCAAGGTTCAAAGTACTTTTAGCATATCATTCTTGAGAATCACAATAAACTATCCATATTACTATTCATGTAGCCTAACAGGTGCCTTAGTAAAACCATCATAATTTCAGAGTACTGATGTTTAACAATTGAAACATCTTTCTTATTTTTTACATCTTTCATATGCTTTCTAGTAGGTCGCTTATCATAAAATTTCCCTTACATATGTACGCTTAACTGTAAAGTGCTGAGGGGTTCTACTGCACTCTTGCCATTCTTGGGCTTAAAGAATGTGGCATTGGGCTTCCTTTTAAACCATAACTCATCTGTGTGTCCTCTAGATAACTTACTATTTTTATATCTAGGGCATTTATTCCCTAACTTATACTGCTTCCTTTTACTCTAGCCTTTACCATCTTAGAGATTCACCTTACTACTATGCCTTTTCGTATAAACATACCTCTAAACCTTATACTTTGCTTATCTTATCATAGCCTTCAAGATCTTTTGGCTCTTTATAAGTCGGGGTCTAAATAATATTAAGGTAGTGATTACTAACTTTTTACTTGTACGACATATCTGCTTTGTTTGTTCTCATACATAACTTCCTAGTTATTCAGCCAAGGTCAATTAGCAGCTTGACAAGTTAAGGGAAGCTTCTTAACCCTTCAAAAGTCTCTTACTAGCCCAGTTAAAATCGAGCCTCGGCCTCTCACCATTACTCATTCTTGCTCAATTGGGCATCACCCTAGGAGCCACCTTTCATTACTTTATCTTAGTAACTTTCTTCTGATTAAGGATTTCATCTCTTTGCTCAATTGGGCTTTTCCCCAAGAGCTACCTCTCATCTACCTTGCCTCAGCTATTTTTATCATACGGATGGTTTCATCTAATTGCTAAATTGGGGTTCTCCCTAAGAGTTACCTCCGTTTCTCCTCACCTTGGTTGCTAATGGTAAATTTCATTTATTATGAGATCTTTTGGCCAAGAACTTTCTTATAGCTAGATTTCACATTAAGCTCAACAATCAACTGTTTCAAGGTTTCATAGTTCCCTAACTGCTTGTCACCAATCAAATATCGTAGGATCATACTTCGTAAGTTGAACCTCACAAGTACTCATCAACATGGTATTTTGTTTGGATCTTGCTATCACATTTTGTTTTAGTGAGCATTCATTTTAGTCACTTCATCCACCTACTATATCAGTCCTAGTCTAGTTGACTATTTATTCATTTGTGTCACATCATTGCATATTGCATTAGTTTGACTATGGCTCGAGTTAGTTGTTCATTTGATTTATTAGAGTCTAGTTCAATTTATTTATTCGAATTTTAGTTTACATTTGCATTGTATGTCTTGTTCATTCACCATTTCTTTTCAAATTAAATCATTCATACTTAAGATAGAGTCTTGTGCTCTAAATTCATGTCATATTGCATCTTTTTGTGTCAGGGGCAAGTGAGTCTTTGTGTATTTTGCACGGACAAAATTCGTATTCTAATCTTTACTCATTCCTTATGTAGGAACTCCAAAAACTGCATTTTTTTTGTTCTCACATAAGAAACAAGTAAAGAGGGGCAACTGTGAACACCGTATTTTGTTCGATCATTTACAAAAAATTTTTAAAAAATGACACAAATTTCCTTTTAATTTCAATTCGAATACTAATTTTCTGAAATTAAAGAAAAATCTAAAAAATCATTCTCCAAGTCCAATCCCTCTTCTTTAGGACTCTAAAAAAAAAATAAAAACAAAAACAAAAATTAATTTCTTTTCTTTTAGGATTTTTAAAAATAAAAATCCTACCTTTTAGTCTCAAAAAGAAAAAAAAAATCATATTCATTTCTTTTAAGATTCTCATCCAAATCCAATCACTCTTCTTTAGGATTTTAAAAAAAGAAAAAGAAAAAAAGTTTCATTTCTTTTAGGCTTCTTAAAAATAAAAATCCTACCTTTTAACCTTTAAAAGAAAAAAAATCCAAATCTTTTTTAGGATTCTTATCCAAATCCAACCCTTTCTTTTAGAATTCTCACCCAAATCATATCCCTTTCTTAACTAATTTCAAATTGCTTTTAAATAAAGAAGAGGAATCTCTTTCTCAAATATTAATATTCATTAACCTCTAAAAAGTTTAATATATATATATAAATAAAAGTTAATTACAAAAAAAAGAGGGGGGTCTTCTTGTTAGTTAGGCTGGCTTCCCAAGAGGGGGGTGAATTGGGAAGCTTGAAAATTTTCTGCAAAATGTCAAGAAAGTGAAGAAAGCAAAGTATAGAAGGTAAAACAGAGTATGAGTAAATAAACTGGAAAAGTTGCAGTAAAGAGAAGAAAACTCAGATATTTATCTTGGTTCGGTCTCTCCACTTGACTTACGTCTAGTCTCTAAGTTATCACTTGAGATTTTCCACTATTCTGCAAGAATTCCGTGGGCTTCTTGCAAATGCCTCAGTACAAGTTGATGCTCTGTTTCTAGAGCTCACTCATTCACTCTATGCACTCTTACAAAATGCTTCCCAATCCCTTGTGATATCCCCTCATAAGAAAATCTTTCTTCCAGATGAAGATAAGATTGTTTACAAAGATTAAACTCTCTTAAACAAAGTAAATATGAAAGTTGGAGTACAAAATATTGAAGTGAGAGAGTAAGAGACTTTGAGTAGATGATTTGGCAGAGTTTCAGTATATACAAAGTTAAAATCGTTACCCACAACTTCAAATGATGTTATATTTATAGATTTAGGTCTCAAATATCCGTTAGAGACAAAATCTATCCATTGGAGAAGTTATCCAATGGTTACTCTGAAAAACTATCCATTAACCAACCGCATTTAATGCTTCTAACATACTGAAATTCGAATTTTAGTTGGTCAACAGACGAATTTCACAGAAACCGAAGGTAAACAGCTTCAACGTTGAATGCTCGAAGTTCGTCTGTCATGAAGTGAAATTCGAATTTTGATATTTGGAAAATGTTTCTGTGTTGTGACATATGAATTTTCAAATAGAAAGTTTTTCTATTAAGTGCGAACAATATTTTCAATTTGCTACAGTGCCTTTGAAATTCGAATTTTGGAACGTCAAAATTTTTCTGTCCGTAGTTGATCTATAAGGCACAGTAGTTCATATTATTCAAAATTCAAATTTTCAGAAGGCAAAGTTCGTCTATCAGAGAGACCTCTTTTCAGACTAACTTCAAAATTTGAATTTATAAATACTGTCATTCGTATGTCAACATATCATTGCAACAGACTCATAAGCCTAGTTTTTGAAATTCGAATTTTCATGTTCAAAGTTCGTCTGTCAGTGAGAAATTTTGAAATCCAATCCAAACTTGGTTTTAGATGAACTTTGACATAATTTCAGAGGAATTTCTTTAGTTTTCATAAGTTTCATTTTGTCTGAAATTAAAATTTTCAAAACCCAAAGTTTGTCTGTTACTGAAAGCTTCTTTCAGACACTTATCAAAATTCGAATTTTCTCAAGTCAAAATTCATCTGTTAGAGAAACCTCCCTTCAGACTTATTTAGTTTCAATGCGAAATTTGAATTTCCACTATGACAGATTGATATTAACCTTTCAAACTTCGTCTGTTGGTGGGTGTTTTTCAATTATTCCATGATTTAACATAGAATCAAGGTTTTAAAACATCTTTGCACCAAATCAAAGTCTTTTACTCAAATAAAATACTACTAAACATCCTACATCTATCTTTGCATAGATTTATCGAGAATTTCTTCACTTGAAACTTTTTGGGCACCTTTGATATCTTTATTCCAAGCTCTTGAAGGTTGATTTGGAGTCATCAAAACTCTTGATTCAACACTTCCATGAGCTAACAATCACGGGCTTGACCTTGTAAATACCCCAACCTATTTTCCTTTTTCAAGATAAGTCACGGAGAGGCAGGAGAGGCATAGGGTTCAACCGCAGTAACATTACAGAGTAAATTGGATGCAACCAACAAGCGATACACTCTCCAAGCCTCTATCCCATCATTGTCTAGTAAATTAGAACAAGGAGGACGTCTATCTCGGAGCATCTCTTCTAGCCACTTCTTTGTATCGGAAACAGAGGACATGTTATGATGGGATAAAAGAGAAGTAGCATTACATGAAATTGGAAAAATGAATGAGAGATTCATAAATCATTTATGAAGTCACAGGAGCCTGTTGAACAACTGCTCTTTCAAGTCACTTTCCCACATCGGTTCTTGCAAGGGATAATACAAAAGCATAGTAGAGCAAGGCAGAAAGGAGAGCAGGGACATCATGACTAGGAATCACAAAAACAGAGAGCTAGCCAGAAATGGGAGAACCAAGTAGGTAAACTTTAAGTTGGAAAATATGGAGTAGTCTTAATCATCCTCCTCTCATAGGTTAATGATTTGGGACTATAAATAGAGAGACAAAGTTGGAAAGAGCGGGAGTTTGGAGCCTGAAAAAAAGAAGTGAGGGTAGAGGTAGTGAAATTGGAAAGAGGGGGAGTTCGGAGCCTGAAATAAGGAAGAGAAGGAGGAGAGCGTTTGAAGGGAAAGACAAAGAATGAGTAAAAAAAAAAGAAGGATGGCAAGATCTAGAGAGAAAAGGCAGAGTCTGTAGTTAATCTTTGCAGCAAAACCTCTACTGGTAATAAATCTCTGCTTAAGCCTATGTCAAGTTATGGATCTGTCTACTGTGATTGTTAGGCATTTAGCTAAATATCACGACCAAAGTTAGTTTTGTTCAATTTCACTTAGATACCCTATTTGCTACCGATGAAGTTTGTTATCATGTTGGCTTTATTTTGCTAATTGAAAAGTCTACCTGTTCATATCTAGTCTATGGTGAAATCTTAAAGGATAAAATCTTGGACGTGGGTTAACGACATCCTACTCTGTTTTGAATGGTTATTGAATATGACAGTCTCGGTTCTCTTATAAGAAAAAGTCCTCATCTTATTATAGATCAATGTGTTTGACGAGGCATCGACTCACAGTTAGAATCATCTTACTTTCATTTTTGATAAGTTGGGATGCCTTTCTTCTGCTCATACGTTACTACTAATATGGTGGGTTGAATGAGTGTATTCCTTTTTGTATCGGTAATAATGTCAAGAGGTGATTGAAAGACGATCACGATTTTTGGCATACATGGCCCATGAAGTGTCTTTCTCTTTCTGCAATGATTATTACGTGCCCAATTTATGCATGGTGACTTGGTTTGTTTTTTGTGGTAACCTATAATATTTACTATGAATGCACTTTCTTGAATATTAGTTCACGTGACTTGCTTTGGCTTTTGTGATGACCTATGCCATGTACTATGAATGCACTTTCTAAAATATTAGTTCACGTGTTAAAGTAATTGGCAAAATAATCATTTGCTCTTATGCATACTTTATTAGATACATGAGTTGATAATTAGAATTGTTTAGGCTCCTTTAAGTATGAATTGGTGGTTAATTTTTTATTCTTTTAATTAATCAATCTACTTTAGAGTTTGCCGCGATGGACTAAATCTCCATGTGCCTATAGAGTGTCAGTCAAGTGTACCATGAGTGAGGAGTTGCCATGATAAAAACGTTGGCTAAATCTTATTTTTTAATATTTCTGAGTACCAATGGTGTTTTTATTTATTAAAAGTAAAAAATAAATGATTCAATGAAAGCCCTTTATTTCAAATATTTATTTTTACCTTTATGTTTCGAGTGGTAACACCGTGGATATTTAGGTGCCAATTAGCGAGTTGTGATTGATAAAGTCACCATAGATCCTGGTTGATTCTTTTTCTGAATAATAAATAAATAAATAAATAATATATACATATATATAAAAGTCATATTTTAAATTCCTTTTATCACTTTTCTTTTAATAAAACATGTTACCATGATCGTATTTATTTTAATAATTTAATATAAAAATGATTTAAGCAAAAAAATTCAATTTCCCCAATTTTATCCTTTAAGCCTTTTTTTGCTTTTGTCTCGAGTGGCATCATTGTGAGCATTTAGGTATTAATCAATGAACTGTGAGTGATAAAGTCACCACATATGCTGGTTATTTCCTTTTGAAAATATGTAATAATCATATTTTAAATTCTTTTTAACGCCTTTTTTTTTATAAATAAATGTGTTATGATGGTCCTATTTATTCCCATCTTCATATAAAAAAAAGGAGAGAAAATAAAAATAATTTGAACAAAAATTATTCATCTTCATCCAAGCTTTTATCCTTTCCCCTTCTCTACCCCGAGTAGTAACCCTGTGGGTATTTCGGAATTGATTAGTAACTTATGAGTGATAAAGTCACCACATATGCTGATTATTTCTGTACAAAAATAAAGGTGATAATCACATTTTCAATTCTTCTTAATGTTTTTCTTTTAAATAAATAAATGTAAGTTAAAAGGATCCTATCTATTTCTATTTTTATAATAAAAAGAAAATAAAAATTATTTGTACAAAAATTATTTGTTTTGCTTTAAAATTTTTTTATTCTTTATGCCCATCTGTCTCGAGTGGTAACACCGTAGACACTTAGGTACCAATCGGTGGAATGTGAGTGATAAAGTCACCATATAAACTAGTCGATTTTATAAAATTGATTTCATATTTTATTTTTTTAAAAAAAAGAAAAATTGAAGATAAGAGTAAGGCATAGAAATTAAATTATTTTTTGCAAATTAAAATGTGTTAAATCAAGTGTTTTGATAATTCTAAACCAACCTTCTAGAGCTTGGAAAGATGATATCAAAGGTGCATGAAAGATCTCAAACGAAGAAATCCAAGTAAAATCAGCACAAGATTAGATATAGAATTTATTATTGTGTTTGAGTTCAGAAAAAGACTTTGAATTGGTAAAAGACAGTTTTTAGAAATCAGATTCCATGTTCATTCATGGAATACTTGAAAAACACCCACTAACAGTCAAACTTTAAAGTGATATAGCTGAACTATTGCTTTGAAAATTCAAACTCTGGCTTTTGAAATTTGAATTTCGAATTGAAAATAAGTTAGTCAGAAAAGAGATCCCTCTGACAAATGAACTTTGAATATAGAAATTTGAACTTTGACATGAGTTTAATGAGAGCCTTATCTGACAGACGAACTTTGAGTTTTGAAAATTTGAATTTCTGATAAACAACAGTTCATAAAACTTGAAAATTCGTCTGAGGATATTTCAAAGCTCATCTGAAAGTAAAGATTAAAAAGAATCTCAAAATGGTTCACTAACAGACGAACTTTGATTTTGAAAATTTGAACTCTGAAAACAAAGCTTACAAGTCTGTTATGACAATCTGTTGCCATACGAATATTAGTATTTAGAAATTTGAACTTTGAACTAAGTTTGATAGGTGGTCTTTCTGACAGACGAACTTTGAACCTTGAAACTTTGAATTTTAATAGGTTGAACTATTGTGCCTTACTGAGCTGCCCACTGATAGACGAATTTTGGGTACCAAAATTCAAATTTCAAAGGCACTGTAGCAATATGGGACAACTATTCACACTTATCAGAGGAACTTTAACTTGAAAATTCGTATGTTCCAACATAGAAATATTCTTCAAAGATGAAAATTTGAACTTTGCTTCATAACAGACGACCTTTGAAGTTCAACGTTAAAGTCTTTAACTTTCGGTATCTTTGAAATTTGTCTGTTGACCAACCAAAATTCAAACTTTGAGTACTAAAAACATTAAATGCGGTTGGTGAATGGATAGTTTTTCAGAGTAACCGTTGGGTAACTTCTCTAACGGATAGATTTTGTCTCTAACGTATAGATAAGACCTAAATCTATAAATAAAACCTCATTTGAAGTTGTGGGTAATGAATTTAACATTGTATATACTGAAACTCTATCAAATTCTCAACTCAAAGTCTTTTACTCTCATACTTCATACTTCTGCACTTCAACTTTCATATAGACTCTAATTTAGAGAGTTTACTCTTTGTAATCAATCTTATCTTCATCTGGAAGAAAGATTTTCTTATGAGGAATTATCACAAGGGATTTGGGAAGCACTTAGCTAGAGTGCAAAAAGAGAAGTTGTAAGCTCTAAGAACAGAGCATCAAAGCTGTACTGTGGCAATTGCAAGAAACCCACTAAATTCTTGCAAGATGGTGGATAATCTCAAGTAGTTGCTTGGGGACTGAACGTAGGTCAAGATAAAGAGACCGAACCAGGATAAACATATATGTCTTCCCTACTCTTTTACTGCTTTTACCTTACTATATCTATATACTCTATTTTACTGTCATTTCTGCTTTCATCACTCTTCTAACTTTTGTAGAAAATTTTAATCTTCCCAATTCACCCCCCTCTTGGGAAGCCAGCATATCTAACAAGTGGTATTAGAGCCTGGATTCCCAAACAAAGGATCTAATAGTCCGGGAAATTCAATGGCTGGCTTTGGAGAAAGTATACTACTAGAGGGAAACAACACAAACAGACCACCTGACTTTAATGGAGAATACTATAGATACTGGAAGATGAGAATGCAGATCTATGTCTAGTGCATTGATCTGGACATCTGGTTTGTCATCCAAAAGGGAGACTTTGTCCCAATGAAACTAAAGATGATGAAAAATACAAGGAGAAGCTAGAGGACGAATGGAATGAGGAAGATAGGCGAAGAGTCTTGCTGAACTTTAAGGTAAAACACTGCCTAGTCAGTGCATTAAACCAAGACGAATTCTACAGAGTGTCACAATGTTCCATAGCCAAGGGTATGTGGGACACTTTAGAATCTCGCATGAAAGAACCAGTGGAGTAAGAGAAAACAAATTGAACACCTGCATTGGTGAATATGAAAGCTTCAGAATGGTGGAAGGAGAGAGCATCAAGGAGCTACAAAAGAGATTCACCCTCATTGTGAATTAATTGAAGAGTCTTGGCAAGGAGTACACCCAGTTAGAGAAGGTGAGAAAAATCCTTAAAGCTCTTTCTCTGGTATGGAAACCTAAAGTAACAACAATAGAGGAAGCCAGAGGAGAATCAATGGCCTCAGTCATAGCCCTCTTCGGTAGCCTAGAAGAATATGAGGGAAAGATAAAAGATCTCAAGGAAGCAGGCCAAGACAAGAAAACGAAGGGTCTTGCTCTGGAAGCTGCTGAAGAGAAAGAAGAAGAATCTGATGATGGAGATGAATTAGATAAAGAAAATTTGGCTATGATGGTTAGAAAATTTGGAAGATTTTACAACAAGAAAAGAAACAAAAGATTCTTCAAGAAAAGAGCGGCAACAGACAACAAAAAGGAAGGAAAAGAACCTGTCACCTGCTACGAATGCAAAAAGTAATGACACATAAAATGGGATTATCCACAATTCCTAAAGAAGCAAGAGAAGGAAAAGAAAGTTGCTGACAAGAGCAAGAAGAATAGGGCATACATTCATCAATCTGAGCCAACAACTTAGATGAAAAAGAAGATAATGAAGATGAGATTGTCAATATCTGCTTGATGGCACTTGCTTCTGAAGAAACTCAAGATCCATCTATCAGTGATCATAAGGATGAGGTATATGAATATGAACCTTTCTATTCTGAATTACTTGATGCATTTCATGAACTGCATGATGAATTCATTAAGCCAGCTAAAGAACTGAGACAGGCTAAGAAAAGGATTAATAAGCTAGATCTCAGTGTAGTAGTTTTGATATTACATCTCTACATAAATCTGAATCTGCTTGCTGTACATCGTGTATTAAATTAAAGCAAACTAATGACTATCTACTGAAAGGAATGGCTAGACTTACTAAGGGTAAATATATGTTGTTTGCTTTACTGGAAGTCAGAGAATTACAAAGGAAAGGTTGGACTTGGCTATGATCCTTGTGCAGTAAAAGAAAGGATTAAAAAGAAAAATCAAAATCTGTATATGAGGTATTTTGTGCATGCTAATGGGCATAAAAAGAAAAATCATACTTTAAATCGCATTGAATCCTATGATCAACCAAAATATGTGAAAAAAAAATATTATTTGCATTGTTTTCTTCCTGCATCATAATCTAACAGCCCATTCACCACCTGTCACTTCTGTAACAAGAAGGGACATATTTCCAATTCATGTGCCTTGAAGAAAAATGGATTTGATAGGAAGGTCAAATGGGTTCCCAAAGATACACTTGTATCTAGGAAAAATGCCACTGACAGAAAAGGACCCAAGCAAATTTGGGTACCTAAAAGGAAACTCTGGACTTTGTTTTGTAGATCTGTCTTAAAGCAAGAAAGAGCAACAAATGTTATACGGACAGTGCCTACTCAAGTCACATGACTGGTGACAAGGAGAAGTTCATCACCCTTAGAGACAAAAAGGGAGGAAATGTGACCTTTGGAGGTGATCAATACGGTGAAATAGTTGGAATTAGCATTGTGGGCAAGAATCTAGAAACATCTATTGAAGAGGTGCTGTTTGTAATTGGCCTCAATCACAATCTGCTAAGTGTGAGTCAGACATGTGACAAAGGTAGCTAGGTACTGTTTCACTCAAAATTTTACCTGGTCATCCGAAAAAGTGATCACAAAGTAATCCTCAAGGCTCAAAGGGATAGTAACTACTATACTATTGATCTTGATGAACTTCCTTCCTTAGATTCTATCTGTCTGATTAGAAAGGATAACGATAGTTGGTTGTGGCATAGAAGATTAGCACATATTAACATGAACCAACTATCAAAATTGGTTAAGAATGAGTTAGTCACTGGCCTACCAAAAATCTCTTTTGAAAAAGACAAAGAATGTGATGCATGCCTTAAAGGAAAACAAACCAAATCATCTTTTAAATCTAAAAATGTAGTCACTACATCTAGACCACTGCAACTGTTGCATATGGATCTGATTGGTCCATCTAGAGTAAAAAGCATTAGTGGAAATTTGTATGTTCTTGTAATTGTGGATGATTACTCTAAATTTACCTGAACTTTGTTTCTTTCTTCCAAAAGTGAAACAGTTGATGCATTTGTGACCTTATTAGCTAAGAAAGTGAAAAATGAGAGGGGTATTTTTATTGTATCTATCAGGTCTGACCATGGAGGAGAATTTGCAAATTCATGCTTTCTAGAGTGCTATGATGAACATGGAATTGATCACAACTTCTTAGCTCCAAGAGCACCTCAGCAGAATGAAGTAGTGGAAAGGAAGAACAGAATAATTGAAGAAATGGCAAGAGCAATGCTGAATGAAAAAGAACTCTCTCAGGTATTATGGGCTGATACAGTAAACACAGCAAGTTACATTATTAATAGAGCCTACATCAGACCAATTATGGGGAAGACTCCTTATGAGTTGTACAAAGGAAGAAAGCCAAACCTTTCACATATACATGTGTTCGGTTGTAAATGTTTCATTCACAACAATGAAAAGGAGAATCTGGGTAAGTTTGAAGCCAAATCTGATGAAGGTATATTTCTGGGCTATTGTAGTAAGAGTAAAGCATATAGAGTTTTCAATAAGAAAACTAAATCTGTAGAGGAATCTATGTATGTTGAATTTATTGATGAGGATGATCTTATTTTGAATTTTAAGAACTTAGATATTTCTGAAGAAGGTAAAACTGAACCTCCAAAAATGTCTGAATCTATTAACATAGAGGAAGATATTCAGGAGAAAGACTTTGAGGATGAAAATAATGTAGATGCATCTCAAGAACTTCCCAGAGCTTGGAGATATCAAAGGAATCATCCTGTTGATCAAGTGATTGGGGATGTTCAAGAGAAAGTTAAAACCAGGAAGTAGCTAAGGGATCAGATGATAAAATGTGCTTTCATTTCTCAAATTGAACCTAAGTGTGCTGAAGAAGCCTTAATTGATGAATACTGGATTCTGGCCATGCAAGATGAATTAAATCAGTTTGAAAGAAATCAAGTTTGAGATTTAGTGCTTAAACCTAGAAATCACCCTATCATTGGCACTAAATGGGTCTTTAGGGATAAACTTAATGAATCAGGAACAATTATAAGAAATAAAGCAAGATTGGTTGCCAAAGTATACAATCAAGCAGAAGGTATTGATTTTGAGGAGACCTTTGCCCCAGTTGCAAGATTAGAAGCAATTAGAATCCTGTTGGCATATGCATGCATGAAAAATATAATGTTGTATCAAATGGATGTGAAAAGTGCTTTTCTGAATGGATATATCATGGAAGAAGTTTATGTAGACCAACCTCCAGACTTTGCGGACTTTACAAAACCAAACTATGTTTATAAACTAAAGAAAGATCTTTACGGTTTAAAACAAGCTCCTAGAGCCTGGTATGAAAGATTAAGCAACTTTCTAACTGAAAAGGGATTCAGTAGAGGAAAAGTGGATACTACTTTGTTCACTAAGAAAGAAAAGAAAGATTTACTTATTGTTCAAATTTATGTTGACGATATTATATTTGGTTCTACTAATGAATCTCTTTGCAAGAATTTCTCTAAGCTAATGCAGGGTGAGTTCGAAATGTCAATGATGGGTGAGCTTAACTTCTTCCTTGGATTGAAAATTAAGCAATGTGTTGATGGTATCTTCCTCAACCAATCAAAATATCTGAAAGAGCTACTGAAAAAGTTTGGTATGGAAAATGCCAAGCCAATGGGGACACCTATGGCTACTGCAACTAAGCTTGATATGGATGAAGGAGGAACAACTTTTGACATAACCCAATACAGAAGAATGATTGGATCTCTGCTATACCTAACAACTAGCAGATTTGATATAATGTTCAGTGTCTGTATGTGTGCAAGATTTCAATCATGTCCCAAAGAAACCCATGCAATTGCTATAAAACGCATCTTCAGATATTTAATTGGAACATCATAAATGGGACTTTGGTACCCAAAGGGCAATGGAGAAGATCTCATTGGATACACTAATGCTGACTTTGCTGGATCCAAAACTGACAGAAAAAGCACAAGTGGAACATGTCAGTTCCTTGGAGGATCCTTGGTGTCATGGTTCAGTACGAAGTAAAATAGTGTAGCTCTATCCACTGCAGAAGCTGAATATGTTGCAGCTGGTAGCTGTTGTGCCCAAGTTATTTGGATGAAGCAGTAGCTTGAAGATCTTGAGATTGAGAGGAAAGAAATACCAATAATGTGTGACAACTAAAGTGCTATTAACATCAGAAAGAATCATGTCATGCATTCAAGGACAAAGCACATTAAAGTTAAGCATCACTTTATAAGGGATCATGTTCTGAAAGGAGAAATCATATTAGAATACATCCCTACCGAGGATCAAGTTGCTGACATTCTGACAAAGCCCCTTCAAGAGGATAGACATTATAAAATCAGAAGAGAATTGGGTTTGGTAAATCCCAATGAATTGTAAGTATGTCATAATACTTATCTTAATTGAAGTTTCTGACATTGAATCAATCTTAACTTTGGCATCGGAGTGTGCTTAATATAAGTTATGGGTGCTCCTCACAAGTTCAAATGACAACAAAACCTTATAATGGAACTGATCTGGATGACACACTCAAAAGATGAAATAGAAAGCCAGAAATCTGAGCATCTGGATCTGTTCTGTAAGTTCAGAAAGTTGAAATTTACGTTTTAGATATTTATTAAATGAATTTCCTTGATTAAATTGTGTTTCTGTAAAGTTAGCATGCTTAACATTCAAATTTGGATGGCAGTCAGACGAATTTCAGTTGGCTGCACTCTGTCACAGTACTCTTCTGTCATTTAAAATTTGTCTGTTGATCACCAGAAATTTGAATTTCCAAAAATTAAATACAAATATAGTCTCTGTTCAACATAACTGTTGCATGAATCTCTATTTTTCAAAATACTCATGTTGAAAATGCTTTACAAAATGTTAAAATTCAAATTTTTGAATCAAAATTCGTCTGTTATAACATGTTCACTTTATTGGTTCTCTGAAAGACAAATTTTCATAAGTAAAGTTCATCTATTGCCTGCTGTGCTCATATTTGATTATTTCCTAATTCTTTCAAAGTTCGCACTTTGTTAAAACAAAGTTTGTCTGTTCACATATTATGTTCAGAACCAAGTCTCTGTCAGATGAATTTCCAGTTGAACATTTGTCTGTCAGTAAGCCTTGCTGAATGGATTGACTTATGATGCTCGAAGTTTGAATTTTGACCTCTCAAAATTCGTCTGTTCAGCGGTTACATACGTTAAAACTGAAGGTCATCCTCTGAACAGATGCAACCTTATTCGTCTTTCTCTCAAGTCTGTTCAGATTCTCTCCTTAATTCCCATTAACTCCATTTGTGAATCTTCATTTGTCACCGATTAAACTTCTTTTCACGCCTTATAAACCCTCTCTTTGCGTCTTTCTGAATCATCCCTCACCGATAATGGCTAGAGTAAAAAATCTAGAAGTTAGGAAAGAAGAGTCACGGCCAAAGAGATCTGTAAAATCTCAATATGCCTCAAAGGAGAGTGAAACACATAAAAGAAAAAGGTGAATCCAGCAAAGCTACTCCCTCCAAAAGGCAGAAAACTACTCTAAAGGCAGACTCAAAGAAATCTGCACCCTCTCCTTCAAAGAAGGCAGAGCCCACTCTTCCTGCTACTCCTATCACTGCTGCACCTTCTTCCTCCTCCAGCACCGAATCTGGAGAATATCAACTGATCTCACTACCACTATGGAGCAATAACCATATTCTTGGAGAATACACTTCTAAATTCGTCAGCAAAAAGGTAATCAAGCCTCACTGTGTAAATTTGGAAGAATTCCTTGTTTTCAACAATTTTAATGCTGGGTTATGGATGATTAGATACAAAAATCTATTGGAAATACTAGAAAGATATGATAATGAGGTAGTAAAAACCTAGTATGCCTATATGAAATTTAATAGCAAGAAGAAGAAGTGGGAGGTAAATCTAAGGTCAAGAATCATCTGGTTAACAGATGAAACCTTTAATGAGGTTTTAGAAATTCCAGGGCAAAACGGTTTAAAGATTGATATTATAGCTTCAAAGTATATGGATGAGGCTGAAACCACTGATGAAGAAGAAGGCCCTTTTTTGAACTACAAGGAAAGTACAATTCTGAACACTCTGTTTAGAAGAAAAGAGAATAGGCCACCTCTAAGCTTGCTAAAGCCTACTAACATCAGTGCTCAAGTCAGAATTCTGTACTACATTGTGTCTAGGATTATCTTTAACAAAGAAGGCAGTTTCAATCTGATTACATGGGCTGAAGCACATGTGATGGCAGCTATTATGCATGGGAAGCTCATCAACATGGGACACATCATCCTCCAACGCATGATCAAGGCAAGAGATCAGAGAAAAGATTCCACCTTTCCCTATGCAGCAATCATCTTCAGGATACTTTAGTATGCTCGGATCCAACATCTTGAGAAAGGAAAGGGGAAGCCTACTGAAATCTTCAAAGAAGAAGAGCTGCAAAGGATAGGAATAGAGAAGAAAGATGGAAGATGGATTCGAAAGGGAGCTGGAAAGACTGAAGACCTTTTCTTTAATGAGGAAGCCTCCGAATAGCAAGAAGGAACATCTAAGGCTGCTGTAAAATCCATGCCTCAGACTTCTCAGCCTGTACCATCTCCATCTCAGCCCCCTCAAGCTCAAGCACCATCAACTCCATCTACTAAAGCAAAGACAACAATGATCACTGAGTTGTATGACAGTCTGTCTGCACTCATGATTAGCATCAGAGATGAGCAAAATGCCAAGTTTGCTCATCTACAAGACCAGATACATCGTTGGCAAAAAATATGAAAGTGGTTGTTGATGCATATGAAGACATAAGGAGTGTCATTCACTCCACATCAGCTCCACCTCAGCCATGATTTTTTGAGCCTGTCATGTCTTCAACACCTGAGCCTCCAAGTCCTTAGGTATTAGCCTCCCCTGAACCTGATGATGTTGTGCATGATACTGGAGCTGCTGGCACTTTAATAACTCCATATGCCTCCAGTGATAAGGCAAGTCCTGGTCCTCCCTTAGACTATGGCATGGAGGTAGAGGCACCTCTAGAACCAAGCTCCTATGAGTTCATTCCTGAAGTTGCTCAAGATTTAATTCTCTCATCCCAAGAATCTGAACAAGTGGAAAAACTGGTGGCAACCATCTCCACTTTACCATTCATGCAAGCTACCCTGAATGAAGAGAGAAGCATTGTGCCTTATGTTGATCTTGAGGCTATTGCTCATAATGCTCTCTTACAAGATCAAAGATTAAGGTTTGAAGAAATGTTTCATCCTCCTGCTCCGTCACCTATTTCCACTTTTGGTCTCTCAGAGGCACGAAGAGCTCAATTGGCTGTCACTAGACAAGAAGTGCAAGAACTCTTGAACTCTCTGATGATTATTAGGACTCCAATTTTGAAGCATTTGAGTCTTTGCCAGGCTTAATCCAGATCTGTCATTTGTTTCTATGCCTCTTCAAGTAATTCCAGTCTCTCAAATCCTTCCTCGTGCTGACTTTGTTCACCTTCCTGATGATGCCAAAAAGGGGGAGAAGTCCGAGCAAATTGGAAAGACTACAGCAGAGTCTTCTGGCAAGACCTACACCATGAAGAAGTCCAAGTCCAAGAAGAAGTGATTAGAACTTAGGACTGCTTGGCCCTTCTTGTTGTATTGTTTTATGAAAGACATAATTCTTTCTTTTGAACTCTATTATGAATTTTATGATTGCCATAATTTGTAAAAACTTAAATGAATGAATGGTTTTCTTTGGGTAATCTGCTGTGCATGATATCTTATCTTCTGAATTTTAATGTATATATTGAGGGGGAGCTTGTTAAAGCAAACCCAAGTACTAATGTAGTTTTCAAGTTGTTTTGTCGTCATCAAAAAGGGGAAGAATGTTAAATCAAGTGTTTTGATGATTCTAAACCAACCTTCTAGAGCTTGGAAAGATGATATCAAAGGTGCATAGAAGATCCCAAATGAAGAAATCCAAGTAAAATCAGCACAAGATTAGATATAGGATTTATTATTGTGTTTGAGTTGAGTGAAAGACTTTGAATTAGCAAAAGAAAGTTTTTAGAAATCAGATTCCATGTTCATTCATGGAATACTTGAAAAACACCCACTAACAGTCAAACTTTAAAGTGATATAGCTGAACTATTGCTTTGAAAATTCAAACTCTGGCTTTTGAAATTTGAATTTCGAATTGAAAATAAGTTAGTCAGAAAAGAGATCCCACTGACAAATGAACTTTGAATATAGAAATTTGAACTTTGACATGAGTCTAATGAGAGCCTTATCTGACAGACAAACTTTGAGTTTTGAAAATTTGAATTTATGATAAACAACAGTTCATAAAAATTGAAAATTCGTCTGAGGATATTTCAAAGCTCATCTGAAAGTAAAGATTAAAAAGAATCTCAAAATGGTTCACTGACAAACGAACTTTGATTTTGAAAATTTGACCTTTGAAAACAAAGCTTGCAAGTCTGTTATGACAATCTGTTGCCATAAGAATATTAGTATTCAGAAATTTGAACTTTGAACTAAGTTTGATAGGAGGTCTTTCTGACAGACAAACTTTGAACTTTGAAAGTTCAAATTTTGACAGGCTAAACTATTATGCCTTACTGAGCTGCCCACTGACAGACGAATTTTGGGTATCAAAATTCAAATTTCGAAGGCACTGTAGTAATATGGGACAATTGTTCACACTTATTAGAGAAACTTTAACTTGAAAATTCGTATGTTCCAACATAGAAATATTCTTCAAAGATGAAAATTTGAACTTTGCTTCATAACAGACGAACTTTGAAGTTCAACGTTAAAGTCTTTAACTTTTGGTATCTTCGAAATTCATCTGTTGACCAATCAAAATTCAAACTTTGCATGTCAGAAGCATTAAATGCGGTTGGTGAATGGATAGTTTTTCAGAGTAACCGTTGGGTAACTTCTCTTATGGATAGATTTTGTCCTTAACGTATAGATAACACCTAAATTTATAAATAAAACCTCATTTGAAGCTGTGGGTAACGAATTTAACATTGTATATACTGAAACTCTGTCAAATTCTCAACTCAAAGTCTTTTACTCTCATACTTCATACTTCTGCACTTCAACTTTCATATACACTCTAAATTAGAGAGTTCGCTCTTTGTAATCAATTTTATCTTCTTCTGAAAGAAAGATTTTCTTGTGAGGGATTATCACAAGGGATTTGGGAAGCATTTAGCTAGAGTGCAAAAAGAGAAGTTGTAAGCTCTAAGAACAGAGCATCAAAGCTGTACTGTGGCAATTGCAAGAAGCCCACTGAATTCTTGCAAGATAGTGGATAATCTCAAGTAGTTGCTTGGGGACTGGACGTAGGTCAAGATAAAGAGACAGAACTAGGATAAACATCTGTGTCTTCCCTTCCCTTTTACTGCTTTTACCTTACTATATCTATATACTCTATTTTACTGTCATTTCTGCTTTCATCACTCTTCTAACTTTTGCAGAAAATTTTAATCTTCCCAATTCACCCCCTCTTGCGAAGCCAGCATATCTAACAAAATGCAACTGCCAATTGTTACAATCATTTTATTTTGCGGAATGATAATTCATTTTCCAAACTTCTCTTTTCAAAAAAAATATATATACTTAACAAAAAATATCAATCCAATGACACGCCTTTATAGCCCAAACTACATCAACTTTGATCCCTATCGCAGAGTACGTAGACCCCAGACTCTAATTCTGGGTCATGTCCACCCTTGTAAATAAATAATATTTTTCTCTTATTTTATTTTTGCCAACTTCTCATATTTTCATTTTATTCTTTATTTTCGTTTTTACATTTTCTCTTATTTTTATATTTATTTTTACATGTAAATGATTAAAGGGCAATCAAAATAATTTTTAAAAAGCCCTAAAAATTGCATGATCAACTTAAGGTAACCGTTCTTAGGAACGGGTGTTGGGGGGGTGCCTAACACCTTCTCCACTCAGAATCGTACTCCCGAACCCAACTCTGATTCATAGACCATCCTTTCCTTTTTGTTTTGGTTTTCCAAAATTTCCATTAAAATTTTGGTGGCGACTCCTCCGAAATTGGCTCTCATCGTGAAGGCTGATTTCTTCCTTTTTCTTTCATTTTTTGTGCCATCCATGTCGCATCTTCGGGTGTGACAAGTACACTAACTTTTCTTACATAGGCATTCAACTTTACTATTTATGCTTAGCATCCTTTTTAAGCATTTCTCAACTTGAGTTGTTAACATATCATTAAACTTAACCTTAGCACTTGGAACACCTTGATGGGTAGGCAAACTCAAAATCTCACTCTTATAATATGAGAGAAGATTATCTATAAAAATCTAATTCATGCCAATGTTCACATCATAACTAGGGAAAGTCATATAACTCATAGTTACTATGGTGCTATAGTGCTCATTTAGACAGACAATGTAGATTATGACCTTGTTTCTTGTTAAGACATTATCATTCAAATCATATAACATTAATTCCCAGACCTATCTCTTTAGCAATATAAAACAAAGGCTTGCACCTGAATCGTACCTTTAATAATGTTAGGTGACCTACAAGCCCCATGTTGGGATAGCACAAGGACTCTCCTCTGTAATTGTGGACTGATGTTAGCCACCTCCATTGTGTAGCATAGGCACAATGTCTTGACATTCTACACTTGAAGCACACATTTTTCATTCCTAAACATTGCCTTTCGCTATGAGCCTTTCCATATTCTTAAAAATAAGAGCTTGGCTTAGTAGAACAATCTTCTCTACCCTTATTGTCATGTATCTTAAATCCCTTGTTGTTCCAAGGCTTCACACTCTTACTTACTATTCCTTCCTCCATTGTTTTCTTATCTTATTGACCGGAGGTACTGGAGTACATACTAGTGACTCAGACTATTTTCAGTGATACTACTCACTTTTAAATTAAAAGCCTGAATTTGCACCTGGCAACTCTATCTCTAATTATTTGCTTTAGGCCCTTTTCTAGCTTCTTTATCTTCCATCACTTATCAACATATTGGTTGAAGATAAGTTAGGTATCAAGCCAGTTGATTATACTGTGTTACATATTCAATGACTAACTCATTTACATTTTAGTGGATCCTTATAATCTCGTTTTCTCTTACAGACTAAGGAAAATACTTCTTGTAAAACTATTCTTATAATACTTCCCCAGTCAATAGAGTGCCCTTTATCTGAACTATTTATTTTGTGTTTTGCCATTATTGGTCAACCTCCTTTACCATTGAGGTTCCATTTCTGACGTGCAGCCCATTATCTTGGAAGTCTTCTCAGTGCTCAAAATCTACTCTTTGGCAACTTTCACGTCTAATTTAGCATTAAGGAATGAAATTTAATACTTTTTAAACTACGTAATCGCATGTTAGTGGTTGATGAACTCATCCACTTACTTTGCAGCTTGTCCCACAAGAGCTTTCTGATTTGCTTAAGGCTGTTACGGTATAGGTGGAACATTAAGGGCTCTAGTTTTCTCCCTTGTTATCTCTGAGCATGAACTATCTCTTCTAGCTGCTTAATATTTCTTTACTATTGATGATTAAGGATCACTTGCAAAGAATCTAAACTAGGAGTACATTTATTTACTGCTACTCGAGTCATTTGAGAGGTATGTGCTTATACTGTTGATCTTAGCTAAGCACTTCACTGTATCATAACCATGCTTATCTTACATTTAACACTTGGAAATGATAAGTTGCACTTAGTAATCAACATTAGTTATTACTTTCACTACCTCATCATTAATCATGATACATCATTATACCTCTACCCCTGGTCTTTTACTTTATTAATATTAAATTAGCATCTCGCTACATATATATTTAGTCAAAGATTGCAGCTACATATCTTAACTGTATATATATTCTCCCTTTATACACACATTACCTTGAGCTTATGGGGCTTCTATACTAACATCAGGCTTACCATTGCCATCTGGCTTCTCTATTTGATCTCCTTCTGGATTCTTATCTGAGAATTCTATTGCCTTAACTTTCCTTCTTGATAGCACTTTACCTAGATTGTGTAGGCAATGACACAGTCTTTCAGGATGTGAAACACTCAACTTTGAGGGAACTTCTTGATACAGTTCTAGAACTCTTGACTTAATATGGCATCAAGTATTAGCTGAACCCATTAACTTATAGACTGGGAGCTTATAATCGTAATGTCGTTCTAAGAATATCTTCACTTCTAATGCGGCACTTAGAAAAACTTGAACATATACTCCAAATCCATCATGACATTCATCCTAGATAGCTTTAATAATCATTTGGATTTGAAGTCATTGGTTTTGTTCAAAGAAGCTACCTACTTAATCCAAGTAATACAGCTATCCCAAACTTGCTTAACATAACTCATTGGCTAATCTACCTCTTCACTTAGAGGTGCGCTTTCTTACCTTTAGTAGGACTGCACCTGAAGGGACCATTACTAAGGGGTTACTTCTTAGATTTAGCTAATACTTCCATTTAGTGACTACTGTATGGCTGTCATTACTGAAAATCTTACTGCATCTTATGTCTTCCCTTCTAGAATCTTGATTAGACTGAGGCCAATTTCCTGTATCTGGGTTACTAACCATCTTTCTTTTCTAACTTACGTTCCTTTAAATCTTACATTAGTTTTCCCCTATTGATTCTTTTTATAACTATTTATTCCTTACAGACCTCTTACATTCATTACTAAAAACATTCTGCCACTGATCTTTTCTTGTTGGTAGGATACTTGCTCTTTATATTCTTTAGCATTTTGCCATTGACCTATTATCACATCTCGTAGCTACTTTCTAGTTAGTGCCTTGGCATTAGAGAGAAGCCTTAAGTAAACATTCATACTAGCTACTAATTACTAGGTATCATATCTTTCTAAAATCATCGTAGGTCATCTTTCTTCTGAGAACTATCAAAACTGTAGGGCTCATTAATCTTTCCCATTATCTTATTTTTTTAGAGATCTACTATAGCCTTACTTGGTGTATTGTGACCATGAGATCTGGTGTAATTTATGAGCTTGACTAGGATCCTCTATGACCCTAATATCTCTTTACTGATAGGATTTAACTATGATCTAACTGAAAATATTCAAGACCTAAGAAAAACATACTTTGCAAAACATCCTCAATTAATCCAGCAATTATCATAAGCTATCCTTAAGACTAATCTCTTTATGCCACTAGAACAGTATTATACCAGATTTCCCACAAGGAATATATTTTGCATTCAAAGGGAAAACTGCAGTATCCTGAAAATTTTAAATAGATTAAAAGGTAATAGGTCATGGAAAAATCTGATGTGTGTGAATGGATTAAAAAAGGGCAAAAGGGTCAAATTTGTGGTCAAGGAAAAGAAATTCAGAAATTACATTTGAAACAAAAGACACATTGCGGCAAGGTGCAGGGCCACTGTGGAAAGACACTTGTAGCAACTTGAAAAATATCAAGATCGAGAGCACTCGCACCGCGGTGAGCTTACTGGTGCCGTAGTAAGAGTCGCAAGTTTTGTTCAAATCAGAAACCATTTTAGTCTACCAACGAGAAGAAAATGAGGGAGAAATGGAGGAGCTCCATTAGGGCTCCAGTTTTCTGGCCTAGGAACATCATTTTTGAACTCTAGAAACTTCGATCTTGGTTGGTAAGTAATCCCTAACATTTCCTTCTCTCTTTTCTTTTTGGTTTTAAGTTGAAACCTATGGGATTATGTTGAATTTTGGTTGGATTGTATTTTCTACTGATTAAAATGATTGATTTAGTGTTGTAGAAGTGTTATGTAGTGTTAGGAAGCTTTAGGTGTAAGTTTTGGTTGGATTATGATGTGTTTGAGTGGAACCGTAGGTTGAAAATTGTAAAGGGAATATGAAATCTGAGATGTATGAGGATGATTATGATGTGGATGGTTGTTTAGAGTTTATTAGTATTCGTTTATGCCACTAGAACATTGGGTCAATTTTAGTTGGTTGAATTATGAATTAGGAATTGATGTTGTGTTATGTTAATTGAGAATATTGTGATATTGTAGTGCATAATTAGTTGATTGGAAAGGTATGGCTCGTGATTTGGTTAGCAATTCGAGGAGCTTGTGGGATTTGTGTGTGTGGTATTGACAACTTGAGATAACCGAATGTTTGTATTATGTGTATTCTATGTTAGTATATATATATATATGTATATATGCATGTTTCCATTCATACCATGATATTGATGTGTGTGTGTGTGTGTATGGTTTTTCTATATATATCATGGTATGCATATGCTGAGACATTATTGTAATATCCCTATTTTTATGGGATATTATAAAATGAACAAAAGATGAGAAATGAAGTTAGATGAAAAGGCTATATATAATCGGGCTTTAGAAAGAATTAATTTCTCATTTAATTTTCAGAAGAAGTTATGTTTAGTGCTTAATTGGAATTAATTTTCCATAAGGTCCTTAGCAGAAATTAATTCCAGAACTCACCCCGGAAAATATGCAATATACCACTTGAATGAAAGCTCGCTTCAAACTGAGCGCAATGATATAAGTATTGCATACCCGGGAGGTTCAAGTTAAGAGATAGACCAATTTGAAGTTATTGTGAATAGTAAAAAGGAAAGAATAAAAAATATGTCTTTAGGTGAAATTAGGAGTTATTGTGAAGAGTAAAAAGGAAAGTGCCCGAAAGAATGAATAATTATGTTTTGGACCCGGCTTAAGGGTAAAATGGTCATTTCCCATATTAGGAGAAAAAAATGAATATTGCATTTAAACCCCAAGGAATAAATGTTGATATCATAAAATGCATGAGAAATTGGGAAAAATGAAGAGACACCGTTAAGCGTGAAGAAGGGCAAATAAGTCATTTTTCACGATTGGACAAAATAATGAGAAATTATATTTTTACCCCCAATGAATTATAAAAAGTACATCCATGTCCTTAAAGTCATAAAAATTGCGTGAAAATGAGTATTAGAAATGTCTTGGGGAAAATTACACCTAATGACCCGAAAGTTCTAAAAATTATAAATTAGCCTCGGGTTAAGGGCATTTTTGTAAATATGAAAAATTATGGTCAAAATGAAGCTCTCAATGAGTTAGACCCAATAAAATATAGTATGGAATTTATTAAGGTCAAAATAATATTTATTAGGTAATTAGGGTTTAATATTAATATTTTACCCGATAAAAGTCAGTTTAGACTGTAGGAAAATGCAGTATTGATCCAAGGAAAATGATTGAACCTTAATAAAATATATTTTGGGTCTAGAAAATGATGTTGGACCAAAAGTAATTTTTGGATAATCCTGCACCAATATAGTGACAATTTTGGCAAAAATACTTAATCGGTACGGGTAAATTTAATCGGTAAAGAGTATTTTGGTCTATTAAAGTTTATGAAGCAATTTTTGACCAAAAAGGGAGTGAATTATGTGGGAATTCAGATTGGGATACAAAGGGAATTTTTACAAAAGCTTTATTTACCCAAAAAGTAACCAAAGTCAAAGATAAAGTTATTTGATGATTTAATGACATGTAATTAACTTGGTTAAGCTCATAATATGTCTTCTCTAGCTGCTCTGCATGTCTGAACCAGTGAGAAAAGAGGGAGGAACTCATGCAACTCAAGGAGGAAAGAAGACCAAGCAAGAAGCAAAGTTTGACTCTCAAACTTCCAAGGTAGGTTTGTATGGTTGCTATCTTGCGTTAACTTGAGTTTGGAGAAGTTTTATGGATTATTTCTCTCCATTTTCCCTCTGAAATTTTCTGTCTAGAGAGAGAGTAGAGAGAGAAAATGGAGTCATGAAGAAACTAAACCATAGAAATGCTTAGAAATGCTTCAAGATGCAAGAATATGGCATTTGATTGCAAATTAATCAGGTAGATATTTTTCTACAAATTTATGAAATTTTCTACCTATTCAGGGTTTGAAAATGAAAGAGAATTTCATGATTTTGACCCCAAAAATGGATTCCTTGGGTCAAAAATAGGTAGATACAAGTATGTTGTACAAGAAAAAGCTTGAGATTAAGAAAGTGAAATTTTTAGGTTTATGAAGTTAATTCGGAATGAACAGTAATCGAGTTAGAAATTGAATTTGGTAATTCTGAGGCCATATTTGGATTCCTCATGAAAAATTACATGGACTAGAGGTATAATTCATCATTTTTGAGTTAGGAATGAATTTTTGGTGAATTTTTGAAGAATTAGGGTTTCATGAATACTTTTTGAAGAAAGTCATAGAACCATTAGTTTGAATAGTTGTTTGATGGTGCATTAGGACTTGAAGAAGCCCAAGGAAGCTAGTGGGAGCATTGGTATCAAGTTGAAGAGTAAGAGAAAGCATGAAGGTAGCAATTTACCTATTCTTGCCTTATATTGTCATGTGATTTTCAATGAGTTTGGTGACTCACCTATTGTTTGCTATAATCAATTGTGATGCTTTGAGAATGTTGGCTGAGTTAATTGAGGGTTTTGAGACCCCGGGATATCCAAAATACAAAATGAAACTCTGCCAAAATTTTTGTAAAATATTATGGCATAAATGTTTAAAAGCATTCACTTAATGTTTTATGATGATTACATGCTTAGTGTGATGATATGATTGCATGAATGGTGAGTGCTACTGAGATTCCTTAAATCTCAGCCCCCTTCAATGACTAACCATGCTAGGGAGAACCAATGCAAAAGAGCTAAGGAAGGAGCAAAAGGCATGAAGAAGGAAATGATATTGCAAGCCATTGTGTTATAATGTGAATGGTTATTTGTGCCTTGTTTTATATGAAATTGTAAAATAGTGAGTATTATGTTGTTGTAGTAGAAAATGCATGAGAATTTCCAGTTCTGGATATTGTGATGTTGAGTTATGTTCAACCAAGTTTCATGCCAAAATGAGTTCATTTACAAGGGTGTTGGTAATCAAATGGCAATATAGACTGAAACAGGGCATTTTCCAGACATGTCTATTTCATTCACCCTTGTTCTATACTTAATGTAAGATTAGGTTTATGGTATTTTTATACCAGATATAGGGCATCTCAACCTTTAATATGACAGCTAATTCACCCCATTTGGAGTTGTGTACAATTAATGGTGAATTTTCTAATTCAGGGTTCAGAACAGGGCAAGAATGGGAAAACTGAAAACTGAAAAGTAAGTACTAGAAAATTCAAAAGCTAATATAAAATCGTGCAGAGCTCCAAAAATTCAGTGGTTTGTATTTATGGAAATTTATATATTTTAAGTTTCATATGCCACTGATTTGGAGGTAAATGGAGCTATATGATAGGAGATATGGAGGTTTTCCCAAAACTGTTTTAGCAAAAGTGGAATTCTGACCCTTTACGATTAAAGTTGATATTATGCCCTGCACAAGTTCAATAAATGTACAAAAAAAAATATTTATAGAAATTAGATTCACAGAGATTTCCAATGACATAAGTAATGCATAAATTGGTTCAGGGTAGAGTGAGATATGAATTTTTAAATATAAGGCCAAAATCCTGGGGAAGAGAAAATGACCAAATGTACAGTAAATGTTTGAGGAATAAACTGTATAAATTTGTCAATAGAATAATCTATTTCATATTTTTTCCATGTATATAAGGTTTTTATCTATTGTTAGAGACTTAAATCACTATGAAATGATTTTTCTAGAATTAGTTATGAATTTTCAAAATTCAGTCAGCAAAGTGGAAACTACCATATGAACAGTAATTGAAAATTTTAGAAATTCTGATTTTCATTCTTATGTGATTCAAGCTTAGGATCAAGTATAATCAGACATAAAAGGAGTCTAATTCATGGGAAATGATTCTAAAAGTAAGGTGTTACAATTATAGTAGATGATAATGATTATGATGATGATTACATATATGATGATGACAATGTGATATTGCATGAACTCATAGCATGACATTGTGGAGCATGATAATGATGATGATTATATGATGATTTGGCACGAAGATCACCACTATATAAACATTGTGAGGAAAGGTGGATCAGGTGGTGGTAATGATATATGATATGATATGATATGATGATATATGGTATGGGTGGAATAAGGAAGGCATTCTTGTAGCTAAATCATCTCCTATGGCTAGGAGAGAAAGACGACAGTGAACTGGACCTTCCCTAAAATCACCACCGATTCGCAGTGGTCAAGGGGAAAGAGAGCCACGATCCAAGCATTAGTGTTACCTTTCGCTGAATGCACTAATGTGATATGAGCTTGGTGATGTCCCAAAATCAGTCTTCACCAATTGTTGGAAGGGAGTCACCTATATGAAATATCCTATTATGATGAGAGCTTGTGGTTCTAGCTGTGTGAGAGGGAGATATACATTTCATTCCATATTGCATTCATGGCATTATTGTATGAGTTATTATATATGTTAGGTTTACTGGCTTCTCAAGAGGGGGTGATTGAAAAGTTCAAAATTTGTCTGTAAAAATTAGATAGGATAGTGATAGCAGAAGTTTGCAGAAAACTAAGTATAGGTGAACAAACCAAATGCAAGTTAAGAGAGGAAAGGATGCAGAAATTTATCTTGGTTCGGTCTAACCACTTGACCTACGTCCAATCCCCAAGCCATCACTTGAGATTTTCCACTATATTGCATGAACTCAGCGGGCTCCTTGCAATGCCATAGTACAAGCTTATGCCATGTTCTAAGAGTACTCAAATATATACTATGCACTCTTACAAAGTATTTCCCAAATCCCTTGTAAAAACTCTTCACAAGAAAATCCTTTTTCCAGATTAAGAAAAGATTTTGTACAGAATAAAAAACTCTCTAATATAAAGTAAATAAGATAGTTGAGGTGTAATAAATGAAGTGTAAGCGGGTAAAAGACTTTGATTATAAATTCCAGCAGAATTTCAATATTTACAACATAAATTCATTACCCACAACTTTAAATGAAGTTTTATTTATATATTTGTGACTAAACTAGTCGTTAGACACAAGATCTAGCTGTTAGAGATGTTACCCAATAGTTACTCTGCAAACTTTCCATTCACTAACCGCATTTAATGCGTCTAACACATTGAAATTTGAATTTTAGGCATCAATAGATGAATTTTGCAGAGACCTTAAGCTAAGGGCTTTAACGTTGAACTTCCAAAATTCGTCTATTCGTGAGTGAAATTTGAATTTTGATTTTGTCAAATGTATCCCATGTTAAAACATATGAATTTTCATATTCAAAGTACATCTATTAAATGTGAATAGTGTCTCATGTTTCTACAATACACTCAAAATTTGAATTTTGGAAGGCAAAAATTTGTCTATCAGTGACAGGCTAACCATGGCACAAAAGTTCCACTTTGAGAAATTCAAATTTTGTGCTTTTAAAATTCGTTTGTCAGAGAGATCTCTCACCAGACTTTCAACTCTTCATTCCAAAATTTGAATTTTAAAATTCAAAATTCATCTGTTAGAGGGACTATTTTCAAACTATTTTTGCTCTCCAATATCAGATGAACTTTGACATGACTTCAACGACTATGAACATTTGCGTAACTATGCTTGACTTGAAATTCGTCTGTCAGAAGTGACATCTTTATAAATTTGAATTTCAATCGGCAAAGTTTGAATTTTCAATAATATATATAGAGTTTAACAAATCAAAATTTGTCTGTTAGTCAGTGTTTTTCAAATTTAATATATGTTAATATGGGATAATATGAAAAACACATATTTAAATGCAGTGAGAATTTGAGTAAGTAAAATCAAACCCTTTTACCCTATGTATAAAGTGATAAATCCTAACAACTAATTATTCACCCATTTCTTCTTGGATTTCTTCACTTGAATGCTCTTACACTTCTTTGATATTTTCCTTTCAAGCTCTAGTTGTTTAGAATCATCAAAATACTGGATTTAACATTCTCGCCCTTCTGATGATAACAAAACTATTGGAGATTGTGCCCTGGGCCAATCATTGTATTATGAACATTGTCCTTCATTACAGAAAAAGAAGGTGTTTTTCCTTTTATTACATTATTATATTGTTTGCATGTTTATCTTTATAATAATATTCTTGGATAAATAATTTTATCCTAAATGTCCCTAGTCGATCATCTTTATGGGAACAATGATGATCTAAGGTTAGTATGATTTTGATTAATAATTATGTGATAATTATGTATGAAGATACAAATCAAAATCATAAGCTCCTATTAGGGAATAGGCGTTGGATCGACCTATCATGAGATAGCTGCATGGATCAAGTCATAAGCATATCTCATATATAACCGGGTCACTAAGCCCTCAGACCTGAGATCACCATGGCTTCCTACATGGAGTACACTATACTTTGGCATAGTCAAAAGTCACATTTAATCAAGAGATCATAAAGGCTATGATCGGGCATAGTGGAATTCATGTGGAGGAAGATGAATGATCAAGATGAAATTTGTCCCTCTAATTAATGAAGAGATATATCTGAGCCCGTCGATGAGTAAGACTAAGAAATGCATGGCCTTGCTCAAATGGAAGAGCTTCCATTTGTTCTGTCAGTCTGCTCGTAGATCGAGAAAGTGATGGTCGAGTAAAATGAGGATGACGTTTCCATGCCTCATACTTGACCTATATATCATGAGACAAAAGGGATGTGATCAGGTTATATGATAGGTTACATTGGATCACTGATCTCATATGATTTGGGTAGTCACAATGTCTTGCTAGAGGCCACTTGTGACTTGTAGGTCCAATAGCGTTATTAACTCATTGCCAACATCATATGAACCTACAGTGTCACACACAAGAACATGCCAACTTGAGCTAGAATATCCAGAATAATTGAATCTAAAATATGTCTAGATTCAATGAATTTAAAATTCAAATTAGGGTGATTGAATTTTTATATATATATTTGATATATATACATTATTATAAAATTGAAAGTATATATATATGTTTGATATATTATATATTCGATATATATTATATTATTCGATATACATATATATTTTATTCAAACTAATTTAAAAGAGTTAGTTTTAAATTTAATTCTGTGATAGATTTAAATTTAAACTAATAATCTAAATTTAATTTATATGATAAATTCAATTTAGATTTGATTTTGGATATTGATTAGATAGTTAGTTTAGATTCAATCTATTAGATAGATTTAAATTCAAACTAATCTATTTAATCACTATTTGATTTAGTTTAAATAATTGATTTAAATTAAATAAATATGAAATCCTATCTATATATTGATATAGACTAGGATTATTAGATACAAAATCAATAGAATTTTGACTCACCCTTGTGAAAGAGCGGTTGTACACTCAGAGAGTGAGACTGTATGGACAAATAGCAAAAACTGTATGGACAAATAGTGAAAACTATACGGATAAATAGTAGGATTGTTCAGATGAATAGCGGGATTGTACAGACAAACAGCAAAAACTGTATGTATGAACAATGGGACTGTACAAATGAACAGCGAGGCTGCACAGACAAAAGCAGACATAGTACAGATAAGCATCTAAATTATATGGACGTATGAATGTTCACAAATAATAGTGCTAGCATGCCGTTTGATTTGGATTCACCGTTCATGTGGATATCGGTAAAGGGAGCTGATCAAACGTGTTAGTTCCTGTGGTTCAACTAAACGAAAGAACACCAAAGGACGCACTGGAGGTAAATTCTTCTTATACATCTCGATTTAAGCAACGTTGATGGATCCATGGAAGGGAATTTCTTAATAGTTTTCCTTTGCGTGTATTCTGAAATTCCCAACAAAAACAACTTGCAAATTGGATTAGTACTTGGATTTGCTTCTAAAAGCTCCTTCTCAACATGTGCATTAAAATTAAAAGATAAGTACTGCACATATAGGAGAGCAGAAGGAAAATATAAATTCACATTGTATTAATTCATTCAAAGTTCAGTACAGTGATTCAACAAGTACATGACATTGCAAGATTAGCATTTCAAAAACAAGATTAACATTTCAATACAAGAGATACTACAAATAGAAACAAGCAGCCATAAGATCTATGCCCTAAGGATCTAGCAGTCAATTTTTCTTGGGCTTGGACTTCTTGATATAGGTCTTGCCAGATTGCCCAACTTCAAACTTTCTAGTTTGCTCAGTTTTCTTCTACCCCTTTTTGGCATCATCAGGAGTTGGAACATGCATAATAGCAAGAGGAATGTATGACACTAGAATAAGAGGGACAGGGATGAATGGCACTAAGGAGCGAATCTGAGGAAGAGGTGGTGAGTCTTCATCTCCATCACCTTCCTTAGCAAATACTTCAAGGAATTCTTGTATTGCACTTCTAGTGTTGGCTAATTTAGCTTATCAAGAAGAGGTGGTGAGTCCTCATACTCCATAAGATGATGATAGAAGAAGTGGTAGAGTAAACATCACATCAAGTCGTTTCTTCTGAGCCTGCACAATTGTATTATGAGCAATGACAGTAGTGTCCACATAAGGCACAAAACTTCTCTCCACATTTAGTGCAGCTTGGATGATAGGTGCAGAGGTGATGGTTGCAACTCGCTTCTCCATTTGCTTAGATTCTTGAGATGACAAAATTGATTCTTAAGCAATGTCTTCTATCATAGGCTCGTGAGAGCCTTCTTCCTGAGGGGCTTTTATTTGTTCAGCTGGCTTCCCAAAGGGGGTGAATTAGGAAGTTTGAATTTTTTCTACGAAAATGAAGTATAATAGTGATAATAAAAGATTACTGAAAAATAGAATATAAGAAACAAAGAGCAATGAGAAGAGGACACAGAGATTTATCCTGGTTCGGTCAATTCCACTTGACCAACGCCTAGTCCTCAAGCCACTACTTAAGATTTCTTCACTATCCTCTGCAAGATTTGAAGGGTTCTTGCAAAAGCCACAGTACTACCCCAGCTTGGACTTTGAGCTGAACAAACTACTCTCACTCTTCTCTCCCAAGAGTAAGATTAATTTTCTTAGTGTCTTCTCATACTAAATACTCTCTACAACTATGTAGAAATATACAGATCACAGTATGAAAACTCTCTCTCAAAAGAGTGGATAAGAAAGTTTAGGTACAATGGATGAGCTAAACAGAGGGTAGGTAAGCTTTGAAAGAATCAGTAATTAATTTTGCAGAGTTTTGACATTTATATGTTTTCCTTCCTTACCTAACAAATTAAATGAGGTCCTATTTATAGTTTTAGAGCAAAGCCATCCATTGGAAATAAGGATTACCAATTATTCTCAGAAAAATAGCCGTTCACCTATCACATTAAATGCATCTGACAGAGGTTATGCAGATAACCTCATTAGGTTATGCGAATAACGGGTGACCATTAGCTCTTTGTTTTCAATGTAGACCTTTCGTTATCTAAATAACCTAGCTAGGTTATGTGGATAACATTCATCTTAGAATAACTAAGTTTTAGCTCAATAACATTTTCATGAAAACCTACCTAGTTATTAGGATAACGTTAAGTTTTTCTCAAACTGAATTTTTATAAAACTTAGGTTATCAGGATAACCTCCCAAGGTTATGTGGATAACCCATTTTGCTGAAGAAGGATCTTGAGTTTTGTAATGTAGGTTATGTGGATAACCTTCCTAGGTTATGCAGATAACTTATTTAACAAAGGAAAGCCCAAGTGTTAGGTTGTGAGGATTGTAACATCCTACCTCCTGACACCTCCAGTCTTGACCAAAAACTCTAAAATCCAACAAAACACCAAAAACTCTAAAATCCAACAAAACACATCCCAAACAACTCAAAACAAATTTCCAAACAGCGAAAACAACCCAAAAGCACCAAAACTGGGTTTGGGCTGCGGCTACTACAGTACTACTATGGCTTCAAATCTCCCCTATTCTGCCCTCACTTCTGGCCTCACTGGTACTGCGGCCTGGACTCTAGAGCCGTAGCACCCCATGCTGATATCCCATATCAGCAATTTCCACACTCCGGGGTGAACTTCCGACCCACATAACTTTATGCTCCAACCTCCGATTGACTTGATTCCAACTCTTACAAGTCAATCTAGTCACAATCTAACCATAGACACTACTTACACCTCACTCCAACTCCGTATGGAGATTCTAGACCCCTGACACTGTTTTGGCCACTTATTGACCAAAACTCACTATTAACGACCTCCAATTGCCACTAAAGGAGACTAGTCGCTCAAAGACCATTCATATAGGTCCAAAACCCCTAAACAAACTCGTCTAAAGAGATTTCACCCTAAAGGAACCACTCCTCTGAGATTCGACCCCTTGGAACCCCAACATGACAAACGGGCTACTGGCCCTATAACACACCAATCAGCTCAAATCCAACTTTCATCATGCATAACACATACACATAACATACATACCACAAACAACCTCTTTTCTACATATAACCATACATACAACCATCTATAACTATACACCTAAAGTCATACATTCATTACAAACCATTTTATCCTACTTGGCACATTATACAATATCTAATACACAATTACGACATAGACTAATCCCACGTATGTGCTACTCCCGCGTCTTCTCAGGACTAGTGCCAGAACCATCACCTGAAAGGTTAGTTCATGGGAGAGGGGTGTGAGATGATGTCTCAGTAATCGGGGACAACCACACTCACAAATATATATATACATATATTCCATGCAACACATGAATACAATGTGAAAATGAATGAAATACATGTCGCCTTCCCAGGAACCCCATCCTTATCCTCCCTAACACATATATCATCCATCCTTATCCTCCCTAACATATATATATATCCAACCTTATCCTCCCTAACATATATAATCCATCCTTATCCTCCATAACGTATATATATATCCAACCTAATCCTCCCTAACATATATATATCATCATACATCATATCATCACCACTCCATCTGCCATAAATCACAGTCTCACAATGTCATGTGGTGATGCTAATGTATCATCATATCATCATCATCATAATCATCATAATGTCATATATGCATCATGTCATATCATATCAATATCATCATCACATATCTCATCATCGTAATCATAATCATCATCTAACTGTATACATACCACGATATATAAAAACAGTACACATAAACACATCCATATCGTGGTATGAAAGAGACATGCGTATATATACCCGAATGTATGTAATATCATACAATATAAATAATACAATAAAAACAAACACCCGGTTACCTCAAGTTGTCAATACCACTCTCACACGAGTTCCACAAGCTTTCTTGAACACCAATCCCATGACTAGCCTTCTCCGAGTAGCCAAACAACCTTAACAATACCACAATTCTTCCATTAACACAATATACCAAACATCCAAAATTCCACAATTTAACCACTTTAACCTAACCCAAGGTTCCAACACCTCTTTCATGCATCAATAAGCTCTTAGGGACCATGCATACACTACCCAACCATATACACTTCAGATTTCCAAGAGCTCTAACCGAAAACAACCTAGGGTTAAGCTCTAAACACATATAATCCCTTCAAAACTCACACCCAAGCAACAAGAACAACAAAACACACTTCATTGACCTCATTTTATCCATTTCAATCGGTGGATTTCTGCCAGAACCGAAGATCCAACCTCAAAACTGGAAATCCCCAAATTTCCAGCCGAAGAAAATGGAGAGGGAGGAGTAGAGAACACTTACCAACTTGAATCCAAGCTCTTGAGGTCCAAAAATCACTCCCAATGCCCGAAATCATGAACCCTAGCTCAGCTCCTCGTCACTCCCTCCGTTTTCTTTCTTTTCGATCATCCAAAATGATCCGGATTTAAACAAAAATCTCAAATCTCTCCGCAGCCCTAACATAGCTTGCTGCGGCTCTACCGTGTTTAACTGAAATAACGCCACTGGAATGGTCTTCACCGTGGCAGCCCTGCTTCTCGCCACGGCGTGGAGCTCTTCCAAACTCCACTTGAACCTTCCTCCATCTTGTTTCCTTTGGTCCTGAACACAATGCCAAGCAAGATATCATGAGGGGTGTTACAAGGATAACCTCCCTCGGTTATGTGGATAACTTGTTTAATCGAGTAGAGCCCAAGTGCTCTGTAACACACGTTATGCGAAAAACCTCCCTAGGTTATGCGAATAATGAGCTGCACAGTATAGATGACCTTCACTGTTCACTCCTTTTTGTGAACAAGGTAACCATTTTATCAAGATAACCACTTGGATAGACCTGAGTACATGATGCACAGCTATGTTATGTGGATAACCTCATCCCTTTTTCATAAAATCAAAGAAGGGACACTTGGAAAAGCTTTGAGATTGAGTCTTTATCCTTATAACCTTCAAAGATTATATGAATGAGGTAAAACATTTTCATGAAAATAAAGTGAATACTTAGAAACATCTTTGAAATTGAGACTTTATCCTCATAAGGTAACTCTTTTCATGAAAACCATTTTGAAATCATGAGCTAATCATTAATCATTCAAATAGATATTGTAACGTCTGGCCGCTTCTTTGGGATTGATGACTGTCCCCACAAACCAACACAAGTCATTTCGGTGTGCTTTGTCCTCACTCACACACCTCCTTCCCAGGAGGTCACCCATCCCATAATTGTTCTAAGTTAAACACACTTAACTTAGGAGTTCTTAAGGGATAGACTACTGAAAAGGTAAGTGCACCTTGTTGGTATAGGTAGTACCTATAAATTCCTTTAAACTATCCTTAACCGTATAGTCCCATACCTATACAGTCTCTGGATCCCTCTCGTTCCAGTATGCATTCGATTAATTCACATGCCTCTCTAGCTTAGAAGCCTACCAGGAGCCGCTCCTTGTCCGTGCCTTATCATTTTTTATCTCACACCCCTTTTCTTGCACCGGCGATCACTCCTCGCCCTCATCAGCACCCGGATGTCATAGATATCTCATTTAATATTGGATAAAGTAAAATTTAAAGCTTAACTACCCTCTTTTACAAATTGGATTCCTAAGATTAAGGAAACAACTCTTCAATCTCTAGGAAACTCTAAATTTGTTTTACCTTTGTTCCTTTGATATTGGATTTCCAAGCTCATTATTGTGTAGAATGATCAAAACCATTTGAATTAACATTCTCTCCCTTTTCGATGATGAGAAAACAACTTAAAAGTTTTATTAGTACTTGGGTTTGCATAAAGCTCCCCTCAATATGTGCATAGTATAAATAAAGTCAGATAATGTAGTGCACATTTTTCAGAGCAAAGAAAACCAAGAATGGACAAAATTCACAGAAAGGAATTCATTATATTATGAGTAGTCATTACAATAGAAAGAGTGTACATATCAGCAAGATAATAAAAAAAGACAGACACAAAAACTGAAGAAGATATACAAGCACACAGGAAAACAAGCAACAAAACAATAACAACATTTTAGTGCAACTCAATTAATCATTTTGCTTCTTTAGGGTGGAGTTCTTCTTTTTCTTAGACTTCTTCTCTTTTACCTGTATCTTTTCTTTCTCCCCTTTATCTTCTTTCTCCCCCTTTTTGTCATTAGCAACTGGGGAGTATTTAACTTTTCTTGCATCAAGCCGAGCAAGCTCCTGATCAATCTTGGCTTTCGTTTCCCTGACCAGTTGAAGCCTCTCATCTTGGGATAGAGGGAATATTGGAGAAGGAGCTGTAATTGAGGACACTAGGATAGCCTATAGTGGCACACTAGTATAGACAGGAGGAACAAAGGGAAACATACGGATGAAAGGAATATCTGGCATCACAGGAGGTGGTAAAACAAAAGGATGGAGAGCTGGAGAGGGATTTGGATCTGAGGGAATGAATCTCACTTCTTATACAGTTTTCTCAGCTAGATAGCTAATGCCCTCAAAGGAAATTGGGTCAGGTAGAGGAGGAAAGAGAGCATTGATTTCTTGTCTGCAGTGTTGGAGATAGATTTGATAAATGAAGTCTTCTTCAGGTACAAGAACTAAAGCTCTATCCTGATCCTAGTCAGTTTCCACCATTTGATCAGATTCCTTATCCTCAAGTCCATAATCCAAATTAGGACCTAGATCCTTTGATAAAGCAAGGGACTTAGAGGCTGAAGGAATAATAACATTAACAAGTGGAGACTTTGTAGAAGTCTCAGGAAAAGCAGTAGGGCCAGTGTATGTAGGAGAAGGTGGTTAGATTGCTGGTGAGGAAGGCTGAGATACACCAGAGGCTATCTGTTCATGCAGGAATTTCACTTCTTGGGTAAGGTTTTCAACTTTGGCTTCAAATTTCCCTTGCATCTCAGCAATTAAATACCCAATATTGATGATATCTTCTCTGTGTTCTTTCTTGGTGGCCATGACTATCTAAAATAGATTTTGATACAGGGTAGGAATGTTAGAAGGCGTAAGCAGGTCAATGGCTAGGATTTCATCAGGTTTGTTTTGTGTAGGAGTAGGAGTCCATGGTTCAAGGTGCATGCCTGTTGAGGATCAACAAGTGAGGAGGAAGAGGAACTAGAATCACTACCTTCTTGACTCTTTGCAGCATCTGCTGACTCAGAGCTTGCTTCACCTTCTTCAGTATCCCTTTTCGTATCAATCCATCTCTCATTTGTCAGACTTATCCCCATCTTCTGTAATGCCTTCTCATTGAACTCTTCTGGAAGCAATGCAGGGCCTCCCTTAATATCTAGGATATTGTGATATTTTAGGATTCTGGTGAAGAGATGTCCATATGGCAATTATGAATCTTACCTATAAGTTCTTGCCTTCCACATTCTCTGCAAGATAATATCAATCACGTTCACTGGTTTTCCCTTTACCAGCAGCCCCATGACTTGAAATTCTCCTCTGGATAGATAGTTGTGGCCTCCTCTTTTGTTGATGAACATACATGAAATAATGTAGTGGAGGACCTTGTTCTCGACACTCAGATGAGATGGAGCAATCTTCCTTTTAGAAGGCACATTTTGTCTTTGCCTGAGCAACTTAGATACAATTGTGCTCCATTTGTAGTTAGCTTTCTCTCCATTGTCTTCATTAATACTTTCATCTTCAGAGGGGTATTTTGTGATGTCAAGTTTACTCTGACTCCTCCAGTTGGCAAGTTTAGAATCTCTGAGAGCATGTCTGGATGTAGTGCTATCTACCTTTTCCTCAGCCTAACTTTTAGCACTTTAGTTTTATTGTTTATTCTTAAGGAATTGTACCATGCACGCACAACCTCCTCATCATATTCTTCCTTCAATTCTATCAGACCCTTATAGTTCTCCAGTTGTCCAGTAGATTCAAACTTATTCCTCACAAGAAATTCTTTTATTTTGACAAATGAGGTTTGACTACTTTACGCTTCTTAAAGTCAGCCTCATATGATTCCTTCAAGATTCTTATGCTAATTAACTCATCTGTAATAAGAGCTCAGATTCAGTTGCAGATGAACTTACGTGAGTGTCAGCTTGAGGCTTAGATTCTTGGATTTCCTTTGATCTTTGTGTTCTGGGTTTCTTTGTTGGAATACTTGGTCTAGGTTCAGCTTTCCTTTTTCCTTGGCTTGGTGATTTCATTGCATATTTGGACTTCATATTTCGTTGGGGTCGTTCATATTGATTGCCTCCCGTAGTCTTAGCCATAGTAGTGATTCTAAATGTTTTAAGATGGTGAAAGAGGTTTAGGTCAAAAATGTGTTTTCTGTAACACCTCAATTTAGAACCATTTTCCCATGTATTAGTCATCATTAAAGTCCAATTATACTTAATTAGAAGCTTGAATCACAAAAGAAATATTATAATAATTTCCACGATACTTCATTTAATCCCATTTTTTCCTTCTTTTTCAGCAAAATTCTGAAAATCATAACTAATTCAATACAAATCATATGAAAGTTATTCAAGTCTCTATGGATAGTGTAAAATATTATTGAAATGGAAAAAATATCAATTAGAGCAATTACTTGGCTACTTTGCACAGTAGATTTTGTGAATTTCTACTATTCATATGGTCAATTTCAGAAATTTTAGTTTTTGGGCTAAATTTGAAAATTCACTATAAATCGTACACGCATCCAAATTGAGTGATCTTTCAACAATATGAAAGTTATTTCTGTCTAGTTTTTAAGCATATATAACTACTTTATATATCAACAATCCTATAGTGTGCCACATTCTCTTTGTAGTGGTTAGAATGACCATTGGTATCCTAATACTTACAATACAAAAATTGTAAAATATTCACATGACCATATTTCATCTTCATATCATGCCATACATTAGATAGGACTTCAAGGAATATAAAAACTTGGAGAAATATATTTAACGTTATCTTTACAAATTTACATAAAAGTTCTAAACTCATGGCCATTGAGATCAATATCAAATTAATGGTCAAATTCTTTCACCTTTCCTTTATCTTCCTTGGAGGTCTAGCCACTATTACTACCTAATCATGGTTAATATGTGGGAGGGTGAGATTCAAAGAATCTTAGTAGATAAATCATATACATGCCATCATATCATCACATTTTTCATAGAAACATCATATAAACCTTAATTCATCACATAGGCACATTTGAACATATAAATTTTATAAAAATTTTGGTAGAGTTTCGTTTTGCAGAATGGACATCCTAGGGCTCAAAACCCCTCATACAACTCAGCCAACATCATAGAAATATCATAAATCAACATTTCATGCATATGCTATAGTGTCAAATATCAAAGAAACAATAATGATAATGTGATGTTAGTAAAGAGTATTATCTACCTTATAGTACTTCCTTGCTTACCACACTTTGTCCAATACTTCTTGGACCTTCCAATACTTCTCCAAGCTTTCTTAGCCTTCCTTAAACCTAAACATATCATCAAATAATTACTCAAGTTAATGGTTCCATGACTTTCTTCAAAAAGTGTTCATGAAACCCTAATTCTTAAAAAATTAACCAAAAATTCATTCCTAGCTAAAAAATGATGAATTATACATCTGTTTCATGTAATTTTTTGTGAGAAATCCAAATATGACCTAAAAATTATCAAATTCCATCTCTAGCTATCATTATAGTTCATTCCAAATTAAGCTTCAACACCCTAAATTTTTCACTTAACTTTCATTTGATCTTTCTTTGTACAACACACTTGATTTTAAGGTTTTAGACCATGGGGAATCCATTTTTGAGATCAAAAACTTGAAATTCCAACTCTAAATACTCCCCTATTCGGACCGAAATTCATGGTAAATGGAGGAAAATTTCTACACTTTGTTATACAACAAACTACTTGCATATTCAAGTTTTAAATGAATATTCTATCATTTCCCCTATGATTTTTGGTTGATTAACCCATTTTCTTGCTGAATCATGCCAAGGAAGAAATGCTAAGAGGATGGAGAATAATTTCTAATTGATGAACCATGCTTCTAATACCATAGATAGCAACTTAGAATGATAGAAGACAAACTTACCAACTTGCTTTCAGTTTTACCTTGGATTTCTTCTTCTTCTTTCTCTCTTTTCTCTCCTTTCTTTCTTGCATTCTTAGACCCTATTTTGCTGCTAGAAATGGTCATCTAGAATGGTGAAAAAGTGAGTGATTGAAGGACTTAATTATGTAGCTTAATCATGATCAACTCTTAATTAAACTTAGGTTACTTTTGTTGAATCAATTGTTTTGATGATTCTAAACCAACTGGAGCTTGGAAAGAAGATATCAAAGGTGTACAAAACATCTCAAGTGAAGAAATCCAAGAAAAATGAGTTTAAGAATAGAAGTAGGATTTCTTATTGTATTCACATAAGTAAAATGCTTTGATCTTGCACACAAATGTTTTAAAAATGTGTTTTTACAATAACTCATGAAGTATTTGAAAAATACCCACTATTAGACGAATTTTAAAGTGTTAAACTTGATATGTTACTTTCAAAATTCAAATTTTGATATCTGAAATTCAAAATTCGGATTGAAAAAATGTTGGTATGAAAAGAGGTCCCTCTGACAAATGAATTTCATCTTTGAAAGTTCAAATTTTGGGTAAAACACAAACTATGAAAAATGAAAAATTTTACCTGAAGATATGTCAAAGTTCATTTGAATGTAAAGTTTGAAAAGAGTTCCAAGTCAATCCTCTGATAGACGAACTTTGATTTTGAAACATTCAAACTTTCAAAAGATAGTTTATAAGTCTGTTCAAATGCTCTTCTAATAGACAAACTTTAGTCTTTAGAAATTCAAAATTTGAATTAAATCTGATAAGAGATCTCTCTTATAGACAAACTTTGGTATTTGAACATTCGAATTTCGAAAAGAAGAACTTTTGTACCATATTAAATTGCACACTCACAGATGAATTTTGGGCACCAAAATTTGAATTTCGAAGGTACTGTAGCAATATGGAACAACTGTTCATACTTACCTAAAGTACTTTAAACTTGAAAATTCATATGTTCCAACATAGAAACATTTATCAAAAATGAAAATTTGAATTTTGCTTTAGAACTAACAAACTTTGAAGTTCAACGTTAAAGTCTTTAGCTTATTATCTCTGCAAAATTCATCTGTTGACTCCCCAAAATTCGAACTTTGGATATTAGACACATTAAAATCGATTGGTGAACGGATAGTTTTACAGAGTAACCATTGGGTAATGTCTTTAACGGCTAGATCTTGTCTCTAACGAATACTTAAGACATAAATCTATAAATAGAACTTCATTTAAAAGTGTGGGTAATGATTTTACATTGTATATATTGAAACTCTTCAAAATTCTTGAGTCAAAGTCTTCTACCCTCACACACTTCATATCTTGTACTTCAACTTTCATATACACTCTAAATTAAAAGTTTATTTGCTGTAATCAATCTTATCTTCATCTTGAAGAAAGATTTTCTTGTGAGGGGATTTCACAAGGGATTTGGGAAGTACTTAGCTAGAGTGCAGAGAGTGATTTTATAAGCTATTGGAACAGAGCATCAAGCTGTACTGAGGCATTGTAAGAAGCCCACCGAATTCTTGCAAGATAGTGGAAAATCTCGAGTGGTAGCTTAAGGACTAGATGTAGGTCAAGAGAAAGAGACTGAACCAGGATAAATATTTGTGTCTTCTCTTCCCTTATCTTGTTTGTCACTTGGATATATTTTATACTCTATTTTACTATCACTTTTGCTTTCACTGCTCTCTTACACTTTTGTAGAAAATTTTAATCTTCCCAATTCATCCCCACTTAGGAAGCCAGCATATCTAATAAGTGGTATTAGAGTCTGGACATCCAAGCAAAGGATTTAACAATCCGGGAAAATCAATGGCTAGCTTTGGAGAGAGTATTTTGCTAGAGGGAAACAACACAAATAGACCTTCTGGCTTCAGTGGAGAACACTATGGATACTAGAAGATAAGAATACAAATCTATCTCCAGTCCATTGATCTAGACATCTGATCTATCATCCAAAAGGGAGATTTTATCCCAATGAAGCTGCAAGATGATGGGAAATACAAGGTGAAGCTAGAAGACTAGTGGAATGAGGAAGATAAAAGAAAAGTCCTGCTGAACTTTAAGGTAAAACATTGCCTGGTCAGTACATTAAACCAGGACGAATTATGTAGGGTGTCACAATGTTCCACAGACAAGGGTATGTGGGACACTCTGGAATCACTCACGAAGGAACCACTGGAGTAAGGGAGAACAAATTGAACTCCTACATTGCTGAGTATGAAAGTTTCAGAATGGTGGAAGCTGAGAGTATCAAAGAGCTGCAAAAGAGATTCACCCTCATTGTGAATTAATTGAAGAGTCTTGGCAAAGAGTACACTCAGCCAGAGAAAGTCAGAAAAATCCTTAGAGCTCTTCCTCTGGAATAGCAACATAAAGTAACAGTAATAGAAGAAGCTAGATGAGAGTCAATGACTTCTGTAATAGCACTCTTTGGTAGTCTTGAAGAGTATGAGGAAAAAATGAAAGTTCTTAAGTAAGCAGGTCAAGATAGGAAGAAGAAAGGCCTTGCTTTAAAAGTTGCAGAAGAAAAGGAAGAGGAATCTGATGATGGTGAAGAACTAGATGAAGAAACTCTGGCTTTGGTGGTCAGAAAATTTGAAAGCTTCTATACTAATAAAAGAAATAAATGATTCTTCAATAAATGAGCAGCTGGAGACAATAAGAAAGAAAGCAAAGAGCTTGTCACATGCTATGAATGCAAAAAGCAAGGGCACATGAAATGGGATTGTTCACAATTCCTAAAGAAGCAAGAGCAGGAAAAGAAAGCCACTGACAAGGGCAGGAAGAAGAGGGCATACATCTCATCAATCTAGGGCAATAGCTCAGATGAAGAAGATGATGATGAGGAAAAAATTGCCAATATCTGCCTGATGGTACTTGCTTCTGAAGAGACTCCAAGCTCATCCAACAGTGATCATGAAGATGAGGTATATGAATTTAAACCTTCCTATTCTAAATTGCTTGATGCATTTCATGATCTGCATGATGAGTTTATTAAAACTACTAAAGAACTAAAACAGGCTAAGAAAAAGATTAGCAAGTTAGAATCTAATTTCAAAATCTCTAACATTTCATCTTTGCATAAAACTAAATCTACTTGCTGTACATTATGTATTGAACTGAAGCAGACTAATGAATATCTTTTGAAAAGCATGGCTAGACTTACTAGGGGCAAAGATATGTTGTTTGCTTTAATGGGAAGTCAGAGAATTGCACTAGGAAAAGCTGGACTTAGCTATGATCCTTGTGCAGTTAAAGAAATGAATAAAAATAAAAATAAAAATTTGTATATGAGGCATTTTATATATGCTGATGGACATGAAAATAAAAATCACACTTCAAAATGTATTAAATTCTATGTCCGACCAAAATATGTGAAACAAAAATATTATCTCCATTGCTTTCTTCCTGCATCACAATCTAGCAGTCCTTTTACCACCTGTCACTTCTGTAACAAGAAGGAACATGTTTCCAGTTCATGTTTATTAAAGAAAAATGGACTTGACTGGAAGGTAAAATGAATTCCCAATAGTACATTTTGTATCTAGGGAAATACCACTGACAGAAAAGGACCCAAGTAGATTTGGGTACCTAAAAGGAAAATCTGAACCTTGTTTTGCAGATTTGTTTTAGAGTAAGAAAAAGTAACAAATGGTATATGGACAATGCTTACTTAAGCCATATGACTGGTGATAAGGAGAAATCATCACCTTTAAAGACAAGAAAGGAGGAAAGGTGACCTTTGGAGGTGACCAATATGGTAGAATAGTTGGCATTGGTATTATGGGCAAAAATCCAGAAACATCTATAAAAGAGGTGCTGTTTGTAGTTGGGCTCAACCACAACCTGTTGAGTGTGAGTCAGACATTTGACAAAGGGAACTAGGTACTGTTTGACTCAAAGTTCTACCTGGTCATCTGAAAAAGTGATCGTAAAGTAATCCTCAAGGCTCAAAGGGATGGTAACTACTATACCATTGATCTTGATGAACTTACTTCCTTAGATTCTGTCTGTTTAATCAGTAAAAAAATGATAGTTGATTGTGGCATAGAAGATTGGCACATGTTAACATGAACTAGCTATCAAAACTGATCAAGAATGATTTAGTCACTGGTTTACAAAAAATCTCTTTTGAAAAGGATAAAGACTATGATGCATGCCTCAAAGGAAAATAAATCAGATCATCTTTCAAATCTAAAAAAGTAATCAACACATCTAGACCACTGCAACTATTGCATATGGACTTGATAGGTCCATCTAGAGTAAAAAACATTGGTAGAAACCTGTATGTACTTGTGATTGTAGATAATTACTCTAGATTTACCTGGACTTTGTTTCTTTCTTCTAAAAGTGAAACATTTGATGCATTTGTAATCTTGGCTAAGAAAGTGCAAAATGAGAAAGGTATTTCTATTGTGTCTATCAGGTCTGATCATGGAGGAGAATTTCAAAATTCAAGCTTTCTGGAGTACTGTGAAGAACATGGAATTGATCACAACTTTTCAGCACTAAGGACTCCTCAGCAAAATGGAGTGGTGGAGAGAAAGAACAGAACAATTAGAGAAATGGTAAGAGCAATGCTGAACAAAAAGGAGCTACCTTAACTTTTTTGGGCTGTTGTAGTAAACACAGCAAGCTATATCATTAACCAAGCCTACATCAGACTAATTCTGGGGAAGAGACCTTATGAGCTGTACAAAGGAAGGAAGCCAAACCTCTCACACTTGTATTCGACTATAAATGTTTCATCCACAATAATGGAAAGGAGAATTTGGGTAAGTTTGATGCCAAATCTGATGAAGGTATATTTATAGACTATTCTAGTAGGAGTAAAGCTTATAGAGTTTTCAACAAAAAGACTAGAAGTATAGAAGAATCTGTGATATTGTATTTATTGAGAATGAAACTGTTTCTAAGCATGTCTTTCATGAAGAAGATCTTATCTCCAACTTTAAGAACTTGAATTTTTCTAAAGAAGATAAAATTGAACCTCCAAAAATATCTAAATCTACTAACGTAGAGGAAGATATTCAAAAGAAAGATCTTCAATTTGAACACAATGAGGAAATGTCTCAAGAACTCCCCAGAGCTTGGAGATATCAAAGGAATCATCCAGTTGATCAAGTGGTTGGGGATGTTCAAGAGAAAGTTAAAACTAGAAAACAACTTAGGGATCAAATGAATAATTGTGCTTTTATCTCCAAAATTGAACATAAGTGTGCTGAAGAAGCTTTAATTGATGAATATTGGATACCAGATATGCAAGATAAACTAAATCAGTTTGAAAGAAATCATGTGTGGGATTTAGTGCCTAGACCTAAAGAACACCCTATTATTGGCACTAAATGGCTTTTTAGAAATAAACTTGATGAATCAGGAACAATTATTAGAAATAAAGCAAGATTAGTTGCTAAAGCATACAATCAAGAAGAAGGTATTGATTATGAAGAAACTTTTGCTCCAGTTACAAGATTGGAAGCTATAAGAATCCTCTTGGCCTATGCATGCATGGAAAACATAATGTTGTATCGAATGGATGTAAAAAGTGCTTTTCAGAATGGGTATATCATGGAAGAAGTTTATGTTGATCAACCTGCAAGCTTTGAGGATCTAATAAAACCAAACCATGTTTATAGACTGAAGAAAGCCCTTTATGGCTTAAAACAAACTCCTAGAGCATGGTATGAAAGGCAAAGTAATTTTCTATCTGAATAGGGAATCAATAGAGGAAAAGTAGATACAACTCTGTTCACCAAGAAAGAAAATAAAGACTTGCTTATTGTTCAAATTTATGTTGATGATATTATATTTGGTACTACTAATGAATCTCTTTACAAGAATTTATTTAAGCTAATGCAGGGTGAATTCGAAATGTCAATAAAGGGTGAGCTCAACTTCTTCCTTGGATTACAAATTAAGCAATGTGATGATGGCATCTTCCTTAATTAATCAAAATATCTAAAAGAGTTGTTGAAAAAGTTTGGCATGGAAAATGCCAAGTCAATGAGGACTCCTATAGCTATTGCAACAAAGCTTGATATGGATGAAGGAGGAAAGACCTTTGACTTAACTCAATATAGGAGAATGATTGGCTCCTTGCTATATCTAATAACTAGTAGACTTGACATTATGTTCAGTGTCTATATGTGTGAAAGGTTCTAATCATGTCCTAAAGAATCCCATGCAATGGCTGTGAAAAGAATTTTCAGATATCTAATTGGAATATCACATATGAGACTTTGGTATCCAAAAGGCAATGGATAGGAACTCATGGGATATACTAATGCTAACTTTGCTGGATCCAAAACTGACAAAAAAAGCACAAGTGGAACATGTTAGTTCCTTGGAGGATCCTTGGTTTCATGGTTCAGCAAGAAGCAGAACAATATGGCTTTCTCCACTGTAGAAGCTGAATATCTTGCAGCTGGCAACTGTTGTGCTCAAGTCGTTTGGATGAAGCAGAAACTTGAAGATCTTGAGATTGAGATGAAGGAAATACCAATAATGTGTGATAATTAAAGTGCTATCAACAACACAAAGAATCCTGTCATGTATTAAAAGACATAGCATATTGAAGTAAGGCATCACTTTATAAGGGATCATGTTCTGAAAGGATATATCAGATTAGAATACATCCCTACTGAAGACCAAGCTACAGATATTCTGACTAAGCCTCTTGCACAAGATAGACACTGCAAAATCAGAAGGGAATTGGTTATGGTAAATCCCAATGAACTATAAGTAAGCCCTTATATATACCTATTTAAAATTTCTGACATTGGATTAATACTAACTTTAGCATCGAAGTATGTTTAAGATATGTTGTAGGTGCTCCGCAAGAGTTTAAATAATAACAGATTTGTATAATGGAGTTAATCAGACCAGCACAATCAAAAGATGCTAAAGGAAGCTGAAAATTCAAACTTCTAAACCATATCTATAAGTTTAGAAATTTGAAATTTTCATTTTAAATGATTATTAGATGAATTTCCATGTTAAATTATGTTTCTGAATGAATTAGCATGCTCAATATTCGAACTTAGATACTCATCAGATGAATTTCAGTTGATGGTGTTAGTTAGGCTGGCTTCCCAAGAGGGGGGTGAATTGGGAAGCTCGAAAATTTTCTACAAAATGTCAAGAAAGTGAAGAAAGCAAAGTATAGAAGGTAAAACAGAGTATGAGTAAATAAACTAGAAAAGTTGCAGTAAAGAGAAGAAAACTCAGATATTTATCCTGGTTCGATCTCTCCACTTGACCTACGTCCAGTCCCTAAGTTATCACTTGAGATTTTCCACTATTCTGCAAGAATTCCGTGGGCTTCTTGCAAATGCCTCAGTACAAGTTGATGCTCTATTTCTAGAGCTCACTCATTCACTCTATGCACTCTTACAAAGTGCTTCCCAATCCCTTGTGATGTCCCCTCACAAGAAAATCTATCTTCCAGATGAAGATAATATTGTTTACAAAGATTAAACTCTCTTAAACAGAGTAAATATGAAAGTTGGAGTACAAAATATTGAAGTGAGAGAGTAAGAGACTTTGAGTAGATGATTTGGCAGAGTTTCAGTATATACAAAGTTAAAATCATTACCCACAACTTCAAATGATGTTATATTTATAGATTTAGGTCTCAAATATCCGTTAAAGACAAAATCTATCCATTGGAGAAGTTATCCAACGGTTACTCTGAAAAACTATCCGTTAATCAACCGCATTTAATGCTTCTGACATATTGAAATTCGAATTTCAGTTGGTCAACAGACAAATTTCGCAGAAACCGAAGGTTAACATCTTCAATGTTCAATGCCCGAAGTTCGTCTGTCATGAAGTGAAATTTGAATTTTCATATTTGGAAAATGTTTATATGTTGTGACATACGAATTTTCAAGTAGAAAGTTTTTCTATTAAGTATGAACAGTATTTTCAATTTGCTATAGTGCCTTCAAAATTCGAATTTTGGAACCTCAAAATTCGTCTGTCTGTAGTTGGTCTATAAGGCACAGTAGTTCATATTATTCAAAATTTGAATTTTCAAAGGGCAAAGTTCGTCTGTCAGAGAGATCTCTTTTCAAACTAACTTCAAAATTCGAATTTATAAATACTGTCATTCGTATGTCAACATATTATTGCAATAGACTCATAAGTCTAGTTTCTGAAATTTGAATTTTCATGTTCAAAGTTCGTCTGTCAGTGAGCAATTTTGAAATCCAAACTTGGTTTCAGATGAACTTTGACATAATTTTAGACGAATTTATTTAGTTTTCATAAGTTTCATTTTGTCTGAAATTCAAATTTTCAAAACCCAAAGTTCGTCTGTTACTGAAAGCTTCTTTCAGACACTTATCAAAATTCGAATTTTCTCAAGTCAAAATTCGTCTGTCAGAGAAACCTCCCTTCAGACTTATTCAGTTTTCAATGCGAAATTCGAATTTCCAAAGCCAAAGTTCGAATTTCCACTATGAAAGATTGGTATTAACCTTTCAAACTTCATTTGTTGGTGGGTGTTTTTCAATTATTCCATGATTTAACATAGAATCAAGGTTTTAAAACATCTTTTCACCAAATCAAAGTCTTTTACTCAAATAAAACACTACTAAACATCGTACATCTATCTTTGCATAGATTTATCCAGAATTTCTTCACTTGAAATTGTTAGCAAGGCTGACTTCCCAAGAGGGGGGTGAATTGGGAAGATTGAATTTTTTCTGCACAAAGTAAAGTAAGTGAAGATATCACAGTATAATGAAAACAATGCGTAAAACAGAGCAAGCAGAAAAGTAATGATAGGGAGAAGAAAACTCAGTAATTTATCCTGGTTCGGTCTTTCCACTTGACCTACATCCAGTCCTCAAGACACCTCTTGAGATTTATCCACTATACAGCAAGAATTTCAATGGGCTTCTTGCTAAGGCCACAGTACACGAGTATGCTCTGTTTCTGAGCTCTCTCAAACCCTCCAAGCACTTTCACTATGTTCTTCCCAATCCCCTTGTGAATACTCCTCACAAGTAAATCTATCTTCCAGATGAAGAGTAGATTGATTACAATAAAATAACTCTCTTGAAAAGAGTAGATATGAAAGTTTCAGTACAAGTATAGAAGTTGAGAGGGTAAAAGCTTTTGAGAAAAGATTTAGCAGAAATTCGGTACACACTTATTTTATTTGTTACCCACAACTTCAAATGTTGTTGTATTTATAGATTTAGGTCTCAAATATCCGTTAGAGACTTTAATCTATCCGTTGGAGAAGTTATCCAACGGTTACTCTGAAAAACTATCCGTTTACCAACCGCATTTAATGTTTCTGACATACTGAAATTCGAATTTTGGCTGGTCAACAAACGAATTTCGAAGGAACCGAAGGTTAAAGCTTCCAACGTTACAACACGAAGTTCGTCTGTTCATTAAGTGAAATTCGAATTTTGAAACTTACAAAACATTCTCACAATGTGTCATACGAATTTTCAAGAAGAAAGTTATTCGGTTAAGTGTGAACAGTGTTTTCAATTTGCTACAGTGCCCTCGAAATTCGAATTTTGAAAGGGTGAAATTCGTCTGTCAGAGAGACTCTTTCCAGACTAATTTCATCATTCGAATGTTGATGTTTCACTTAAACAGACTTAAGTTTTTTTTGCTTCTGAAATTCGAATTTCAATGTTCAAAGTTCGTCTGTCAGAGAGCAGTTTTGAAACTTAAATCATTCTTGATCTCAGATGAACTTTAACATAGTATCAGACGTATTTCTTCTATTTTCTCAAATTTTGTTTTGTCTGAAATTCAAATTTTGGAGACTTAAAGTTCGTCTGTTACAAAGAAGCTTCTTTCAGACTTATATGAAAATTTGAATGTTGGAAGTTAAAATTTGTCTGTCAGAGAGCATTTATCAAACTCAATTTCATTTTGATTTCAGATGCATTTTATCATAGTCTCAGACGAATTTCTTTGGTTTTCACAAACTTCATTTTTCTTGAAATTCGAATTTTGAAAGTGTGAAGTTCGTCTATTACCAGAAAGGCTTCTTTCAGACTAGATGAAAATTCAAATTTTGAGCAGCCAAAATTCGTCTGTCAGAGAGACATCTCTTCAGACTCATTCAGTTTCAGCTCGAAGTTCGAATGTCCAAAGGCAAAATTCGAATTTCCAACTTGACAGTTTAGCTTAATCTTTCAACCTTCGTCTGTTTGTGGGTGTTTTTCAAATAGGTAAAGATTTAACACAAAATCAAGGTTTGAAAACATCTTTTTCTCAAATCAAAATCTTTTACCCAATCATAACAAAAACTAAAGATCCTACAAGAGATATAACAGCAGATACTCATAAAGTCTTCACTTGACACAGCTTTGATCTCCTTTGATATCTTCAATTCAAGCTCTTGAGTGTTGGTTTACAATCATCAAAACTCTTGATTCAACATTCTCCCCCTTTTTGATGATGACAAAACAACTCACAAACTGGATTAGTACTTGGGTTTGCTTTCATAAGCTCCCCCTCAACATATGCATAAGATATCAAAGCAACAGATTAAGTGAAGAGATTCAAAGCCCAAAACATTGCAACCATGAACATACTATGTATCACCAAACTGATGTAATACAAATTCCAATTAAAGAGTAGTTCAAAAAAAAACAAACAAACAACCAATTACAATCAACCAATTAAAACAAGATACAACAAGAAGATTCAGCCTAAGATCTAAAAAATCACTTCTTCTTTGGCTTAGACTTCTTGCTGTAAGTCTTTCCTTTTCCAGATGACTCAGCAGATTTTCCAGCTTGCTTAGTCCCAGTTTGCTTTATCTTCTCCCCCTTTTTGGCATCATCAGGAAGCCCAACAAAGTCCATTGGAGGAGGTATCTGAGTGATAGGAACAGCACGAAGGGGGACAGGAGTAAAAGGAATTTCTGGCTGAACTGGTGCAGGTGGCTCAGCAAGTTCTTCATCATCATTAGAGACCTCAAGCAGCACTTGCATTTCCTGCCTAGAAAGAGCTAGTTGAGCTCTCTGTTCCTCTGAAAGCCCATACGCAGCAAGAGAAGAAGAAGCTGGTCTAGCAGGAGGAAACATTTCTTCTAGCCTTCTCCTCTGAGCTATTAGCAGAGCATTGTGAGCAACGGCAAGATAATCAATAACAGGTACAATGCTCCTTTCCTCATTGCTTGCTCCTTCTAGCACAGAAGAGGTTGAAATGGCTGCAACCAGTCTTTAAACTTGCTCTGATTCTTGAATGGACAGAATTGAATCCGGAGCATCTTCTTGCATAGGCTTAAGAGGGCTTGATTCTTGAAGACCTTCTCCTTCTAGTCCATAGTCCAAGGGTGGACCAGGACTTGGTGTTCTCATAGCATCAGCACCATCAATATCTGAATTATGGTCAGAGGAGGCAATTTCAAAGGGACTTGGAGGCACAGGGGATGGAGACAGAGTAGGCTCAGGGACACCAGGCTGAGGTGGAGCTGAAGTGGTAGGAATTGCATTTCTTATCTCTTCATAAGCATCAGCCACCACCTTCATATTCACAGCCAACTGATGGATTTGATCTTGTAGATGAGCAAATTTGGCATTTTGCTCATCTCTGATGCTGAGAATGAGTGTTGACAGACTGTCAAACAACTCAGTGATCTTTGTTGGCTTGGCTCGTGATGAGGGAGTGGAAGGAGGGTGTGTAGGCCTGGAGGGAGATGGAATTGTCTGGGAAGGCTGAGGTAAGGATTTGTCAGGGGCCTCAGAAGTGCCTTCTTGTTGGAAGGATGCATCAGTAACAAAGAACAAGTCTTCAGTTTTCCCTGCTCCCTTTCCAACCCATCGTCCTTCATCTCTCTCAATGCCCATCCTTTGCAGTTCCTCCTCTTTGAAAGCCTCAGTGAGTTTCCCTTTCCCCTTCTCAATGTGCTGAATCCTAGCATGCTGCAGGATTCTTGAAATAATTGCAGCATAGGGGAGTGTGGAATCCTTCCTTTGATCTCTTGCCTTTATCATTCTTTGGAGGATGATATGACCCATGTTAATCAGCTTCCCCCGAATGATAGCAGTCATCACATAAGCCTCTGCCCTTGTTATCAGATTGAAGCTACCACCCTTGTTGAAAATGATCCTTGACACTATGTAGTGCAGGATTCTGACTTGTACACTTAGGTCTGTGGGCTTCAACAGATTTATTGTTGGCCTGTTCTCCCTTCTCCTGAATAAGGTGTCCAAGATGGTGCTTTCTTTGTAGTTCAGAAAGGATCCACCTTCTTCATCAGCTGTGCTTGCCTCATCCATATACCCAGAGGTTGTTATGTTAATTTTTAGCCCATCTTGACCTGGGATTTCCAGCACTTCATTGATTGTTTCATCAGCAAGCCAGATGGTCCTTGATCTCAAAGTGACCTCCCATTTCTTTTTCTTGCTGTTATATTGAAGAGAGGCATACCAAGTCTTCACTACCTCATCATCATATTTTTCATCAATTTCCAACAGATTTTTATATCTTAACAACCATATAGCAGCGTCAAAATTGTTGGATATCAGAAATTGTTCCATATTTACACAATGAGGCTTGATTACCTTTTTAGTGGAAAACTTGGTAGTGTACTCTTCTTGAATCTCAGGAGTGCTCCATAGTGGCAGTGTAGTCAATTCAAACTCTCCAGATTCAGTACTGGAAGAAGCAGAAGAGGCAGCAGCAGGAATAGACGGTTCTGCACTTTTTGAAGAAGAGGGTCCAGTTTTCTGAGATTCTGCTTTGGATGAAGATTTCTGGCATTTAGAGGGAGTAGCTTTGCTGGGTTCAGCTTTTCTCTTTGATTTTTCTCCTTCTTTGGTAGCGTATTGAGATTTAACATTCCTTTTAGGACGAGCCACAGCTTTTCCTGTTCCAGGGATTTTAACTCTTGCCATTTCTCAGTTGAATGAAGCAGAATGTGGCTGAGAATAGGTTTATAGGATGCGAATGGAAGTTCAAACGGTGAAGAATGACAGTTTTTGGACAGGAGTTAAGAGGATTGAAGAGAGAATCAGAACAGACTCAGGGAGGTTACAAATAGGGTTGCATCTGTTCTGTGGAAAACCGTCGCATTTAACGTGTGTAACCGTCTGACAGACGAATTTTGAGGGGTCAAAATTCGAACTTCGGGCAGTTACAAGTTAAACCGTTCAGCATAGCTTACTGACAGATGAATTTTCATCTTGAAAGTTCGTCTGACAGTGGCTTGAAACAAGCAATACAAGCATATCAGACGAATTTTGTTTCAACAAAATTCGAATGTTGGAAAGAAAAAGACAGCATTACACAAACCATCAATCAACAGACGAATTTAAACATGCAGATCTTTATCTTTCAAGCATTCATTCATCAAGAACATGTTTCAACAGACGAATTTTGAACTTGACAATTCGAATTTTTCAATTTTTGCAAAGATTGTCCAACATTCGTATGTTAAGAAGTAATAATTTGTATAACAGTGATGGACAATCATTACTTTGAAATTTTTGATTTTGGAAATTCGAACTTTCAAGCTTCAACAGAAGAATTTCGAGGCATAACCGAGAACTGTTCCAAGGCATAACAGGCCAAAGTTCGTCTGTTGGTCAACCAAAATTCGAATGTTGACCATGTTGACCAGTTCAAGGACACATATTATCAATGAAATTCTTCTATTATTCAAACAACATACAAATTTCAACTTTAAAGACTTACAGAATGGATCCAGAACTTAGGATAATTATTATTCACTTCATTTTCTGGTTGCTCCAGTTTGGAGTGCTCCAATCTTTCAAACTTTTAGCCATTGATTTTCATAAGGAGCACCTGCAACTACACTAAGACAAACTCCGATGCTCAAGTTAGAATTTATTCTAATATTAAAAACTTGAAAGACAGAATTGCACAGAAATAACTTACAATTCACTGGGATTTACCATTCCCAATTCTCTCCTTATTTTGCAGTATCTGTCTTCTGATAGAGGTTTTGTGAGTATATCAGCAACTTGATCCTCTGTTGGGATGTATTCCAGTCTAACTTCTCCTTTCAGAACGTGATCTCTTATGAAGTGGTGCCTTACTTCAATATGTTTCGTCCTTGAATGCATGATAGGATTCTTGGTGATATTTATAGCACTTTGGTTGTCACACATGATTGGTATCTCTTTCATTTTAACCTTAAGATCTTCAAGCTGCTGTTTCATCCAGATGACTTGGGCACAACAGCTTCCAGCTGCAACATACTTAGCTTCTGCAGTGGATAAGGCTACACTGTTTTGCTTTTTGCTGAACCATGAGACCAGGGATCCTCCAAGAAACTGACAAGTTCCACTTGTGCTTTTTCTGTCAGTTTTGGATCCTGCAAAATCAGCATCAGTGTATCCTTTGAGATCTTCTCCATTGCCTTTTGGATACCAAAGACCCATTTGTGATGTTCCAATAAGATATCTAAAAATTCGTTTCACAGCTGTTGCATGGGATTCTTTGGGGCATGATTGGAACCTTGCACACATGCAAACACTGAACATAATGTCAGGTCTGCTGGCAGTTAGGTATAGCAGGGATCCAATCATTCTTCTGTACTGAGTAATGTCAAATATCTTCCCGTTTTCATCCATGTCTAGTTTGGTTGCAGTGGCCATAGGTGTTCCCATTAGTTTGGCATTCTCCAAACCAAACTTCTTTAGCAGTTCCTTTAGATACTTGGATTGACTGAGAAAGATACCATCATTTTGCTGTCTTATTTGCAGTCCAAGGAAGAAGTTGAGTTCACCCATCCTAGACATCTCGAATTCTCCCTGCATTAACTCAGAGAATTTCTTGCAAAGAGTTTCATTAGTAGCACCAAAAATAATATCATCAACATAGATTTGAACAATTAGCAAATCTTTATTTTCTTTCTTAGTAAATAAGGTTGTGTCAACTTTGCCTCTGTTAAACCCCTTATCAGTTAGAAAATTGCTCAGTCTCTCATACCATGCTCTAGGGGCCTGTTTTAAACCATAGAGAGCTTTCTTCAGTTTATAAACATGGTTTAGTTTTGTAGGATCCTCAAAACCTGGAGGTTGATCTACATATACTTCTTCCATGATATATCCATTCAGAAAGGCACTTTTTACATCCATTTGATATAATAAAATATTTTTCATGCATGCATATGCCAGCAGTATTCTTATAGCTTCTAGCCTAGCTACTGGTGCAAAGGTTTCTTCAAAATCAATACCTTCTTCCTGATTATACCCTTTAGCAACCAATCTAGCTTTATTTCTGATTATTGTTCCAGATTCATCAAGTTTATTTCTGAAAACCCATTTGGTACCAATAACAGGATGATTTTTGGGTCTAGGTACTAAATCCCAAACTTGATTTCTTTCAAATTGATTTAATTCATCTTGCATAGCCATAATCCAGTATTCATCAGTTAAGGCTTCTTCAGCACATTTGGGTTCAATTTCGGAAATAAAGGCACAGTTGAGCATTTGATCCCTTAACTGTTTTCTAGTTTTGACTTTCTCTTGAACATTCCCTATTACTTGATCAACAGGGTGATTCCTTTGATATCTCCAAGCTCTAGGGAGTTCTTGAGTTGTTTCTTCATTATTTTCTTCATCAAACTCTTGCTCCTGGATATCTTCCTCTGTGTCAATAGATTCAGATATCTTTGGAGGTTTGGTTTTACTTCTGTCAGAAATTTCCAGTTTTTCAAAATTGAAAGTAAGATCATCCTTATTGGTAACATGTTTTGAAACAGTTTCATTTTCAATGAAGACCACATGCACTGATTCTTCTACTATATTTGATCTTTTATTATAGACCCTATAAGCCTTACTCCTACTAGAATAGCCCAGAAATATACCTTCATCGGATTTGGCATCAAATTTACCTAGATTTTCTTTACCATTGTTGTGAATGAAGCATTTGCACCCAAACACATGGAGGTGTGACAGATTTGGCTTTCTTCCCTTGTACAGCTCATATGGAGTCTTCCCAGGGATTGGTCTGATGTAGGCTCTGTTTATGATGTAGCTTGCTGTATTCACTGCATCAACCTAGAACACTTGAGAGAGTTCCTTCTCATTCAGCATAGCTCTAGCCATCTCTCTAATGGTTCTGTTCTTCCTTTCTACCACTCCATTTTGTTGAGGAGTTCTTGGTGCTGAGAAGTTGTGGTCAATCCCATGCTCATTGCAGAACTCCAGGAAGTATGCATTTTCAAATTCTCCTCCATGGTCTGACCTGATAGACACAATAGAAATACCTTTCTCATTCTGCACTTTCTTAGCTAAGGTTACAAATGCATCAAAGGTATCACTTTTAGAAGAAAGAAATAATGTCCAAGTAAATCTAGAATAGTCATCAACAATTACAAGCACATACATATTATCACCAAGACTTTTTACCCTAGAAGGTCCAATTAAATCCATATGCAGCAGTTCAAGTGGTCTAGTTGTGGTGACTACATTTTTGGATTTAAATGATGATTTAGTTTGTTTTCCTCTTAGACATGCATCACATTCTTTATCTTTTTCAAAAGATATTTTTGGTAGACCAGTTACTAGCTCATTTTTAATTAGTTTAGACAGTTGATTCATGTTCACATGAGCTAATCTTCTATGCCATAGCCAACTATCACTACTCTGACTGATTAAGCATACAGAATCTAAGGGAGGAAGTTCATCAAGATCAATAGTATAGCAGTTACCATCCCTTTGAGCTTTGAGGATTACTTTGTGATCACTTTTTCTGATGACCAGGCAAAACTTTGAGTCAAACAGTACCCAGTTTCCTTTGTCACAGGTCTGACTCACGCTTAGCAGGTTGTGGTTGAGGCCAATCACAAATAGCACCTCTTCAATGGATGTTTCTGGATTTTTGCCCACAATTCCAATACCAATGATTTTGCCATATTGGTCACCTCCAAAGGTCACCTTTCCTCCTTTCTTGTCTCTCAAGGTGATGAACTTCTCCTTATCACCAGTCATGTGACTTGAGCAGGCACTGTCCATATACCATTTGTTGTTTTTCTTAGCTTTGAGACAGACCTGCAAAACAATGTTTACGTTTTCCTTTTAGGTACCCAAATTTGCTTGGGTCCTTTTTGGTCAGTATATCTTTCCCTAGATGCAGATGCAACTTTGGTAACCCATTCAGCTTTCCTGCCAAGTCCATTTTTCTTCAAAACACAAGAATTGGAAATATGTCCCTTTTTGTTACATAAATGACAGGTGGTGAAAGGACTGCTAGATTGAGATGTAGGAAGAAAGCAGTGCAGATAATACTTTTGTCTAGCATGCCTTGGTTGATCATATGTTTCAATGTGATGTAATGCATTAGTTTTCTTTTTAATGTTCTCAGCATGCACAAAATGTCTCATATAAGCATTCTGATTTTTCTTCCTAATCTTTTCCTTGACAGCACATGGATCATAGCCAAGACCAGCTCTTCCTTGTGATATTCTTTGGCTCCCAATTAATGCAAACAACATATCTTTGCCTCTAGTGAGCCTAGACATACTTTTAACTAAATAATCATTAGTTTGCTTGAGTTCAATGCATGAAGTGCAATAAACAGATTCAGTAGTAGGCAAGGAGGTAATTTCAGAAACTATGCTTTGGGATTCCAGCTTATTTATCTTTTTCTTTGCCAATTTCAGTTCTTTAGCAACTTTAATGAATTCATCATGAAGCTCATGAAATGCATCTTGTAATTCAGAATAGAAAGGTTCAGATTCATATACCTCTTCTTCCTGATCACTGCTGCATGAGGGTAAGACTTCTTCTGAGGCAAGTGCCATTAAACAAATGTTGGCAATCTCATCCTCATCTTCTTCTTCCTCATCTGAGCTGTTGCCCCAGATGGATGAGATATAGGCTTTCTTCTTCTTCCCTTTGTCTGCAGCTTTCTTTTCTTTTTCTTGCTTCTTAATGAATTGGGGACAATCCCACTTAATGTGTCCCTGCTTCTTGCACTCATAGCAAGTCACAGGTTCTTTTGCCTCTTTCTTGTTCTCTCCAGTTACTCCTTTCTTGAAGAATCTCTTGCTCTTCTTCTTGCTGTAGAATCTTCTGAATTTTCTGACCATCATAGCCAGAGTTTCCTCATCCAGCTCATCTCCTTCATCAGATTCTTCTTCCTTTTCAGCAGTTTTGAGGGCAAGGCCTTTCTTCTTTCTGTCCAGCCCAGCTTCCTTGAGTGCTTTGATCTTTCCTTCATACTCCTCAAGGCTGCCGAAGAGAGCTGTGACAGAAGCCATTGATTCTCCTCTGGCTTCTTCTATTGCTGTCACCTTGGGCTGCCATTCCAGAGGTAGAGCTCTGAGTATTTTTCTCACTTTCTCAGACTGTGTGTATTCTTTTCCCAGGCTTTTTAGTTGATTCACAATGAGGGTAAATCTCTTTTGCAGCTCCTTTACAGTTTCCCCTTCACCCATTCTGAAGCTTTCATACTCCCCAATGCACGTGTTCAGCCTGTTCTCCCTGACTCCAGATGTTCCTTCATGTGCAATCTGCAGAGTATCCCACATTCCTTTTGCAGTGGTGCATTGTGAGACTCTGTAGAATTCGTCCTGGTTCAGGGCACTGACTAAACAATGCTTTGCTTTGAAATTCAGTAGGACTCTCCTTCTGTCCTCATCATTCCATTCTGCTTCCAGCTTCTCTTTGTGTCCTCCATCTTCAGTTAGAGCCATTGGAATGAAATCTCCTTTTTAAATCACTGACCAGATGTCAAGATCAATTGATTGAAGGTAGATCTGCATCCTCATCTTCCAGTATCCATAATGCTCTCCACTGAAGCCTGGTGGTCTGTTAGTGTTGTTTCCTTCAGGAAGTATACTCTCTCCAAAGCCAGCCATCTTAATTCCCGGACTGTGAGTTCCTTTGAATGGGAATCCGAGCTCTGATACCACTTGTTAGCAAGGCTGACTTCCCAAGAGGGGGGTGAATTGGGAAGATTGAATTTTTTCTGCACAAAGTAAAGTAAGTGAAGATATCACAGTATAATGAAAACAATGCGTAAAACAGAGCAAGCAGAAAAGTAATGATAGGGAGAAGAAAACTCAGTAATTTATCCTGGTTCGGTCTTTCCACTTGACCTACATCCAGTCCTCAAGACACCTCTTGAGATTTATCCACTATACAGCAAGAATTTCAATGGGCTTCTTGCTAAGGCCACAGTACACGAGTATGCTCTGTTTCTGAGCTCTCTCAAACCCTCCAAGCACTTTCACTATGTTCTTCCCAATCCCCTTGTGAATACTCCTCACAAGTAAATCTATCTTCCAGATGAAGAGTAGATTGATTACAATAAAATAACTCTCTTGAAAAGAGTAGATATGAAAGTTTCAGTACAAGTATAGAAGTTGAGAGGGTAAAAGCTTTTGAGAAAAGATTTAGCAGAAATTCGGTACACACTTGTTTTATTTGTTACCCACAACTTCAAATGTTGTTGTATTTATAGATTTAGGTCTCAAATATCCGTTAGAGACTTTAATCTATCCGTTGGAGAAGTTATCCAACGGTTACTCTGAAAAACTATCCGTTTACCAACCGCATTTAATGTTTCTGACATACTGAAATTCGAATTTTGGCTGGTCAACAGACGAATTTTGAAGGAACCGAAGGTTAAAGCTTCCAACGTTACAACACGAAGTTCGTCTGTTCATTAAGTGAAATTCGAATTTTGAAACTTACAAAACATTCTCACAATGTGTCATACGAATTTTCAAGAAGAAAGTTTTTCGGTTAAGTGTGAACAGTGTTTTCAATTTGCTACAGTGCCCTCGAAATTCGAATTTTGAAAGGGTGAAATTCGTCTGTCAGAGAGACTCTTTCCAGACTAATTTCATCATTCGAATGTTGATGTTTCACTTAAACAGACTTAAGTTTTTTTTGCTTCTGAAATTCGAATTTCAATGTTCAAAGTTCGTCTGTCAGAGAGCAGTTTTGAAACTTAAATCATTCTTGATCTCAGATGAACTTTAACATAGTATCAGACGTATTTCTTCTATTTTCTCAAATTTTGTTTTGTCTGAAATTCAAATTTTGGAGACTTAAAGTTCGTCTGTTACAAAGAAGCTTCTTTCAGACTTATATGAAAATTCGAATGTTGGAAGTTAAAATTTGTCTGTCAGAGAGCATTTATCAAACTCAATTTCATTTTGATTTCAGATGCATTTTATCATAGTCTCAGACGAATTTCTTTGGTTTTCACAAACTTCATTTTTCTTGAAATTCGAATTTTGAAAGTGTGAAGTTCGTCTGTTACCAGAAAGGCTTCTTTCAGACTAGATGAAAATTCAAATTTTGAGCAGCCAAAATTCGTCTGTCAGAGAGACATCTCTTCAGACTCATTCAGTTTCAGCTCGAAGTTCGAATGTCCAAAGGCAAAATTCGAATTTCCAACTTGACAGTTTAGCTTAATCTTTCAACCTTCGTCTGTTTGTGGGTGTTTTTCAAATAGGTAAAGATTTAACACAAAATCAAGGTTTGAAAACATCTTTTTCTCAAATCAAAATCTTTTACCCAATCATAACAAAAACTAAAGATCCTACAAGAGATCTAACAGCAGATACTCATAAAGTCTTCACTTGACACAGCTTTGATCTCCTTTGATATCTTCAATTCAAGCTCTTGAGTGTTGGTTTACAATCATCAAAACTCTTGATTCAACAGAAATTTTTTGGGCACCTTTGATATCTTTATTCCAAGCTCTTGAAGGTTGGTTTGGAGTCATCAAAAATCTTGATTCAACATTCTCCCCCTTTTTGATGATGACAAAACAACTTACAAACTGGATTAGTACTTGGGTTTGCTTTAACAAGCTCCCCCTCAACTTATGCATTATTTTTCAAAAGATATCATATATATAGTAGATCATGTGAAGAGATTCAAAGAATAATAAGAACAGATCATTGCAACCAAGGAATTCTTTCATTTTGTCAAATGTTGCTTTACAGGAGCCAATTTATGCAAAGTTCTTCGAAATACACAAAACACAAAAAATCATAACAAACAACTGAGACTCAATACAGCACTAAAAGAGGACTCAAGCCTAAATTCTAATCACTTCTTCTTTGGCTTGGTCTTCTAGCTGTAATTCTTTCCAGATGGCTCAGTAGCAGTCTTGCCAGTTTGCTTACTCTTCTCCCCCTTTTTGGCATCATCAGAAAGGTGAACAAAATCAGCCGGAGGAGGGATTTGAGAAATTGGAATAGCTTTAAGGGGCACAGGATCAAAAGGCAGATGAGGCTCAGAAGGCTCAGTGCTTGGATCCTCATCATCAGAGACCTCAAGCAGCTCTTGTACCTTTTGTCTGGAAAGAGCCAATTGAGCCCTTTGTTCTTCTGAAAGACCATATGCAGAGAGAGATGAAGGAGCAGGGTCATTAGAACGAAACATTTCTTCGAGCCTTTTTCTCTGAGCTTGCAAGAGAGCATTGCGAGCAATAGCTTCCAAATCAACAACAGGCACAATGCTTCTTTCTTCATTGCTGGCAACTTGCATCATTGATGAAGTAGAAATGGCTGCCACTAGTCTTTCTACTTACTCAGATTCTTGTTGGGACAAGATTGACTCTTGAGCATCTGTAGTAATAGGATCATGAGAGCTTGAATCCCGAGTTCCTTCTTCTTCCAAACCATAGTCCAAGGGAGGACCAGGACTTGATGTCCTCATTGTACCAGCAGGCTCAGTATCATCTACAGCATCATCATGCTCAGAAGAGGCTAGCTCAAATGGACTCGGAGGCTCAGGAGTTGGAGACTGAGTAGGCTTAGGGAATCCTGGCTAAGGTGGAGCTGATGTGGCAGGTATGGCACTTCGAATATCTTTATAGGCATCAGCAACAACTTTCATGTTCTTTGCCAACTGGTGAATCTGATCTCGCAGATGAGCAAATTTGGCATTTTTCTCATCCCTGATGCTAAGAATGAGTGTAGACAGGCTGTCATACAACTCAATGATCTTGGTTGGCCTGGCACTAAAGAAGGGAGTAGATGGAATGTGAGTAGGCTTAGATGGAGATGGGACAGGTAGAGAAGGCTGAGGTGTAGGTCTAGCAGGAGCCTCAAAGGTACCTTCTTGCTATTGGGAGGCACCTTCAACGAAGAAGAGATCTTCAGATTTTCCTGCTCCCTTCCCAATCCATCTTCCTTCATTTCTTTCAATCCCCATTCTTTGAAGTTCTTCTTCCTTGAAAACCTCAATAGGTTTCCCTTTCCCCTTCTCAAGGTGTTGAATTCTAGCATACTGTAGAATTCTAGAAATGTTTGCTGTATAGGGGAGTGTGGAGTCCTTCCTCTGGTCTCTTGCCTTGATCATGCATTGGAGCATGATATGTCCCATGTTGATGAGCTTTCCACGCATGATTGCTGCCATCACATGTGCCTTTGCCCTTGTGATCAGGTTGAAGCTGCCTCTTTTATTGAATATAATCCTAGACACTATGTAGTGTAGGATCCTCACTTGAGCACTGAGGTCTGTGGGCTTCAGTAAGTTTATGGTTGGCCTATTCTCCTTTCTTCTGAACAAAGTGATCAGGATTGTGTTCTCCTTGTAGTTCAGAAAGGGGCCACCTTCTTCATCAGCAGTATCTGCCTCATCCATATATCCAGAGGCAGTGATGTCAATCTTGAGGCCATCTTGCCCTAGGATTTCCAGCACTTCATTGAGAGTTTCATCTGTGAGCCAGATGGTTTTTGATCTTAGATTGACCTCCCACTTCTTCTTCTTGCTGTTGTACTTCAAGGAGGCTTACCATGTCTTAACTACTTCATCATCATACCTCTGCATATCTTTAACAGATTCTTATATCTCAACATCCATATTCTAGCATCAAAACTGTTAGAGACAAAAAAATCTTCCAAGTTCACACAATGAGGCTTGATTACCTTCTTATTGGCAAACTTGGTCAAGTATTCTTACTGAATCTGAGGAGTGCTCCATAATGGCAGTGTAGTGAGTTGGTATTCTCCAGATTCAGTACTGGAGGAAGAAGTAGAAGCAACAGCAGTAGTAGCAGGAATAGGAACCGAAGGTTCTGCTTTCTTCGAAGAAGAGGGTCCTGTTTTCTCTGATTCAGCCTTTGGTGTGGTTTTCTGTCATTTGGAGGGAGTAGCTTTGCTTGATTTGGCTTTTCTCTTCAATTTTTCACCCTCCTTTAAGGCATATTGGGATTTGACTGATCTCTTTGGACGAGCCTCTCCTTTTCCAATTTCAGGATTCTTTACTCTTGCCATTTCCGTGGATGAATGATTCAGAATGAAGCAGAGATTGAGTTTATATGATGCAAAAAGAAGTTTAAATGGTGGGAAATGAAGATTTTCAATCAGATTTTAAAAACATTGATGAGAGGATTTGAACAAACTCAGAGAGGAAAAGAGTAGGGTTACGTCTGTTCAGTTGAAAACCGTCGGTTTTAACGTAAGTAACCGCCTGACAGACAAATTTTGAGGGGTCAAAATTTGAACTTCGAGCAGTTAAAAGTTAAATCGTTCAGCAAAGCTTACTTACAGATGAATTTTCTTTTGAAAGTTCATCTGACAGTGGCTTGGTTCAAGCAACACAAGATAAACAGACGAACTTTGTTTCAATAAAGTTCAAATTTTGAAGAGCAAATATGGATCGATACACTAGTCAATAAAATTCTCTTCTGGATGCCTTTCTGAGTCCTCATAATCTTCTTCTTCTATGTCTATAACAAGATCCTCCTGTTCCAATCAGATCGCCTCCAAATATGTCAGGTCTTTAATATAATCTTGAAATGTTTTTGGCATTTCTTCTTGGAGTCTAACTTTATATGGTATCCAATACTTGTCACCTGGTAGTATATTCTTCATTGCATTGATCCAGGCTACCTCCAGATGGAAGTAGTTTAGGGTTTTCAAGATTGCCTAGCATCTCTAACTTTATCCAGAAAGGTCAAGATTCTGGATTCTATAAAATGCTCCTAGCTTTCCCATAATAGCTGTATAACTATTGTTTTAGTTTTGCGGTATCAGCAGATTGGGGAATAGGTCTAAAGTCTTTTGGAGTCATTACTTGATCATCAGCTCATGCTGGCTGATGATCTAGTCAAATATCCCCTTGTATGCAATAGGTTGCAACACATTCTTCTAGACTGTCGAACTATGCACTCTTCAACTAAGCTTTAATATCAGCCCAGAAGAAATCATTAGGAATTTTATTGACTAGTGTATCGATCCATAATGACTCTGAGTAATGTACCCCTTTACTTGCTAGAAAGCACTTGACTTTAACAACTTCATATAGGAAATCTAGCACATGCGTAGGCCCTTCGTGATATGCCTCACTTTTCTTGAAACGCTTATGAACAATCCGGCATACCTTATCCTCTGTATTAATTGGATTGTCATAACCAGGGTTATCTGGATCTAGTAAAACCCAGCCATATAGTCCCCACCTTCTGCAGCTACCATTCCTGCTTTCTGGACTTGAGCAGGAAGAGCTAAAGCTTGTAATGTGACTTCTTTCTTAGGTTCAAATCTAGTCGGATAAGGCCCAACATTAACCTTGGACTTGTCTGAACTTCCTATTGATAACTCGTTTGAGCTTTCATCATTTTCTTCCTTCTTTGGCTTAGGGATCACCCATCTCTCATGGTTAGGATCCCGGCTATTGTTTGAGAGAGACATCTTATCTATCTCAATAAACAATAGCAATCCTTATCAATAAGCTGATCCAAAGGAATATTAATATTTAATATATTCCTTTCTCTAAACTTAACTATTTTGGGCCATATAAAATGCTTTGAGAGCCTAAACCTTCGGCTCTGATACCAAAAAGTGTAACACCATATAATAGGGCTCATTTCTCATGTATTAGATCATTTTAGATGCTTTTCAACATAGTTTAGAGACTAAAATCATAATATAATAAAATCAGAATTTTTCAAAATTCGGGGTATTATTCCTTTGGCAATTTCCATTTTACCTGATGAACTTTGAAAATCCATAATTAAATCTAGAAAAATCATCTTGAGGTGATTCAAATCTCTAAAATTTTATTAAATTCAGATCTACATAGAAAAATATAAAATAGTAACTTCATTGGGCCAATTCATACAGTAATTTTCATGGACTTTACTGTTTATTTGGTCATTTTTCTACCTTCCAGTTTTCTAACCTCAATTTTGAAAAATCATATTTCATTCTATTCATGAGAAAATCATACATAATCTATTTCATTTAAAACCTCTACATGTCTACTTATAGACATATTTTTATTATACATTTATTTCACTTACACAATGCATAACATTAACTTAAATTGTGAAGGGTTAGAATTCTATTGTTACTAGGACAGTTTTGGGAAAACTTACATATCTCTTGCTCTATAACTCTAATCACTTCCAAATTAGTGGCATATGGATCTTAAGACCTGGATATTTTTATACATATAAACCACTGAATTTTTGAAGCTCTATATGATTTTATGTTATCTTTTGAAATTTCCAGTACTTAACTATCAGTTTCCAGTTTTCCCAATATTGTCCTATTCTGAACCCTAACTTTCAAAATTCACCATTTATTGTACACAACTCCAAATGAGGTGAATTAGGTGTCACATTAAATCTTGAGATTCGCTATATCTGGTATAAAAATCCCATAAAACTAACCTCAAATTAAGTATAGAAAAAGGGTGAACTAAGTAGACACGTTTGGAAAATGCCCTGTTTCAATCTATATTGCAATTTGCTTGCCAAAACCCATGCAAATAAACTCATTTTGGCATGAAACTTGGTAGAATTTAACTTCATATTATAACATCTAGAAATGGAAATTATCATACATTTTCTACAACATTAACATAATATTTACTATTTTGCAACTTCATATATAACAATTCATATCATAACATGACAACTTGCACATCAACAACTCATTTTCTTCTTCATGCCTTTTGCTTCTTCCTTAGCTCTTTTGCATTGGTTCTCCCTAGCATAGTTAGTCATTGAAGGGGGGTGAGATTCAAAGAATCTCAATAGCAATCACCATTCATGCAATCATATTATCACATTAAGCATATAATCATTATAAAACATCAAGTGAATACTTTTAAACATTTATGCCATAATATTTTTCAAAAATTTTGGTAGAGTTTTATTTTGTATTTTGGACATCCCAGGGTTTCAAAACCCCTTAATTAACTGAGCCAACATTCTCAAAGCATCACAAATGATCATATCAAATAATAGGCAAGTCATCAAATTCACTGAAAATCGCATGACAATATAAGGCAAGAATAGGTAAATTACTACCTTTGTGATTCCCCTTGGCTTTCCTTAAGTTCCACCTCTTTCTACCACTTCCATAAGTTTCCTTGGGCTTCCTCAAACCTAAATACATCATCAATTAGCTACTTAAGCCACTGATTCATAGGGCTTACTCACAAAGTCTCATAAAACCCTTGATTTTCTAATTAACTATCCTTAAGCTTTAACTTGAAATCATTACTTGTTCTTAAGGTTTTGGACCATAGAGAACCCATTTTTGAGGTCTAATTTATGAAATTCCAACCCTAAATTGAACCCTAGTCTGACCAAAATTCATGGAGAAAGAAGGAACAATGTTTTACTTTACAATACAACAAACTACTCCATGAAATCATATTCTCTTGACTAGTTGATGATTTTTCCTAAGTTTGGCAATCCAAAACTCATTCCTTTCATGATTTAAGGTTTGGCCGAAACTCATCTTGAGAATGGGAAAAAATATACTTCATGCAACTATCACCATCTACTTGAAATCACAAGCTAGGATAGAAGGAATCACTTACCAACAACTTGAGCTTTGGATTTCTTGGAGTTCCTTCTTCTTCTTCCTCTCTTTTCTCCTTTCTTTCTTGTGTTTTATTGCTTCACTTTTCTGTTTTTGACCTCACATCTGAAATGAAGAGAAAGGAAGGGTTAATTGCTTAATTAGCTCACTAATTGCATAATTAACTTTAATCACTTTTTTAACCAAAAGTCAACAACTTCCTTTACAAGTTTTTGGCATGCCTTCCATGAGAAGTCTTGGACAAAAAAGTGAGCTGAAATGTCATACACAAGAGAGCTTTGAGTGTCCCAAAATTGTTCAATTTTTTCTGATCTAGATATATTCTGAACTGGGTAATTTTTAACTGTACCGATAAAATCGTTTTTCATAGTAAATTAGCATTTTTGGGTTACAGGACTATTCCAATTTTATTTTTATATTTTCTTAATTATCCTGTCCCAAATGATATCTGTGTATGGCCCATATCCTGTCCCGGTTTCTTTTTAACTATCGATAGGGCCCACAGTTTACTTTATCGGTTTACTGTTACTTTTGGACACTCGGCACTGATTATTTCTTTATTCTTGAATATTAACCCTCAGTACCATATACCATAGGACTTCTCTTATCGAGGGCTTTGTTTTGACAGTAATTTTCCATATTTACAAAATTACTCCTGACCCGAGGTTAAATTATAATTTCTGAAACTTTCAGGCCATTTGCTGTAATTTTTCACAAAGGCTTTTTAACTTCTTCCTCAGCATGGATTTTATATATTTTAGGACGTGTATGTCTTTTTTTAATTTCTTTAGGGGTAAAAATATAATTTCTCATTTTTCTGTCCAACCGGTTAAAATGATCTCTTTACACTTTCTCACGCAAAACGGTGTCTATCCGTTTTCGTGAATTTCTTGTACATTTTATGTTATTATTTATTTCTTCCTCTTTCATTACTTTAAATCTAGTAAAATTTTGGGATATTACATGAACCATGCTTCTAATACCATAGATAGTAAGCTTAGAATGATAGAAGACAAACTTACCAACTTGCTTTCAATTTTGCCTTGGCTTTCTTCTTCTTCTTCTTTCTCTCTTTTCTCTCCTTTCTTTCTTCCATTTTCAGCCCTTGTTTTGCAGCTGGAAATGGTCATCTAGAATGGTGAAAAAGTGAGTGATTAAAGGACTTAGTTATGTAGCTTAATCATGATTAACTTATAATTAAACTTAGGTTACTTTTTGGCCAAAAACTGCCAAATTCTTGGAGAAGTTTCCTCAAAAAAATGGTGCTGCCCAAGCTGCCCATTTGTCACACTCAATGAGAGGGTTTTGAATGTCCATTCTACTCAATTTTGCCTAGTCTAGATATATCTCGAACCGAGTAATTTTTAACTGTACCGATAAAACTGCTTTCTATAATAAATTAGAATTTTTGGGCTACAAGACTTTTCCAATTCTATTTTTATATTTCCATATTTATCTTGTCCCAAATGATATCTTTGTATGGCCCGTATTCTATCCCGGTTACCTTTTAATCATTGATGAAGCCCATAATTTACTTTATCAGTTTACTGTTACTTTCAAACACTCGGCACTGATTATTTCTTTATCCTTGAACATTAACTCTCAATGCTATATATCATTGGACTTCTCTTGTCGAGAGCTTCATTTTGAGAATAATTTTGCATATTTACAAAATTACCCCTAACACTAGGTTAAATTATAATTTCTAAAACTTTTAGGTCATTAAGTGTAATTTTCTCCAAGGTCTTTTTAATTTCTTCTCCGCGTGATTTTAATGACTTTAGGGACATGGATGTCATTTTGATAATTCTTTAGAGGCAAAAACATAATTTCTCATTTTTCATGCAAAACGGTGTCTGTACATTTTCGTGAATTCCTTGTACATCTCATGTTATCATTTATTTCTTCCTTTTTCATTACTTTATATCCAGTAAGATTTTTGGGATATTAGATTTTGAATACAGGGGATTGAATGAAACTTGGAAGATTTTGAAAAGCTTGAGGAGTACGGATGGAGGTTTTCAGGATTAGGCTAGGTTTTTTGCAAAAAGGATAGTTGAAAATCAGAGATTCCTATATATAGTCTCGAGGTTATGGGCATAATGTATGGAGGTTATGCGAATAACGAGCTTTAGAGAGTATATGCAAGGGCACGATTTGCTTGGGTTATGCAGATAAGGTCCTTAGGTTGTCCGCGTAACCAAGTTGAGACAGAAGAGAAAAGAGAAGAGTTATCCGGACAAGCACCCCACGTTATCATGAAAAGGAGTTTCCCAAAAAGCACACAGAAAATTTGGCGACAATATGTTATTCGGATAACCTTGCCATCTTATACGAACAATGTTCTTACTTTGGGAACTTGTTCTCTGGATGTAACGTTATACGGATAAGGTAGGCAAGCTATCCTAAAATCGAATTTCACAATACACATACAATGAAGCAAATAAGGCAGGTTATGTGCATAAGGTATTGACTTTATCCAAAAATTCAGCTTCACAGAGACCAAAGGTTCACATAATCTCTCATTTTCATGAAAAGCCTCATACCTTATCCGAATAACCTCAAACACAGATGCTATGCATACTAGAAAATCAATTCATTTTTAGCATAAGGATTTAGGGTTATGCGAATAAATATATTTGAAAAACTCAAACACTTACAGATAATTGTGTTATCTCCATAAGCCTTTTCTTTTCATCATAAATTCATTTCAACGCGCAAGGTACTTCATTTTATTTGATTTTCATTATTTCAAATCAAGAAGTACCTGCAAAATAGATTTCTAGATACTCCGATACTTAAGTTAGTATTATTATCAACTGAATCATAAGCTTAAGAGAGATTTTAGAAAATACTTATTACTCATTGGGATTTACCATTCCCAATTCTCTTTTGATTTTACCATGTCTATCTTCTACAAGTGGCTTTGTCATAATGTTTGCAAGTTGATCTTCAGTAAGGACAAACTCCAACTTGACATCTCCTTTCAAAATGTGATCTCTTATGAAGTGATGTCTTACTTCAATGTGTTTTCCTTGAGTGCATGATAGGGTTCTTTGTGATGTTAATGGCACTTTGATTATCACATCTTATTGGAATTTCCTTCATTACAATCTCAAGATCTTCAAGTTGCTACTTCATCTAGAGAACTTGTGCATAGCAACTTCCTGCAGCAACATATTAAGCTTTTGCTGTGGAGAGAGCTACACTATTATGCTTTTTGCTTAACCTTGATACCAGAAAGCCTCCTAAAAACTAACAAGTTCCACTTGTACCCTTCCTATCAGTTTTGGATCCAGCAATGCCAGCATCTATGTAACTTATGAGGTCTTCTCCATTTCCTTTTGGATACCAAAGTCCCATTTGTGATGTTCTCAGCAAGTATCTGAAAATCCTCTTCATAGCTATTGCATGGGACTCTTTGGGACATGATTGAAACCTAGCACACATGCAGACACTAAACATGATGTCAAGCCTACTTGTCGTTAAATATAGCAAGGAACCAATCATTCTCCTATATTGGGTTATATCAAAGAGTTTTCCCTCTTCATCCATATCAATCTTAGTTGTAGAGGCCATGGTAGTTCCCATAGGTTTATCATGTTCCATTCCAAACTTCTTTAGCAGCTCCTTGAGATACTTTGATTGATTAAGGAAGATGCCATCATTACATTGTTTCATTTGTAGTCCAAGAAAGAAGTTCAGCCCCATCATCATTGCCATTTCAAATTCTCCCTGCATTAACTTAGAAAAGTTCTTGCACAAAGACTCATCAGTAGCACCGAATATAATGTCATCAACATAAATTTGTACAGTAAGCAAGTCTTTATTTTCTCCTTTAGTAAAACAAGGTTGTATCAACCTTTCCACTGTCAAAACCTTTTTCAATCAAGAAATTACTCAGTCTTTCATACCATGCTCTAGGTTCCTGCTTTAAGCCATATAAAGCTTTCTTAAGTTTATATCCATGATTTGGTTTAGTTGAATCCTCAAAACCTAGAGGTTGATCAACATAAACCTTTTCCAAGATATACCCATTCAAAAAAATGCTTTTCACACCCATTTGACATAACATAATATCTTTTATGTAGGCATAGGCTAAGAGAATCCTTATTGCCTCCAATCTTGTAACTGGGCAAAGGTTTCCTCACAATCAATGCCTTCCTCCTGATTATATTCTTAAGCCACTAGTCTAGCTTTATTCCTTATTATTGTTCCAGATTCATTAAGTTTATTCTTAAAATCCCATTTAGTTCCAATATTAGGGTGGTTCTTGGGCTTAGGCACTAAACCCAAACCTAACTTCTTTCAAACTGATTAAGTTCTTCTTGCGTAGCTAGAATCCAGTATTCATCTATTAAAGCCTCTTCAGTACACTTAGGTTCAATTTGAGAAATAAATGCACAATTATTCACTTGATCCCTAAGTTGTCTCTTAGTTTTAACTTTCTCTTGAACTTCCCCAATAACTTGATCAATTGGATGATTCCTTTGATATCTTTAAGTTTTAGGGAGTTCTTGAGACACTTCTTCATTGATTTCACATTCATTATCTTTCTCCTGAATATCTTCCTCTACATCAGCAGATTTAGATATCTTAAGAGGTTCAATTTTATTTTCTTCAGAAACATTCAAGTTCTTAAAGCTGGAAATTAGATCATCCTCATCTTTAGCATGCTTAGACACAGTTTCATTTTGAAGAAAAACCACATGCACAGATTCTTCCATAGTTCCAAACCTTTTATTAAACATCCTATATGTTTTACTTCTATTTGAGTAGCCAAGGAATATACCTTCATCTGATTTGGCATCAAACTTACCTAAATTATCTTTATTGTTGTTGTGAACATAGCAAGTGCATCCAAAGACATAAAGATGAGAGAGGTTGGGCTTCTTTCCTTTTTACAGCTCATATGGAGTCTTGCCTAGTATGGGTCTGATGTATGCTCAATTCATCAAGTAGTATGCTGTGCTTACTACATCAGCCCAGAATTGCTTGGGCAATCCTTTGTCATTTAGCATTGCACGAGCCATTTGCTCCAGTACTCTATTCTTTCTCTCTACAACTCCATTTTGTTGAGGTGTTCTTGGGGTTGAGAAGTTGTGCTCCACTCCATGTTCATTGTAGTAGTCAGCAAATTTGACATTTTCAAATTCTCCACCATGATATATTCTAATACATACAATAGAGCAACCTTTCTCATTTTGGATTTTTCTTAGCTAACATCAGAAAAGCATCATATGTTTTATCTCTAAAGGGAAGAAATGAAGTCCAGGTAAATATGGAATAATCATCTACTACAACAAGTAAATATAAGTTACCACCAATACTCTTAGTACAATTATGACCTATTAAATCCATGTGAAGTAATTGCAGTGATCTAGTTGTAGAGACAATATGTTTTGTTTTAAATGAGGACTTGGCGTGTTTCCCTTTAAGGCAAGCATTAGATTCCTTGTACTTTTCAAACTTGATGATAGGTAATCCAAGAACAAGTTCATTTTTAATGAGTTTGTTTAATTGATGCATGCTAATGTGTGCTAATCTCCTATACATAGCCAACTATCATCATTTTCACTTATTAGATATACAGAGTTTACAGCAGATAATTCATCTAAATCAATAGTTAACAGTTACTGTCTCTTTCTGCTTTGAGAATAACCTTACGGTCACTCTTTTTGATGACTAGACAGTAGTTGGAATCAAACAGAACCCAGTTTCTTCTATCACAGGTTTGACTCACACTCAACAAATTGTGGTTCATCCCTATCACAAATAGAACTTCTTCAAATTGTGCTAATCTCTCAGCACAATGAATTTTTCTTTGTCTTTAATCATGTGTCTCAAACAGGCACTATTCATGTACTATTTGTTGCTTTTCTTGACCTTGAGAGACACCTGTAAAACAAATTTTAGTTATTTCTTTTAGGTACCCATATTTGTTTGCGTCTTTTCTTGTTAGTAGAGGAATTCTTGGGAACCCATTTCATTCCATTGCCATTTCCTTCCTTCCTATATATATAGGTGGTGGACATATGACCCTTCTTGTTACAGAAGTGGCAAGTAGAGAAAGGGCTAGAGGAAAGAGATGCATGTTTGAAATAATGATGATAGTATCTGCCCCTTTGATTTCTAGAGGCTGGAAATGACTCTATACTCTGAGCTAGTTTAATGTTATTAGCATGCACAAAGCTTCTCAGGCAAAGATTCTATTTCTTGTTTTTCAGTTTCTCTTTGACTGCACATGGGTCATATCCTATGCTAGTTTTGTTTTGACTTACAACTTGATTTCCAAGTAACACTTTCAGCATGTCGTCACCTCTAGTGAGTTTAGTTAGAGTCTTGTGAAGATAACTATTCTTATCCCTCAACTCAATGCATGAGATGCAGATCAAGTTGGTGGAAGAAGAAGAAAGCTGTGAAGTAATGCAAGATGTATGAGATTCACTTTTAAGTTTATGTATTTTCCTTTTAGCTTAACTCAACTGTTTAGATACTTTGACAAATTTTGCCATCAGATCATTGAATACATCATGCAGTTCATTGTAGGAAGGTTTAGAATCATTTACCTCAGAATTGCTGTTACTATCTTGGTTGTGATTTTTCTCCTCCTCTGCAATCTCTTGAGCCATTAAGCAAAGATTGGCAATTTCATCTTCTACTGCTTCCTCTTCATCTGAACTATGTCCCCAGATGGAAGATATGAAGTCTTTCTTCTTTTTTCCTTTGTCAGCCTTCTTGTCATTTCCTTGTTTCTTGTTCAGTAGAGGGTATTCCTATTTGATATGTCCAGGTTTCTTGCATTCGTAGTATATGTGGAGTCTTTGTTCTTTTTCTTGTTGCTATTGGCTCTATCTGTCTTTGTAAATCTTCTAAATTTCTTCTTTCCATAAATCCTACCAAATCTTCTCACCAGTATAACCATTGTTTCTTCATCTAGTTCAGCATCTTCCTTAGAGTCATCATCATCATCTTCTGACTCTACCTTGAGGGCTAGGCTTTTCTTCTTCTTATCTGAAGATGAAGATTCTTTAAAGGCTTTTAGCTTCCCTTCATATTCTTCAAGGCTTTCAAAGAGGGCTATGATAGATGCCATTGATTCCCCTCTGGCTTCTTCTATAGCTATCACCTTTGGTTGCCACTCAATGGATAAAGGTCTGAGGATTTTTCTGACTTTCTCAGATTGAGTGTATTCCTTCCCAAGGCTCTTCAGCTGATTCACAATGAGAGTGAATCTCTTTTGGAGATCCTTGATGTTTTCTCCTTCATCTTGAAGCTTTCATATTCACCTATGCACGAATTTAATTTATTTTCTCTCACCCCGATTGTTCCTTCATGAGCGATCTCCAGAGTGTCCTACATACGTTAGCTATTGTACATTGGGACACCCTGTAGAATTTATCTTGGTTGAGGATACTGACCAGGCAGTGCTTGGCTTTATAGTTGGGAATAACCCTTCTTTTATCCTCCTTGTTCCATTCCTCTTTAGGTTTCTTCCTGTACTTTATCTTGCAATTTCATCAGGACGAAGTCTCCCTTCTAGTAGACCGACCAAATATCCAAGTCAATGGACTGAAGATAGATTTGCATCCTCATCTTCTAGTATCCATAATGCTCTCCAGTGAAGTCAAGAAGTCTGTTGGTGTTAGTTCCTTCTTGAAGAATGCCTTCACTAAAGCTAGCCATGTATTCTTCCGGATTGTTAGATCCTTCAACAGGATTTTCAGGTTTTAATACCACTTGTTAGTTCAGCTGGCTTCCCAAGAGGGGGGTGAATTGGGAAGTTGAAATTTTTTCTGTGAAAATGAGATATAATAATGATAATAATAGATTACTGAAAAACAAAGTATAAGAAAAAAAGAGCAATGAGAAAAAGACACAGAGATTTATCCTAGTTCAGTCTATTTCACTTAACCTACGTCTAGTCCTCAAGCCACTACTTGAGATTTCTTCACTATCCTTTGCAAGATTTGAATGGGTTCTTGCAAAAACCGCTGTACAACCCCAGCTTGGACTTTGAGCTGAACAAACCACTCTCACTTTTTTCTCCCAAGAGTAAGATTAATTCTCTTAGTGTCATCACACACTAAGTACTTTCTACAAGTGTATAGAAATATACAGATCATAGTATGAAAACTCTCTCTCAAAAAAGTGGATGAGAAAGTTTAGGTACAATGAATGAGCTAAATAGAGGGTAGGTAAGCTTTGAACGAATCAGTAATTAATTCTGCATAGTTTTAATGTTTATATGTTTTCCCTCTTTACCCAACAAATTAAATGAGGTCTTATTTATAGTTTTAGAGCAAAACTATCTATTGGAAACAATGATTAGTCTTGACTCTCAGAAAAATAGTCATTCACTTACCGCATCAAATGCATCTGACAGAAGTTATATGGATAATCTCCTTAGGTTATGTGAATAATGGGTGACTATTGGCTCTTTATTTTCAATGTAGACCTTTTGTTATGCAAAAAACCTAGCTAGGTTATACGGATAACGTTCATCCCAGAATGACTAAGTTTTAGCTAAAGAACATTTTCATGAAAACCTACTCAGTTGTTAGGATAACGTTAAGTTTTCCTCAAATTGAGTTTTTGTAAAACTTAGGTTATCAGGATAACCTCCCAAGGTTATGTGGATAACCCATTTTGCTAAAGAAGGATCTTGAGTTCTGTAACGTAGGTTATGCAGATAACTTTCCTAGGTTATGCAGATAACTTATTTAATAGAGGAAAGTCCAAGGGTACTGAAACATAGGTTATGTGGATAACCTCCCTAGGTTATGTGGATAACTTGTTTAACTAAGAAGAGTTCAAGTGCTCTATAACACACGTTATGTGGATAACCTCTCTAGGTTATGCAACTAACGGGCTACACAGTATAGATGGCTTTCACTGTTCACTCCCTTATGCGAATAAGATAACCACCTTATCAGGATAACCAATTGGCCAGACCTGAGTACATGGTGCACAGCTATGTTATATGGATAACCTCAACCGCTTTTCATGAAATCGAAGAAAGGGCACTTGGAAAAGCTTTGAGATTGAGTCTTTATCTTAATAACCTTTAATGATTATACATGTAAGGTAAAACATTTTCATGAAAACAAAGTGAACACTTAGAAACATCTTTAAAATTGAGACTTCATCCTCATAAGGTAACTCTTTTCATGAAAACCATTTTGAAATCATGAGCTAATCATTAATCATTCAAATAGATATCTCATTTAATATTAGGTGAAGTAAAATTTAAAGCTTAACTACCTTCTTTTACCAGTTGGATTCCTTAGATTAATGAAACAACTCTTCAATCTTCAGGAAACTCCAACTTTGTTCTTCATTTTACTTGTGTTCCTTTGATATTGGATTTCCAAGCTCATTGTTGTTTAGAATCATTAAAACCATCTGGATTAACAGCTTCTTCTTACATGGCATAGTCCAAGGGTGGACCAGGGCTTGTCTCATTGCTAAAGGCCTATGGAGTAGTAGCAATATCAGTAGCCCCAGTAGCAACATCTATGTCAACAGGCTTAGGGGATTCCTGTTTAAATGGACTTAGAGGTTTAAGAGTTGCAGATTTGGTAGGGTCAGAGGGTCTTGGCTGAGGTGGAGCTGATGTGAAAGGGATAACACTTCTGATATTTTCATCTGCATTAGCAATTACTTTCATATTTTTGGCCAATTGTGTAATCTGACCCTGCAGGTGAGCAAACTTGGCATTTTGATCTTCTTTGATGTTCAACATGAATGCAGATAAGTTATCATATAGCTTAGTGACTTTGCTGGGCTTAGGCCAAGTAGATGGTGTGGAGGGTTGAGGTGTTTGAGTGGGCTGTGCTGAAGGTGAAATAAGTTGGGATGGTTGTGGTGGAGGAGAAACATGCTGGAAAGGCTATGGTGAAGGGTGAATGTGTGGTATAGCCTTAGAGGTTCCTTCTTACTGTTGGTCTTCCTCAAAGAATAAGTCCTTTGACTTCCCTGCACCTTTTCTAATCTACCTCCCTTCTTTCCTTTCAATACCCAGTCACTGTAGCACTTCTTCCTTGAATACTTATGTAGGCTTCCTTTCTTTCCTTTCCAAGTACCTAATCTTTGCATACTGAAGCATCATGGTGATGATGGAGGCATAGGGTAAGGTGGAATCCTTCCTCTGATCTTTTTCCTTAAGCATACATTGGAAGATGACATAGCCCAGATTTAGTAACTTTCCATACATCAAAGCAGTCATCACATGTGCTTTAGCTGTGGTGATCAAGTTGAAGCTTCCTCCTTTGTTAAAGATAATCCTGGATACAATGTAGTACAAGACCCTAGCTTGAACGTTCAAATCAGAGGGCTTTATCATTCTCAGTGAAGGCCTATTATCTCACCTTCTGAATAAGGTATTTAGAACTATACTCTCCTTGTAGTTCAAGAATGGACTACCTTCCTTATCTACTTCTTCATTCTCATCCATGTATCTTTAGGTAGTAATGTCAATTTTGAGGCCATCTTATCCAGGAATCTCCAAAACTTTATTAATTGTCTTATCAAAGAGCCACAGAGTTCTGGACCTTTGATTAACTTGTTATTTCTTCTTTTTGTTATTGTATGATAGGGCAACATACCACATTTTAATTACCTCATCATCACACCTTTCTTTAATCTCCAACAAATTCTTATATATCACCTACCATAACCCAGCATCAAAATTGTTGGAAATTAGAAAATCTTCCAAGTTAGTATAATGAGGATTGATTACCTTCTTACTGTTGAATCAAGAGTTTTGATGATTCCAAACCAACATTCAAGAGCTTGGATTGAAGATATCAAAGGAGATCAAAGTGCTTCAAGTGAAGATTTTCTGAGTATTTGCTTTAGATCTTTTATAGGATCCTTAGTTTTTGTTATGATTGGGTAAAAGATTTTGATTTGAGAAAAAGATATTTTCAAACCTTGATTTTGTGTTAAATCTTTACTTATTTGAAAAACACCCACAAACAAACGAAGGTTGAAAGTTTAAACTAAACTGTCAAGTTTGAAATTCGAACTTTGCCTTTGGAAATTCGAATTTCGAGCTAAAACTGAATAAGTCTGAAGAGATGGCTCTCTGTCAGACGAATTTTGGGTGCTCAAAATTCGAATTTTCATCTAATCTGAAAGAAGCCTTTCAGGTAACAGACGAACTTCACACTTTCAAAATTTGAATTTCAAGTAAAATGAAGTTTGTGAAAACCAAAGAAATTTGTCTGAAACTATGATAAAGTGCATCTGAAATCAAAATGAAATTGAGTTTGATAAATGCTCTCTGACAGACGAATTTTGAACTTCCAACATTCGAATTTTCATCTAAGTCTGAAAGAAGTTTAATTGAAACAGACGAACTTTGGCTCTTCAAAATTCGAATTTCAGACAAAACAAAATTTGAGAAAATAGAAGAAATACGTCTGAGACTATATTAAAGTTCATCTGAGATCAAGAATGATTTAAGTTTCAAAATTGCTCTCTGATAGACGAACTTTGAACATTAAAATTCGAATTTCAGAAGCTAAGTTCTTGAGTCTGTTGAAGTGAACCATTGACATACGAATGATGTGAACTTACAACATTCGAATGATGAAACTAGTCTGAAAAGAGTCTCTCTGACAGACGAATTTCACCCTTTCAAAATTCGAATTTCAAAGAAAGTAATCTGTTGTACCTCTTTAAACATTCAATAGACAGACAAATTTTGGGGTTCCAAAATTTGAATTTCGAGGGCATTGTAGCAAATTGAAAACATTGTTCACACTTAACTGAAAAACTTTCTTCTTGAAAATTCGTATGTCACATTGTGAAAATGTTTTGTAAGTTTTAAAATTCGAATTTCACTTCATGAATGGACGAACTTCGTGCTGTAACGTTGGAAGCTTTAATCTTCGGTTCCTTCGAAATTCGTCTGTTGACCAACGAAAATTCTAATTTTAGTATGTCAGAAACATTAAATGCGGTTGGTAAACGGATAGTTTTTCAGAGTAACCGTTGGATAACTTCTCCAACGGATAGATTAAAGTCTCTAACGAACATTTGAGACCTAAATCTATAAATACAACAACATTTGAAGTTGTGGGTAACTAATCAAACTTGTATATACCGAATTTCTGCTGAATCTTTTCTCAAAAGCTTTTACCCTCTCAACTTCTATACATGTACTTAAACTTTCATATCTACTCTTTTTAAGAGAGTTATTTCATTGTAATCAATCTACTCTTCATCTGGGAGATAGATTTACTTGTGAGGGGTATTCACAATGGGATTGGGAAGCACATAGTGAAAGTGCTTGGAGAGTTTGAGAGAGCTCAGAAACAGAGCATACTCGTGTACTGAGGCATTAGCAAGAAGCCCGTTGAATTCTTGCTGTATAGTGGATAAATCTCAAGAGGTGTCTTGGGGACTGGATGTAGGTCAAGTGAATAGATCGAACCAGGATAAATTGCTGAGTTCTCTTCTTCTTATCTTTACTTTTCAGCTTGCTCTGTTTTACACATTGTTTTTTTATTATACTATGATATCTTCACTTACTTCACTTTGTGCAGAAAAATTTCAATCTTCCCAATTCACCCCCCCTTGGGAAGTCAGCCTTGCTAACACTTACTGACAAACTTTGTGGTGTACTCCTCCAGGATATGGGCAGTGCTACACAGAGGCTCAATAGTTAATTAGAGTTCCTCAGATTTAGTGCTAGATGAAGCAGAGGTAGCAGTAGCAGGGACAGGTTTCTTTGAATCGGCCTTAGGAGTTGTTTTCTGCCTTTTGGAAGGTGTTCCCTTATTGGATTCTCCTTTTTTTTCTTTGTTTCACCTTCCTTAAAGGCATATTGTGACTTGACAACCTTTTTTGGTCTGGATTACTCTCCACCAACGTTGGGATTTTTAAACCTTATCATTTTCGAGATAGATTGTTGAAGAGAGATTCTAAAACGGGGTTTATAAGGTGCGAGTGAGAGTTTAATAGCTGGGAAATGAAGATTCATGGGAATTAATGAGAAATTGAGAGAGGAGATAAATAGACTTGGGAGAAAAATGAATAGGGGTGCATCTGTTTAGAGTGAGACTCTACGGTTTAGCTTTTGTAACCATTCAACAGACAAATTTTGAGGGCTAAAATTTGAATTTTGAGCAATTTCATAGCTTATCAAACAAAGAAGGTTGTTTGACAGATGAATTTTCCTTTTTTTAAGTTTGTTTGTCAGTGGCTTAGCTCAGAGAACATTTCTTAACAAACGAACTTTGAGTCATCAAAGTTTGAATTTTGAAAGATTAATCATTGTGCAGGCAAAGAAGAAAAAGTCAACAGATGACTTTCATCCTTGAAATTCATCCAACAGAGACTTGTCATGTGTGCATGCTTCAACAAACAAATGTTATACCCTTAAAGTTTGAATTTTGAGAATTCATTATGAGGTTCTCAAGCAAATAATGTTCAACAGACGAATTTTGAGAGTCAAAAATTCAAATTTCAAGATTTTGTAAAGAGATTTTTGAAATGCGAATTTTGAGCTGCTAACATTCATATGCTGAACACTTGCACATAGTCAATATTCATATTAACAATCAAACATTCGAATTTTGACCAACCAATAGATGAATTTCAAACAACTTGAAAGTACTGTAACAGCATGTGAGACATTGAATTATGTTTGTTTATCTCTTAAGTTCGAATTTTAGGCATGTCAGTTCATTCAAAATCATAATCTAACATGGAAATTAGTCTAACAACATCCAAAATGCAAATTTCAAATAATTGAACTTACATATAGGGCCTAAAAATTTGAATTTCCAACTATGCTTCAGCATCTATTGACTACGCAAGTCTGATAAGCTCTATTATATTGATATTAATATCATTCAAGTTTATGAGAAGTTCTTACAAAACATCTTAAACACACTACGATGCTTAAGTTAGTATAAATTTTAACAACTTAACTTCAGGAAATTAAATGGATGCAGTTAGAAACTGGCTTACAATTCATTGGGATTTACCATTCTCAATTCTCTCCTGATCTTATAGTATCTGTCTTCTACAAGTGGCTTCGTCAAGATGTCTACTAGCTGGTCCTGAGTGGGTACAAATTCTAATTTGATGTCTCCTTTCAAAACATGGTCCCGTATGAAGTGATGTCTTACTTCAATGTGCTTAGTCCTTGAATGCATGATTGGATTCTTTGTGATATTGATGACACTTTGATTATCACATTTTACTAGTATTTCTTTTATTTCAATCTCAAGATCTTTAAGTTGCTGCTTCATCCAAAGGACTTGAGCACAATAGCTACCTGCAGCTATATATTCAACTTCTACTGTGGACAAAGCTACACTATTCTACTTCTTGCTGAACCATGAAACTAGGGATCCTCCAAGAAATTGGCATGTTCCACTTGTGCTCTTTTTATCAGTTTTGGATCCAACAAAGCTAGCATTAGTATATCCTATGAGCTCTTCTCCATTGTTTTCTGGATACCAAAGTCCCATCGATGATGTTCCAATTAGATATTTGAATATTCTCTTCATAGCTGTTGGATGAGACTCTTTGGGACATGATTGGAACATTGTACACATGCAGACACTAAACATAATGTCAGGTCTACTTGCTATTAGATATAGCAGAAAACTAATTATTCTCCTATACTGAGTTATATCAAAGGGCTTTCCGCCTTCATCCATATTAAGCTTTGTTACAGTGGCCATAGGAGTTCACATTGACTTGGCGTTTTCCATTCCAAACTTTTTTAACAGCTCCTTTAGATATTTTGTTTGATTGAGAAAGATGCCATCATCACATTTTTTTGATTTACAATCCAAGGAAGAAATTGAGTTCACCTATCATTGACATCTCAAATTCACTCTGCATTAACTTAGAGAAATTCTTGCAAAGAGATTCATTAGTAGCATCAACTATGATATCTTCAACATAAATTTGAAGAATGAGCAAGTTTTTATTTTCCTTTTTAGTGAACAATGTTTTATCAACTTTCCCTCTACTAAATCCTTTTTCAATTAAAAAGTTTCTTAGCCTTTCATTCCATGCTCTAGGAGCCTATTTTAAGCCATAAAGAGTTTTCTTCAGTTTACATACATGGTTTGGCTTTGTTAAGTCCACAAAACCTAGAGGTTGATCAATATAAACCTTTTCCATGATATAACCATTCAGAAATGCACTTTTTGATTCATTTGATACAGCATTATGTCTTTTATGCATGCATAGGCTAATAGAATTCTTATTGCTTCCAATCTTGCAATTGAAGCAAAAGTTTTCTCATAATCTATGCCTTCCTTCTAATTATATCCTTTGGCTACTAATCTAGCTTTGTTTCTAATAATTGTTCCTAATTCATCAAGTTTATTTCTAAATATCCATTTAGTTTCAATAATTGGGTGATCCTTGGGTCTAGGCACTAAATCCTAAACCTAATTTCTTTCAAACTGATTAAGCTCATCTTGCATAACTAATATCCAATATTCATCAGTTAAGGCTTCTTCATTACACTTAGGTTCAATTTGAGAAATAAATGCATAGTTATTTATTTGATCCCTAAGTTACCTTCTGATTTTAACATTCTCTTGAACGTCCCCAATCACTTGATCAACTAGATGACTCCTTTGATATCTCCAAGCTTTAGGGGGTTCTTGAGAAATTTCTTCATTATTCTCAAATTTAACATTTTTCTCCTGAATATCTTCCTCTACATTAGTAAATTTTGATATTTTTAGAGGTTCAATATCATTTTCTTCAAAAAGGTTCAAGTTCTTAAGGCTAGAGATTAGTTCATCCTCATCTAAGACATGTTTAGGAATTGTTTCATTTTTAATGAAAACTACATGCATAAATTCTTCTATTATTCTAGATTTTTTGTTGAACACCCTATATTCTTTACTTCTACTAGAATGGCTAAGGAATATACCTTCATCTAATTCTGCATCAAACTTACCTTGATTCTTTTTTTCATTGTTGTGGATGAAGCACTTGCATCAAAACACATGTAGGTTTGAGAGATTTGGCTTCCTTTCTTTGTAGAGCTTGTAAAGTGTCTTCCCCAGAATTAGTCTGATGTAGGCTCTATTAATGATGTAGCTTGCTATGTTCACTGCATCAGCTCAATAGTATTGAGCAAGCTCTTTTTTGTTCAGCATTGCTCTTGCCGTTTCTCCCAATGTCTTGTTTTTCCTTGGAGCTGAGAAGTTATGATCAATTCCATGCTCTTCACAGTACTCTAGGAAGCTTGAATTTTCAAATCCTCCTCCATGATCAAACCTGATAGACACAATGGAAATACCTTTCTCATTTTGCACTTTCTTGGCTAAGGTTACAAATGCATCAAATGTCTCATCCTTGGAGGAAAGAATTAAAGTCCAGGTAAATCTAAAGTAATCATCTACAACTACAAACACATACCAATTTCCACCAATGCTTCTTACTCTAGATGGACTTATCAAGTCCATATGTAGCAATTATAGTGGTCTAGAAGCTTGAAGGATGATTTAGTTTGTTTGCCCTTGAGACATGCATCATATTCTCTATCTTTTTGAAAAAAAAGTTTTGGTAATCCAGTGACTAATTCATTCTTGATCAATTTGGTTAGTTTGTTCATGTTAACATGAGCTAATCTTTTGTGCTACAACCAACTTTCATTATCTTTTGCTAATTAAACATACATAATCTAAAGTAAGAAGTTCATCTAGATCAATAGTATAATAGTTACCATCCCTTTGAGCTCTGAAGATAACTTTACAATCACTTTTTTGGATGACCAGGCAAAATTTTGAGTCAAACTGTACCCAATTCCCTTTGTCACATGTCTAACTCACACTCAACAAGTTATGGTTAAGGCCAACTACAAATAACACCTCTTCTATGGATGTTTCAAGATTCTTGTCCACTATGCCAATGCCAACTATTCTACCATATCAGTTACCTCCAAAGGTTACTTTTCCTCCTTTCTTGTGTCTCAGGGTGATGAATTTCTCCATGTCACCAGTCATATGTCTTGAGCATATATTGTCCATATACCATTTGTTGCTTTTGCTATCTCTAAGATAGACATTTAAAACATATGATTGGTGAACTAGAAATATGTCCCTTCTTGTTGGGTTCATTTCTTTGGCACCAAATCTGTTTGGGTCCTTTTTTGTCAGTGGCATTCTCCCTAGATATAGATGTAACATTGGGAACCTATTCCACTTTCCTGCCAAGTCCATTTTTCTTTAATCAACTTGAACTAGAAATATGTCCCTTCTTGTTGCAAGAGTGGCAGGTGATAAAGGGACTGCTAGATTGTGATACAAGAAGAAAGCATTACAGATAATACTTTTTCGCAAATTTGGATTGGACAAAAGATTCAATAGTGTTCGAATTGTAACTTTTCTTTTTGTGTCCATCGGCACGTACAAAGTGTCTCATGTATAAATTTTGATTTTTCTTTTTACTCTTTTCCATGACTGCAGAAAGATTATAACTAAGACAAGCTTTTCCTTATGCAATCCTCTAACTACCTAGTAATACAAACAACATGTCTTTGCTTTGGTGAGTTTAGCTAGACTTTTGAGAAGATATTCATTATTTTTCTTTAGCTCAATGCATGATGCATAGCAGGCAGATTCAACTTCATGTTGAGATGCAATGTCAAGCATTTTGCAATCTGATTCTAACTTACTAATTTTCTTCTTCGTTAGTTTTAGTTCTTTTACAGTTTTAATGAGTTTATCATTCAGATCATGAAATACATCAGGTAGTTCAGAATAAGAGGATTCAAAATCATTTACTTGAACTTCATGATCACTATTACTTGAATTTTGATTTTCTTCTACTATACATGCTATCAGACATATGTTGGCAATTTCTTCCTCATCTCCATCCTCTTCATCTGAGCTGTATCCCCAGATTGATAAGATGTAGGCCTTGTTCTTTTTGCCTTTGTCAGTAGTTTTCTTCTGCTTTTCTTTCTTCTTTCTTCTTGCATTCATAGCAGGTGATGGGCTCTTTACTTTCCTTCTTGTTGTCTGCAGTTGCTCCTTTCTTTAAGAACTTCTTATTTCACTTTTTGTTGTAGAATCTTCTAAATTTTCTGACTAATATAGCCAAAGTTTCTTCATCCAGTTCTTCATCATCACCAAAATCTTCTTCTCTTTCTTCTACAGCCTTTAACACCAGACCCTTTTTCTTCTTGTCATTTCCAGTATCCTTGAGAGCTTTCATGTTGCCCTCATATTCTTCAAGACTGCCGAAGAGAACTATAATAGAAGCCATTGATTCCCCTCTATCTTCTTCTATGGCTATTACTTTCAATTACCATTCAAGAGGAGGAGCTCTAAGGATTTTTTTGACCTTCTCTGGCTGTGTGTACTCCTTGCTAAGGCTCTTCAACTAATTCATAATGAGGGTAAACCTCTTCTATAGATATTTGATGTTTTCACCTTTCTTCATTATGAAACTTTCATACTAGCCTATGCAGGAGTTCAATTTATTTTTTCTTACTGCAGTTGTTCCTTCATGAGCAATTTCTAGTGTCCCACATAGTTTTGGTTGTTGTACATTAAGGCACCCTGTAAAATTCATCTTGTTTAAGTGCACTGACCAAGCAGAGTTTAACTTTGTAGTTGAACAGGACTCTTTTTTTATCTTCATCATTCCATTCCTCCTCTGGTTTTTCCTTGCACTTGCTATCATCTTACAGCTTTATTAAAACAAAGTCTTTCTTCTAGATGACTGACCAGATATCTAAGTTAATGGACTGGAGATAGATCTGCATTTTCATCTTCTAGTATACATAGTGTTCTCCACTTAAGCCAAGAGGTCTGTTGGTGTAGTTTCCCTTAGGAAGAATGTTTTCTCTAAAGCCAACCATATATTCTCCCAAATTGTTAGATCCTTTAGTTGGGAGTCCAAACTCTGATATTACTTGTTAGATTTGCTAGCTTCCCAAGAGTTGGGGGTGAATTAGGAAGTTTAATTTTTTTTTTGCAAAAATCAAATAGAATATTGATAGTAGAAGTTTTACAGAAAATAAAGTATAGAGGAACAAAGCAAATGCAAGTTAAGTGAGGAGAGGACACAGAAATTTATCCTAGTTCAGTCTGACCACTTGATCTACGTCTAATCCTAAAGCCACCACTTGAGATTTTCCACTATCTTGCAAGAATTCAATAGTTTTCTTGCAATGCCACAGTACAAGCTTATACTCTATTCTAAGAGCTCTCAAATATACACTCTGCACTCTTACAAAGTGTTTCCCAAATCCCTTATGAAAACCCTCACAAGAAAATCCTTCTTCCAGATGAAGAAAATATTTTCTACAGGATGAAAAACACTCTTATACAGAGTAAATGAGAAAGTTGAGGTGCAATAAATAAAGTGTAAGTGGGTGGGTAAAAGACTTTGACTACATATTCCAGCAGAATTTCAATAGTTACAGCATAAATTCGTTATCCACAACTTCAAATGAATTTCTATTTATGGATTTGTAACTAAACTAGTCATTAGACACAACATCTAGCCATTTAAGACATTATCCAATGATTACTCTGCAAAACTATCCTTTTACCAATCGTATTTAATGTGTCTAACACACTGAAAATTGAATTTTGGGTGTTAACGGATGAATTTCACAAAGATCATTGGCTAAGAGCTTTAATGTTGAACTTTCAAAATTCATCTGTTCAAGAGTGAAATTTGAATTTTGATTTTGTCAAATGTATCCCACGTTAAAACATACGAATTTTCATATTTAAAGTGTATATGTTAAGTGTGAACAATTGTCTCATGTTTCCACAGTGCACTCGAAATTTGAATTTTATGAGGCTAAAATTCTTCTGTTAGTGACAGGCTAAATATGGCACAAAAGTTCCACTTTGAGAAATTCAAATTTTATACTTTCAAAATTCATCTGTCAGAGAAACCTCTAACTAGGCTTACAAGTCTTCATTTCAAAATTTCAATTTTTGAAATTCAAAATTCATTTATCAAAGGGACTGTTTTTAAACTCTTTTTGCTCCTTAATATCAAATAAACTTTGATAAGACTTCAAATGAATTTTGCACATTTGTGTAACTATGCTTAACTCGAAATTTGAATTTTAATACTTGAAATTTGTTTGTCAAATGTGACATCTCTATAAATTCGAATTTCAGTCAGTAAAGTTCAAATTTTCAATGATATATATAGAGTTTAATAACTCAAAATTCATCTATTAGTCAGTATTTTTTAAATTTAACATATGTTAACATAGGATAATGTGAAAAACATATATTTAAATGCAGTGGGAGTTTGAGTAAGTAAAATCAAACCCTTTTACCTAGTGTATGAAGTGATAAATCCTAATAACTAACTATTCACCCATTTCTTCTTGGATTTCTTCACTTGAATGCTCTTACACTCCTTTGATATTTTCCTTCCAAGCTCTAGTTGTTTACAATCATTAGAATACTTGATTCAACAATATATATGTTGCTTGTGGTTGTCCTTGGTAACTGAGACATTGTCTCACACCCTTTTCCCATGACTAACCTTTCAAGTGAGGACTCTGGTGCTAGTCTGATGGAAGACCAAGGAGTTGTAGGTCTCTTCGCATTCGAGAATCTCAAGTGTAACTAGCAGTTCGTAATATAGTCTATGTAATATTGTGCCAAGTAGGTTGTTATAGCCTGGTTGTTTGTATGTGTATCCTAGGAGTATAGAGATATTTGTGGTTATGTATGTTTGGATAAAGTGATGTTGTTATGTAGATGATGTCAAGGGATGATAACTAGTATAGATGTGGTAACATATGAAGTTGGTGGTTGATGTGTTTGGTACAGTTTATATGTGTGTTAATGATGTAGACCCAGGTATGGGTCATTGTCATTGGAACATGGGTCAGTGAGTTGAATTAACCCTATCAGTGACCCTAAGGGTGGTTTTGGGCTGTGTATGTGAGTCTTGGATATGTAGCCCATTATGTGAATTTAGGGTTTAAGGGGGTCAAATTTGAAAAAAAGTGGTTTCTTTGAGACAAAACCTTCTTAGGCAAGTTAGTTGAGCTAAATAAGATCTGTGTGAAAGGTTCTTGAGTGCTAAATTTCTTTCGGTGGCAAATTGAGGTGTTAAATTGTAAGTTTTGGCCAAAAAGTGGTCAAAACAGCATTGAGCATCCTGAATCTCCTTATGGAGTTGGATTAAAGTAAAATTGGTGCCTATTGCTAGATTGAGATGAGAGTGACTTGTAGGAGTTGGAATCTTATTAATTGAAGATCGGAGAGTGAAGTTATGCGCATTGGAAGTTCATCCCAAAAGTTAGAAAATTACTGATATGATATCAGCAGGAGGTGCCGCTGTGCCATAAGCTAGGCTGTAGCACCAGTCCCCTTTATTTCTGAAAATTGAAACCCGAGAGTACTAATATCGCAGTGGTACTATAGCAGCTGCGGCACCACCATGTTTGGGTCTTACTTGAAGTTTTCCGCTATTTTAGATGAATTGTGAGTAGCAATTGGGGTGTTATAGTCTAGAGTGGTTAGTTTTTGAAGAAATTGGTGAAGAGTTGAAGGTAAGTTGGAGTAGGATGTTACATAGATGAAGAAACTCTTACAATGCTAGTTAGAAAATTTGGAAAATTCTATAGCAAGAAGAGAAGCAAGAAGTTCTTCAAGAAAGGAGCTGGAACTTGGACCAAAACAGAAAGCAAATAACCTATTACCTGTTATGAGTTCAAAAATCTAGGGCACATCAAATGGGAGTATCCACAGTTCCTGAAGAAGCAAGAAAAAGAAAAGAAAGCTGATAAGAGCAAAAAGAAGAATACATATATCTCCTTAATCTCGGGCAATAGCTCAAATACAGAAGATAAGGATGAGGAAGAAATTGCCAATATATGCATGATGGCACGTGCTAAAAAAGAAACACAGAATCAATTTGACAGTGAAAATGAAGATGAGGTAAATGATTCTAACCCTTCTTATTCTGAATTACTTGATGTATTTCATGACTTGCATGATAAGTTCATCAAGATTACAAAAGAACTTAAATTGGCTAAAAAGAAGATTAACAAACTAGAATTAGCATGTAAAGTGCCTAATAATGCATCACAGCATAAAGATAAACCTGCCTGCTACATATAATGATGAATATCTTCTTGAGAGCTTACCTAATTTCGTAAAAGACAAAGATATGCCGTATATCTTGCTAGGTAACTAGAGGATTGCACAAGGTAAGGTTAGTCTTGCTTATGACCCTTGTGCAGTCAAAGAAAAGATTAAAAAGAAAAATCAAAATTTGTACATGAGGCATTTTGTGCGTGCTGAAGGGTATGAGAAGAAATGTGATTCTTTGAATACTATTGAGACTTACACCCGACCTAAATATGTAAAACAAAAATATTATTTGCATTACTTTTTTCCTGTATCTCAATCAAGCAATCCCTTTATCACCTATCATTTCTGTAACAAGAAGGTACATATTTCCAGTTCATATTCCTTAAGGAAAAATGGACTTGGTAGGAAGGTAGAATGGGTTCCCAAAGGTGCATCTGTACCTAGGGAGAATGCTACTAATAGAAAAGGACCCAAACAGATTTGGATACCTTAGAAGAAAGACTAAATCTTGTTTTGTAGGTATGTCTAAGAACTAGCAAGAGCAACAAACAGTATATGGACAGTGCGTGCTCAAGCTATATGACTAGTGATAAGGAGAAGTTTATCACCCTCAGTGACAAGAAAGGAGGATAAGTGACCTTTGGAGGTGACCAATATGGTAAGATGGTTGGCATTGACATCATGGGCAAGAATCCATAAATATATATAGAAGAAGTGCTGTTTGTGATTGGTCTCAACCAAAACTTGCTGAATATGAGTCAAACCTTTAATAAAGAAAATTTGGTGCTGTTTGACTCAAAGTTCTGGTTGGTCATAAGAAAAAGTGATCACAAGATTATTCTCAAAGCTTAAAGTGATTGCAATTGCTATACTATTGATTTAGATGAACTCCCTAATCGAGATTCCATATACTTAATCAGTAAAGACAATGAAAGTTGGTTGTGGCATAGAAGACTAGCACATGTTAACGTGAACCAACTAGATAAGCTAACTAAAAATGAGTTAGTTACTGGTTTGCCTAAGATTTCTTTTGAAAAGGACAGAGAATGTGATATCTCTCTTAAAGGGAAAGAAACTGAGTTCTCTTCTAAATCTAAAAATGTCATCTCCACATCTAGACCACTCTAGTTGCTACATATGGATTTGATAGGTCCATCTAGAGAAAAAAGCATTAGTGAAATTCTATGTGTTAGTAATTGTGGAAGAATATTCTAAATTTACTTGGACTTTATTTCTTTTCTCTAAAGATGAGACATTTGATGCGTTTGTAACCTTAGCTAAGAAAGTGTAAAATGAAAAAGGTATTTCTCTTATGTCTATTAGGTTTAATCATGGATGAGAATTCGAAAACTCAAGCTTCTTGAAGTACTATGAAGAGCATGGAATTGATCACAATTTCTTAACTCTAAGAACACCTTTACAAAATGGTGCGGTTGAGCGGAAGAACATAACATTAGGAAAGATGGAAAGAGCAATGCTGAATGAGGAAGAGCTTCCATAATACTTTTGGGCTGATGTAGTGAACAAAGCTAGCTTCATCATCAATAGAGCATATATCAAACTAATCTAGGGAAAGACACCTTATAAGCTCTACAAATGAAGGAAGCAAAATTTCTCACACCTGCATGTATTTGGATTAAGTGCTTCATTCACAACAAAGGAAAAGAAAATTTGGGTAAGTGTGACTCCAAATCAGATGAATCTTGGCTATTCTAGTAGAAGTAAAGCATATAGAGCCTTTAATAATAGAACCAAAACCATAGAAAAGTTTATGCACATAGTGTTTATTGAGAATGAGACTCTCTCTAAACCTGACTTGGATGAGGATGAGCTAATATATAGCTTTAGAAGATTAAACCTCTTTAAAAATTGAACCTCCAAAAATATTAGAATCTACTACTGCAGAGGAAGATATTCAAGAGAAAGATAATGAACATGAAATTAATGAAGAAATTTCTTAAGAACTACCTAGAGCTTAGAGATATCAAATGAGTCATCCTGTAAATTAAGAGATTGGGGATGTTCAAGAGAATGTTCAAACAAGAAGGCAACTTATGGATCAGATAAATCATTGTGCATTCAACTCACAAATTGAACCTAATTGTATAGAAGATGCATAAAAGATGATGTTAGAATAGCTGGCTTCACAGGAGGAGGTGAATTGGGAAGTTTAAAAATTTTCTGAAAAAACATAATTACACAGTGAAAGCAAAAGTTTCCAGAAAAATAGAATGCAATGAATAATGAAAGAAAATGCAAGAGGATGGAAGAAGGGACTCAGAAATTTATCTTGGTTCGGTCTGATCCTCTTGACTTACGTCCAGTCCCAAAGTCATCACTTGAGATTTCCACTATTTGCAAGAATTCAATGGGCTCCTTGCAATGCCACAATACAAACTTATGCTTTGTTCTAAGAGCTCTCAAATTCTATACTTTCCTTACAAAGAATTCTTATTCCAGATGAAGAAAATATTTTTATATAGAATATGAACTCTCTAAATAAGTGTAGATATGAAAGTTGAGGTACAATAAATGAAGTGTGAGAGTAAAAAGCTTTGACTCAAAAATTTAACAGAGTTTTGAACAAATAAGATTAAATTCATTTCCCACAACTTCAAATGAAGTTCTGTTTATAGATTTGTGCCTTAACTAGTTGTTAGACACAAGATCTACAAACAAGATTAAATTCATCACCCACAACTTCAAATGAAGTTCTATTTATAGATTTATGTCTTAACTAGTTGTTAGACACAAGATTTAGTCATTAGAAACATTAACCAACAGTTACTATAATATCCCAATATTTTACTAAATATCAAGTAATGAAAGTGTAAGAAATCAATGATAACATGAAATGTATAAGAAATTCACAAAAACGAACAGACACTATTTTGCATGAAATAGGGCAAAGAGGTCATTTTCCCGATTACACAGAAAAATGAGAAATTTATATTTTTGCCACTCAAGAATTATAAAAATGATATCCATGTCCCAAGACACTAAAAATCACATGGATTGAGAATAGAAATACCTTTGGAAAAAATTACACCTAATGACTCAAAAGTTTTAAAAATTATAATTTAATCTCGAGTCAAGGGAAATTTTATAAATATGCAAAATTACTATCAAAATGAAGATCTTGATGAGAGAAGTCCAATGGAATATGTCACTGAGGGCTAATGTTCAAGAATAAAGAAATAATTAGTGCGGATTGTCCAAAAGTAACTTAATACCGATAAAGTAAATTGTGGGCCCTTCCAATGATTAAAAGGTAATCGGGACAAGATATGGGTCATACACAGATATCATTTGGGATAGGATAATTTAAAAATATAAAAATAAAATTGAAATAGTCCTATAGCCCAAAAATGCTAATTTACTATAAAAAGTAGTTTTATCAGCACTATTAAAAATTACCCAGTTCAAGATATATCTAGACTAAGAAAAATTGTGCAATCTTGGACACTTGAAACACCCTCATTGACATGGAAAATGGCCAGTTTGAGCAGCATATATTTTTGGAGAAAAACTTCTCCAAGAAGTTTATAATTTTTGGCCAAAAAGTAACTTTAGTTAGGTTAACATACTAATCATGATTAAGCCACCTAATTAGCCACTTAATCACTCATTCCTTTCTCATTATTCACAAGTCTGCAGCTATAACTAGAATGAAGAAAAACACAAGGAGAGAAGAGAGAAAGAGAGAAAGGAGAAGAGAAAATCCAAGGGAAATTGAAAGTTCAACTTGTGGTAAGTCGCTATTCTACCCTAAGCTTACTATTTGTGGTATTTGAAACATGACCCATGGATTAGATTTTCCTCTCCACTCTCTTAGGGTTTTGGCCAAACATAGATTTAGCAGGAAAATGGGTTGTTCAACCATAAAACATAGGGGAAATGATAGAATTTTCACTTAAAGCATGAATATGTGAGTAGTTTGATGTATCATGAAGCATAGCAATTTTCTTTCATTTTCTCTTAATTTTGGCCAGAAAAGGGTTATTCCTAGAGTTATAACTTCATGTTTTTTACCCCAAAAATGGATTTCTTCGGTCCAAATTAGTCAATTTTAAGTGTTGGATTCAAGAAAAACCAAAGGAAAGTTAAGTGAAAAAGTTAGGGTTTAAGGTGTATAATATTATGTAATCCCATTGGCTAACGTGCTTGAACGATGATATGACTAGGTTCAAGGAAGTTGTGGAAAGCTTAAAAAGTGGTGGACCAAGTGTGGAAATCAAGGGAACACATAAAGGTAGTTAATTTTTCCTTACTAGCATCACATTGTCATTATTTCTTTGATATTTGACATTATGACATATGAATGAAATGATGATTTGTGATATTTCTATGATGTTGGTTAAGTTGTATGAGGGGTTTTGAGGCCCAGGATGTCCATTTTTCAAAATGAAACTCTGCCAAAATTTTTTGTAAAATTTATATGTCTCAATATGCTTATGTGATGAATTAAAATTTATGTGATGTTTTTATGGAAAATGTGATAATATGATGGCATGTTTGGATTTTATCTAATGACATTCTTTGAATCTCATCCTCCCACATATTAACCATGATTAAGAACCATTCATGGCAAGGCCACCAAGGAAGAAAAAGGAAAGGAGAAAGAGCTTGGTGTTTGAGTTGATATGGCTTGCAAAGGCCATGAATTTTGACCTTTTGTGCAAATTTGTAAATGTGATATTAAATCTGTTTTTTTCAATTTTTTATATTACTTTAGGTCTTAATGAAAGTATGGTACGATATGAAGATGAAATATGGCCATGTAAATATTTTATAGCTTTTGTAGGCAAGGTACGAGGATGTAAAAGGTTATTCTAACCACTATAGAGTAACCACCACTGTTTAGAACTTTTATAATGTAAAGTATGAATGTTATATATGCTTAAAAACTAGATAGAAATATCTCACATATGGTTCAAATATCACTCAATTTGGATGTGTGCATAATTTATAGTGAATTTTCAAATTTAGCCTAAAAAACTGGATTTCTAGAAATCAACCATTTAAATAGTGAAATTTCACAAACTTTACTGTACTAATTGGCCAAGTTATGACTCTGTGTTATATTTTTCACATGTAGATAATCTTCTAAGCTATCTGTGGAGACTTGAATGACTTTCATATGATTTTTATTGAATTAGTTATGATTTTTTGAAGTTCAGTCAGGGAAAAGGAATAGCTGCATAATCATTGTTCCAGTTTTGCGGCATCAATAGATTGGGGAATAGGGCTAAAGTCTTTTGGAGTCATTACTTGATCATTAGCTCATACTGGCTAATGATTTAGTCAAATATTCCCTTGTATGCAATAGGTTGCAGCATATTCTTCTAGACTGTCGAACTGTGCACTTTCCAACTTAGCTTTAATATCAGCCATGAAGAAATCATTATTGATTTTATTGACTAGTGCATCGATCCATAATGACTCCGAGTAATGTACCCCTTTACCTACAAGAAAGCCCTTGACCTTAGCAACTTCATATAGGAAATATAGCACATGCTTAGGCCCTCCAAGATATACCTTACTTTTTCTAAAACACTTTCGTATTAATCGAACTGTCATTACCAAGGTTATCTGGATCTAGTAAAAACCCAGCCTCATAGTCTATAGTTTTTGTAGCATATATTCCTGATTTTTGTACTTGAGCAGGAAGAGCTAAAACAACTTGGGACGTTAGTGCTTTATTAGGTCCATATCTAATTGGATGAGGTCCAATATTAGCCTAGGGTTTGTCTGAACTTCCTATTGATAACCGGTTTAAGCCAATACTTTTGTCATTTTCATCCATCTCTGGCTCAGGGATCACTCATCTCTTATGGTCAGGATCCCGGCTATTATTTGAGGAAACATCTTATCTGCCTCCATACACAAAAGCAATTCAGGTCAATAAACTGATCCAATGGAATATTAATAATCAATATATTCCTTTCTCTAAACATAACTATTTTGGCCAAAATATAATGCTCTGAGGGCCTAAACCTTCAGCTCTGATACTAAAAAGTGTAACACCTCTATTTAGGACTATTTTCCATGTATTAGGCCTCATTAGAGACCAATTATACATAGTCAAAGGCTTGAATCACATAAATGTTATAATAAAATTTTTTCAAATTTCGGGTACTATTCATTTAATCAAATTTCTTTTTCCCGACTGAATTTCAGAACATCATAACTAATTCAATAAAAATCATATGAAACTGATTCATGTCTCTATGCATATCTTAAAACATTATTTACACAGGAAAAATATCAATTAGAGCAATTACTTGGACAATCTATACAGTAAATTTTGTGACTTTCTACTGTTCATATGGTCAATTTAAGAAATTCCAGTTTTTTAGGCTAACTTTGAAAATTCACTATAAATTGTACACTCATCCAAATTGAGTGATATTTAGCCCATATGAAAGCTCTTTCTATCTATTTTTTAAGAATATATAACATTCATACTTTATACATCAGAAAAGCCCATACTGTAGCATGATCATTCAGTAGTAGTCAAAATGACCATTTGTATCATAATACTTACAATACAAAAATTGCAAGATATTCACATCACCATATTTCATTTTCATATCATGCCATACATTAGCTAGGACTTAAAAGAACATAAAAACTTGAAGAAACATATTTATCATCATATTTACAAATTTATACAAAAGCTCGAAATTCATGGCCAATGCTAGCTTTATCGATTTAAATATCAAATTCTTTCTCCTTTCCCTTCTCTTCCTTGGAGGTCTTGCCATTGTTGCTACCTAATCATGGTTAATATGTGGAAGGGTGAGATTCAAAGAATCTCAGTAGATAAATCCCATACATGCCATCATATCATCACATTGAGCATGAAAACATCAAGTAAACATAGTTCATCATATAGGCACATTGGAAACATATACATTTTATGAAAATTTTGGCAGAGTTTCATTTTATAAAATGGATACCCCGGGGCTCCAATCCCCTCATACAACTCAGCCAACAATATAGAAATATCATAAATCAACATTTCATACATATGCTATAGTGTCAAATATCAAAGGAACAATAATGACAATGTGATGTTAGTAAAGATGATTATCTACGTTATAGTACTTCCTTGCTTCCCACACTTTGTCCAACACTTTTTGTACCTTATAACACTTCTCCAAGCTTTCTTAGGCTTCCTCAAACCTAAACATATCATAAAACAATTACTCAAACTAACGGTTCCATGACTTTCTTCAAAATGTGTTCATGAAACCCAAATTCTTCAAAAATTCACCAAAAATTCATTCCTAGCTCAAAAATGATGAATTATACCTCTATCCTATGTAATTTTTCATGAGGAATCCAAATATGACCTCAGAATTACCAAATTCCATCTCTAGATATAGTTACTATTTATTCCGAATTAAGCCTCAAAACCTAAAAGTTTCATTTTCTTAATCTTAAGCTTTTTCATGAAATCATCACTTGTTCCTAAGGTTTTAGACCATGGGGAATCCATTTCTGAAGTCAAAATCATGAAATTCCAACTGTAAATACTGCCCATGTTCTGATTGAAATTGTCATAAAATGGAAGAAAAACATTTTCTTAAAAACACTTCAAACAAGCCATGGATTCTTGCTTCTAGTGGTTAATCTAAGCTTTTCCCTAAGTTTAATAGTGGATTAACCCATTTCCTTGCTTAATCATGCCATGGCTGAAACCCTAAGAGGATGGAGAAGAAAAACTAATCCATGAACCTTGCTCCAAATACTACAAATAGGAAGTTTGAAGTAGTAGAAGACTTACCTAGAACTTAAGCCTTCAACTTTCCCTTGAGCTTTCTCTTCTCCTTCACTCTTTTCTCTCCTTTCTTTATTGCCTTTTTCAGCCCTCTGTTTACTGCTGCAACTCTCGTGAAATGAAGTAGAAAGATGGTAATTAAATGGTTGATTAGATGGTTGAATGATATTGCTAATCATGGTTAATTAGCAAAAGTAACCATGCTTACTTTTTGGTCAAAAATTCAACAACTTCTTGAGGAAGTTTTACCACAAATTCAACCTGCCAAAGCTGCCCATTTTGCATGCCCAATGAGAGTGTTCCAAGTGTCCAATATGCTCAATTTTTCCTAGTCCAGATGTATCTTGAACCAAGTAATTTTTAACCGTACCGATAAAACCGCCTTTATAGTAATTTAGCATTCTTGGGCTACAAGACTATTCTAATTTTATTTTTATATTTTCATAATTATCCTGTCCCAGATAGTGTCTGTGTATGGCCCATATCCTGTCCCGGTTATCTTTTAACCATCGGTAGGGCCCACAGTTTACTTTATCGGTTTACTGTTACTTTTGGACACTCGGCACTGATTATTTCTTTATTCTTGAACATTAACTCTCAGTGCCATATACCATTGGACTTCTCTTGTCGAGGGCTTCGTTCTGACAGTAATTTTGCATATATACAAAATTGCCCTTGACCTGAGGGTAAATTATAATTTCTGAAACTTTGGGGTCATTAAGTGTAATTTTGCCCAAGGCCTTTTCTATTTCTTCCAAAGGTAATTTTATAAATTTAGGGACATGGATGTCATTTTTTAAATTCTTTAGGGGTAAAAATCTAATTTCTCATTTTTCCAATCTGACCGAGAAAAATGACCTCTTTACCCTTTTTCACACAAAAGGGTATCTGCCCGTTTTCATGAATTCCTTGTACATTTCATGTTATCATTAATTTTTTCTTCTTTCATTACTTTATATCCAGTAAAATTTTGGGATATTATATAATTCAATCCTCTAATTAAGTATAATTAGACTCTAATGATGTCTAATACATGAGAAAATAGTCCTAAATCAAGGTGTTATAGTTACTTTGCAAAAATGGTCATTTAGCAATCATATTTAATATGTCTGACATGCTAAAATTTGAATTTCGAATGTCAACAAACGAATTTCACAAAGACAGAATGCTAAGAATTTTAACGTTGAACTTCAATAGACATGATCAAGAGTGAAATTTAAATTTTTAGTTTCTTAAAGTTATCCTCACTGCTACAAAAAAGGCTTTTTATGTCCCTTATTTGTGTCTGTTAAAAAAAATAGACATAAAAAATTAATTGGTAACATTTTTGTAATTAAATTTATAAAATCTAGATTTTCTATGTCTGTTATTGAAAAAAAGAGACATAAAGAAGTTATCAATTAGATCTATTTTAGGAAAAAACAGATGTAACAAGTTTTTTTTTTATACTTTTACATTGTACTCCTTATGTCAATTAAATGAAAAACAGACATAACCTTATGTGCCTGTTTTTTAGCAAACAGGCATAGAAGCCATAAAATCTTTTTTTAGTTTAATTAATATTATAAACTATCTTTTCACAGTATGAATTTTTTTCACTCATGCCAGACCCCAAAATCTTTCATTTGGCAACCTAGCTCGACTCCAAACCCTTCTCATTCTCAATCGTGACCTCTACACACCATTAGTCTCTAGCTCTCATCCAATCTCCACCTCCATGCTAATTGCAAGCTCCACGCTAGCTGTTCTTCCATCAGTCACCACCTCCTATTCAGTCATTCAATCTCTCTCCACCTCTAGCATCTCTCTATCTCACACTTAATTGATCTAGTCTCTTTCCAGCTCCACAACGTCTCTAATGCTATCTGACATTGGTGCCATTAGTGCCTTATCTCGTGAATCTCTAGCAACCTCTAAGTCTCATCGCCATCTACAGGTTTCCCCATCCGTTCTAGATTGCCATTTTTCTAGATATGGTTCAATTAGCTTTTTTTCTAGATTGGGATCTGACATACTGCATCTGAAAATAAAACTGGCTCTTTCATATTACTCATGATGTTTGTGTTGAAGTACTTGCGTTAATTTCATTGGGCATACCAAATAGAGAAGTTCTTTTGTAGGATACATTTAAATGCCATTTGTACCTCTGATATGTTAATGGTTATTTCTGATATTACTATGGTGAGCAAAGTAGTTTTCACACCCAGTTGGTCCCCCATTGAATTGAATATTCTACAAGTTAATTGTTTTCGCACCCAGCAAATGAAATCCTTCAATCGTTATATAGCCAAAGGGTTTGGATACTCATCAATAATGTAGTGCAGAGGAGTCAGTGTCGTGCAATTTCACAAGCTTCAAGTTGAGTGATGTAACACGCAGATGTAGGGACATTTGAAAATGAAGGAATGAATTTTAATTCTTCTTTTGTTTTATAAACAAAACAGATTATTGTCTTTTATGAAAAAAAGAAAAAAAAAAGCGTTAGCTATTTGAAGGTGTTTTTGTATTACTATTTTCTTTAAAGAATGCTATGATTCTTTAGTTTTGGAAAGAAAAAATGAGGGCTTTGTTGGCTAGCGCATGTGGCTACAGTCATTGTCTGTCATGATTTTCATAGTCTTTTACGTTTCTTTCTCTCTTTTTTTATTAATTTTTATAGTCCTTAGCAAATCAATTGGTGAACTTGTTTGCTTTCCTATAAAAACATATCTGTGGCATAGGAGTATGTGCTTATAAAACCAAGTTTGATTGCAAATTGACTAGTTTTTCGACACTAAACTCTTAAAACTCATCCAAGTTTGAGTTAACTTGTGAGTTTGGCATCATATATCTATGAGGGCTGTGTTTCATGTTTTGTTATTGTGCCTGTGTTTTATAAGCACTTGCTCTATACTGTATTTTCTTTTCTAGTTTGTTTATTTTCTTGTATAAAATATTATTGATTGAAATCTATTCATTTCAGCTTCTTTTTTGTTTTTTATTCTTCACCGATGCTTCACCTTGCTCAATCTGTCCTAGATTAATGATAGAGGATAGTAAATACTTTTTATGTCAAATTAAAAAATAATAATGGTTCATAACCACTCAAATGACTATTGTACTTGGAAAACTACATCTTATTGTAAAAAACCTTGTCTTTATTGAGAATCTTTCAAGTAAGAAGTCTCCCTTTTACATCTCTCTCTCTTTGTATTTGTAATTTTTTATTTTAGAAAAATTATGTATATATTTGCATATTAAAAACAGAAGAAGATATATATGCATAGTTTTTGTTGCAAATATTTGTTTGCTCACACAACAGGTGTGCGTAAGCCTCAAATATATAATTAATTTATCTTCTAATTGAAATAATTGCCAGCTCCTATAGTAATTTACTACAATTTTTTCATACGTGTAACACCCTACCTCTAATCACCTCTAGAATCGACCAAAACCTTCAAAACAGCAGAAATGAACCAAAAACACCAAAAACTAGACTGGGGGCGCAACCGCTACAGTACTGCTACAACTCTGGCCTCCCCTATTTTTATACGCTTTTGCCTCCACTGGCGCCACGGCACCCCCCACTGGTTTCCACACCAGCAAAAACTCAGCACCGAGGCAAACTTCCGACTCGCATAACTTTATGCTATGACCTCCAATTGACTTGATTCCAACTCCTACAAGTCAATATAGTCACAATCTATCCATAGACACCACTCTAACCTTAATCCAACTCCATATGGAGATTCTGGTCCCCTGACACCATTTTGGCCAATTGTTAACCAAAACTCACCATTAACAACCTCCAATTGCCACCAAAGGCCAATGGTCACTCAAAGACCATTCACACAAGTCCAAAACCCCCAAACCAACTCATCCAAAGAGGTTTCTCCTCAAAGGAACCACTTCTCTGAGATTTGACTTACTTGAACCCCAACTTGACAAAATGGGCTACCGGCCCTAAAAAACATCAAACAAGCCCAAAAACACCTTTAATCGTACATAACACATACATATATCTAGCCATAACAATCCTTACAATGTCAAACATTCATTATAAAACCTTCTATCCTACTTGGCACAAGATACATTATCCAAATTACAAATACTACATAGACTTAGTATTCCCACATCCACTGCTACTCCCTCGGCTTCTCAGGACTAGAGCCAGAACCATCACCTGAAAGGTTAGTTAATGGGAGAGGGGTGTGAGACTATGTCTCAGTAACCGGGAACAACCACACACACATATATATACATACATAACTCATACAATCAGTGAATGCAATGTGAAATGAATGGAATGCATGTCTTCCTCGCAGGGATCCCATCCTTATCCTCCCTAACATATATATGTATCATGATACATCATATCATCATCACATCATCACCACCCAATCCGTCATAGATCACAATGCCATGTAGTGATGCTCATGTATCATCATATAATCATCATCATCATATCATAATGTCATGTATTCATCATGTCATGTCATGTCAATATCATCATCTCCAATCATCATCAAAATCATCATAATCATCATCTAGTTGTGTGCATACCACGATATATAGAAAATAGTACACATAAACATATCAATATCATGGTATGAAAGAAACATGTATATATACACAAATATATGTACCATCATACAATATAAACAAATACCCAGTTACCTCAGGTTGTCAATACCACGCTCACACGAGTTCCACAAGCTTTCTTGAAAGCCAATCCCACGACTAGCCTTCTCCGACTAATCAAACAACCTTAACAACACCATAATACCTTAATTAAGATAACATACCAAATATCCAGATTCCACAATTCAACCACTTTAGCCTAACCCAAGGTTCCAACACCACTTTTATGCATTATTAAGCTTCTAGGAACCATTCAAACTCTAATCAACCACTTCGGATTCCCCAAGAGCCGTAACTGAAAACAACCTAGAGTTAAGCTCAAATCACATATAATCCCTTCAAAAATCACATCCAAGCAACAAGAACACTAAAACACACTTCCTTAACCCCATTTCATCTCTTTCAATCGGTGGATTTTGGCCATAACTGAAGATCCAAACTTATAATCGAAAAATCCCAAATTTCAACCAAAGAAAATGGAGAGGAAGGAGTCAAAATTACTTACCAACTTGAATCCAAACTTCCAGGGTCTAAAAACCACTCCCAATGGACAAAAATCCGAATAGCAGAGCTCCTCGTTTCTCCTCCGTTGCTCCCTTCGTTTCTTTCTTTCCTATTCGTCTGAAATGATTCTGATTTAAACAAGATTCTCGATTCTCACTACGACTCCAGAACATCTCATCGCTGCTCCATCAGCTTTCAATCGGAAAAACCACTGGACACGCTCTCACCACAGTGGCCCTACTTCAAGCCATGGCATGAAGCTCTTTTAGACTCCACTTGAACCTTCCTCTGACCTATTTTCCTTTGGTTCTGTGCACCATGCCAAAACAAAGTCATGAGGGGTGTTACAATATGCAAGTGTTAAAATATGATTTCAAATAAGTTTGCAAATTTAAAGTTTAAAAGGAATGAAACTTAGAAGCAGTTTCAGGCCAAAAAAAGAAACTTAGGAGGAACTTAAACCATATACTGGATCAAAGCACTAATACATCAAAGAAACTTATGATATATATATGTATGTATGTATATAAGTTTGGATTCTAAAAGCAAATAATAGAGATACTGAAAACATAAATAAGGAATTAATTTGGAACTAGTAAAAGCTAAAAGAAAATCCAAAATGAATATAAACAAAATAAATAATTATGGGCTTGGTTATGTACGTTGAACACCCTTTTTGTAGAGAATTCTGATATAGTTATCCTTAGTTCTCTCATGCTTAAAGTTCAGTTGCTGCGTTCATCTCGAAAACCACTTTGTTTTGTCCTATAAGCTCATATATCAGTTAAGTTAAATGGATTATATACTTATTTGCCTTGAAACTTTGTGCGGATAGTTGTTGAAGCATTTTTTTTAATTTATTGTTATTATGACTCTCTTTGAATCTAGGTGCTTTAAAATACAAATAGACAGGAAAGAATGTGTCTTTGATTTGAATGGTGACAATCCTGTTGTGACCAAGGGCATAAAAAAACATATGTTTAATTGTTTCTTCCTCCCTATCACACACGGGACACTAAACTTTAACAGCACAACATTTTCTAATCAAAGCTTCATTTGTAGGAACTGCCTGTGACACAATACGCCAAAGATACTCCCTAGACTTTCAACTTTCAGAGATTCTTCCATAACATTGATTTTACTTGATAAGAACTACAAGCGTTGTTAATTAATTGGATCCATTTTTATTATGAACCCATTTTGGGTGTTGAGTTTAAATGCGTATAATAAAAAGAAGCGTTACTTAATAATCCAGTAGTCAAACACTATTATGGTGGAATTAATGTTTCACTCATATTTTCTATAAATAATAATTAGTTAGACAGTCTTCTTCAAACCACTTTATTTTGAAGCCTTTTCATACAAGCTTTTTATATTAAATGTATGCCATTAAGCAGAGTAGCTACCAAGAAGATTTGAGACTTAAAGCAAAGGTCGAAGGCATGCAACGTTCTCAAAGGTAACTTACATAGTACAATACTTTCTCTCTACACACCCTATCTCAATATCATGATAGATGCTGATGTTACTCAAAACGTGTCAAAATTTAATTTTACTTATATATATATGACAAGTATATTAATCACATATGTTCGGTGTTTACTGCATTACCAACTTAATTATTTATCATTTCATTCTTTGTTTTTATTAAGCCATTGCCATTTTATGTGTTGTTTTGTTGTTACCGAACAATAATAGCCAGGCTCTACTTGTGTCAATTCCATAGTGGGTAAAATCCTATTCTGATAGTTAAATGATATTCCAATGTGGTTAAAATCCTTTCCTGATGGCTAAGTTCATATTTTTAACTTTGAATTTTCACAATCTCAATGTTGATTTTAGTTTAGTTCCTAAATCTAGTTGAATGATTAGGTTCTACTTGCGGTATGCTTGTTTTAATTATTCATTTATGGAAGTTCAGATTAGGTAAAGATGGATCGAAGTTGGATAAATGCCAGAAGGACAAGTGATGAATATGAGAATGGGATTGAGAAGTTTTTAAAGTTCACTGAAAGCAATGTTTCTGATGATAATGGGAGGTTTTTTTGCCCTTGTGTAAAATGTTTGAATGGGAGACAATTGAGTATTGCTGAAATAGGAGACCATCTAATTTGTGTTGGGTTCAACAAGAACTATACGCGATGGATATGGCATGGAGAAATAGAAATGCCCAATGTGTTCAAAAAGGAGGAAGTTGATGTGGATTTGGATGATCAACTAGAAGATATGGTTCGTGATGTTGGAGTGGAGTTTTTTGAGCAAGTTGTGTAATGATACAAAGAAGCCTTTGTATCTAGGGTGCACTAAATACACACAGTTGCTTGCAGTGTTGAGGTTAGTTAACTTAAAAGTGAGAAATGGTTGGAGAGATAGTAGTTTCATAGATTTGCTTGAGTTGTTGAAAGATATGCTTCCAAAAGGTAATGAACTTCCAAATCGTAACTATGAGGCAAAGAAAATCCTATGCCCAATGGGAATAGAGTACAAAAAGATACATGCTTACCCTAATGATTGCATATTGTACATAAATGAGTACGAAGGGCTACATACATGTCTAAAATGCAAGTCATCATGCTACAAAGTGAAAAGGGATGGTGATGCTAATTGTGATGTGATAACTATGGGGTGTCCTTTGAAGGTGTTATGGTATCTTACAATAATACCAAGGTTCAAGCGCTTGTTTGCTAATGCAAAGGAAGCAAAGAACTTGAGATGGCATACAGATGAGAGGAAATCTGATGGAAAGCTTCGACATCCAGCTGATTCTCCTCAATGGAAAACAATTGACCAACTATCTCCTGAATTTGGTTGGGAGCCAAGAAATCTAAGGGTTGGGCCCTGTACAGATGGAATGAATGCTTATGGCAACCTTAGTAGTAAACATAGCTCATGGCCTGTTCTCCTGGTGGTTTACAGCCTACCTCCTCAGCTGTGTTGAAATGTAAATACATCATGTTGTCTATGATGATTTCAGGCCCAAAACAGCCGGAGAATGACATAGATGTCTACTTGAGACCTTTGACTGAGGACTTGAAGGTATTGTGGGAGGAAGGAGTAGATGTATTTGATGTATATTACAAGGAGTCTTTTAAGCTTCATGCCATGATTTTCTGCACGACAAATGACTTCCCTGCATATGGAAACTTGTCTGGATACAATGTTAAGGGCCACAAAGCATGCCCTATTTATGAAGAAGGCACGTGCTACCATCAACTTCAGCATGGAAAGAAGACTATCTACCTTGGTCATCAACGATTTCTCAAAAGGTAACACCCATATCGTAGATTAAAAGAAGCTTTCAATGGCTTACAAGAGTATGAAAATGCTGTAGAAGCAATAACTGTAGAGCAAGTTTATCAAATGAGTAAAAGAAATCATTGTGATTCTTGGAAAACCCAAAACCTTGCAACTGAGAACAATTTATGGAAAAAGAGGTCTATCTTTTTTGACCTTTCATGTTGGCGGAGTCTTGAGGTGAGGCACAGTCTTGATGTGATGCATGTGGAGAAAAATGTGCGTGATAGTCTTATTGGAACACTTTTGAACATAAAGGGGAAGAGTAAGGATGGTGTGAACACAAGACTAGACTTGGTTGAAATGGAGATACGAGAAGACTTGGCTCCACAGCTAATAGGAAAAATGACTTATTTGCCCCCAACATGTTATACATTGTCCAGGAAGGAGAAAAGAAGTTTTTGTGAGTGTTTACATGGCATCAAAGTACCACAAGGATATTCTTTAAACATCAAGAGGCTTGTGTTAATGAAAGATTTGAAATTAGCAGGCTTGAAATCTTACGATTGCCATGTGTTAATGTAGCAACTATTACTAGTGGCTATTCGAGACATACTGCCATAAAATGTTAGACACACTATAATCAAATTGTGTTTCTTCTTCAATGCTATATTAGCAAAGTGATTGACCCCCAAAAATTGGATGAATTGGAAAATGATGTTGTTATTACCTTGTGCCAACTTGAGATGTACTTTCCACTATCATTTTTTGACATCATGGTTCATTTAATTGTTTATTTGGTGAGAAAGATAAGGCTTTGTGGCCCTGTTTATTTGAGGTGGATGTACCCATCTGAGCGATACATGAAAATCCTAAAAGGGTATATGAAGAATCCATACTGACTTTGAAAAATATGTTACTGAAGAGGCTGTCGAATTTTGTGCCGAGTACTTGTCAACAATAGAAGCTATTGGACTTCCAAAGTCTCGCCATGAGGGAAGAAGTGCAGGTAAAGGTACACATGGGATCAATGTGAAGAGCATGAGTCATGAAGAAGTGTTCCAAGCACATATGTACATCTTGAATAACACTGATTAAGTTTAGCCTGACTTAGCCACGCTTAAAAACATTATTAGGGAAAAGAACCCTTGGAAGAGTGATAAATGGTTAGTAAATGAGCACAATAGGACTTTCATATCATGGTTCAATAAATAGTTTATGAATGATGATAGTGTTTCTGACATAATAAGATGGTTAGCCAATGGGCCCCGCTTTGATGTTCTATGTTGGAGTGGATATGACATCAATGGGTATTCATTCTATACAAAAGCCTGGGATGACAAAAGCACTATGCAAAATAATGGGGTTATGGTAGAAGCAGAAGTAATGAATTTTTCAAGTGAAAAAGATAGAAACCCTGTTTTGGCAACCACATCATATGTTGGGGTTATTGAAGAGATATGGGAGGTTGATTATATAGCATTTAAAGTTCCTATTTTCAAATGTATGTGGGTTGATAGTAGCAATGGTGTCCAAATAGATGAGTTAGGATTTACCTTGGTGGATCTTAATAGGGTAGTTTACAAGGAGGAGCCTTTTATCATGGCAAATCAAGCGAAACAAATCTTTTATGTCATTGATCCGGCTAATAAAAAGTGGTATTTTGTTCTCCAAGGAAAAAAATAGACTACTAATGCTGGGAATGATGAATCAACTTCTAATATTGATGAAACCGCTCCTTTCTATGAGGCCACCTCAATTGAATGAAGAAAATGAGGTAGAAGATGTACATGCCGTAAGACATGATCACTATGAACAAATTTGGGAGAATATCCCTATATAATTTCCTTAGAGGTAATCTTGTGTGCGCACGTGTAAGGATACACACACACACACTTTTTCAAAGTTTAAGTCAATTTATTATTTTAACTTCATTTATTGTTTTAATCTCTTTTTAATTTACTTGCGTTATTTATCTTATTGTCTAAACAGGCACATAGATTCCTCTAGCAATTCCTCTAGTGATTCCTTTAGTGATTCTGAGCAACCTACCACAACTGCTAGTAACAGTACTGCCAATAGAGATGCCACAATTACTAGCAAGAGTACTACTAGTACCAAAACTAGAGGTACCACAAGGATGAGTTCATTGACCAAAGCTCGAGCTAGTGAACAGAGATTACATGTTGACCTCATTGAGTTAGATTATAAAAGGCATAACGAAAGACTCAGTTCAAGAGTTATTTAGGTGATTTGCCTCGGAGTAAAATCAGTATTTTGTACCCCAATTGGAAAAAAGGCGTACCAGAGAGTGTCAAAAAGAAGATTTGGGAAGATACCTTGGTATAGTACTTTGTATTGATATTTTTTTGTCCTAATTTTATTATAATATTTGTCATTACTAACTTCATTGTATGAGTTACCATATAGATTACTTATGAAATTCTTGCCACTAAGGAGATGAGGAAGAACTTGTTGAAGATAGTAGCCAAGCGATGGAAGGACTTTAAAACAAGTATTACTTCTAGATACATATATGGTAAATTGAAGGATAAGAATCCATGCAACATATATCATGTAACGCCTCTCTTATGGGTGAATTTCCCATATATTTAATTCTTCTAAAGTCTATTTGTATCGTAGTAGGATCTTCAATCACAAAAAATTGCCTTAATAAAATTTTTCCAACTTTGGGCACTATTCATTTAATCGAATTTATTTATTCCGATTAAATATCAAAAAATCATAACTAAATCAATAAAAATCGTATGCATGTGATTCAAATCTCTAAGTATAGCTTATAAATTTGTCTACATGGGAAAAATATAAGTCAGGGCAATGATATTACTAATATGTATAGCAAACTCTGTGAATTTTCATATTTTATACGAAACTGTAAAAATAATCATTTTAATTGGGATTAAATATAAAAATCTGCCAAATATTGTTCACACATCCAATCTGAGTGATCTTTGAACCATTGGAGAGCTCTTCCTGTCTACTTTCCAACCATATATATCATTTATACTTTATATATCAAAAGATCTAAATAGTGGAATATTTACTCTACATAGGTCAAGATGACCTTTTACCTCTTACTACTTTGCCAAACAAAAGCCATAAAATATTTACATGGCTATACATCATTTTCATACTATACCATACTTTAGCTAAGACCTACGACATCATAAAAACTTGAAGAAACATACTTAACATCACATTTTCAAAATTACATAAAAGGTCAAAGCTCATGGCCATTGCTAGCATTTTAAAGTTAATGGCCAAATTCTTTCTCCTTTCCTTTCTCTTCCTTGGTGGTCTTGCCATTGTTGCTACCTATTCATGGTTAATATTTAGGAGGGTGAGATTCAAAGAATCTCATTACTTAACACCCAACATGCCATCACATCATCACATTAAGCATGAAAACATCAAGATAACACATTTTGAATACATTAACACATTTGGGTCATCTGAATTCATAAAATTTTTTATAGAGTTTTGTTTTGAAAAATGGACATCCCGGGGTCTCAATGCCCCTGAATCAACTTAGCCAATACACATAAATCATCTCAAAATATCATTGCAATCATATGACAAGGCATAAAGCACATTGAAAACAACTATGATAACATAAGGCTAGTATGGGAAATTAACTACCTTATGATGCTCCCTTGTTCTCCAAACTTGGTATACCACTTCTTGAGCCTCTTAAAACTTCCTTGAACCTAATCATATCATCATTGAATGAATTTATCCATTGGTTTTTCAGAATTATACAATATCAAAACACTAAAACCCAAAATTTTCACTTAGCTTTCCTTTCATCTTTCTTTGTACAACACACTTGTTCTAAAGGTTTTGGACCATGGGAAATCCATTTTTGAGGTCAAAATTATGAAATTCCAACTCTAAATACTCTCCCTGTTCTGACCAAAATTGTCTCAAAAGGTTTGAAAAAAATTTCCTTGAAATCACTTCAAACCATCCATGGATTCATGCTTCTAGTGGTTAATCTAAGCTTTCCCTAAGTTTAATGGTCCACAACTCATTTCTATTGCTAAATCACATTTTGGCTGAAACCCTAAGATGGAAAGGAAGCAAACTAAACCATAGAACATGCTTTGAAAACCATAGATAGTAAGCTTAAGGTGGTAGTATGCAAGCTTACCAATTTGTGCTTTACTTTTCCTTTGAATCCTCTTCCTTTTTCTCTTCCTTCTTCCTCCCTTTTCTTGTGTTTTTTCTGGTCTGTTATAGGCTTCTGGTCACGCGTGAAATGGTAAGGAAAGAGAAGGGTTTAAGTGGTTAATTAAGTGGCTAATGATGTAGGTAATCATGGTTACTTTTTGCTAACCCGTAATTGCTTTTCTTTTTCTTTTTACATGCTTCTTCAAGAAGTATTCCAAAATAATCTAATGCTACTTTGTGTCACATGGCTGCAGAATAGTCATGCATGGGAGAGCTTGAAGTGTCAAAAAATTGCCCAATTTTTCTGATCCAAATATGCCTCAATCCGGGTACTTTTTAACCGTACCGATAAAACCGTCTTTATACTAATTTAGCATTTTTTGGATACAGAACTATTCTAATTTTATTTTTATATTTCTATAATTATCTTGTCCCAAATGGTATCTGTATATGGCCCATATCTTGACCCAGTTTCTTTTTAACCATCAGTAGGGCCTATGATTTACTTTATCGGTTTACTGTTACTTTTAGACACTCAGCATGGATTATTTTTTTATTCTTGAACATTAACCCTCAGTGCCATATACCATTGGACTTCTCTTGTCGAGAGCTTCATTTTGACAGTAATTTTGCATATTTACAAAATTGCCCCTGACCCAGGGTTAAATTATAATTTCTAAAACTTTTAGGTCATTAGGTGTAATTTTTCCCAAGGCTTTTCTATTTCTTCCTCCACGTAATTTTTAATACTTTTGGGACTGGATATCATTTTTATATTTCTTTAGGGGTAAAAATATATTTTTCTCATTTTTTCATCCAACTAGGAAAAATGATTTCTTTGTCCTATTTCACGTAAAACGGTGTCTGTCCATTTTTGTGAATTCCTTATATATTTTGCATTATCATTAATTATGTCCTTTTTCATTACTTATTATCTAATGAAATTTTGGGATATTACATATCAATCCTTGGATGAAGAGACGTGGAAGAAGTTTGTTGAGCATCGAACAACTTCTACACTAAGGTAACTAAATTTGCAATTTTCAATATTTAAATTATAGTTATGAGCAGTCACTAATAATTTATTAGTTTTAATTGTAATAAGAAATAAGAGCAGCTGCACAAGAGAAGCAAAAGCTAAATGTTTATCCTTACAATTTGTCTCGTGAAGGATATGAGTTGCTAGAGTATAAGAAGATGGAGGAGAAGTTGTTGGAAAGATAGGAAGCTGCAAAGTCTGACCCATCCATTATTGTTTCTCCTCCATCTCTTGTAACACGTGCTTAGGAATGGAAGAGAGTGAGGGCAAATAAGCATGGACAGTATATCACCCCTGAGGCTCAAGTAGTTAGCGAAAAGATTGTAACTAGATTATAATAAAAGTGATTATGTAACTTCAATTGTGAAATTGCTAATTATAAATCTCCTACTACTATGTTATAGGATTTTCTCCAAGAGTAGGCATCACAAGGACTATTCACTTTGAGTGGGAGGTAAGATATCTTAGCAACTGCAATAGGCAAGGATGAGCAGCCGGGCAGTGTTAGGGGCATGGGAAGAGGAGTAGGTGTAAAGGAATATTTTGGATCAAGGAAGAAAACAATCTCCAAGCATAAGGTGCTACAAATGTTGGATAAGGTACGGAGGAAACAAAAGCTCAAATGCAACAAATGTTTTGAGGTGAGATAGATGTTGTGAGATGTGAGTTCATATCCATGTTATCCACCATTAAGGTGCAACCACCCATGCAAGAACCATCGATCGAGATGTCACCTTCTCCCGTGATTGACAGCATGAAAGGTAGTTATGTTCCTGGAGCATTGCACCTTGACAATGTACCTAATGAGGGAGTAGCATGTAATCTATTTTTGGATGTTCCCACAAGGCGCATTATGGCTCAAGGTAGAGTTTATATGATGGGATTGACCCTTCACCACCAAAAAATATGGGATGATCAAGTAAGGGTATCAATTGACACTATTCTTGAGCCTCATGCACAGGTGTCATTCCCTATTGATGAGGTTACAACAGTACTCCAAGCTCCTGGGAATTACATTTTGTGGCCAAAAGGTCCTGTCACATTAACTGTACCCCAGGCATAAAAAACTTCACAATTCGCTTGTCTTCCAATTATCTTAATATGGTTTAAGATTATAATTCATATTTACTTGATTAGGGAAATGGCATAATGAAGAATTCCTTGGATTCAATGCCACAGTCTCAATCCTAGGACTCATACGCTGTCATAGAAATGGAATCATTGTCACGATTACAAACAACAATTTTCGAAGCTAATGATCTTATTGTAATTCAAATGACTCCTGGGATTGTAGGATCTAAATCCTATCACATCCATATTTTAAAGAAATACGTCCTAGAGTTCATAAATATGGAGGAGCTCAATATGTCCATTATGCAACTTGGTATCATGTAAGTTTATTTTTATTTCTAATGCATCTCTTTGTTTATGTATTTAAGCATTTACATTCCAATCTATTTATTTTTGTTTTATTTATCTTATAGGGTTCTCTACCAGTATTGCACCCATATGAGAAGAAATGATAAATATGGATTCCTTTGTCCATATTATGTTCAAAGTGTTAGGAACGAAGAGGATGATAGGTCAAAATACATTAGAAATACTATTGTTGAAAACCATCGGCCATGTTGGTTGGTGCCCGTCCGTTATGGGTAAGAAGTTTGAAAATTATATACAATTAAGTAGTTGTGGTTTGACTTTATGAAATTGTTATGATATTATCATTAATTCATATATTGCAATTTCCATTGGATATTGTGTGTGATATGCCCTAAGCAGTCCACTATCTATCGCAAAAAGAAAGATAAAGTTCAAAAAGTTAAAAAAGAACCCAAAGATTTCTGTAATGTTATTGACTCCTAAGTATATATTTCTATGGAACTTTGGTTTCATATAACTAGATACATTATTGTTCTATTATCTAATTTCTTTCATGTATTTGATTATAGATCTTTGAAGACATACCATATAAGGGGTGGGAAACACATACAACAACAAAAAAAATAGAATGGAAGTACCCAAAGGTAAATAGTTTTTACACAAGCTTAAGGATCTTAGTCCAACTATTCTGATTTTGGTCATTCTCTTCCTTGATTTGTAGTATCACTGCCAACCGAGAGTCACAAAGTGCGGTTATTATGTAATTAGAGAAATGTATGACATAATTAGTAGTAATCTCGTTGACTCATTGGACCAGGTACTTATATAATCTAGAACTTAGATTTACTTTTCCTTATGATTTATTATGTGATGTTGATGCAAGTTTTAAACTTGTAGCACTTCCACATTGAGGAACCTTATCACCAGAAAGAAATTAACCACATTCGGAACATATGTTCAAAATTTCTTCTTAGATTCATTTGAATATATTTATCACATAGATTAGTTTAGGTTTAATTAGTAGTTAAGCTTGGAACAATATTAGTTGTTGTATAAAACTAGTATGCTATGCAAAAGACTATTGCTATTTTGACTATAAAAATTGCTCTATTGTTTTTGTATATGTTGGTTGTAAATATAGGTTTGGATATGGTTAATTATATGGCATCTTAAAAAAAAGTTAGACTTTACGTCTGTTTTTCGATTAACAAACATAAAAGGCATGCCTTTTTATCTTTTAAAAGATGCCGTAAATGGGATGCCTATTTATGTCTATTTTTCTCGTATCAAGGCAGTCATCACATAAGTCTCAGCCTTAATGATCAGGTTGAAGCTACCTCCTTTGTTGAAGATGATCCTTGATACTATGTTATACAGGACTCTGGCTTGTACACTTAGATCAAAGGACTTCATAAGCTTTAGAAGAGGCTTATTCTCAAGCCTTCTGAAGAGAGCATCCAGGATTGTGCTTTTCTTATAGTTCAGAAATTCTCCACTTTCCTCATCTGCATTATCATCCTCATCCATATATTTAGAGGTGGAGATGTCAATCTTGAATCCCTCTTGTCTGGGAATCTCCAAAACTTCATTAATATTCTCATCAGATAACCACAGAGTTCTGGACTAAAGTGTCACTTGGTACTTCCTCTTTTTGTTATTATATTTCAAAACAACATATCAAGCCTTAATTACCTCATCATCATACTTTTCCTTAATCTCCAACAAATTCTTTTACTTGCTTATCCAAAACCTAGCATCAAAGTTGTTGAAAACTAAAAATTCTTCCAAATTGGTGTAATAAAGAGTGATTACCTTTTTTGCCTCAAACTTCATGTTGTATTCTTCCAGGATTTTATCAGAGTTGCAAAGAGTCTCTGTTGTCAACTGTAATTCTTCTGATTCAGTGCTGGATACAGGGGCAATAGGAATTGGCTTCTTTGATTCAGCCTTGGGTGTTGTTTTTTACTTCTTGGATAGAGTTCCCTTGCTAGTTTCACCCTTTCTTTTTTGGGTTACTCCCTTCTTTGTTGCATATTGAGATTTAGTAGTATGTTTGGGTTTGGACTCCTCTTTTCCAATGTTGGTGTTCTTGACTCTCACCATTTTGACTCAGAATGTGTTTCAAGGAATGATTCAAAGGTGTTTCAAAGGTTCGGTTTAAAGTTTAACCTGTGAGAAATGAGGTTTGGCCGAAGGAATTTAAGAATGGTTGAGAAAGGAGAGAATAGTTTCGATTAAAAGACGTATAGGGTTGCCTCTGTTCAAAGCATGACCCTTTGGATTTCTTTATAAAACCATTTGACAGATGAATTTTGACAGTCAAAATTTGAAGTTTGGTCAATTTTGTCTTTCAAAGACTTGACACATGGAGAATATTTCAACAGATGAATTTCAGACTTAAAATTCATTTAATATAAACTTAACATTAACAGATACTTTATCAGATGAATGTTATACTCTTAAAGTTTGAATGTTTAAAGTTTTTAACCACAAGCAAGCATAGAAAATGTTTCAACAGACGAATGTTTAGGAATCAAGGTTCGTATTTTAAGACTTTATGAAGAATTGTCTAAAATATGAATGTTGAACCATCAAAATTCGAATATTGCTCACACATAAGGCAATCACATATACAGAGATTCAAAATCCAAATTTTAGTTCATCAATAGATGACTGTTAGATAAAGCAAACACATATATAGTCATTCAAAATTCAAATTTCCGTTTACTGACAGATGAATTTCGAGAGAACTAAATCACTGGTGTAGCATTTGAGTTACTGAAATACATCTATTTAATCTTAAAAGTCAAATTTTAACTATGCAAAGTAATTTAACAGATCGAATAGAGTATGGAAATTTGTTTATCAACATTCATAATGCGAATTTTATATGATTGAACTTACAAATACATGCTGAACATTTGGATTTCCAAGTCTTCTTCAGTAGCTATTAACTGAGCAGGTATAAGATACTCCATAATATTGATTTTTCTATCATTTAAGCTCAATAGGAGTAATTTCAAAACATCTTAAAGATACTCTGAAGCTTAAGTTAGAGTAAGTTTTAGCAAATTAACAAATTATCTTCAAAAAGTAAACAAATTTTGTTCAAGACTCGCTTACAGTTTATTAGGATTTACTATTCCTGATTCTATTCTAACTTGTAATATCTGTCTTCTAGAAGTGGCCTAGTCATGATATTTGCAATAAGATCTTCAATATGGACAAATTCCAGCAGCATGATGTCTCTTTTCAGAACATGGTCCCTTATGAAATGATGTCTAACCTCAATGTGCTTTATTCTTGAATGCATCACTGGATTCTTCGTGATGTTAATGACACTTTGATTGTCACATCTTATAAGTATTTCCTTCATCTTAATTTCAAGGTCTTCAAGTTGCTGATTCATCCAAAGGACTTGACCATAGCAACTTCCAGCAGCTATATATTCAGCCTCTACTATGGAGAGAGTCATACTATTATGCTTCTTGATGAACCAAGAAACTGTAGATACTCCAAGGAATTGACATATGCCACTTGTGCTTATTCTGTCAGTCTTGGATCTAGCAAAGTTAGCATCAGTATACCCTACAAGAACCTCTCCATTGCCCTTTGGATACCAGAGTCCTATATGTGATATTCCAATTAAACATCTAAATATTTTTTTCATAGTAACATGGGAATCTTAGGACATGATTGGAATCTAGCACACATATAGACACTAAACATGATGTCAGGTCTACTAGCTGTTAGGTATAGTAAGGAACCAATCATTCTCTTGTATTGAGTTATATCAAATGATTTTCCTCCATCATCCATTTCAAGCTTTGTGGTAGTGGCCATTAGAGTTCCCATTGATTTAGCATTTTCCATTCCAAACTTCTTCAGCAACTCTTTTAGGTACTTGGATTGATTGAGAAAGGTACCATCATCAACTTGTTTGATTTACAATTCAAGAAAAAATTTGAGTTCTCCCATCATTAACATCTGAAATTCACTCTGCATTAACTTGAAAAAATTCTTGCACAAAGATTCATTAGTAGCATCAAATATGATATCATCAATATAAATTTGAACAATAAGTAAATCTTTGTTTTCCTTTCTAGTAAATAGAGTTGTAACAACTTTGTCCCTATTAAATCCATTTTCCAATAAAAAAGTTGCTTAGTCTTTCGTACCAAGCTCTAGGTGCCTGTTTTAAACCATAAAAGGTTTTCTTCAGTTTATATACATGATTTGGTTTAGTTGAGTCGTCAAAGCCTAGAGGTTGGTCAATATAAACTTCTTCTATGATATAACCATTCAAAAAGGCACTCTTTACATACATTTGATGCAACATTGTATTTTTTATATAGGCATAGGCTAAGAGAATTTTTATTGCTTCCAATCTTGCAACTATGGCAAAAGTTTCCTCATAATATATGTCTTCTTCTTGATTGTATCATTTAGCTACTAACCTAGCTTCATTTCTAATTATTGTTCCTGACTCATCAAGTTTATTTCTAAACACCCACTTGGTTCCAAAAGAAATCTTTGGTAAGTCCCAAACTTGATTTCTTTCAAATTGATTTAGTTCTTCTTGCATAGCTAATGTCCAGTATTCATTTGTTAAAGCTTCTTCAATACACTTAGGTTCAATCTTAGAAATAAATACACAGTTAATCATTTGATCGCTAAGTTGTCTTCTAGTTTTAACATTCTCTTGAACATTCCCAGTCACTTGATCAATAGGATACTCCTTTAACACCTCTAAGCTCAAGTGAATTCTAGAGAAATTTATTCATTATTTTCAAATCCAATGTCTTTTTCTTAATATCTTCCTCTATAGCTGTAAATTCTAATATTTTTGGAGGTTTAGTTTTATTTTCCTTAGAGAGGTTCATGTTTTTGAAACTAGAAATTAGTTCTTCCTCATCTAAGGTAAGTCCAGAAATAGTTTTATTTTCAATGAAAAATTCATGCATAGATTCTTCTATGGTCCTAGACTTTTTGTTAAATACCTTATATGCTTTACTTCTACTAGAAAAGCCAAGGAATATACCATCATTTGATTTAGCATCAAACTTACCCAAATTCTTTTTTTCATTGTTGTGGATAAGGCATTTGTATCTAAACACGTGTAGGTGTGAGAGATTTGGCTTTTTTTGTAGAGTCCATAAGGTGTCTTCCCCAAAATTGGTCTGACGTAAGCTTTATTAATGATGTAACTTGTTGTGTTCACTGCATCAGCCCAAAAGTACTGAGGAAGCTCTTTCTCATTCACTACTCTTGCCATTTCTCATCAGGTTTTGTTCTTTCTCTCCACCACACCATTTTGCAGGGGTGTTCTTGGAGCTGAGAAGTTGTGATCAATTCCATGTTCCTCACAGTACTCTTGGAAGCTTGAGTTTTCTAATTCTCAATGAGAATGTCAAGACTAGGTATTAGGATCTATAGGGATAAATCTAAGAGTCTAATCGGCCTAAGTCAGTGCACTTATATAGACAAAGTATTGCATAGGTTTAGTATGCAAGACTCAAAGAGGGGTTATATACTGATGTCTCATGGCATCAATATCAGCATAACTCAGTGTCCTTGTTCACGAGAAGAGTGAGAATGCATGAGCAAGATTCCATAAGCTTCGGCAATTTGATCTATTATGTATGCCATGTTGTGCACTCGATCGGATGTCTTATATGCCTTGAGTATGATTGGTAGATATCAGTCAAATCCAGGTGAATATCACTGGACTACTGTCAAGAATATTCTGAAGTACTTAAAAAGGACTAAGGATGTATTCTTGGTGTATGGAGGATTGTGTATTCTTGGTGTATGGAGGATTGGAAGACGAGCTGGTTGTAAATGGTTACACAGATGCAAGTTTCTAATCTGACAAAGATGATTCTAGATCACAATCAGGATTCCTATTCTGTTTGAATGGTGGAGCAGTTAGTTGGAAGAGTTCCAAGCAAAGCACTGTAGTTGATTCAACAACAGAAGCTGAGTACCTAGCAGCATCAGATGTAACTAAGGAAGCTGTTTGGATTAAGAAGTTTATCACTGAGCTTGGAGTGGTGCCTACCATCTCAAATCTGATAGATCTATTCTGTGACAACAACGATGCAATAGCACAGGCTAAAGAGCCTAGGTCACATCAAAGAACTAAACACATACTTAGGCAATATCATCTCATCAGAGAAATCATTGATAGGGGTGATATAAAGATATTCAAAATACCAACTGATAACAATGTTGCTGATCCTCTTACTAAGCCGCTTGCACAGATAAAGCATGAGCGTCATGTTAGGTCAATGGGTATTAGATACATCAACGATTGGGCCTAGTGCAAGTGGGAGTTATTGGAATTGTGCCCTAGGCCAATTATTGTATTATGAACATTGTGTTTCATTATAAAAAAAAAGAAGATTTTTTTTTCTTACATTATTATATTGTTTGCATGTTTTTCTTTATAATAATATCCTTGGATAAATTATTTGATCCTAAATATCCCTAGTCAATCATCTTTGTGGGAACAATGATGAATTAAAGCTAGTATGATTTTGATTGATACTTATATGATAATTATGTATGAAGATAGAAATCAAAATCATAAGCTCATGTTAGAGAATAGGCGCTGGATTGACCCATCATGAGAGAGCTGCATGGACAAGTCATAAGCATATCTCATATATAACCGTGTCACTAAGCCCTCAGACTTGAGATTGTCATACCTTACTTTCTTACATTATTTCCCATGTATGATAATAGCATATATGATGCTAAATGAGCTAATTTAGAAGCTTGAATCAATAGAAGATTGAATGAGAAAAATTGAATTTTTCAAAATACTATTCATTTGATAATTTGATTTTCTTGGCTAAATTTTGAAAAATCATAACTAAATCTAGGAAAATTGTATGAGGATGATTCAAGTCTCTAAAAATAGATAAAAATATTTCCTACATGGAAAAAATATACAATTAGAACTTGATTGAGCTGATTCATTTATAAAATTCGTTGAATTATACTATTTATTTGGTCAAAACTACTTTTCTAGATTTTCCGAGCCATCTTCAAAAATTCAGAACAATTTGTATACTAGCCCAAATCAAGTGATCTTTAGCTCTTTAGAAATATCTCTATGTCTAATTTCCTGGAATATATAATACTCATATAGAAAATTGAATTTCGAATGAACAGTAACCGTATAACTAATCAGTGCACATAATGGATAGATTTACATACCAACTTCCAAAAACTAAATACATAACCTACTTACATGATTCAAACCCTTCCAAAATATATTCTTAACGTCACAATAACTCTAAAGGAACACCATAGCAGCAAAACACAGGTTCATGAAAATACATATGATTTCATATATAATTACAAGAAAACAAGCAACCAAGGTGGCTATAAATCTAATCATCATTAATCTTCTCCTTGCCTCTTGTCTTCTTGGAGGTCTTGCCATCACTTGAACCTATCATGTTAGTGCTTGGGGGTGAGATTTGGGAAAATCTCAGTAGCTAGTTTATCTCTTGAAAATATATCATTCAAGTTCCACAAACATTTCACATATAAACACATAAATCATTAAAATATCTCATTGTCAAGTAAAAATTTCAACAGAGTTTCCCCATAGAAAATGGACATCCCAGGGAATAAAACCCTTCATTTTACGGCCAAAACCAGTCACAAAACAACACAAATACAATATGGCAATAAGTTATAATCATGGAAATAACAAAGAATAACATATTGCATTAAAATTAACCAGCTACCATTTATGTTTTCTTTTGCTTTTGCACTTGGAACCAAAACTTCCATTAGCTTTCTTGAACTCCCACAAGTCCTAAAACATCATTCAATGTCAACTTAGTTAACTAGAAACAAGGGTTGCTTTACAAAGTCCTACTAAAACCCTAAAAATCCAAATTCTTTATCTCTCAGTTTTCCTCAAATCCAATACCTGTTCTTAGCTAACTGGACCCAAGGAATCCATTTTTAACATCAAAACCATGAAAATACAACTCTTTCCCATCATACTAAGCACACCAATATCTGACTTATAGGAAGAGAAATTGGTTTTTCTCAAAACTTGCTTAAATCATACTATACTTAATTCCTCTTGCAAAATCTCATACCTAATCATGATTTTATGGCTTTAAAACAACTCCCCATACTCAAACAAGCTTAGACCAAAATTTTACAGAGATGGGAAAGAAAATATTTCATGGAAACTTAAGCCAAACAATCAAGAAAAGATACTAGAACACTTGTAAGTCATAAGAGAAACACTTACAAATTTGCTTGGATTTTCTTCCAATTTTTTATATTTTTTCTTCGTTCCTCACGTGACTGCCCCCCCTTTCTTCAATTTGTAGACTTCTTTTCCTTTCTTCCTTGCTATATGGTTGGCCAAGACATGGGAAAGGAGGGAGTATATATAAAATTGCCAAGCAATAAAAATTTGGCACTTAATGTTCTTGAAATCTCTATGGAAAATGACATAATTAATTGAATAATATAATTTCATCATATTCAGCATGTTGGCCATGAAATAGGGAGTATTTTGGTCCAAAAATTTCAGATATTTACTTATCCAGATATATCCTGAGTTGGTCTGGACAAATAAAGCTACTTTATCAATATATTTTACTATTCTTAGGATACTAATTATAATTATATTGAGATATAAAATTACCATAATATACTTATCCCAATTGGTCCAAATATAAGACCCACATATTTTTCTTGAATGAATACTGCCTCTTCCTGCAGTCCAGATTGACCTTTATCGGGTAAAATGTTAATATTAAATCCTAATTACCCAATAAATATTATTTTGATCTTAACAAATTTCTTACTACATTCCATTGGTCTTAATTCAATGAGAGCTTCATTTTGACTATAATTTTTTATATTTATAAAAAAACCCTTAACTCGGGATATATTTATAATTTTTTAAACTTTCGGGTCATTAGGTGTAATTTTTCTCAAAATTCACAAAATTTGTTTCAACACGTACGTCCACCGCGTCTTTGTTCTTCTTTTCTTTTTTTTTTCCAGCGGCAAAATGGTCATTCTCTCTTCCTTCCTTCTGACCGAGATAATTGACCTATTTACCTTATATCATGCAAAACGACGCATATCCGTTTTTACAAATTCCTTATAGATTTTAAAATATTGAACCTTAAACATTTAGGGGAAAATTTCAGGATATTTCAGAGATCACCATGGCTTCCTACATGAGAAACACTATACTTTGACATAGTCAAAAGTCACCTTTAATCGGGAGATCATAAAGGCTATGATCAAGCATAGTAGAACTCGTGTGGAGAAGGATGAATGGTCAAGATGGAATTTGTCCCTCTAATTAATGGAGAGATATATCTGTGCCCCTTGATGAGTGAGACTGAGAAAATGCATGGCCGTGCTCGAATGGAAGAGTTTCAATTTGTTCTGTCAGTCTACTTGGAGATCGAGATAGTGATAGTCGAGTAAAATGAGGATGACATTTTCTTGCCTTATACTTGACCCATATATCATGAGACAAAGAGGATGGGATCAGGTTATATGATAGGTTGTATCGGATTACCGATCTCATATGATTTGGGTAGTCATAATGTCTTGCTAGAGGCCACTTGTGACTTGTGGGTCCAATAGTGTTATTAGCCCACTGCCAACATTATATGGGCCTACAGGGTCACACATAAGAATAGGCCAACTCAAACTTGAATGTCCAGATTCATTGAATCTAAAATGTGTTTAGATTCAATGAATTTAATGTTTAATTTAGGGTGATAGAATTATATATATATTTGATATATATATTTAAATTTGAAATATATATATATGTTTGATATATTATATATTTAATATATATATTTCAAAATATATATTGTTCAAATTAATTCAAATTAATTAGTTTTAAATTTAATTCTATATGATAGATTTAAATTTAAACTAATGTCATAATCTAAATTTGATTTAGATTGAATTCTAAATTTGAATTTAAACTAATAATCTAAATTTGATTTATATGATAAATTAAATCTAGATTTGATTCTAGATATATATTAGATAGTTAGTTTAAATTGAATCTATTAGATAGATTTAAATTCAAACTAATCTATTTAATTAATATTTGATTTAGCTTAAATTATTGATTTAAATTAAATAAATGCCGAATCCTATCTATATATTGATATAGACTAGGATATAGAATTAATAGAATTCGAATTACCCTAAAGAGAGAGCGGCCATACACTCAGAAAGAAAAACTGTATGGACAAAAAGTGAAGGCGTACGGATTGGTACGGAATCATACGGACTTGTACGGGATTGTATGGACATCACAACCAGAGGTGCTAGCACGCCGTTCGAGTTGGACTCACCGTTCATGTGGATACCGGTAGAGGGAGCTAACTAATCGTGTTAGTTCTTAGGGTCTAACGAAACGAAAAAAGAACACCAAAGGACACATCGGAGGTAAATTCTTTTTCTACATCCAATCTAAACAAGATTGATAGATCAATGGGAGGAAATTTCTTATAGTTTTTACACTGCATGTATAGTGAAATTCCCAACAAACCCAACCTCTGTGATTGGAGATCCCATGAAGGAGGTTCATATGGGTAAGAACAGGTCATTTGTTAGTTCTACTAGCACTAAAATTCTAGTCCCTTCCTATGGTATGAGAAAATGCTGTGATGCATTGTTGGTAAGGCTGAGCAAAGCTCTTAATGATTTCATATTCCTTATAGATGGTATATTTATTGCAGATACACTTGATGAAATCATCTAGACAAATGTGGAGTAGGGCTGCCCCTATAAGATTGTGGTAAAATCTCTAAAGCATTCATCAAAACCAAGAACGCTCACGGTTGTTTAAAGTGCAAAACCATCTTAACAGCAAGAACTGTTGGGGTATATTCTGACTAATAAGTCCTCTAATATACAATCAAGGGTTGTTGGTTCGTAGAAGCTTTAAGCTTCAGTGACTTCTCTATGTACTAAGATTTATTGGTTTAGGTCTGGTTTATAGTCCAAAAAACACCAGATTCAAAATATTTATACTTATGTTATAACTCATTTGATAGTGATCTTTTAACACACATGTGGGGATTATTAGAGTTTGTGTGAGTGTGTGTTAAAAAAGAAGTCCCACATTGCTCAAAACAAAGGAAGCCTTAGTGTATATATACTAAGATGAGTTCTAGAGCAAGTAAAAGGGTTAAGAGAAGGAGTGGCCTTGCGTGCACAAAAACGAACCAATGTAGTTGAAAATCTCCTATTCTTCCCCTACGTGCAAGTTAGACGCAGTATTGCGCATTTTTGTTTCAAGTATTTTTTGAAAAAAATTACAAAAATATTTTAAAATAATCTTACCAAGAAAACCTTATTTTTGCAATTTTGAATTTGGGACCTCAAAATTATACGTTGAAACATTTAATTATCAGCTTTGATTTCTCATTAACCATTTTTTCTTCCCAATGTTCAGAAATGGTTTTCTTTTGATCACCTATAATTTCAACATTAAAAAAGTGATTTCATTTATCGTGATTAAGCTGTCATTAACCAGTTTTATTGCTGCCCAACATTTTTCTCTACGTCCTCAACCTATAAAAGGTAGAGCCTTCTGCATGTCAGAGCACATCGAGTTCTCGAACATTTTTCAAAGTTATCCTTCTCTTCCTTTCCTGAGTTCTGCTTCTTCTATGCTTCTGCTGTTCTGTTTCCTTGTACATTTCTGTAGGAAGGATCCATTTAATCCCTGGGAGTTGTCGACTTGTGATGGAATAACTCTTAAGGACAGTGTCCTTGGGCACAACTTGAATTAGTTTTTCTAACGAATTTTTTGTATTGTAGCTAATAATATGTATATATCTTATTATTCTAGGTTCTTTATCTATTCATGAAGTGGGAAGTTACCACCTTTAGCCATCCAGTTCTAGCCATTGAACTGGTTGCTTCTCTGGCCTTATTTCTAGTATTCCTAATCCCTTCATGCCCTCCATATGGTTGGCTTGCATGACTTTTGATTATGGCATTGGCTTTGTTATAATAATGGCTAGATCAACCATTGGCATATCTATCTATATCTATCCTAACTATTGCTTATATATTTACTGGCATTTTCACTCCCTCTATTATTTATTTTAGATTTAATATATTTACTGGATTTTCTTCATTTATTTGGACCCTTAATAATTAATTAAAGCACTTTGTAGTGGGATCTTAGCTTAATACCTTATACTTAGACCTATTTCACATGTATTTACCTTCAAATATGTCTATTATCACATAATTAGAGATTTCATTACATAAAGATACTCAAACAGAATTTTTGAATAATTGGGTACTGTTCACCTTACAGTTTCCATTTTACCCTATGAATTTTGAAAATTCATAACTAAATCTTAAAAAATCATCTTGTAATGATCCAAGTCTCTAAAAATAGCTAAACCTATTTTCTACATGGAAAAAATTTTAAATGGGGTACTTACTGTTGAATCAAGAGTTTTGATGATTCCAAACTAACATTCAAGAGCTTGAATTGAAGATATCAAAGGAGATCAAAGTGTTTCAAGTGAAGAATTTTTTAGTAATAGCTGCTAGATCTTCTGTAGGATCTTTTGTTATAAGGGTAAAAGATTTTGATTTTAAGAAAAGATGTTTTTAAACCTTGATTTTATGTTAAATCTTGACTTATTTGAAAAATACCCACAAATAGACAAAGTTTGAAAGTTTAAACTGAACTGTCATAGTGGAAATTCGAACTTTGCCTTTGGAAAGTCGAATTTCGAGCTAAAACTGAATAAGTCTGAAGAGATGTCTCTCTGTTAGACGAATTTTGGTTCTCCAAAATTTGAATTTTCATCCAAGTCTGAAAGAAGTCTTTTAGTGACAGACGAACTTCACATCTTTAAAATTCGAATTTCATATAAAAAGCAGTTTGTGAAAACCAAAGAAATTCGTCTAAAATAATGTTGAAGTTCATCTGAAATCAAGAAGAAATTGAGTTTGAAAAATGCTCTATGACAGACGAACTTTGGCTTTCCAACATTCGAATTTTCATATAAGTCTGAAAGGAGCTTCTTTGAAACAGACGAACTTTAAGTCTTCAAAATTCGAATTTCAGACAAAATGCAATCTGTGAAAACCAAAGAAATTCGTTTGAAACAATGTTAAAGTTCATCTGAAAACAAGATTATATTGAGTTTCAAAATTGCTCTTTGACAGACAAACTTTGAACATTAAAATTTGAATTTCAGAAGCCAAGGTTGTGAGTCTGTTGAAATGAAATATTGACATACGAATGACAGAGTTTTGTAACTTTGAATGGTGAAGTTAGTCTGAAAAGAATCTCTCTGACAGACGAACTTCACTCCTTCAACATTCGAATTTTAAAGAAAGTGAACTACTGTGCCTCCTTGAACGTTCTACAGACAGACGAATTTTGGGCTTCCAAAATTCGAATTTCGAAGGCACTGTAGAAAATTAAAAACACTGTTCACACTTAACCGAAAAACTTTCTTCTTGAAAATTCGTATGTCATATTGTGAAAATATTTTGTAAGTTTCAAAATTCGAATTTCACTTCATGAACAGATGAACTTCGTGCTGTAACGTTGGAAGCTTTAACCTTCGGTTCCTTCGAAATTTGTCTGTTGACCAACCAAAATTCGAATTTCAGTATGTCAGAAATATTAAATGCAGTTGGTCAACGGATAGTTTTTCAGAGTAACCGTTGGATAACTTCCCCAACGGATATATTTTGTCTCTAACGGACATTTGAGACCTAAATCTATAAATATAACACCATTTGAAGTTGTGGGTAACGAATCAAACTTGTATATATCGAATTTCTGCCAAATCTTCTTCTCAAAAGCTTTTATCCTCTCAACTTCAATATATGTACTTTAACCTTCATATCTACTCTATTCAAGAGAGTTATATCTTTGTAAACAATCTACTCTTCATCTGGAAGATAGGTTTACTTGTGAGGGGAAATCACAAGGGGAATGGGAAGCACATTGTAGAAGTGCTTAGAGAGATTGAGAAAGCTCCAGAAACAGAGCATACTCGTTGTACTGTGGCATTAGCAAGAAGCCCGTTGAATTCTTGCTATATAGTGGAAAAATCTCAAGAGTTGTCGTGGGGACTGGACGTAGGTCAAGTGGATAGACCGAACCAGGATAAATTACTGAGTCTTCTTCTCCTTATCTTTACTTTTCAGCTTGCTCTGTTTTATACGTTGCTTCCATTACACTGTGCTATCTTCACCCACTTCACCTTGTGCAGAAAAATTTCATTCTTCCCAATTCACCCCCCCCTCTTGGGAAGTCAGCCTTGCTAACACTTACTAGGCCAATTTGTACAATAAAGTCAACAAAAATCACTATAGCAATGGTCATTTTTAAAATCACTAAAACTGATCATAACTTTCAAAATTTACCATAAATCCCACACAACTCAAAATTGAGTGATCTTGGTGTCTATGAAAATATATTCATGTCTAGTTTACAACCATATATAACACTCATATATTAAACATCAAGAATTCCATACAATACTTCAACTTTTCAATAGTGGTCAGTAAAGATCTTATACATCCTTAACTTTGCCAAAATACTCACTAATATGTGCATACATGGCTTTAACTTGTCTTAACTTTGCATGATAGATTACAATAGACTTAAGGGAACATATTAACATAAAAACACAGCATGACCATGTTCCATATAGCCTTGCATAACATTTCAAACATCAATATTATCCTAAATCTTGAATATTAACTTGCTTTTCCTTGCCCTTGATTTGTTGGGTGGTCTTGCCATGGCTTGAACCTAGAATTGGTTAGACAATTGGAAAGGTATGAGATTCAAAGAATCTCAATAGTAACTATCATATATGCTCTATCGTCATACATCGCAAAATATCATTGAAATTACATCAAACTTTCAAACAAAATCATTTGTGCACAAATATTTCATAAAAATTTGGCAGCATTTCCCCATGTATTTTGGACATTTCCAGGGTCAAATTCCTTGCAAACAATATAGCTAACCAATCTAATTCATCACAAAACATCATTTCAATCAACAAACACATCAATTAAACATTATGGCAACTATAACAATACATAGGCATAATAAGGTAAGTTAACTACCTTCTTACTTTCCAATGGTCTCCAAACTTTGCAAACACTTTCCTTGATCTTCTAACACTCCTTTCGATCCTATAGCATCATAAAATAATGTCATTAACCACTTATTATAAAATTTCCTTTACAAAGTGATCTCTTGAACCAAAATTTTCACTTTGTTATCCTTAAAACATTTCTTGTACAACACACCATTTCCTACCTATTTTGGACTCAAGAGGGTAGAACCAAACTTGCTCTTAGTCTTCTCCTTTTTCTCTCTTGTTTTCTCGTGTTCTTCCTCTCCTCAAGCTACTATTCCAAACATGTTTAAGTGCTAAAGATGATGAGTTAATGGCTAACCAAGGTGATTTAAGGAAAGAGATCAAACAAAAATTATTTTCTCGTAAAGTTTTTCAAGTAATTCCTATGGTATCCCATGTTCAGCAGTCAAATGTGGTTCTTCTTCTTTTTTGACTAAAAATTGCTTTACTAATTTTAATGGATCAAAATACTCTTTATTTATTAAATTTACCCGTACTGACATTAAATTTGTTTAGGTTTATCCAAAATTACTTTTGGTCCAAAATTATTATCTTGATCCAAAATATATTTTAGCAAAACCCAATCACTATCCTTGAATTAATACTGCCTTTTTTTTTGCAATCTATAATAACCTTTATCGGGTAAAATATTAATAATAAAACTTTAATTCCCAATAAATATTGTATTAATCTCATTAAATTTTAAACATTATTTCATTGGACTTAACTCATCAAGAGCTTTATTTTGACTATAATTTTTTATATTTACAAAAATGCCCTTAACTCGAGGTAAATTTATAATTTTTGAAACTTTCAGGTCATTACCTATAATGTCTCCCAAAACTTATTTTCACTTTTCTTCCCCATGTGATTTCCTTCTTATAGGGATTAAAATGAAATAAATGTTATTTCTAGGGATAAAACCATATTGATCCATACTTTTGAAGGACTATTTTGCAAAGAATTCTTTCTTGTTGGGGTAAATTATAATTTTCTCATTTTTCCGATATAATCTGAAAATTTGTCCTTTTTGCCTTTTTTGTCTATTTCTATATCTCTTCATTTTCTATAATTTCCTATACATTTTCTGTAATCCTTTACTTTTTCCCTCTAAATTACATTATATCCAGTAAAATTAAGAATATTACACTTAGCAAACCCCAATTTGGGTTGTTGTCAAGGAGATATATATATATATATGTAGATGGCAAAATGAGTATTTGATTTGATATTTATATCCTATAACTTAATATTTTTGGCTGGCCCATTATAGTTCTTCCTCCAACTGACGTGCAGATAATTTACTGTGAACTCACAAAAGCTGAAAATGACTTTTTATTGAATCAAATGTTTTGATGATTCTAAATAACTAGAGCCTGGAAGAAAAATATTAAAGGAGCATGAGAGCAATCAAGTAAAGAAATCTAAGAAGAAATAGGTGAAGAATTAGTTTTTAAGATCTCTCACTTTGTACACTAGATAAAAGGCTTTGATTTTGCTTACTTAAACTCCTACTGCGTCTAAATATATGTTTTTCACATTATCCTATGTTAACATTTGTTCAATTTTAAAAACACTACTAACAAATGAATTTTGAGTTGTTAAACTCAATATATATCGTTGAAAATTTGAACTCTACTTACTGAAATTCGAAGTTACATATATGTCACCTCTGACAGATGAATTTCAAGTATTAAAGTTTGAATTTCGAGTCAAACACAGTTAAGCAAATGTACAAAATTAGCCTAAAGTTCATCTGATATTGAAGTAGAAAAAGAGTTTAAAAATAGTCCCTCTGACAGACAAAATTTGAACTTTGGAATGAAGACTTATATGTCTAGTTAGAGGATTTTCTGACAGATGAATTTTGAAAGAACAAAATTCGAATTTCACAAAGTGGAACCTTTGTGCCATGGTAAGGCTGTCAATGATAGACAAATTTTGGCCTCCCAAAATTCGAATTTTGAGTGCAAAGTAGAAACATGAGCCAGCTATTAACACTCAACAAATGCACTTAAAAATGAAAATTCATATTTTTCAATATAGGATATATTAGACAAAATCAAAATTTGAATTTCACCATTGAACAGACGAATTTTAGATTTTCAATGTTAAAATCTTTAGCTTATGGTTTCTGCAAAATTTGCCTGTTAGCACCTAAAATTTGAATTTCAGTATGTCAAACGCATTAAATGCGATTGGTGAATGACTAGTTTTATAAAGTAACCATTGGATAACATCTCTAACAGCTAGATCTTGTGCCTAATGTCTAGTTAAGTAATAAATCTATAAATATAACTTCATTTATACTATAAATACTGAAATTCTACTGAAATCTTTTGTAAAATACTCTTATCCACTCACACTTCATTTATTGCACTTCAATTGTCCCATTAACTCTATATTAGAGAGTTTTTCATTCTAACCTTTTTGTTTATTCCCTCTTTCTAGATCAAAGATTATGGATCCTAATCTTCATGTCAAAGCATTTCAAGGGGACAATTGTCATGTTATCCCCTTACTGATTCTTCCTATGGATCCCAATCATATTCCTAATTTGTTAAGTGGTGATCAATATCTCACCATTTCTTTCATTAAGAAAGACTAGTACCATCAACTTCCTAGCGGGGTCCCAAATACAGCATGGACTAATTCAATTACACGTATATACCACAATATCCCAAAGAAGTCTATAGAAGAAAATATAGAGACGATTTTATCTACTTTGAACCTTCTAGAAGGTGAACGCAGCTCCTTCAAAAGAAAGATATTGGATGTCGCAGTACACATGGCTAATAAGTCAAACAAGGATGACGAGATTTTGTACATTCTTGTGATTATTAGGGTTTTAATCGTAATTGCAACAACCACAATTGTGGTTGAACTTTGCAAGCATCTATGGATGGAGGATCAAGGCAGTGTATATGTACCTCTAAGTAATTCATCTATTGCAAGATTGGAGAGGGTGGAGATTGGGCTAGAAGAAGAGTTACGTAATTGTGTTATTTGTTTAGAAGATTTTAAGGTTGGCACCAAAGCCATTCGTATGCCTTGTTCACATTTATTTCATCGAAGTTGCATTACTAACTGGCTGAAACACAAAAATGTTTGCCCGTTATGCCATTTTCATATGCCTACCAAGGATGACTAATCAAAATTACTTGTATTCATTTCTCAATTTTTGTATGTAGCATTTTGTTTCATCCTTTCCAATGTTGTAATATACAGTATTTTACAAATTGATTAAGGTTATTCATTATCGTATGATATGATGCTGATTTAAATTTTTTAATAAACTTACATTAACACTTAAAAATGTTAATGTATTTTTAAAGTGAAAAATGTTAAAATTTACCTATGATGAAATTTTGAAAATGTTTTGTTTGTATTAACTAAAATTTTAAGAATAGTTTTCTTGTTGAAGATTACCAAAGGGTTTAATAGAACAAAATTTATTTTTTTTTGAAGCAATAAAATATAAATATTGTTGAATCAAGTGTTTTGATGATTCTAAACCAACCTTCTAGAGCTTGGAAAGAAGATATCAAAGGTGTACAAAAGATCTCAAATGGAGAAATCCAAGAAAAACCAGCACAAGATTAGATGTAAGATTTCTTACTTTGTTTAAATTCAGTAAAAGACTTTGAACCGGTAAAAGAATGTTTTAGAAATATGATTCTATAATAATTCATGGAATATTTTAAAAACACCCACTAATAGACGAATTTTAAAGTGTTAAAACTGATCTATTACTTTGAAAATTTGAACTTTGGCTTCTGAAATTTGAACTTTGAATTGAAAATAAGTTAGTAAAAAAAGAGATTCATCTGATAGACGAATTTTGAATGCATAAATTCAAAATTTGGATTAAGTCTAATAAGAGCCTTTTCTGACAGACGAACTTTGGGTTTTGAAAATTTGAATTTCTGACAAAATATAATTCAAGAAAAATGAAAAATTCGTCTGATGATATGTCAAAGTTCATTTGAAAGTAAAGTTTAAAAAGAGTTCCAAGTTAGCTCACTAACAGACAAACTTTGATTTTGAAAATTCAAATTTTAGAAACAAAGCTTGCAAGTCTGTTATGATAATCTGTTGACATATGAATGTTAGTATTCAGAAATTTAAACTTTGAACTAAGTCTGATAAGAGCTCTCTCTGGCAGATGAACTTTGACTTTTGAAAATTTGAATTTTGAAAAGATGAACTATTATACCTTATTGAGCTGCCCACTGACAGACGAATTTTGGGCACCAAAATTCAAACTTCGAAGGAACTGTAGTAATATGGGATAACTATTCACACTTACCAGAAGAACTTTAAACTTGAAAATTCGTATGTTCCAACATAGAAATATTTTTCAAAAATGAAAATTCGAACTTTGCTTCCTAACAGACAAACTTCGAAGTTCAACGTTAAAGTCTTTAGCTTTCGGTCTCTGCGAAATTCGTCTGTTGACCAACCAAAATTTGAACTTTGAGTGTCAGACGTATTAAATGTGGTTGGTGAACAAATAGTTTTTTAGAGTAACCATTAGATAACGTCTCTAACGGCTAGATCTTGTCTCTAACGTATAGTTAAGACATAAATCTATAAATAGAACTTCATTTGAAGATATGAGTAATGATTTTACATTATATATATAGAAACTCTGCCAAATTTTTAAGTTAAAATCTCTTACTCTCACATACTTCACTCTCTGTACTTCAACTTTCATATACACTATAAATTAGTGAGTTCAACCATTGTAATCAATCTTATCTTCATTTGGAAGAGAGATTTTCTTATGAGGGGATATCACAAGGGATTTGGGAAGCACTTAGATAGAGTGCAAAGAGTGAGATTGTAAGCTCTAAGAATAGAGCATTGAGTTGTACTGAGGCAATTGCAAGAAGCCCACTGAATTCTTGCAAGATAGTGAAAAATCTCAAGCAGTGGCTTGGGGACTAGATGTAGGTCAAGTTAGAGAGATCGAACAAGGATAAACATCTGTGTCATCCCTTCTCTTTTACTACTCTTACCTTGTTATTTCTTTATACTTTGTTTTTACTGTCACTTTTGCTTTCATTACTTTCTTTATTTTTGTAGAAAATTTTAATCTTTCCAATTCACCCCCTTCTTAGGAAGCCAGCATATCTAATAAGTGATATCAGGGCCCAGATTCCTAAACAAAGGATTCAACAGTCCGGGAAGTTCAATGGCTGACTTTGGAGAAAGTATACTACCTGAGGAAAACAACACAAACAGACCACCTGGCTTTAGTGGAGAACACTATGGATATTGGAAGATGCGAATGCAAATCTATCTCCAGTTCATTGATCTAGACATTAGGTCTGTCATCCAGAAGGGAGATTTTGTCCCAATGAAATTGCAGGATGATGGGAAATACAAGGAGAAGCCAGAGGATGAGTGGAATGAGGAAGATAAGAGAAGAGTCTTATTGAACTTTAAGGCAAAACACTGCCTGGTTAGTGCATTAAACCAAGATGAATTCTATAGAGTATCACAATGTTCCATAGCCAAGGGTATGTGGGACACTTTAGAAATCGCTCATGAAGGAACCACTGGAGTAGGAGAGAACAAATTGAACTCTTTCATTGGTGAATAAGAAAGCTTCATAATGGTCGAAGGAGAGAGAATCAAAGAGCTACAAAAGAGATTCACCCTCATTGTGAATCAATTGAAGAGTCTTGGCAAGGAGTACACTCAGCCAAAAAAAGTCAGAAAAATCCTTGGAGCTCTTCCTCTGGAGTGGCAACCCAAACAGCAATAGAGGAAGCCAGAGGAGAATCAATGGCCTCTGTCATAGCTCTCTTCGGTAGCCTTAAAGAATATGAGGGAAAGATAAAGGTTCTTAAGGAAGTAGGACAAGACAGGAAAAAGAAGGGTCTTGCTCTAGAAGCTACTGAAGAGAAGGAAGAAGAATCTGATGATGGAGATGAATTAGATGAAGAAACTCTGGCTATGATGGTTAGAAAATTTGGAAGATTTTACAAGAAAAGAAACAAAAGATTCTTCAAGAAAGGAGTAGTTGGAGACAACAAGAAAGAAGGAAAAGAGCCTGTCACTTGCCACGAATGCAAGAAGTAAGGGCACATCAAATGGAATTGTCCACAATTCCTAAAGAAGCAAGAGAAAGAAAAGAAAGCTACTAACAAGGGCAAGAAGAAGAGGGCATACATCTCATCAATCTAGGGCAACAGCTCAGATGAAGAAAAAGATGATGAAGATGAAATTGTCTATATTTACTTGATGGCACTTGCATTTGAAGAAACTCAAATCCCATCCAACAGTGATCATGAAGATGGGGTATAGGAATCTGAACCTTCCTATTCTGAATTACTTGATGCATTTCATGAACTGCATGATAAGTTCATTAAGACTGCTAAAGAACTAAAATAGGTTAAGAAAAAGATTAACAAGTTAGAATCTCAGTGCAACATTTTTGACACTGCATCTTTGCATATAGCTGAATCTGCTTGTTGTACATCATGTATTGAATTAAAGCAAACCAATGACTATCTGTTGAAAAGCATGTCTAGACTTACTAAGGGAAAAGATATGTTGTTTGCTTTAATGGGAAGTCAAAGAATCACACAAGGAAAAGCTGGACTTGGCTATGATCCTTGTGCAGTAAAAGAAAAGATTAGAAAGAAAATCAAAATCTGTATATGAGGCATTTTATGCATGCTAATGGACATAAAAAGAAATATCATATTTCAAGTCGTATTGGATCCTATGATCAACCAAAATATGTGAAACAAAAGTATTATCTACACTATTTTCTTCTTACATCATAATCTAGCAGTCTCTTTACCACCTGTCATTTCTGTAATAAGAAGGGACACATTTCCAGTTTATGTGCATTAAAGAAAAATGGACTTGACAAGAAGGTAAAATGGGTTTCCAAAGGTACATTTGTATCTAGGGAAAATACCACTAACAGAAAAGGACCCAAGCAAATTTAGGTACCTAAAAAGAAACTCTGAACTTTGTTTTGCATATTTGTCTTAAAGCAAGAAAGAGCAACAAATAGTATACGGATAGTGCTTGCTCAAGTCAAATGACTGGTGATAAGGAGAAGTTCATCACCCTTAGAGATAAGAAAGGAGGAAATGCGACCTTTGGAGGTGACCAATACGACAAAATAGTTGGCATTGGCATTGTGGGCAAGAATCCTGAAACATCTATAGAAGAGGTATTGTTTGTAATTGGCCTCAACCATAACCTGCTAAGTGTGAGTCAGACATGTGACAAAGGGAACTAGGTACTGTTTGACTCAAAGTTCTGCCTGTTCATCTGAAAAAGTGATCAGAAAGTAATCTTCAAGGCTCAAAGGGATGGTAACTGTTATACTATTGATCTTGATGATCTTCCTTCCTTAGATTCTGTCTATTTAATTAGTCAAGATAATGATAGTTGGTTGTGGCACAGAAGATTGGCACATGTTAACATGAATCAGTTGTCAAAACTGATTAAAAATGAGTTAGTCACTGGCTTACCAAACATCTCTTTTGAAAAAGACAAAGAATGTGATGCATGTCGCAAAGGAAAACAAACTAAATCATCTTTTAAATCCAAAAATGTAGTCATCACATCTAGACCACTGCAACTATTGCATATGGATCTGATAAGTCCATCTAGAATAAAAATCATTAGTGGAAATCTGTATATTCTTGTGATTGTGGATGATTACTCTAGATTTACCTGGACCTTGTTTCTTTCTTCCGAAAGTGAAATGTTTTATGCATTTATAACCTTAGCTAAGAAAGTACAAAATAAGAAAAGTATTTCTATTGTGTCTATTAGGTCTGATCATGGACGAGAATTTGAAAATTCATGCTTTCTAGAGTACTATGATGAATATGGAATTGATCACAACTTCTCAGCTCCAAGAACTCGTCAGCAAAATGGAGTGATGGAAAGGAAGAGCAGAATAATTGGAGAAATAGCAAGAGCAATGCTGAATGAAAATGAACTCTCTTAAGTATTCTGGGCTGATGCAGTAAACACAACAAGTTATATCATTAACAGAGCCTACATCAAACCAACTCTAGGGAAGGCTGCTTATGAGCTGTACAAGGGAAGGAAGCCAAACCTTTCATATCTGCATGTATTCGGCTGTAAGTGTTTCATCCATAACAATAGAAAGGAGAATTTGGATAAGATTGACGCCAAATCTGATGAAGGTATATTTCTTGGCTATTCTAGTAGGAGTAAAGCATATAGAGTTTTTAATAAAAAGACAAGATCAGTAAAAGAATCTGTGCATATTGTGTTTATTGAAAATGAAATAGTCTTTAAGCATGTCATTGATGAAGATGATCTTATCTCTAACTTTAAGAACTTAGATCTTTCTGAAGAAGGTAAAACTAAACCTCCAAATATATCTGAATCTATTAACATAGAGGAAGATATTCAAGAGAAAGACTTTGAGGATGAGAATAATGAAGATATATCTCAAGAACTCCCTAGAGCTTGGAGATATCAAAGGAATCGTCATGTTGATCAAGTGATTGGGGATGTTGAAGAGAAAGTTAAAACTATAAAACAGATAAGGGATCAGATGATCAACTATGCTTTTATTTCTCAAATTGAACCTAAGTGTACTGAAGAAGCCTTAACTGATGAATACTGGATTCTGGCTATGCAAGATGAATTAAATCAGTTTGAAAGAAATCAAGTTTGAGATTTAGTGCCTAGACCTAGAAATCACCCTATCATTAGTACTGAATGGGTCTTTAGAAATAAACTTGATGAATCAGGAACAATAATTAGAAATAAAGCAAGACTAGTTGCCAAAGGATATAATCAAGAAGAAGGTATTAATTTTGAGGAAACCTTTGCTCCAGTTGCAAGATTGGAAGCAATTAGAATCCTATTGGCCTATGCATGAATGAAAAACATAATGTTATATCAAATGGATGTGAAAAGTGCTTTTCTGAATGGGTATATCATGGAAGAAGTTTATGTAGACTAACCTCCAGGTTTTGAGGACTCTATAAAATCAAACCATGTTTATAAACTAGAGAAAGCTCTTTACAGTTTAAAACAAACTCCTAGAGCATGGTATGAAAGACCAAGCAATTTTCTAACTGAAAAGGGGTTCAATAGAGGAAAGGTAGATACTACTCTATTCACTAAGAAAGAAAATAAAGACTTACTTATTGTTCAAATTTATGTTGATGATATTATATTTGGTGCTACTAATGAATCTCTTTGCAAGAACTTCTCTAAGCTAATGCAGGGTGAATTCGAAATGTCAATGATGGATGAACTTAACTTCTTTCTTGGATTAAAAATTAAGCAATGTGGTGATGGTATCTTCCTTAATCAATCAAAATATCCGAAAGAGTTGCTGAAAAAGTTTGGCATGGAAAAGGCCAAGCCAATGGGAACTCCTATGGCTAGTGCAACAAAGCTTGATATGGATGAAGGAGGAAAAACTTTTAACATAACTCAATATAGAAGAATGATTGGATCTCTGCTATACCTAGCAACTAGCAGACCTGACATCATATTCAGTGTCTGTATGTGTACAAGGTTCCAATCATGTCCCAAAGAAACCCATGCAACTGCTATGAAATGCATCTTCAAATATCCAATTGGAATATCACAGATGGGACTTTGGTACCCAAAGGGCAATGGAGAAGATCTCATTGGATACACTGATGTTGACTTTGCTAAATCCAAAACTGACAGAAAAAGCATAAGTGGAACATGTGGGTTCGTTAGAGGATCCTTAGTTTAATGGTTCAACAAGAAGCAAGACAGTGTGGCTCTATCCACTGCAAAAGCTAAATATGTTGCTGCTGGCAAATGTTGTGCTCAAGTTATTTAGATGAAGCAACAGCTTGAAGATCTTGAAATTGAGATGAAGGAAATACCAATAATGTGTGACAACCAAAGTGCTATTAACATCACAAAGAATCCTGTCATGCATTCAAGAATAAAGCATGTTGAAGTTACGTATCACTTTATAAGGGATCATGTTCTAAAAGGAGAAATCAGATTAGAATACGTCCCTACCGAGGATCAAGTTGCTGACATTCTGACAAAAGCCCTTCCAAAAGATAGACATTGTAAAATCAAAAGAGAATTAGGTATGGTAAATCCCAATGAACTGTAAGTAAGTTCTTATATTTATCTATTTTAGAATTTCTGACATTGAATTATTCCTGACTTTAGCATCGGAGTGAGTTTGATATGAGTTGTAGGTGCTCCTCTTTGGTTCAAAAGACAATAGATCTGCACAATGGAGCTATTCAGAATGGCACAATCAAAAGATGAAAATAAAAGCCAAAAATTTGAGCATTTGGATCTGTTCTGTAAGTTCAAGAAGTTAAAATTCGCATTTTAGATGTTTATTAGACGAATTTCCATGATTGAACTATGTTTTTGAAAAGTTAGCATGCTCAACATTCAAATTTGGATGCCTAAAAGATGAATTTCAGTTGGCTGCACACTGTAACAATACTCCATTGTAGTTCAAAATTCGTCTGTTGAACAACAGATATTCGAATTTCGAAAATAAAATGCCAATATTGTCTTTGTTCAAAATGACTATTGTACGAATACCCATTTCTCAAAATACACATTTTGGAAATCCTTTACAAAATGTCGAAATTCAAACTTTTGAATCAAAATCTATCTGTTGAAACATGCTCATATAATTGGGTCTCTGAAAGACAAATTTTCCTTATGAAAGTTCTTCTGTTACTTGTTTTGTTCATGATGGCTTATTGTCTGGCTCTTTCGAAGTTCAAACTTTATTGAAACAAAGTTCATCTATTCATTCTTTGTTCCCAGAACCAAGCCTTTATCAGACGAACTTCCTGGTGAAAATTCATCTGTCAGAAAGCCTCGCTGAATGGATTAACTTGTAACTGATCAAAGTTCAAATTTTGACCTTTCAAAATTCATCCATTCAGCGGTTACATACGTTAAAACTGAAGGTCATCCTCTGAATAGATGCAACCCTATTCGTCTCTCTCTCAAGTCTGTTCAGATTCTCTCTTTAATTCCCATTAACTCCGTTCATGAACCTTCATTTCTCACCGATTAAACCTCTTTTCGTACCTTATAAACCCATTCTTAGCATCTTTCTGAATCATTCCTCTTTGAGAATGGCGAGAGTCAAAAATCCAGAAGTTGGGAAGGGAGAGTCACGGCCAAAGAGGACTATGAAATCCCAATATGCATCCAAGAAGAGTGAAACTCATAAGAGAAAAGGTGAATCTAGCAAGGCAACTCCTTCCAAGAGGCAAAGAACTACTCCAAGAGCAGACTCGAAGAAATTTGCACCCTCTTCTTCAAAGAAAGTTGACCCTGCTATTACTGCTGCTCCTATCATTGCTGCTTCTTCCTCCTCCTCTAGCAATGAATCTAGATAATATCAGCTAACCACACTGCTATTGTGGAGCAATGCTCATATTATGGGGGAATACATTACCAAATTTGTGAGGAAAAAGGTAATCAAGCCTCACTGCGTAAATTTGGAAGAATTCTTGATTTCTAACAACTTTGATGTTGGCCTTTGGATGATAAGATAAAAGAATCTGTTAGAAATACTGGAAAGATATGATGATGAGGTAGTCAAGACCTGGTATGCCTCTCTGCAATTCAATAATAAGAAGAAAAAGTGGGAAGTAAATATGAGATCAAGGACCATCTGGCTAACAGATGAGACCTTCAATAAGGTTTTAGAAATTCCAAGGCAAGATGGCATGAAAATTGACCTTACTGCTTCAAGGTACATGGATGAGGCTGAAACCACAACTGAAGAAGGAAGGCCTTTCCTGAACTTCAAGGAAAGCACAATTCTGAGCACTCTGTTAAGAAGAAAAGAGAACAGGCCACCTCTAAGCTTGCTGAAGCCTACTGACCTCAGTGCTGAAGTCAGAATCCTACACTATATTGTGTCCAGAATTATCTTCAACAAAGGAGGTAGTTTCAATCTGATTAAAAGGGCTGAAGCACATGTGATGACAATAATCATGCGTGGGAAGCTTATCAACATGGGACACATCATCCTTCAATGCATGATCAAGGCTAGAGATCAGAGGAAAGATTCCACCCTTCCATATGCAGCAATCATCTCAAAGATACTTCAGTATGCCCAGATCAAACATCTTGAAAAAGGAAAAGGGAAGCCTACTGAAATCTTCAAAGAAGAAGAATTGCAAAGGATGGGAATAGAAAAGAAAGATGGAAGATAGATTGGAAAGGGAAATGGAAAAATAGAAGATTTTTTCTTTAATGAAGATGCCTCCCAACAGCAAGAAGGAACCTCTGAGGTTGCTCCAAAATCCATACCTCAACCTTCACAACCAGTCCCATCTCCATCTCAGCCCACTCAAACTCAAATACCATCTACTCCCTCTACTCAAGCCAAGCCAACCAAGATCACTGAGTTGTATGACAGTCTGTCTGCACTCATACTTAGCATCAAGGATGAGCAAAATACCCAAGTTTACTCATCTGCAAGACTAGATTCATCAATTGGCAAAGAATATGAAAGTGGTTGCTGATGCATATGAAGACATTAGGAGTGTCATTCCCTCCACGTCAGCCAGGATTCTCTAAGCCTATCATGTCTCCTACTCTTGATCCTCCAAGTCCTTTCGTGCTAGCCTCCCCTGAACTTGATGATGATGTACATGATGCTGAGGTTGCTGGCACTTTGACCACACCATAGGCCTCTAGTAATGAGGCAAGTCCTGGTCCTTCCTTAAACTATGGAATGGAAGAAGAGGCTCCTCTAGAACCAAGCTCCCATGAGGCCATTCCTAAAGATGCTCAGGATTCAATTCTCTCTTCTCAAGAATCTGAGCAAGTTGAGAAACTAGTAGTAGCCATCACCACCTCACCATTCATGCAAGCTGCCCTGAATGAAGAGAGAAGCATTATGCCTTATGTTGATCTAGAGGCTATTGCTCATAATGCTCTCTTACAAGCTCAAAGATTAAGGCTTGAAGAAATGTTTCATCCTCCTGGTCCCTCACCTGTTTCCACTTTTGGTCTCTCGGAGGCACGAAGGGCTCAATTAACTGTCACTAGGCAAGATATACAAGAACTTCTTGAACTCTCTGATGACGAGGATTCTAGTTGTGAAGCTTCTGAGCCTTTGCCAAAGCTTAATCCAGATCTGCCCTTTGTTTTTATGCCTCTTCAGGTAATTCCAGTGTCTCAGATCCCTCCTCCTGCTGATTTTGTACACCTTTCTGGTGATGCTAAAAATGGGGAGAAGTTATCTGAGCAAACTGGAAAGTCTGTTGGAAAGTCTGCTACAAAGCCCTCTGGCAAAACCTACAGCAAGAAGTCCAAGTCCAAGAAATAGTGATTAGAACTTAGGATTTCTTGGTCCTTCTTGTAATGTTGTTTTTGTTTTATGAATGAAAGATCTTTGTTCTGAAGTTCAAGACTACCATGTTCCATCTTTGTATTGAAACCTTAAATTGATTAATGAATCTCTCTGTTTGATCTGATGTACATGATATGTTATCTTTTGAATTATAATGCATATGTTGAGGGGGGGCTTGTTAAAGCAAACCAAAGTACTAATCTAGTTTGCAAGTTGTTTTGTCATCATCAAAAAGGGGGAGAATGTTGAGTCAAGTGTTTTGATGATTCTAAACTAACCTTCTAGAGCTTGGAAATAAGATATCAAAGGTGCATAAAAGATCTCAAGTGGAGAAATCCAAGAAAAACCAGCACAAGATTAGATATAAGATTTCTTACTTTATTTAAATTGAGTAAAAGACTTTGAACTGGCAAAAGAATGTTTTTGAAATATGATTCTATGATAATTCATGGAATATTTTAAAAACACCCACTAACAGATGAACTTTAAAGTGTTAAAACTGATCTATTGCTTTGAAAATTCAAACTTTGGCTTATGAAATTCGAATTTCAAATTGAAAATAAGTTAGTCAGAAAAGAGATTCCTCTAACAGACGAACTTTGAATGGAGAAATTCAAACTTTGGATTAAGTCTGATAAGAGCCTTTTCTGACAGACGAACTTTGGGTTTTGAAAATTTGAATTTCTGATAAAACATAATTCAAGAAAAATGAAAAATTCGTCTAACAATATGTCAAAGTTTATCTGAAAGTAAAGTTTAAAAAGAGTTCCAAGTTAGCTCACTAACAGACAAATTTTGGTTTTGAAAATTTGAATTTTAGAAACAAAGCTTGCAAGTCTATTGTGATAATCTGTTGACATATGAATGTTAGTATTCAAAAATTTGAACTTTGAACTAAGTCTGATAAGAGCTCTCTCTGACAGATGAACTTTTGCTTTTGAAAATTCGAATTTCAAAAAGATGAACTATTGCGCCTTATTAAGCTGCCCATGAACAGACGAATTTTGGGCACCAAAAATCAAACTTCGAAGGCACTGTAGTAATATGGGATAACTGTTCACACTTACCAGAAGAACTTTAAACTTGAAAATTCGTATGTTCCAACATAGAAACATTTTTCAAAGATGAAAATTTGAACTTTGTTTCATAACAGACAAACTTTAAAGTTTAACGTTAAAGTCTTTAGCTTTCGATCTCTGTAAAATTCGTCTGTTGACCAACCAAAATTCGAACTTTGAGTGTCAGACGTATTAAATGTGGTTGGTGAACGAATAGTTTTTTAGAGTAACCATTGGATAACGTCTCTAACGGCTAGATCTTGTCTCTAACGTATAGTTAAGACATAAATCTATAAATAGAACTTCATTTGAAGATATGGGTAATGATTTTACATTATATATATAGAAACTCTGCCAAATTCTTAAGTCAAAGTCTCTTACTCTCACATACTTCATTCTCTATACTTCAACTTTCATATACACTCTAAATTAGAGAGTTCAACAATTGTAATCAATCTTATCTTCATCTGGAAGAGAGATTTTCTTGTGATGGGATATCACAAGGGATTTGAGAAGCACTTAGCTAGAGTGCAAAGAGTGAGATTGTAAGCTCTAAGAACAGAGCATTGAGTTGTACTGAGGCAATTGCAAGAAGCCCACTGAATTCTTGCAAGATAGTGGAAAATCTCAAATAGTGGCTTGGGGACTGGACGTAGGTCAAGATAGAGAGACTAAACCAGGATAAACATATGTGTCTTCCCTTCTCTTTTACTACTCCTACCATGTTATTTCTTTATACTCTGTTTTTGCTGTCACTTTTGCTTTCATTACTTTCTTTACTTTTGCAGAAAATTTTAATCTTCTCAATTCACCCCCCCTCTTGGGAAGCCAACATATCTAACAAAATTAAATATAATAAAGCAAAAGCCAATAATTTTAGAGGATTATCCCACTATAAAATCCAAAGAAATATGTAGTTTTTGTACAAAATATTTAAAGAATTATCTCTAAATATTTTTTTTTAATAAATGCTAGGATTATCTTCTTAAAATATATATGATAAAATAAAAACAAAAAAATAAGGAAAAATATATGTACCTAAGAGTTACCCCCGAAAATCTTGCAAATTAGTATCCCTATCCAAAATATTTTCAAATAAATAAATAAAAATAGAGAAATCAAAATTATTTATCAAGTTACCTATATAAGAGAGAGTGTGAGAATAGGGGAATAATAATAATAATAATATCTCATATTTTTTTAAAATCTTTTTAACTAAGAGATTAGGTAACTAGTCGCCCTATCGAGATTAGGATATTATCTAAGGATATAATTAAGATTTTTCAAATAAAAATATATGTGGCTATCTAATTTCCCAATAAATAGTATAGACAAGGCTGAGGCACAAGAACAATAGAGAGTGAGAGGCACAAATAAAAAGTAGAAAGTTAAATTTGAGCATTAAGGAAAAGTAGTCTCTCAAGGCGTTGGGAAGAAAGAAAAAAATAGTCTGATGGAGACCTTTGAAGGTAAGTTTATTATTTTATGTATAATTTCTTGTATAATATCGATCTTTCGTTTTTGTACTTCTATGGGTTTTTGGTTTCTCACAAGCATAGCTTTTTACCCTCTACTATCCCTCGTCTCCTAGTTTATCTTTTATAATGTTCATTCATAAATATATTGCTTGGTTTGACCTGTGTACGTTCGTTTTCGACCTTTAAATTGGCTTGATATGTTTGATGAATTGAACTTTATAAGGATCCTATTTTTCCCATGTGGTTAGATGTTTGCTTTGAAAACGTGCTCTCATGATCTCACCTTTTATAAATTAAATGAATACTAAACTTTTTCTTTGTTTTGAAATCATACTAAAGAATTTATGGTATTTAAATTTAAATCCGTTGAAGAAATCTTTATATATATTTAAATTTGTTTGTTGAAATCTTTATGAATATTTCTCTTCTTCTTCAACAATCTTCTCATAGTAACCTTTTTGTTTTTTGCCCTCCTTCCAGATTAAAGATTATGGATCCTAATCTTCATGTCGAGGCTTTTCAAGGGCACAATTGTCAAGTTATCCCATTACCGATTCTTCCTATGGATCTCAATCATATTCCTGATTTGTCAAGTGGTGATCAATATTTCATGCATTTCAGTCATTAAGAAAGACTGGTACCATCAACTTCCGAGCGGGGTCACAAAATACAGCATGGACTAATTCAACTACACGTATACACCACAATATCCCAAAGAAGTCTATAGAAGAAAATATAGAGACAATTTTATCTACTTTCCTGAAGGTGAACGCAGCTCCTTCAAAAGAAAGAAATTGGATGTCGCAGTAAACATGGCTAATACGTCAAACAACGATGACAAGATTTTGTACATTCTTGTGATTTTCATTGGTTATCACAACAACCGCAGTTATCACTACTACAAAAATGGGCTTTTGTAACGTTTGTTTTTGGGCTTCTGGAACATTTTTGAAACATTACGTATGTGACCATTCCCAAAATATTCTGGAGCATTTACTTGTTTGTTGGAAGTGTGCCTGAAAATAGGTCTTCATGCACGCTTCCTATTAAGAAACGTTCCCGAATACTAGTTTTGTGGCACGCTCCACACAACAAAACATTCCCCAACACTAGTTTTTAGGAACATTTCTTAATAGAAAGCGTGTCTGAAGATTGGTCTTCAGGCACACTTCTAGATTGAAACGTTCCCCAAATTCAATTTTTCTTGAAAAAAATTATAAAATTTCGTTTTTCTTCTTGTCCTGTTTCATCTGGTCTAACAATCCCACAATACAAAATCAAGTAATCTAAACACTCATATAATTCCATTATATATGTATAAAAATTAAAGACTAATCAATATCTAATAAATATTAATCTATCATTATCATCTTACAAATCACTAATAAATAAGATTGTCACCATAAAATGTCTCTAAACAATGTCTAAACGTTATAAACAATCTATAAATTACATTCTCTTTACACATGCTTTGCCCACTCTTCTATAGCTTCTTGTATGCCTTCTTATAGGTGTCCAAAAAGTACTATAAAATGAAGCTTCAGATATAGTAAAATGAATTTGGTGCAATTTAAAAACCTACATAATAGCTGAGTAGCTTGACATTTGTTTGGTTTCACCCTTTTTATACTCAAGGGGACAATCTAGAAGGATGATACGTGGGTTAACAATCTTTCCCCTCATTTTGCCAGGGGCAACCAAACCTTTGTTTATCATAACTCCATTAAGAACTCTTGAATCATCCAGCTGCCCACCAAAGACCTTCTGAACTTTAATATATTTTTTTATATCCACATCTCTCAAACCTTGGCCAAGATCAACACCCACTGTTGTGGTAGCATTAATTAATAGCCAAATCCTGAAATTTTACCCAAATATAAGGTAAATGCTATGCTGTTGCAGATGCCCAGCAGTTATCATTTGCACTCATAATAACATAGGATTTTATCTCAGTCTTTATCCCAGAGATAGATAAGATAAAAGAACAGATATCAGTTTGACAGTCAAGCCCAAGGAGATATGACACTCACAACAATTAAATCTCCAAATTGACTTGAAAATTTGGTACCTATGCAGCTTTTAACTAGCCCCAGCATTTACCCCCTGCAGCATGATTCATAAATAGTATTTATTAAAACTTCAAGGCAGTTAAAAAATTTTCTCTTCTCTCCAATGAAGTTGACAGGCTCAATAAAGCAATTACCCTCTAACAGAAAGAAGCGTTGCACTGGCAATTATCTACCACTGAAGTACATCAATTATTTATACTGTGAGATTCATCTTGAATTTTATTCTTCAAGGTGCAGAAAGCCATGAATTGATCGTATCCACAATAAACTATTTTGTTATAAGTTGCAGATTAAATAATTATAGAAGTCATCACTTGTCATATACAATCTTAGAGACTTCTACAAAAGAACCACTTATAAATACTGCTTACCTTGGCAAATGACTGTAGCATGATAATTTTTGTTAATGAATGCTTCAGCAACATATTTCCAATACTAACCAAAAATAAAACTAAAACGGTTTGTTAATGAATGCTTCAAATATATTTCAAGAAAAAAGAAACAGCACGAACCCATTTATAACCTGATACAGAACATAAATATATTTCCAATACTAACAAAAAAAAAACTAAAACGGTTTGTCAATATTGTGGTGGAAGTATTTTTAAAGATTTTGGTCAATTCCTTTGAGTGATTCTCCAATAATGACAAACCCTTGGCTCTTAATTACTACCACAACAATATATTTTATTCTTTTATGTGAAAATTATATCACCTCCTACCTTGTTTTGGAACCACAAATTAACAAATGCCACACATGCATGCTATTGCATGAATATATGGTAAACTAAGTTATAAACAAGAAAACCAAGAATTAAGTACTTAAGAAATGGGACAATACTTTGTCTAGTGATTACTATATTTATGTCTTCTAAGTTTTGGTAACAACATAGCTAGTGAAGTTGTGGTCCCATGCTCCATTATATGGTATATATAAATCTAAAAATCTAAAACTTAAGGTTTCCTGTACCACAAAAGTAAATTAAGTGATAAGAATCTTTTGAAAAAGGGTATAGAGTTCTAGAACTTGAATATACAACAAACTCCTCAAATAAAGACAATATGTTGACATCGCTACTCCTCTGCTTAATTTTATTAGAAGAAAACAAACCCATGATTCTTGCAAAAGGCATATTATCAAGCAAAATGCTTTAATGTAATAAAATGTAGGATTATGTTGGATTTTGGTGTGAACTATTTTCATCAACTCATAGTACTAATGATTGATTATTAAGAAAAAAAAAAGTCTACAAAGAGGGGGACAAGGCCCGAGAACAGACACTATTAGAGACACAAAGTAAGGTCATAATCCCATTCTCTGGCATGTGCAACACCCTAAAGTTAAGGTTTCAAAGTCAGCTATCCAATGGGCAATAAATCGAATAGGAACATTATACTTCAACGTTCAAATGCAGATTTTAATTGCGAATGTTACATTAATATCATTTTCATGCAGAACTCAACAACCCCTACTAATTAAGTATAAGCCAAGAATTTTGGGTCTTATTCAGTTAGTTGTAATTTTCCATTTCATTGCTTCTCAAGTTAATTTCCAACCTGGATATAGATAGTGACTTGGTATTGATTTGTTGCTTTTGTTACATTAATTAGGACATAAGATCAGAACAATCATAATGCTACCTAGTTTTTGAGTTTGTTTCCCCCTTCTTTAATTTTGGTTCAAGCTCTCCTGACATTGTTTTAACTTAATGCATGATTTATAATGATGATTCTTGTGCATAAGCAGTGTGATTCTGACAAAATGAAGGATTGGACCAAACCCCATTGTCATTTTCCCCCACAAATTTTGGTCCGTGATTTGTATTAGATATAGTTGATGTCATTTAGCAAGAACCCTTTTATGAGCAGAATCCATAAGAGATTAAGAGCAAAATGTAGAAAACAAACCAATGAAAGTGTTTACTTTGTAATGCACGGAGCATAGAAGAGCAAGGAGCTGAAGAATCTAAAGCTTGTAGACATTGGGTGAAGACTAAGCAAAGCACTTCAACTAGGACAAGTAGAATATTGCCCAGATTTAAAAATATAAATTGCTGGTGGATTGCACATTTTGCTAGATTGATCACTGAAAATATACCATTACCAATGGGTAAAATAATTTGAAAATGGTAACTACATTCAGTGGAATGAATTAGCAAGAATTTATTTTTATATAAATAAATAACACAAATCTCACACCATTTATTCTAGTCATGAAAATCAAAACCTCAACTAGCCAAAGAATAAAATCCAGATTCCAAAAGCAGCGTCAATATTAGGTAAATCAACACATCAACAAGGTTTATGGTTTAGGGAAGTATACACGGCTAGTATACACAGCTAAGGAAGAAGCAAATAACCATACCTCTAATCACACTTAGTTAGACAAGTGTTGCCCTATTTCGCTGCGGAGATGGAGACGACCTCAGTTTGGGTTTCGCAGGTAGTGAAAAGGAACATCGATAAGAGAAGTTATTGATAGTGGAGTCACATTGGTGAGAGAAGCTAAAGAAAAGGGGATGGGTTGAGATCGTGTTAGGGGCGTGACTTAAAGCTCAAATCTCATGGCTATGGTGGTGGCGATGGGTCAAAGAGGGAAGGGGAAGAGAGCTTCGAGCAAGCAGAAGGGTTGATGGTAGAGAGAGGGAAGGGTGACAGAGCTAAGTTCTGTGCCCTACATTTCTTCGATGCCTCTGCTCTCATTTTACAATGGTTTAGCTCGGGAAAAAAAATGGGGAACGTGTAATTGAATATCACATCCCCGAATCAGCTTTGCATTCGGGAATGCTTTCTTTTTTAAACGTTTTAGATGGTCTTTTAGAAAAATAATTGTTCCCAATGTTAAAATTTCGGGAACGTTTTCTTAAACAAACGTTCCTGAAGTTCAACTTTTTGGCATGATTTTTTAGAAACACATTCCCCAAATCCTTTTTCAACACGTTTTTTCAATAAACGTTCCGGAAGCTAGATTCTGTAGTAGTGTATTGTTGAACTGTGCAAGCATCTATGGAAGATCAAGGCAGTGTATGTGTGCCTGCAAGTAATTCATCTATTGCAAGATTGGAGAGGGTGGAGATTGAGGCAGAAGAAGAGTTACCTAATTGTGTTATTTGTTTAGAAGATTTTAAAGTCGACACCGAAGCCATTTGTATGCCTTGTTGGCATTCATTTCATTGAAGCTGCATTACTAATTGGCTGAAGCACAAAAATGTTTTCCCGTTATGTCGTTTTTAGATGCCTACCAGGGATGATTAATCAAAATTACTTGTCTTCGTTTCTCAATTTTTGTATGTAGCATTTTGTTTCATCCTCTCCAATGTTGTAATATACAGTATTTTACAAATTGATTAATGTTATTCTTTATCGTATTATATGATGCTGATTTTGAATTTTTTAATAAACTAACATTAACACTTAAAAACATTAATGTATTTTTAAAGTGAAAAATATTAAAATTGACCTGCGATGAAATTTTGAAAATGTTTTATTTGCATTAACTAAAATTTTAAGTATAGTTTTCTCGTTGAAGATTATCAAAGGGTTTAATAGCACAAAAGTTATTTTTTTCCGAAACAATACTATATATATATACACACCCCTGTGACTGGTTTTTTTAATGAAGGAAATCAAAGTTATATAATTTATTAAATAAATTCCTAATTATATTTTATGATAAAATGTTATCTTTTTCCTAATAACTAGATTTTCTACCTCTCCGTTACGAGTGATTAATGTGCCATCTCTTTGTTGTATTTTATATCATACATATATCCAAGCATTACAAAAAAAACAATTCGTATTAAATTTCTGAAATTTAAAATTTGAATAGTATATTTTTAAAAAGGAGATTGAAAATTGGAAAATTGAAAAATTTAACGATGATCCAAATTTAGTTTTAGATTTGAAAAATAAATTTAAAGTTTATTATTAAAGAAATATATCGACAAAATGGTTGTGGTTGTACTCTAGAAAATCAATTTAGATTTAGATTATCTAAGTATTAAAGATTGTTAAAGCGTGGAGAGATAAGTGAAGAAAATAAAAAATTTAAAGATAACACGAGGCAGTTCTAAATTTTTTTTAAATTCAAACTTTGAAAAATGATATATCCGGTCTTGAATGTAACAAAAAATAACCGCTGCATCATTCTTAAAAAAATTAGTTTAAAGTAGTTAGCCATCTTAAATGTATTTCAAATTAAATCTTTTTTCCTCAAATACCTCCAGTATTATTTCCTAATTTAATGATACTTATTTATTGCATACAATTAAATGAGGGAACAATTGAAAAAAATTTCTTAAGTATACTAGACATATGATTACTTTTTCTTATAATTTGAACTAAGATACCATTCTTAAAATTTTCTTATATATGAGACCGAATGGAGTATAATTGAAAATAAAAATTAAAAATGTAAATTTAAATATTAAAGATAATTAAAACGTGGGAGAAGAAAATTCATATTTTGAACCGGGTTCCAAACCAGCATATCAAATTCATTACTTGACTTTATTACTACTATTTATAAGTAGTATATTTATAAATAAAAGAACACTTTTCTAATGTAATTTTTTGCAAGATGAAAATATACTACAGCACATATTAAGGAGTTAGGTGTGGTTAGGGTTATGTTGAAATGAACAGTATAACGACCCTCAAAGTATTGTCCTGAACTTAGTTATGAACTAATGAGAAGTGTACACTTTAAATTGTGCAATGTAAAAGGGGCCAGGACTAGAGGGAGGATAAAATGGGAGTAGATTTCAGGAAAATGAGATATGAGCCTCCATGTCGGGGTGAATGGTAGGACTATGGTAGTAAGAAAGTAGATGATTTTAATCTTTTTCAGACAAAAGGGTCTCACGCTATGGTGTAACACCCTACCAATTAATAGCCTTCAAACTTGACCAGTTTATTCAAAAACTAAACAACACAACCAAAACACCTCACTTTTACCTCCCAATTCATCCAGGAAGTAGAAAAATATCCAAAAGACAACAGAATTAGGATGGGGCCTCGGCCGCTATAATACCACCGCGGCCTTGGGGCTCTCAAATTCATTGGCGCCATGGCCTGGAGTTCTAACGCCACGGTGCCTCCTTGCTAATGCCATATCAACAAAATTCAACTTCAAGAGCGAACTTCCGACGTGCATAACTTTATGCTTCGACCTTTGATTGACTTGATTCCAATTCCTGCAAGTCAGTCTTATCTCAATCTATCCATGAACACCAATTTCACTTTAATCTATATCCCTTTGGTGATTTGGACATCTAGCAACGTATTGGCCAATTTTGACCAAAACACACCACTTGCAACTCCCATTTGCCACCAAAGGCAATTTGACCATTCAAGACCATTCACACAAGTCCCATTCAACTAAATCAACTTGTCCAAAGAGGTTTCACCTCAAAGGAATCAATCCCTTGAGATTTGATCCCCTTCAACCCAAAATTGACATAATGAGCTATTTGCCCTAAAACACATCAACAAGACCCAATTCTGCCTTTGGGCTCCCAAACACTACCATATGGATTCCTCAACACCCCTAACCATACCAGTATCAGAATATATCATACACATCACATACAACACAAATCCATATCCATATTGTACCAACATCATCATTACAATCATACTATCCTACTTAGCACAACATACATAGACAAAGCACACATGTGCGACAGTGACTTAATATTCCCAATACTGGAGTGGCTATGCTTCCCTTGTCTTCTCCGGGCTAGTGCTAGAATGTTTAGCTGAAATGTTAGTTCACGAGAAAAGGGTGTGAGACAAAGTCTCAGTAACCGAGGACAACCACAAGCAACATATAAACAAATTCATATAATCCAAGATGGACATTAATGGATAACTTCATATCTCTTAGGCTTTCCAGCAACTGTTTTTCCCTCATCATCATTATGGCTATATGGATCAACTTTTTATTTGGCGCATTCGCTACTACATTGGCTTTCCAAGGATGATACTTCAAATCAAATTCATAGTCTATCAAGAATTCTACCTATCGTCTTTGCCTCATGTTCAACTCCTTCTGATCAAACAGATACTTTAAATTTTTATGATCATTGAATACCTCGAACTAAGTGCCATAAAGATAACGCCTTCACAATTTCAAGGCAAATACTATAGCCGCTAGCTCAAGGTCGTGAGAAGGATAGTTCTCCTCATGAGGCTTTAACTACCTTGAAGCATATGCCACAACTCTTCCTTGTTACATTAACAGACACCCTAGGCCCTTCTTAGACGTGTCCGTATAAACTGTGAATAGCTCAGATGGGTTAGGGATAATTAGCACTGGGGTGGATGTTAAACGAACCTTCAGTTCTTAAAATGCTCTCTCCCACATCTCATCACAAATGAAAGATCGATCCTTGTAGGTGAGTCTAGTCAATAGCCTAACAAGCTGAGAGAATCCCTTGATGAACATTCGGTATTAACCAGCCAATGCTAGATAGCTGTGAATCTCAATCACTGACTACATCCTTTCCAAATTCAGTATCGCTTCTACTTTACTAGGATCCACCGCTACTCCTTCTATGGAAATCACATAACCCATAAATTTCACCTCCCATAGCTAAAACTCACATTTACTAAGCTTGGGATATAGTTGGTGATCTCGCAACACTTGCAATACAACTCAAAGATAGAGCACATGCTCTTCCTCACACTTGGAGTATACTAGAATGTCATCAATGAATAACACCACAAATTTATCTAGATATGGATGAAAGGCCCTGTTCATATAATCCTTGAAGAATATCGGGGCATTGGTCAACCTAAATGGCATGACAAGAAACTTATAATGACCATATTGAGTTCTGAAAGCAATTTTAGGCACATCTTTAGCACGTACCCGTAGTTGATGGTATCCTGACCTTAAATCGATTTTAGAGAAAACTAAGGCACCTGCCAACAGATCAATCAAGTCTTTAATATGTGGTAAAGGATATTTATTCTTAATCGTCACTCGGTTCAGCTACCTGTAATCAATACACAATTTAAGGCTACCATCCTTCTTCTTAACAAACAACACTAGAGCTCCCCATCGTAAGACACCAGGTCTAATAAAACCCCTTTTTTAACAAATCTTCAATTTGCTTTTTGAGCTCTTTCAACTCAGACAGTGTCATTTGATATGGAGCCTTAGAAATAGGACTTGTCCCGAGCACCAAATCAATGGAAAACTCCAGCTCTCTTGGTGGTGGCAAACCGGTAATCTCCTCTGGAAACACATAAGGATATTCACATACAACTGAGTATCTTTCTATACCTCATTCCGTATCCACGTTAACAAAGAAGAAAACCAGAAACTCTTGACATCCTTTTCTCAAATACCTGTCAGCTTGGGCAAAGGACAAACAAACATTTTCATCCCCTTTAACATTGGATATTCATAGGCAATGACATAATCTTCAGAGTATAATCGAGAATAGCATTATTTGCCTCCAACTAATCCATCCTACTGATAACATCAATCTCTTGCAATGGAAAATAGATTAAATCCAGAGTAGTACTTTGGTATTCAAAATAAACCACACAATTCAGACAAGCTTGAGTAGTTCTTAATGAAACTCCCATGGGTGTGGATACCGACAATTCCAAACGTAACTCCATCGCCATAATACCCAATCTCCGAGCACAATCAAAAGATATAAAGGAATATGATGCACAATCAAAATAATACATGAATAAAGAAATTATTGCGTTTAAGTTTACCTCTAATCAAGTTAGGTACTGCATCCGCTTCCTATCTTGTTATGGCAAAGACTCGTCTGGGCATCATTGGTCTTCTCATCAAATCATCATGCCTTGGCACATGACAATTTCATGACATGTGTCTCAGTTTTCTATAGTTATAACAAATAAAGCATAGATGGTCACCATGATACATCCCACATTGTGTGCACGGATTCGAGGCACTACCTGAACTGTGTTAGATTAGGGCTAAGTCTTTCCATGTAAATTCACTTTCACTGGAACTCCCTTGGTCAAAGCCTCCTCGATAAAATGGTCCTCTATCATACCAACCTCTATTGGATTGATCTTTACCAAACCTGCCTCTTCTTTTACCAAAGTCTCTATAATGACGACCTCTTCCTCCACTAGAACCTTCATTGCCACTACTACTACCACTACCAGATCCACTTTCTTTACTGATTCCTCTAGTAGACCTTAGGTGAGAGAAGGCTAGGATCATTACATTCCTCTTCTCTTCCTCTGTCTCCCATATTCACTTGGATAGGACGTGCATCTTTGCACATAAGTCCTCAAAAGACACAAATTTAACCACTGATAACTGCTTCTTATTCTCTAGATGGGCCCCTTCAAACAACCTTTGAGCCATCTACCTAACATCTAGATAATTGTTTAGATACGTGGAATACTTCACCAAATCTAGGAATTGATCAATGTAATTATCTGCCGACAAATTCCCTTGTTGAAAAGTAAGGAACTCGCTCTCCTTTTACATCATTTGGTCCAGAAGAAAGTAGTGTGCAAAGAACCTTTTTTAAATAGTTTCCAAGTCATCGGGGCACCCATCGCTTCAACACTCAGTGGATACTTTTCCTCCAATGCTTAGCTTTCTTTTCAAGTTTGAACATAGCTAGTTGCACCTTTTGTTTAGAGGTGCAATCCATCATACCAAATATATTCTCCAATTGTTCTTCCATTCCTCAGCCAATGCAACATCCATTGTACCTTCAAAAGCCGGGGGAATAAACTCCCAAAAGCCTTTCAACCAGGAGGAGATACCCCTTTTGTCAATTCATGGGGCTCTCTCACGTTCCACCTCATTCTCATTCTCATCATTGTTCTCTCCTGCATTTAGATCCACATACATACTGTAACACCCCTCATGACCCTTGTCTTTGGCATTATGTGTAGGACCAAAGGAAACAGGACGTAGAAAGGTTTAAGTATAGAAGAAATAAGCTCCAGGCTGCAGCGAGAAGCAGGGAAGCTGTGGCGAGAGCCAATTCCAGTGACATTTTCTAGCTGAAACTGGTGGCACCGCGGCAAACTTATCTGGAGTCGCGACGAGAGTCAAAAAACTGGTTTAAATCAGAATCATTTCGAATGAAAAGAAAAGAGAGAAATAGAGGGAGTGATGGAGAAGCAATGAGAAGCTCCGCTAGGGCACGTAAAATCTGACCTAGGGGGATGTTTCTGGACCATAGAAGCTTGTTTCTCAGTTGGTAAGTGGATCTACTCTCTTCCTCTTCATTTTTCTCTTCGATTTGGAGTTGATTTTCGGGGGTTTGTGTGGGAGTCCATGTTTGGTTGATTTCCCACCGATTAAATGGTGCATAAAAGGGATTATGGGAGTGTAATCTAGTGTGATTGAAGCTTGGGTATGAGTTTTCATTAGATTATGATGGGTTTGAGCTAAACCTTAAGTTGGAATTTGGGAAAAGAACTGGAAATCCAAAATGGTATGTGTTAATGTGTGTTTGAATGGTTGTTTAAGGTTTATTGGTATGTGTGTATGTTGTTAGAACTTTGGGTTAAGCTTGGACGGCTAGATTGTGGATTGTAGTGTTATGGGAGTTATGTTAATAAAAGGTATTTATTGTTGTAATGGTAGATTGGCTAATAAGAGGCTTACAATTCAGGATTGGGGTGCTCTAGAGGCTTGTCCAAGTCCTGTGCATGTGGTACTGACAACTTGAGGTAACCGGGTGTTTGTTTATGTGGTATTGTTAGTATTATATGATAGTATGTATAGTGGTGTATATATGCATGTCTCTTTCATAGCACGATTTTGATGTGTTGTGTGTACCATTTTCTGTATATCGTGGTATGTATACGGTTAGATAATGATTATGATGATTATGATGACTATGATGTTGATTAGGGATGATGATATGATATGATGCATACATGATGTTATGATATGATGATGATGATTATATGATGATACATGTGCATCACCACATGGTATTGTGAGATTATGATTTGTGGAGGATTGAGTGGTGATGACGTAATGATGATATGTTGTATGATGATATATATATGTGTGTGTGTTAGGGAGGATAAGGAGGGAACATGTTTATGTATATATATACGTTAGGGTGGATAAGGGTGGATTGTATATGTTAGGGAGGATAAGGATAGATTATATCTATGTATATGTGTTAGGGAGAATAAGGATGGGAGTTCCTGCGATGATGACATGCATACCATTCATTTTACATTGCATTTGTGTGTTACATGAGTTATGTATATATATATATGTTTATATGTGTGGTTGTTCCCGGTTACTGAGACATTGTCTCACACCCCTCCCCTCCATGACTAACCTTTCAGGTGAAGACTCTGGTGCTAGTTCGGAGAAGATCAAGGAGTTAGCAGTCGTTCGGTCTTCGAGAATTCCAAGTATATTTCGTGGTTATAATTTTGTTTATGTAATTCTATGCCAAGTAGGTTGTTATAGTTGGTTGCTTAGATGAGAGTCCTGGGAGTACTATTTGTATATCATGGGATGATAGTGATGTTGATGGATGTTATGCAAGATGTGTATGTGATGTATGATGTGTGAGATTGATGGTGGACCCGGGTATGAGTCTTTAATGTATGAGTAGGTATTTGTATGATATAATGGTTGACTGCAAGCCCAAAGGTGGGATTTTAGGCCATGTATGCGTGTTGTGGGCATATAGCCCATTATGTGGTTTTGGGATTCAAGGGGATCAATTCTCAAAGGAAAGGTTTCTTCGGGGTATAACCTCCTTGAACATGTTGATTTAGCCAAATATGACCTGTGTGAAGGGTCTCTTGGTGTCCATTTGCCTCTGGTGGCAATTACAGGTGATAGGTTGTGAGTTTTAGTCAAAAAGTAGCCAAAATAATGTTGGGTGTCAAGAATCTACCAATGGAGTTGGATTCAAGTGAAATGGGTGTCTATAGTTAGATTGGGATGAGAGACCTGTAGGAGTTGGAATCAAGTCAATCGGAGATCGGAGCAAGAAGTTATGCGAGTCCGAAGTTGGCCGGCAAATCAGCAATTTGCTAATATAGGTTCTGATGCTGGGGCCGCGGTGCCAGAAATCCAAGCCGGGGCGCCAGAAAGTCAGTGGGCATCAGTGAACCTGGGAAGAGTTGGAGCCGCGGCTCTACTATATCAGGCCGTGGCCTCATCCTGTTCAGGTACCTTTCTGGTGTTTTTCTGCTGCTTTGAAGTTAAGGAAAGTTGTTTTGAGATTCCTGGGTTGTGTTTGATTGGTTCTTGAAGGTTTGGGTTGGACTTTGAGGCATTTGAGTGCAGGGTGTTACACATACCGGCTTATTCATTCACATCACCCTGTTCTTGCCTATTCAATTGCTCCTGCATTATATTCAATGCTTCCCCCTGAGTATTTACCCTGTCACTAAGACCAATCAATATTTCATGCATCTGCCATATTAGGTTGTTGTTACTCTGTCTTCCTCTATGAGACATTCTCCTACATACAAACAACAACATATTCAATTATATGGTTCTTAACTAGCATTGTAGTGGGAATATATAAGTCTTTGTATTTAAAGTTGTGCCAAGTAGAATTCAAAAGAGAAACAATGGCATAAACCATTGCTCTGATACCAAAATGTAACACCCTACCAATTCATAGCCTCCAAACTTGACCAATTTATTCAAAAACTGACCAACGTAACCAAAACACCTCGCTTTTACCTTCCACTTCATCCGGGAAGCCGAAAAATACCTCAAAGACACCAAAACTGGCGGTTGTAACAATACTGTGGTGGCCTCGAGGCTCTCAGATTCACTGGCATCATGGCCTAGTTTTCTGGCTCCCTGGCACCCCCTTGCTAATGCCATATCAGCAAAATTTAACTTCAGGGTCAAATTTCCAATGCGCATAACATTATGCCTTAACCTCTGATTGACTTGATTTCAACTTATACAAGTTGATCTTGTCCCAATCTATCCATGGACACCAATTTTTCTTTAATCTTTCTCTGTTTGAAGATTTTGGACATCTAACCCCATTTTGGCCAGTTTTGACCACAACACACCACTTATAACTCCTATTTGCCACCAAAGGCAATTTGACCATTTAGGACTATTCACACAAGTCCCGTTCAACTAAACCAACTTCTCCAAAGAGATTTCACCTCAAAGGAATCACTTCCCTGATATTTGACCCCCTTCAACTCCAAATTGACATAATGGGCTATTTATCCCAAAACACACCAACAAGGCCCAATTTCGCCTTTAGGCTCCCAAACACTACCATACAGATTCCTCAACACCCCAAACCATACCAACATCACAATATATCATACACATCTCATACAACAAAAATCCACATCCATATTGTACCAACATCATCATTTTAGACATTAGGATCCTCATATCCATTACAATCATTCTATCCTACTTAGCATAACATACATAGACAAAACACACATGCGCTGTAGTAACTTAATATTCCTAATACCAGAGTGGCTATGCTACCCTTGTCTTCTCCAGGTTAGTGCCAGAACCTTCAGTTCAAATGTTAATTCATAGGAAAGGGATATAAGAGAAAGTCTTAGTAATTGGGGACAACCACAAGCAACATTTATACATATCTCATACAATAATACCATGAATGGAACAAGAAATGGAATGTATGTCTACCTCGCACATAGCTAGAACCATGAGCTGTCATCATAATAGAATATTTCATATAGGTAATTCCCTTCTAAAAGTCAGTGAAGAATGATTATGGGACATCACCAAGCTCACCTTACACTAATGCAACTCAGCCAAAGGTTACAATAGTGCTTGGACCTTGGCTCTTCTTCCTCTTTCCCATCATGAATTGGTGGTGATTTAGGTAAGGTGCAATCCACTGCCATTCTTTCCCTCCTGGCCATAGAAGGAGAGTTAGCTGCAGAGATCCTATCCTTATCCTCCTTAATCATATATATATATATATTCCATCCTTATCCTCCCTAATCATATATCGTCATATATCATATCATCATCACCACCCAATCATCATACAGCTCACAATGTCATATGATGATGTTCATGCTATATTATCATCATCATATTCTCAATGTCACGCTATGCATCATCTAATGTCACATTATCTCTAATCATCATCATAATCATTGTCAAATCCTACATTGTCTAGCCATGTGCATACCACAATATATAGAAAACCATACACAAACACATATCAATATCGTGTTATGAATGAAAATATGCATATACACACATATATATCAACATATAATATATACAAATCAAACAATACAAACACCCGGTTACCTCTAGTTATCAATTCCACACACACGCGATTTCACGAGCTTCTTGGGCTGTCCAACACACTCATACCCCTTTTGGTCAATCAAAAACCTCTACAATACCATAAAATCCTCAATAAACATATAGTACAATTACCCAAAATCCATAACTCAACCAATTATACTTGACTCATCATCCTATTTGCATAATCATTCTCCAAATAGCCCCTAACAACCATCCAAACCTTATCGTATCATATACAACTGGGATTCCTACTCCCTTAAGTATTTTTTGCCTAAGGTTCCACTCAAACCCAACATATTCCAACCAAAACTCATACGCAAGCTTCATAAACACTAAATCATACTCCATTAATCCCCTTTTATCCACTTCAATTGGTGGATCTTGGCTAAAATTGAAAACCCAACTATACACTCCCAAAAATCCAACTCAATTGAAGAAAATAGAGAGGGAGGAGTAAAGATCACTTACCAATAATTAAGTAAGCTCCAAGGGGTCAGAAATCACCTTTCAAGGCCGAAAATTCAAAGCCCTAGTAGAGCTTCCTCGTTGCTCCCTCATTTCGCACCAGTTTCATTGGCTGAACTAATTCTGATTTAAACAGAATTCTTCATGTTCATCATGGTGCCAGAATGTTTGTCGTGGTGCCATACGCCTCTGTCTCCAACTTGAGCTTTTCTCTGTCCCGGTCCTTCTGATACTGTACACAATGCCAATTATACTATATTTGCTGGAGACTAAGTTAGGGATAATGTAATAAGGGTTATTACATGTGGCAAGCTAATTGAACGTGGTCGTAAAATTTCTTTAAATCAAAATGTGTTTCTGTAAAGGGAAAAGAAGAAATAAAAGAAGAAGAAGTAGAGGTCTGCTAGGGTTAGTGATTTTCATCCTTAAGGAGTGATTTTTAAACTCAAGAAGCTTCAATATTTGTCAGTAAGTGGATCTTGCTTCCTTTCCTCTCTTTTCTATCTGTTCTTACCATGAAATCAGTGGGAATATGCTAGGTCTGGAGTTTATGGATGATTTTACCAATTAAAATACTTACTTTGGTGTTGTTGAAGGGTTAGTTGGTGTTTCTATGGCATATGTATGGATTTTAAGATGATTTAATTAAAAGTGTATATGCCAAACCCTAGCTTTGGATTGGTTAGGGAAACTTGGAATCCGAGATTTTTGTGTTTACTTATGCTTGAAATTTGTGTTTGGGGCTCGTTTGTGTGAATTTATGCTATTGAAGTAATGAGTCAAGCTTCAATGGTTGAAATGCAGATTTTGGATTGCTTATGCATTATGTTAATTAGAGGATTTATGACATTGTATTGTTCTATCCATTGATTGGAAGTGTTTGACTCGTGAGTTGGTGCTTAGATGACTTGCTAAACCCTTGTGTATAGTATGTTGGCAATTTGAAGTAACTGGAGTATATGTTGTATGTGTGTGTTCATTATTGATTTTATATGTTTATTCATTTTCAAACCATGGTATTGCAAGTAGTTATGTTTGTTTTTTTCATATCATGGTATGTACACGCTAGCAGGAGTATGGTAAGCTTTATCTTTATCCCTTGTAGTGATGTATGAGAATATGTTATTGTTATGCATATATATGATTTGTAAGATCCCCATATGATAATATGCTAGCATGGTGACTATGATTATGATGATAATAATGATAGTGTATGGGATTGGCATGTTAGTTTAGCATTGGATATCATCACCACATTATGCATAATGGGATATTTTTTATTGGGTGATGATGACTTGAGATATGATGATACCATGTGGTATTTCGATGCAATTGTGGAACACGTGAGGCATCGTGTCCAAGTGGTAAGATTAATGACTGTATATCCTTGCTACTAAATCCTCTTCATTCAGCTAGGAGAGCCAGATAACAATTGATTGGGGATACATCTTCCCTAAATCACCACTAATTCAGGTGGTCTAGGGGGAGCAAAACCACGGTCCAATCATTAGTATTACCTTTGGCCAGGTCATACTAGTAAGCAATAAACATAGTGATATCCTAGAATCAGTTTTTACCAGTTGTTAGAAGGGAATCACTAATTAGGTTTACCTTATGATGGCAACTAGCACTTGGTTCTAACTGAATACAAGAAGGAATATTTATGCCGTTGCATTTATGTTGCATCATATCATATGCATATATTCGTTATATTGTTTATATGTTGTTTGATGCATGGGTCCTCAGTTTCTAAGACTTTCTTTCACACCCTCTGTGGTTAATATTTTAGAAGAAGATTCCAGTATTAGCATGGAGAAGACTAAGGAGTCTTAGCTCTCCTTTGCATGAGAATATTCAAGTTTTAGCTGGTAGCTTTAAAGCATTGGTCTATGTAATGGATTATGTCAAGCAATCTAGTGATGTATATTTTGCCTATTGTCTGTATCTTGGGGATGTTGTAGTGTATGTGGTGGTGTGTGTTTGGTAGAACAATGAGGATTTATTTATGTTGATGTGATGAAATGCCAAGTTTGTGATTGTGATGCTATACATATTGATTCTGGACCTTGGTATGGGCCAATGTGTGTTGCTGCATGTGTGAGTGTCTTCTTTAGGCTTAGTGCACCTCGTTTACCAACCTAATAGGGGTTTTGGACCTTGTGTGTGCAAAATAGGCATATAGCCCATTGGTTTGATTTGGATTTTAGGGGGCCAAAACTTAGAGGAGTGGGTTCTCTTAGTTGAAACCTTCTTGGACATGTCTGTCGTGTCAAATATGACCAGTGAAAATGGTCTAGGGATGCCAATTAGTCATTGGTGGAATTTGGGGTTCTAAGTTCTCGATTTTAGTTAAAAGGTGACCAAAACGGTCTCCAATGGCCAAAATCTCTATGTGGAGGTATTTTGAGATGTGGTTGATGTTCATAGCTAGATTGAGAGTAAAGTGACCTGTAGAAAGTGGAATCAGGTCAATCAAAATTCTAAGCGCACAGATATGTGCATCGAAAGTTTGTCAGAAAAAAAAGCAATTTGTTGATATGGATATTGATATTAGTGCTGCGGCGCTAGGTGCTATACTAACTTCCTCTTTCTTCCATCCAGAGTAGTCTCATGCCGCTGCAGAATTGTAACAGGTCGTGGCTCTGATTCCTATTCTTGTTCAGTCTAAACTGTTTTGAGTGTTTTTCTTTTGTGGATTTTTTGGGTCTTGTTTGTAGGGTGTTACAAATATGGCACCTAGTTCGGCTTGTAGTTAGTCAGCCTAACCAAAAAGGCAAAAGGCATCCCTAACCTCTTAACATGAATATTCAATTTTCAGAAGCCAAATCAAGAAGCAACTTAAGTAGAGACAAAACTAGTTAGCACTACTAAAATATGGGCATTTAATACCCAGCCCATTAGTGGTTAAAAAAAATACCTAGCCCATTAGGTTACCCAATTGGCCTGCAAAGTTAGGGCCTAATTTCATATTCAAGCCCAAGGGGCAAACTTGACAATATTTTGAACCCATTAAAATTGCTGAGCTTGGGCTTAGGTTTTGCAATATGGGCATTCCTGGACTGACCGTTTTATCATTATATTATACATTACAATTACAATATATGCATTTCATCAAATATTATTTATTATACCTTTACAAGAAAATTATAAATGCTAAATCAATAAATCTATAAATTAGAATAAAAATAGATGCTATAAATATAATATACCATATTTATACATGTTAATTATTTAATTAAAAAAATAGAAATTTTACTCAATATGGCCAAGCTTCAGCCCCAGTAATTAATGCCCATTAAAGTGGGCTTGGGCCTAGTCTGGTTTTGGGCCGGGCCATCAATTATGTAGCAAAAAAAGACAAGAAGGGGATGTAATTACTATGTGGCAAAAAGACTAATAAGTAATAAGTAAAGAATATAGTTAGTTTTTCAGGGGAAGAAAAAGAGTATAGTTAGTTAGAAGAGTCAGAAAAACATGAAAAGTCTATCAATGATCAACTGTCCTTTGGTGATATAAATTGGAAGATTGCAAGAAAAATAAAGTGAAATTAAGATTTCTAAATGGACAGAGATCAAATAAAAAAAAATGAAAACGGAAAAACACATGCATATAACAAACATTGTCAAACACAGAATAACTGACCACTCGTGCAAGAAATAAAAGATATGGCCTGCTGAAGATTAAAAAATTGCTCTAATGAATATAATATATAATAAAACATATATATATTCGATTTAATTTACACACTATGGTCTGTGTGCTCTTCAAATATTCATATACATATTTGCCATAGCTGCAATGAGAAATTAATTTGTTGTTTCATGTATATTTTGATTGGAGGATTTCTATCACAGAGAGTTTCATCATGCTAATTAATCTCTAAACAAAGCTGCGATTGTGATTCTCTCCCCACTCTAACTGGGCTGTCGTTGGAAGAGGGTTAGAGATAATATTTCTGAAGTATCATAAAAAAATTCCACTATATTTCGTCCCTTCATAGAATTTTACATAAAAATTGAATAATAATAATAAAAACAATGAAATAATTAGAAAATGAAAAATAAAATTAAATATAAGAAAGCAAAAGCCAATAATTTTATAGGATTATCCCACTATAACATCCAAAGAAATGTGTAGTTTTTGTACAAAATATTTAAAGAATGATCTCTAATTATTTTTTTAATAAATGCTCGGATTATCTTCTTAAAATATATATAATAAAATAAAAACAAAAAATAAGGAAAAATATATGCATCTAAGAGTTACCCCCGAAAATCTTGCAAATTAATATCCCTATCCAAAATATTTTCAAATAAATAAAAAAAATAGAGAAATCAAAATTATTTATCAAGTTACCAATATAAGAGAGAGTGTGAGAATAGGGGACTAATAATAATAATAATAATATCTCATATTTTTTTAAATCTTTTTAACTGAGTGATTAGGTAACTAGTCGCCCTATCGAGATTAGGATATTATCTAGGGATATAATTAAGATTTTTCAAATAAAAATATATGTGGCTATCTAATTTCCCAATAAATAGTATGGACAAGGCTGAGGCACAAGAACAATAGAGAGTGAGAGGCACAAATAAGAAGTAGAAAGTTAAGTTTGAGCATTTAAGAAAATTAGTCTCTCAAGGCGTTGGGAAGAAAGAAAAAAATAGTCTGAAGGAGACCTTTGAAGGTAAGTTTATTCTTTTATGTATAATTTCTTGTATAATATCGATCTTTCGTTTTTGTGCTTCTATGGGTTCTTGGTTGCTCACAAGCATAGCTTTTTACCCTTTACTCTCCCTCGTCTCCTAGTTTATCTTTTATAATGTTCATTCATAAATATATTGCTTGGTTTGACCTGTGTACGTTCGTTTTCGACCTTTAAATTGGCTTGATATGTTTGATGACTTGAACTTTGTAAGGATTCTATTTTTCCCATGTGGTTAAATGTTTGCTTTGAAAACGTGTTCTCATGATCTCACCTTTTATAAATTAAATAAATACTAAACTTTATCTTTGTTTTGAAATCCTACTAAAAAATTTATGCTATTTAAATTTAAATCCGTTGAAGAAATCTGTATTTAAATTTAAATCTGTTTGTTGAAATCTTTATGAATATTTTTCTTCTTCTTCAACAATCTTCTCATATATAATAAAGCTAGAGTACTTAAGGCACAAGAAAAACAGTTAGTGAGAGGGGGGAAAAGGTAGAAAGTTAAGTTTGCCGAATAAAGAAAAGTGGAGAGATTGAGAGAGAGGCGTTATTGGGAAGTAAAAAAGTAGTCTGAACTCTGAAAGAAAATTGCGAAGGTAAGCTTATTCTTTTCTGTATAATTTCTTGCGTTTTTGTGCATCTATGGGTTCTTGGTTTCTCATAGGTTTAGCTTTTAACCCTCTACTTCCTCGTCTCCTGGTCTTTAAATGTTCATTCATAAATATATTGCTTGGTTTGACCTGTGTACGTTCGTTTTCGACTTTTAAATTGGCTTGATATATTTGATGAATTGAACTTTTTAAGGATGCTATTTTTGCCATGCATAGCTTATTCTTTTCTGTATAATTTCTTGCGTTTTTGTGCATCTATGGGTTCTTGGTTTCTCATAGGTTTAGCTTTTAACCCTCTACTTCCTCGTCTCCTGGTCTTTAAATGTTCATTAATAAATATATTGCTTGGTTTGACCTGTGTACGTTCGTTTTCGACTTTTAAATTGGCTTGATATATTTGATGAATTGAACTTTTTAAGGATGCTATTTTTGCCATGCATGTGGTTAAATGTTTGCTTTGAAAACGTGCTCTCTTGATCGCACCTTTTATAAATTAAATAAACACTAAACTTTTTCTTTGTCTTGAAATCCTACTAAAAAATTTATGCTATTTAAATTTAAATCAGTTGAAGAAATCTTTATTTAAATTTAAATCTGTTTGTTGAAATCTTTATGAATATTTCTCTTCTTCTTCAACAATCTTCTCACAATAACCTTTTTGTTTTTTTGCCCTCTTTCCAGATTAAAGATTATGGATCCTAATCTTCATGTCGAAGCTTTTCGAGGGCACAATTGTCATGTTATCCCATTACCGATTCTTCCTATGGATCCCAATCATATTCCTGATTTGTCAAGTGGTGATCAATATTTCAGCATTTCAGTCATTAAGAAAGACTGGTACCATCAACTTCCGAGCGGGGTCCCAAATACAGCATGGACTAATTCAACTACACGTGTACACCACAATATCCCAAAGAAGTCTCTGGATGAAAATATAGAGACGATTTTATCTACTTTGAACCTTCCTGAAGGTGAACGCAGCTCCTTCAAAAGAAAGATATTGGATGTCGCAGTACACATGGCAAATACGTCAAACAAGGATGACAAGATTTTGGACATTCTTGTGATTATTGGGGTTTTCATTGGTTATCGCAACAACCGCAGTTATGGTCGATCTTTGCAAGCATCTATGGAAGATCAAGGCAGTGTATGTGTGCCTGCAAGTAATTCATCTATTGCAAGATTGGAGAGGGTCGAGATTGAGCCAGAAGAAGAGTTACCTAATTGTGTTATTTGTTTAGAAGAATTTAAGGTTGGCACCGAAGCCATTCGTATGCCTTGTTCGCATTCGTTTCATCGAAGCTGCATTACTAATTGGTTGAAGCACAGAAATGTTTGTCCGTTATGTCGTTTTCAGATGCCTACCAAGGATGACTAGTCAAAATTACGTGTATTCATTTCTCAATTTTTGTATGTAGCATTTCGTTTCATCCTCTCCAGTGTTATAATATACAGTATTTTAGAAATTGATTAAAGTTAGTCATTATTGTCTGATATGATGCTGATTTAAATTTTTAATAAACTTACGGTAACACTTCAAAATATTAATGCATTTTTAAAGTAAAAAATATTAAAATTGGCTTGCGATGAAATTTTAAAAATTTTTTATTTGTATTAACTAAAACTTTAAGTATAGTTTTCTCGTTGAAGATTATCAAAGGGTTTAATAGAACAAAATTTATTTTTTTCCGAAGCAATAAAATATATATATATATTCCCCTGTGACTCCTTTTTTTTATGAAGGAAATCAAAGTTATATAATTTATTAAATGACTTTCTAATTATATTTTATGACAAAATGTTGGCTTTTTCCTAATAACTAGATTTTCTACCTCTCCGTTACGATTAATGTGCCATCTCTTTGTTGTATTTTATATCATACATATACCCAAGCATTAGAAAAAAAAAATTCGTATCAAATTTCTGAAATTTAAAATTTGAATAGTAGATTTTTAAAAAGGAGATTGAAAATTTGAAAATTAAAAAATTTAACGATGAACCAAATTTAGTTTTAGATTTGAAAAATCAAATTTAAAGTTTATTATTGAAGAAATGTATCAACAAAATGGTTGTGGGACTGATGCAAGTTGTGCGCTAGAAAACCAATTTACACTACGCCAAAATACGTCTTTGTTGGCGGTTAAAAATAGTCAAGTATGTTAGCACCGAAAAAAACTGTAACTTCCATTGGTGGTTACAAACCGTAAAAAAAAATTATATTTATTTGCGGTTATATATTATAACCACCAACAAAATTAATATGCCTTTGCGGTTATATGAAATGACCGCAAATAAAATTTGAATTTAGTTGGCGATTATATACATAACCGCCAATTAAAGATAAAAATATTATTTTTTAATTAATTTTAATATTAATTTTAGTTGGCGGTTATGTATATAGCCGCCAACTAAATTAAAAATATTAATTTTTAATTAATTAATTGTAATTTTAATTTTAGTTGGCGGTTTTGAATTAACCGCCAACTAAATTTTATACATTTTTTTATTTAAATTTGGATATTTGAATTTTAATATGAGTTGGTGGTTCTAATTTATAACCGCCAACCAAAATATTTACGTTGGCAGTTGTATTAATAACCACCAACGAAAGTTCTTATTTTTTTTTTCCCTACATTTTGTTATTTTTGCCCTCGAACCTGCTTCAGTGTCACTATGCAGCAGAACCAAATACCCATAACTAAAAGATATTTATCTAAAGCAAAAGTTATATTATATTCAAAATGTCTCAATAAAAAGTTATAGACAATATTTATATCCAATTGACAAGAGCAAAAAAATGATATAACAGACCTAATTAACATTATCCAGTAACTAGATTTTCAAAAATATCATATATATATCAGGCCAATCTATAGCTTCTACACTAACAACTAATATATACACATGACCAAAAGCTACATATCAAATTATCTGCCATATATGATGACCAAGAGAACAAAAAAAGCAGGCATCTTCTAGCCTTTAGAAGTCATCAGTCTATGCTTCTTCCCTTGTAGTGCCTACAACATGATCAATTTTAAATTCATAAGCTATCCAAAACAGATTAGAACCACCAATTGAATGTAACTATATGATAGAACCAAAACCAAACAGATACAAAGTACAACCAAACAACTACAAATAACACTAGAATGTGTTCACTTATACCCACCTCCTAAGTCCAACCACATATTGGCTCCACTCCTCTATGAGTTCTTTTATCTGAGCTTCGAAGTATCCCTCAGAGTATGTATCGGGAAAATACTGAAAATAAAAATATTACATATTACAGAAGTAGTTTATATTATTAAAATTTTATATAAATATCATAAAAATGAATTATGTATATGCCTTGGAGGGGATCGAGATTTGTCGATGTAAAATGATATCTTTCATGTATTTCAGCACATAGTATCCACAATCATTATCATTAGATTGTTTCGGACACTTAATAAAATTACATGAATATTAGATTAATTACAATAAATGTTAATTTCAATAGTTGATTGAGTATTAGATTATAAATACCTGAATACGTGTCCATTTATACAATAAGGCTGGATCTGGTGGAGTCTTTTGGTTGTTGGGCTTACTATTGTTGCTTAGCCCACGTGTTGCTCGAAACATACTCACACCTCTGTTAAGCATTACAAAAGAAAATTAATATAGAAAAAAATTGAGGTTAATAAATAGAAAAATACAAAAACACAATATAATTGCATATTCTTACTGATTTATCATCTCTAGCATCTGTGGGCGGTAGTCTGGTGGATTTCCTTTGGGATCCAAAAAATATATTTTTGGTTTGATTGGTTCAATGCAAATCAACATCCAATGATTCCTAAGAGAAAAATTTACTAGTTTTAGCAAAGAAACTTAAAATAAAGCAGTCCAACATGAAAAAAAGCCATTATTTAAAAGTTTAGTGATAAGTGACTTACCCCTGCATAAATGGTGCCAAAAATAACACCCTTTCACCCCCCCTTTGCAGTTAATGCATCTGCCACATACTGTAACTGTTCTGTGATCTTTCTCTGTGGCATCAAACCCGATGTATAAGCTGAAATATCTTGTGGGTGGATGAAGGCAAATCTGTCGATCAGCTAAAAAGGGACTAGAATTTTTTCATACAAAAATCTAAAATGGAAAAAGTAATAGATTAGTATCACATAGTCAAATGAAAGATCAATTCATTTATGTTGATTTCAATACCTAATGTATATGTTAATATTCTGTACCCCAAGCCATTCATGATCAATGATGTAGGAGATCATATCTTTAGTTATCACTTCAGATACTTCCTTACCATAAACCCCCACATCATAAGAAATGTGTATCAATTGCCACAACCCCATGGTTAATATACCATTAAGCAATTCACGATTTTGTGAGTTTGATGACTGAGGCTGTCCCTTCGCTGGTGCAATGATTGACTCCCCCAATTGTCCCGACACAACTTTCTTCCCTTGACTCTTTCCTGTGGACTGTGCAACACAAGTAGTTAATTGATATACATACAAATATCTTCAGTAATTAAGTGGCTTGTCAACTAACATATACCTTTTTTGGTGGAGCAATAGTAATGAGATGCACAGGCCATGCTACAAATCCACCCACGGCCTGTTCTACCATTTCTGCTCCCTCGATAGGCACAGGCAACCTCGCCGTCTCTTCTTCGGGAAGTGCAATTGATACTCTGACATGTTCTACAGGCAAGGGTGCATTATGAAGCATGTCCCCTAGGATGTTATGCACATGCCCTTTTGCAACCACACGAGGGGGGTTATCCAGCCATAATAGACAATGTCCTATACCCTATACCAATCATAACATTAGAAAATATTGTTATATATCAACAACTAACTATAAATTTAGTTAATAAGAGAAGCAATTACCGGAGGGAGATGCTCAGATGGAGGAGTACAACTATCTTTCACACTAGGACTAACTGCAACCCCTTGGCTCCCCTGCAACGCAGCTTGTTTGACCAACAACTCAAGCTGGGCTAATCGTCTATTCATGTCAGATTGTGTTTCATGTTGTTGTTGGACGATTGCCTCCAATTCAAGAACCCTAGCTGTAGCGTCAAAGTGGCGGCGTTTGGTCCCGAAATAGGCCCTGTTGGTGACACCAAATCCAGCACCTCTAACACATCCAGGGTGTTCAGGGAGCTCTAGTACTTGGCTAAGTACATCCAACCCTGAGCTTTGCTCGCCTTCAGAGGTCTGATTTGAAATCTGGATCTGTGAAAATAAAACAAGAAATAATTTTTTGTCCTTCTAAAAAATGAGAGTTCAAATCATTGTTGTAAGGTAGTACTTACTATTTTTTCAACAACTTTATCAACATTCTCGTTCTCAATAATCCCTTCTTTGTTTTTCTTGGATTCTGACCACAGCTTATGACGGGGTACTTTTGTCCGCGTGGATCCCTCCTTCAGTACCTACCAATTCACGGAAATAATAATTGTGCATTTGAATAAATTTAAGTATTGACAAACATAAGATATACATGCACTTACCAACTTCCTCTCTACTCCAGAGTATCCCAGACGGCCGGCTCGGTAAGGGTACTGTTGACTCTTTGCCCTTTGAGTATTTGCTTCACTTAATTTCTAAAAAAAATTTCAATACTAAAATCAAATAATTATAAACAAAGAGGATTAGAATATTGAAATATAAACAGGAAAAATTGTTCACCTTAAACTTCTCCTGACGCCGCAGATCAATAAAGCCATCCCAGTGTTCCTATTTTATGTAGATTCTAAATTCCTTCGGTGGATGCTCAATGATGTTGCCAGCTTCATCTTTCATAAAGTGCCTCGTCAAGATATATCAAAAATTACGCATCGAAATCCCTGCCTTTTGATATATATACACTCTATGGCTTTCATCAACATAAAAAGCGGACTACAAAACAAAATACTCAAATTAATTATAACAGGTTTGCATGCATAAAAAAAATGTAGCTAAGTTCTGAAATTAATTATAATTACCACTATGTCTTGGAAAACTAAATCCTTCACAGCAAATGGAACTTTCCTCCAATCATCCCATTCTGGATGGCTGATGGGCACCTTCAACTTTGTAGCCACTCCGATATAGCTACTTAACTTCTTTCCACCTTCATTGACTGGATGATTTTTGTAATTCCATTCCACATGGATCTTGTTTCCAGTATCTCTTACGTGGCAAACCTCTTTCATTACTGTTAAACCACGTCGGTGCTTCGTCATCTCTCGTTGTAATGTGACACCCTTTGCCATATTTACCTGTAATAATATCAAAATGATTAATTAAATAATGAAAAATAAATGACATAACAAAATAAGAAGATCATTATATTAAATAACGAAAATAAATTGAAGGCAATACATATAAGTTTAAATAAAACCTTTTCCTCTTTCTTGTTCTACCATGAATGATTCCTCCCCTCCTTTTCATGATCCAAATCCCCTATTCATGATCATCTCTCGTATAGAGGGCATCATATCCAGTAGAATCAACATCAAATGATGCCCCATAAAATGGATCATCCTCAATATCTTCATCCTGTTAGTCTCCACCTTGATTGTGATGATCGATTCTTTTGTTGGTTAACATGACAATCGACCACCTCTTATTAGCAGGATCAGGGACATAAAACATTGAGATGCTAAAATAAAAAGCTCATCTTTGTACCCTATCTTATGAAGATCAACCAGAATGAACCCTGACTTATAAACTCGAAGGCCATTCTTGTTGTCAACCCACTTACAACCAAAAACCGGTGCTCGAAACAAGATGTAATCCAACTCCTATATATGCTCAACTACCCCAAAGTATGACATATTTGCAAAAATAGGGTTTCTATCTTTGTCACTAGAAATATGCATTGATTGAGCTATAAGGGTTACCCCACTATTTTGCATTGTGCTCTGATCATCCTGCTCTTTGGTATAGAATGTGTAGCCATTTATGAGGTAACCGGTGTAAGAGAAGACATGCATAGATGGACCATTAGCTAACCATCTCAACTTGTTTGAAACTGAACTAGGATTCCTTTCCCACTCTGAATTAATATGACCTCTCAACCGATCTATAAAAAAATGATTGTGTTCTTTCGATATCCAACTCTCATTCTTATTGGGGGTTTAAGCTTCTAAGTTTCTGCTTGTGCATTTCCACATATGGAAGAACCTCATCAGAATTGTGCAAAACATACAAGTGAGCTTGCTCCCACTGGGTCCTGGATATGCTAACAATTTCCTTTCCCATAATCCCTTCCCCAGATGTTCTCCCCATGTGACGATACTTAGGAAGGCCAATGTTATCAACATTGGATAAGTATTCGGTGCAAAATTCAACAGCTTCTTCGGCTATATACCATTCAACAATACAACCCTTTGGTCTACTTCGGTTTTTCACATAACCTTTTAATATCTTCATGTAACGTTCAATTGGGTACATCCACCTCATATAAGCTGGACCACATAATTATGTCTCCCTAACTAGGTGAACCATTAGATGAACCATCATATCAAAGAACGAAGGCGGGAAATACATCTCAAGCTCGCACAAAGTGACAACAATGTCTCTTTGCAATGCCGGTAACTTCACAGGGTCAATCACTTTGCTACAAATATACTTGAAGAAGAAACATAGTTTAGTGATTGTCCCTCGAACTTTTTTGGGCAAAATGGATCGAATAGCTATCGGAACAAAATTCTCCACTAAAACATGGCAATCATGAGACTTCAGACCCTTTAACTTCAAGTCTTTCATAGAAACAAGGTTCCTAATGTTTGAGGAGTACCCCTCTGGAACTTTAACCCCATCAAGAGACTTACAAAAAGTAATTTTCTCTTTTCTAGATAGTGTATATGCCGCAGGAGGTAGATAAATACGGCGTTTCTCCTTCACTGGTGCCAATTCTCCTCTTATTCCCATAGCAACTAAGTCCAGCCTTGCCTTCATGCTGTCTTTAGTCTTTCCCGGCACATTAAGTAATGTAATGATAATGCTGTCACACACATTTTTTTCTATATTCATGACATCAAGGAAGTGCCTCACATACAAAGACTTCCAATATTCCAATTCAAAGAAAATTGACCTTTTCTTCCACCCACTAGTCCCAGGATATCGCGCCAAAGGCTTCCCGAAGTTGTCATTCAAATCCTTTACCTTGTCAAACAATTGCTCACCACTTAATGGCAAAGGTCCTTTTCCTTCTTCTGTATTCCCATTAAACGCTTGTCTCCACCACCTGTAATGATGTCCCTCAGGCAAAAATCTACGATGTCCAAGGAAGACAAATTTTGAACCATGCTCCAACCGTATCGAATGTGTGCCTTCTTCACATATAGGGCATTCGAACTCTCCTTTAATACTGTAGCTTGACAAATTACCATACGCAGAAAAATCATTAATTGTGCCAAACAACATAGCTCTCAATTTGAATGTCTCTTCCTTATATCCGTCATACACCTCCACACCCCTCTCCCACAGTAGCTTCAAATCATCAATTAATGGAGCCAAATATATGTCTATATCATTTCCAGGTTGTTTGGGTCCAGAGATTAACATAGATAACATCATAAACTTTCGCTTCATACATAGCCAAGATGGTAGATTATAAATAACTAAAATCATGGGCCATGTATGGTGAATACTGTTGAAACAAGAGTTTTGATGATTCCAAACCAACATTCAAGAGCTTGGATTGAAGATATCAAAGGAGATCAAAGCTGTTTCAAGTGAAGATTTTCTGAGTATTTGCTGTTAGATCTCTTGTAGGGTCTTTAATTTTAGTTATGATTGGGTAAAAGATTTTGATTTGAAGAAAAGATGTTTTCAAACTTTGATTTTATGTTAAATCCTTGAATATTTGAAAAACACCCACAAACAGATGAAGGTTGAAAGTTTAAACTAAACTGTCAAGTTGGAAATTCGAATTTTGCCTTTGGAAATTCGAATTTCGAGCTAAAACTGAATAAGTCTGAAGAGATGGCTCTCTGTCAGACGAATTTTGGTTGTTCAAAATTTGAATTTTCATCTAGTCAGAAAGAAGCCTTTCTGGTAACAGACGAACTTCACAGTTTCAAAATTCGAATTTCAAGTACAATGAAGTTTGTGAAAACCAAAGAAATTCGTCTGAGACTATGATAAAATGCATCTGAAATCAAGATGAAATTGAGTTTGATAAATGCTCTCTGACAGACGAATTTTGAACTTCCAACATTCGAATTTTCATGTAAGTCTGAAAGAAGCTTCTTTTCAACAGACGAACTTTGAGTCTGCAAAATTCGAATTTCAGACAAAACAAAACTTGAGAAAATAGAAGAAATTCATCTGAAACTATGTTAAAGTTCATCTAAGATCAAGAATGATTTAAGTCTCAAAACTACTCTCTGACAGACGAACTTTGAACATTAAAATTCGAATTTCAGAAGCTAAGTTCTTGAGTCTGTTAAAGCAAAACATTGACATATGAATGATAAGAATTTTCAACATTCGAATGATGAAATTAGTCTGAAAAGAGTCTCTCTGACAGACGAATTTCACCCCTTCAAAATTCGAATTTCGAAGAAAATAATCTGCTGTGCCTCTTTAAGCATTCAATAGACAGACGAATTTTGGGGTTCCAAAATTCGAATTTCGAGGGCACTGTAGCAAATTGAAAACACTGTTCATACTTAACCGAAAAACTTTCTTCTTGAAAATTCGTATGTCACATTGTGAAAATATTTTGTAAGTTTCAAAATTCGAATTTCACTTCATGAACAGACGAACTTCGTGCTGTAACGTTGGAAGCTTTAATCTTCGGTTCCTTCAAAATTCGTCTGTTGACCAACCAAAATTCGAATTTCAGTATGTCAGAAACATTAAATGCGGTTGGTAAACGGATAGTTTTTCAGAGTAACCGTTGGATAACTTCCCCAATGGATAGATTTAGTCTCTAACGGATATTTGAGACCTAAATCTATAAATACAACATCATTTGAAGTTGTGAAAAAAAAAAATCAAACTTGCATATACCGAATTTCTGCTGAATCTTTTCTCAAAAGCTTTTACCCTCTAAACTTCAATATCTGTACAAAAACTTTCATATTCACTCTGTTTAAGAGAGTTATTTCATTGTAATCAATCTACTCTTCATCTGGGAGATAGATTTACTTGTGAGGGGTATTCACAAGGGAATTGGGAAGCACATAGTGAAAGTGCTTGGAGAGTTTGAGAGAGCTCAGAAACAGAGCATACTCGTGTACTGTGGCCTTAGCAAGAAGCCCATTGAAATTCTTGCTGTATAGTGGACAAATCTCAAGAGGTGTCTTGGGGACTGGATGTAGGTCAAGTGGAAAGACCGAACCAGGATAAATTACTGAGTCTTCTTCTCCTTATCTTTACTTTTCAGCTTGCTCTATTTTACGCATTGTTTTCATTATATTGTTATATCTTCACTTACTTCACTTTGTGCAGAAAAATTTCAAACTTCCTAATTCACCCCCCTCTTGGGAAGTCAGCCTTGCTAACAAGTACTACTCTGCATACCATGCGGGTTCATTCCATTGGTAGATAATGCAAGGCGTAGGTTTCTATCTTCTTCCCCGAACTCTTCATATTGACTATCAATTTTTTTCCATTGCGGAGAATCTGCAGGATGTAGATACTTTCCATCTTCAATTCTTTCATCCACATGGCATGTCAAGTGCTTCGGAATTTCAGGACTTTTGTATAAGCGTCTAAATCTAGGTATGATAGGAAAATACCATATGACCTTCGTTAGACTCGATTCTTTCTTTTTATATCGTGGGGCGTTACATTTAGGACATCTATCTAATAATGCATGTTCTTTCTGAAATAACACATAATCATTAGGACAGGCATGTATCCTCTCATAGCTCATCCCAATAGAGCATAGCATCCGTTTAGCCTCATATGTTCGGCTAGGAAGGTCAGTACCCTCTGGCAGCATATCCTTCAAAAGTGCATGTAAATCTGTGAAGCTCTTATCACTCCATCCATTACCCGCTTTCAAGTTGTACAACTTTAACACAGCTGACAATATTGTGAATTTAATACAATCATAGTATAATGGCTTTTCTACATCACTTTTCAACCTGTCAAACATCTCAGGACAATCTTGAAGCTCATTCTCAATCACATTCACCATCTCTTCAAGACGGTCAGCCTCAAATGTGGTTGTGTCAAAATCGTTCAATCCACTATAACCCGAGCTACTATACCCATCATTCATTTCACCATGCTTTGTCCAACGTCTGTAACCTCGATCAATTCCATGACACAATAAATGATCTTCCAAGTCCTCTGCACTTACTAGCTTCCCATAACAACACTTTAAGTAAGGGCATAAAATGTTATTAGGATCATCTGCATGCTCAACTGCGAAACTAATGAACTCCTTCACTCCATCCCTATACTCCTGAGTCAAACGATTCATAGACATCCATGACCGATCCATACTTCTGAGATGTGTATCAATTTTGGCAGAGCCTCCTCTACAAGTTGAGGGTGCAATAATTCTACAACATCTCACAAGAAAGTTAGACTTCCCAATTATAAGTATGACCATTTTTTAGCCAATCCCAAACAGCCTAAGCTATATAATCATAACCAGACTAATATAGAAAAAAAAAAGCTACAAATAAAGGAAGTCAATGCATAGACAGAATATAAATGCATCTAGAAATTACAGATTTCCATAACCAATACAACAAGATATATGTTATAAATGAAGTTCCAAATAAACTATAGAAACAAAAAGGCTAGGAGAAGAATACTTTGATCCACCAAACAAACACATTACAACCAAAGAGCTATTCATTGATTATTGAAATCTTGTCTGTGGTTATGCTTCCTCTATTATTAACTTGCCATCCATAATTCGCAAAATTTTACAGCATTACTAAGTCATAAACACATTACAAGCAAAGAGCTAACATGTTTGATAAATAAACTAAGCTATAGGCTAGTTTCATGTAACTATGGTTAGGTGGGAGTAATTGGATTTCTTTACAGTATATCTAACATGTACACCACTAGTTATAAATTCAAACAGAGTTCACCATGGTCACATGTACAAAACCTATTGTGCACAATAAATTCAAGCAGACCCCACCATAACATGGTACTGATCTATATAATAACTCTTGAGTGAATATAATTGATATAAAGATCAAAAGTTAAAATCAATACCTGTGAATAATTTGAAGATATGACAGATCTATTCTCCTTGGCACAATAAACACCAGATTTCTTTGAAAGATATAGTCTTGGCCTAATAAACACTCAAAGAAATTAGTTGTAGGCATCACACCAATAATTTTACAATATGACCAAACACAACTAAGTAATTTCTTTTGGATTTATGGATTGACATGTTTAAGGCATGTTTAAAGAAAAAAAAACTACGAAAGTCTTGAAATGAGAAGCTGCATAATTCTCCCCATGATGGAAAAAAGCCCAAGATGATAGCTTACCTACTCATTGATCTCTGGATCTCAATCAGCACCACTTTCTAGATAGGAGAGACACTAAAGAATCAACAATTCTAGCGAACAACCTAGTAAAATCAACATGAACAATGATTAAGTAAATAATATGAGAACATCATCAAACATCCCACTCCCTATGGCTTCAGAACAAACTCCACTATTATCACCTTCCCTCCTCCTTCTTCTCCTATTGCTTTCCTGCAATTCTTCAATATCTTTATGCAATCTTCGTCACTTCAATCATGTAGTATCCACTGCATATATATATATATATATTCATTTCATACACACAAATTCTCGTTTAATTTTCATTATATATCAGAACTTGGAACATTTATATATATATGTTACACGTAAGCTTATGTTATTTGTGTTTTATGATATATTTAATTATTTCATATATAGAATTACAAAATTAAGCCTTAGCATGATTTGGTATCAAAGTAGCCAGCATTTTCTACACCCATTGCATAATCACAGATTGCTTGTAAGTTTTTCCATTGCATACTTGTGTCATGTTTTCAAGTGCCAGATGTCATAGGCACGTCATAATCTGACATTTTGACCGTTATTTGGATTTTAATATGGTAGACTGAGAATTTATAATTAAAGGCAATGAGAAATTAAAACCCATTTGGCCATATCTTCAAATTAAGATTAATTATAAAATGTATTTGTTTTTGTCTTGGATGTAGACAACATGTAATCAAAATTAATAAACACTACTTAATTTGGTGACCAATCCTTTTGTAGTTTTAAATGTTATCATGTTGAAGACTTCAAATGTCCGGAGGAAACTAAAAATAAGAAGGAAAGAAAGGAATACAAAAAATAGGTGCACAATTAGTTACATGACAATATTTCAAGTCCTACGTTTATTTTAAATATCCATAAGTAAATTATTTCAAGTCCTACATCATCAAGCTACTATGCATAATATACTAATATATATATATATGAAGTATGAAAATAAAGAAGAACATACCTATACACATTCATGGTTCCCTCCCGTTAAGTACCAAAGGCTCATTGTCCTTCTGCCAAAGCTTCTCGTGTCTTCTCACCCAGATAACTCAATAAATTGTGACTACAGTTAATTTCATTATCACTGAACTTATCAGATCTGAATAACAATAAGACAACAAAGTAATTAACTATACCTGCCTCTAGTATGGGTACAAGAGCAAAATGTAGTCCAAATCTAGGCGTCTTTGAATCTGATTGAAGAAGGAATGTTTTCTTCAGAAGTGAGACAACACTAGATTGAGGAGGAACGAATCTTACTGCTTTCTGGCCGTCGGAGATGTCGCAGAGGTGAATAGAGACTAGATGGATGAAGTGTGAGCTAGAGAGATGCCGAAGGTGGAGACCGGTGGGAAGAACAATCGGCTGGAGGTGGTGATTAGATGGGAGCCAGAGACTTATGGAGTGACGGCAAGTGAGAAAATTCCTTCTTTCGCTTCGCTCATTCACTACGTTCAAGTTGCAGGAGTGAACTGAGCGAATAAATAAGATAAAAGGAGCAAAGACAAGATTGCTGGTTACAAAGTCTCTCGAGTGATAGCGAGAGAAAGGAAGGCGAAAGCGAGAGGAGGGAAAAGGCTTGAGCAAAATTTGTTTCTGAAGTTCACGGCCGAAAGATTGTTTCTAATCTAAGAATGCAGCCGCACTCAAGATAATTAGGTTAAGACAAACGAAGGCGGTTATTTAAAATAACCGCCTAGGTTTATATTTGTATTTTTTTAATATTAAATAAAATGAAGACGGTTATTTAAATAACTGCCAATGTTTTATTTAAAATAAAATTAAACAAAATTATATTTAAAATAAACGTAGGCGGTTATTTAAAACAACCGCCTACGTATTTTAATATTTTTTTAAAAAAGAAACGTAGGCGGTTTTTTTAAATGACCGCCTTCATTACTTACTCCAAATATTATTTATTTTTTTTATTTTTAAATTATTAACAAATTTGTAGATGGTTATTTAAACAGCCGCCTACAAAAATCTCCCTTCTTACATTTCTTTGCGTTTTTGCAAATAACCACCTATATAAATGCGCCAACAATTTCCAATTTTGTAGTGGTGCCCCCACATGTGTGTTAAAAGGTCACTATTATATAAATAATAACATGAGTATTAATGTTTCGAATTTGGTGTTTTTTGGACTATGAACTAGACCTAGACTAATAAATCTTAGTCCACAGAGAAGCCAGTGAAGCTTAATACTTCTATGAACCAACAATTCTTGATTGTATATTAGAGGACTTATTAGTTAGAATATACCCCCACAATTCTTGTTGTTAATGGTGGTTTTGTGCTTTAAACGGCCGTGCGCATGCTTGGTACTTGATGAATGCTCTAGAGATTTCGCCATGATCTCATAGGTGCAGCCCCACTCCACATTTGTCTAGATGATTTCATAAAGTGTATCTACAATGAATATACCATCCATAAGGAATATGAAATCATTAAGAGCTTTGCTTAGCCTCACCAACAATGCATCATAGCATTTTTTCATGCCATTGGAAGGGACTACAAATTCAATTGAGATTACTCTATCTTTTATCAGCTGCCTTATAATATTATGTCTCAACCGAATGTGTCTACTTTTGCCATTAAAGGTCTTATTTTTAGCTATAGCTATCATTGATTGGCTATCATAATATAAAGACACTAATGGTGTTGGTTTTCCTCCTAATGGAATATTTGTTAAGAAGTTTTTTAACCACTGAGCCTCAGTATCAACCAATTCCAAAGCAATAAACACTGAATCCCTTGAGGATTTTGTCATAATACTTTGTTTGTTTGATCTCTAGGATATTACACCACCACTACGAGTAAATATATAGCCACTAATGGATTTAATCCCATCTGAATCCGAGATCTAGTTACCATCACTGTATCCTTCTAATACAGTGGGAAACCCACTATAAAATATATTATTATTCATGGTATCTCTTAAATATCTCCTCAATCTAATCAGAGCCATCCAATGCTCATTGCTTGGATAGTGGATACATCTGCTCAATTTACATATAACATATGCTATATTAGGGCTGGTAAAATTCATTAAATGCAACAGGCTTCCTATTGAATCAGAAGTTTTAATGATTTCAAACAATTAGAGCTTGGAAAGGAGAATATCAAAAGAATATGAAAGGATCAAGTGAAGAAATCCAAAGAAGGACATGAGAAGACTTAGTTTTTAGGATTTCTACTCTTGTAATATGGGTAAAAAGCTTGGGAAAATGACAGTTGGGGACCAAAACTTTGAATTAAATATAGTAAAGGATCTTGCAAGTTTTCCAGTAGTAAATACAGAACAAGCTAGTAGTAAATTCGTGATGTTCAGTAGTAAAAAAAATTGCAAGGTCCTTTACTGTATTTAATTCAAAGTTTTGCTCCTCAACTGTCATTCCCCCAAACAGCTTTGATCTTACTTCTTTTAAGTTACCATAACTTCTGAATAAGTTATTTGAAAGTTATCCTATGTCAGCGTGTGTTAGTTTTGAAAAATACTGAGTAATAGACAAATTTTGTTTGTTAACTCATGAGTATTTTGTATATATTTTGAACTTTTCTTTGAGAAATTCAAATATATAAAGGTTTCATCTCTGACAGACAAATTTCAGTTATGAAATTTGAATTTTAGGCTATGCATTGTTAATGAATATGTGCCAAATTCGTTTGACACTTAGTCAAAATTCAAATGTTGTTGAAGTGAAAAGTAAGTTCAAAGTTACTCTCTCTGACAGATAAACTTTGGACTTCAAAATTCATATTTCAGAATGAGAACTTATGAGTCTCGTTAGAGCAAGTTTCTAACAAACGAATTTTACAACTTAACATTCGAATTTCAAGTGTACTATGAAAACATGAGACAACTATTCAAACTCAACAGATGCACTTTGAATATGAAAATTCATATGTTCTAACATAGGATAACTTCAAGAAAATCAAAATTTGAATTTCACTCTTGAACAGACGTCTATTGAAGTTTAACGTTAAAATTCTCAACCTTCTGTCTTTGTGAAATTAGTTTGTTGACACCTAAAATTCTAATTTTGTCCTATCAGGTGCATTAAATGCGATTGATGAATGGCTATTTTTCTATAGTAACCATTGGTTAATGTTTCTAATGGCTAGATCTTATGTCTAACGACTAGTTAAGGCACAAATCTATAAATAGAACTTTATTTGAAGTTGTAATAAAATGAATTTTTATTTGTATAAAACTCTGTCAAATTTCTGAGTCAAAGCTTTTTACTCTCACACTTCATTTATTGTACCTCAACTTTCATATCTACTCTTATTTAGAGAGTTCATATTCTATATAAAAATCTTTTCTTCATTTGAAAGAAGGATTCTTTGTGAGGGTTGTCACAAAGAGAATTAGAAAAACACTTTGTAAGAGTATAGAGTGTAGAATTTGAGAGCTCTTAGAACAGATCATAAGTTTGTATTATGGCATTGCAAGGAGCCCGTTGACTTCTTGCAAGTAGTGGAAATCTCAAGTGGTGACTTAGGGACTGGATGTACACTATTATAGATTTGAGCTTTAGGAATACACATTGTGGAACATTTATTCAAAACACATGCCAGAAAAGGATTTCAGAAACGTGTGTTTAAAAAATAATGCCACAAGGTTAATCTTCAGGAATATTTGTTTAAGGAAACATGCTCAAAAGTTTTGAATTCAGAATAGTTACTTTCATAAATATTCACGAAGGGCCTTTTGGAATGTTTAATTGAATAATCATTTCCGAAGGCTTTATAGATCGGGGAACGTTGTTTTCAATTAAACGTTCTTGGTTCTTTATTTTTTTTTAATTTATTAAACATATGTAAAAATGAAAACAGAGCCGTCGAATTTAGGTCTCTCATAGTCCATCGAGCCTTCTACTTCCTTGCAGCCGTGCTTTCACCCTCCCCGCTCTCTCTCCTATAGCCGTAGAGCCTCACTCTTCCTCTGCCTTCTTCGGCCACCTCTCCATCAAGATTCGCTTTAGGGTCAAGCCACTAACACAATTTCAGCCTATCCCCATGAAGATTTGAGCTTTTCTTGATTTCAACTTCACTAACAGCAACTTGAGTTCCATTGGCATGGGTTCCTCTTCTTTTCAATGAAACCTTTCAATAGTCATTGTCATCCAAAACCCCACCGGCATGATTTCCAGATTCATAGCAAAATGCTTAATACCTCGATATGTCTTTTTTGTCTTTTTTGCAAATGTGAACAATTTAAACAGGCAATGAAAGAATAATATTGACGTCTATTGCCCTTTGTGCATACCCTATTTTGATTGAACAAAATTATCCATGGTAAAGCTGGAATCAGTGGAATCTAAATGAAAGAATAAATTTTTTGATTGAACAATATCATTCATCTAAGTTAATTGTGTTGATTCTTTTGGTCTTTCTCTGTAATTTTTTAACATGATTTTCCTACTGTATCATTAGAAATTGCCTTATCTTTTCCTCGTTTCTCCTTTAGAAGTTAGTCACCTAAATTTGCGCTTATATTTATGATTTGTGTCTATAAATGAAAGTTAGTTACCTAATTTGGTCCATTTGACCTTTGTTGGAATTATTTGAATGGAATGCTCGCTATAGACACAAATTTGGGTTTATATTTATCATTTGTGCATCTGGGAGAAGTACAAATGAGATTCTTACTAAATAAAAGGTAAATTGGAATTCATGGTTCTGTGAACTTTTTGGAGAGAATTAAAAATACTAGATTTGATTTGTTGGGTATAGCTTAGCTTTTAAAGCAAAAGTCTTAGGATATGAAATTGAAGACTCTAGTGTGAGAAATAACTATCAGCCCATGTTCTTGCAAGGTAAGCTCATGAGCTTTTCTTTTTTCTCTTCTTGCATATGGCTGCATTGAAAATGAGGCACTTTTCTCTTTAAGATTTATAATACTTTCTTCCTTGTTTGTTGCATGAACTATAGCTTAGTAAGGCTATTGAGTTTCTATCTAAACATTCCAATATGATGTAAGTATTTCTATTAGAAGTTTGTGGAAATATTCAATTTCTTGGAGGGATCTTTTGGATCATAATTTTTTTTGTAGGTCCTTTTCAACTTGCTTAATGATTCTAATATCTTGAATTACTAATAATGTATATGCTATAGGTGAGTAATCGCTTGCCATTACTTAATTTCTTATTTCTTAGTTTTCCTTTTTCAGCATTGAGCAGTTTTCAACTTGTTCTTTTTGGCTCTGGTTCTTTCCTATTCTTTCCTATTTTAGATGTCTTTATTAATTAAATTAATGACTACTTTCATTCAGTTTCTATGATCATTACTCATGAATACTACACCCTACATGTAGATCATTAAAATTAGAGACTAGGACCCACTAAATCTATGGTTAGTTGAACACTGAGGAAAATTGAATTACCTAAATTCGTAGTAGGAGTGGGAGTCATGACTAAATGTTTTTTTGGTAGACAATAGTTTTTTAGAATTATATATGATCAGTTGAGGGGGTTTGGTTCAAAGAGGTTTTTTATTTAAAGGATGTATTTGTTTTATATTAATCTGATGTATTTATTTATTTTTGTACAAAAATTAATCTGATGTATTTCAAACTTCAAGTCCTTAGTGAGATATAGTATTTTCTTTTCTTATGCAATCCATTTTTTTTTCATTTGTATTATAGAAAAGAGAGGTTGGATTGGAGTTTCTAATGAGTAGAAGTGACATGTTCCACCAATTCTAAATTTTAATTGTCTTCTCTTTTATAGAAACAGTTCTTTAGTGTTATAGGGAACTTGTGGAAAAGGTCGGTACAGACACATCTTTTCTGACATACACCATATGGCTAAGTTTCTGCATGAAATGGAAAAGGAGAAGCTAATCAAGTTCACCTCACATCACCTCAAGCTTGCAACTAACAACTACTCTTGCAAATTAGGCTAGTTTTTGGGTAGGTAATTCTTTCTTTTTCCATCTTTAATATGTGTTCATCTTGTGTTAGCATGTATGCATACTTGCTACTAAGAACTTGATGTTTCTATTTGCTTTCATTCTAGGTTGAAGGTCCAATGTGGTTTGGTTTGCTACTAAGCTGTAGCATAACACAAAGCCTTCCAATTATATTTTATTTTTGTCAAGTAAGAAAATCTTTGTGATGCTATCACGAGACAACTTGGAATTCAAAGACAATTTCAAAAGGCTAGTGATAGCTTGATTACTTTTATCCTCAGAGTAGATTGTCAGCAATATGGACATGCTTTGTTATGAGCATGGGATACTCTGTTGTACTGTATATCATATTTTCATATAGATATGTGGCTTTGAACCTAGAAATATTTAGTTTGTTCTATAGTTGTATCTTTCCTTGATGGGAATCTACTCTTCATTGTTTACTTTCATTTGGACATTAAGAGAGTTATGTTCTATTCATTCTTTACAGCATTTGAATTTAGTTCCTGATTTATTTCCTTTTATGACATTTTAGGATAGGCATTCTTGTAAGAATGTTCTTATTTACTGTCTAGTTTATGCTATTATTTACTATTGTCTTTGTATTGTTTTTGTTTGCAGATTATTTGACTTAGGAGATTGATCATCATCAAAGAAGAAAATGAATGGAACACCTATTGAGATGCTTATTGGCCAAAAAATTAATGGAGGCTTTAGTTGTATTTTTTAGCTTTTTTTTAGGCTTGTTTGATTGCTTTGTATTGTCAAAAAATTAACTGTTTATTATTTGTAAGTTGATATATATTGATTAATAATATTTTTTTAATTTTCTTGCCAAAATGTTTTCTTCAATAACAACAACAACAACAACAACAACAACAACAACAATAATAATAATGGGAAGGAGGAGAGAGGAAGGAATTTTATTTTATTTTTTCTTTTAAAGAACGGGTCTTCAGGAATGCTTCTAAGATTGAAATGTTCCCTAAGACCAGTCTCCGGGAATGCTTTTAGCAATAAAGAAAATGTCACAAAATGCTTCAAGAACAGTCACATATGGAACATTTCAAAAACATTTCAGAAGCTGAAAAACAAATGTCCCGGAAACCCATTTCTGTACTAGTGGTAGGTCAAGAGGATCAGACTGAACCAGGATAAATTTATGAGTCCCTTATTCCTTCCTCTTGCATTTACTTTCATTATTCACTGCACTCTATTTTTCTAGAAACTTTTGCTTTCACTGTGTAATTACATTTTTGCAGAAAAATTTTAAACTTTCCAATTCACCCCCATCATAAGAAGTCATCTATTCTAACAAGTGGTATCAAAGCTTGAACTCCTAGTTGAAGGGTTTAACCATCTGGGAGAATATATGGATGGCTTTGGAGAAAGCATCTCACCTAAAAGAAATAACACCAACAAACCTCCAGGCTTCAGTAGAGAGCACTATGGATATTGGAAGATAACTTTGTCCCTATGAAGCTATAAGATGACGACAACTATAAAGAAAAGCCTGAGGAAGGGTGGAATGATGAAGATAGGAGAAAAGCTCTGCTTAACTTCAAAGCAAAACACTGCCTAGTCAGTACTCTAAATTAGGATGAATTTTACAGAGTCTCCCATTGTTCTATAGTCAAAGGAATGTGGAACACTCTAGAAATTACCCATAAAGGAACAACTAGAGTAAGAGAAAAAAATTAAACTCCTGCATTGGCGAGTATGAAAGCTTCACGATGAAGGAAGGAAAGAGCATCAAGGATTTGCAGAAGAGGTTCACCCTCATTGTGAACCAACTGAAGAGTCTTTGCAAGGAATATGCTCAGCTAGAAAAAGTCAAAAAAATCCTCAGAGCCTTACCTATAGAATGATCACTAAAAGTAACAGCCATAAAAGAAGTCAGAGGAGAATCGATGGTTTCTATCACAACTCTCTTCGGTAGCCTTGAAGAATATGAGGGCAAGATGAAAGTTCTCAAAAATGCAAGACAAGAAAAGAAGAAGAAAAGTCTAGCATTGAAAGCTGCAGAAGAAGAGGAAGAAAATTCTGATAATGAAGAAGAGCTTGATAAAGAGACTCTTACAATGTTGGTCAGAAAATTCGGAAAGTTTTATGGTAAAAAGAGAAGCAAGAAGTTCTTCAAGAAAGGAGCAAGAATAAGTAGCAAAAGAGAAAGCAAAGAACCCATAACTTGTTTTGAATGTAAAAAGCAAGGGCACATCAAATGGGAATGCCACAATTCCTGAAAAGACAAGAAAATGAAAAGAAAGCTACTGATAGAGGTATAAAGAAAAAAAGGCATACATCTCTTCAATCTGGGTCAACAATTCAGATGAAGAGGATGAAGATGAGGAAGAAATTGTCAACATATGCCTGAAGGTACGTGTAGTAGAAGAAGCTCATAATCTATTTGATAGTGAGCAGGAAAATGAGGTAAATGATTCTAACCTTTCTTATTCTGAATTTCTTGATGCATTTCATGATCTGCATGATGAATTCATTAAAACTGCAAAAGAATTGAAACTAGCTAAGAATAAAATCAGCAAGCTAGGATTTGAATGTAAAATGCCTAACACTATATCTCAACATAAAGTTGAATTTGCCTGTTGTGCTTTATGCATTGAGCTTAAGAAAAACAATATATATCTTCTCAAAAGTCTGGCTAATCTTACAAAAAGGTAAAGAAATGTTGCATGTATTGCTAGGTTGTCAAAGGATTGCACTAGGTAAGGCTGCTCTTGGTTATGACCCTTATGTAGTCAAAGAAAAGAACAAGAAGAAATATCAAAATTTATATATGGGACGTTTTGTACATGTAGAAGGGTACAAGAAGAAATGCAACTTTTCAAGAACTATTGAAACTTATACTCGATCCAAATATGTGAAACAAAAATATATCTGCATTGCTTTCTTCCTGCATCTCAATCCAGTAGTCCCTTTATCACTTGCTACTTCTGTAACAAGAAGGGACACATTTACAGTTCATGCTCCTTAAGGAAAAATGGACTTGGCAAGAAGGTAGAATAGGTTCCCAAAAGTACATCTGTACCTAAAGAGAATGCTACTAATAAAAAAGGACCTAAATAGATTTGGGTACCTAAGAAGAAAAACTAAAATTTGTTTTGTAGGTATGTCATGGAACTAGCAAGAGCAACAAATGGAACATTGTGTTGAATCAAGAAGTTTTGATGATTCCAAATCAACTCTCAAGAGCTTGGAATAAAGATATCAAAGGTGCTCAAAGAGTTCAAGCAAAGAAATCCTGGAGAAATCTGTGCAAAGTTTGTTGTAGGATGTTTAGTTTTGTTTTATTTTGAGTACAAGGCTTTGATTTGGTGGAAAGAAGTTTTAAAACCTTGATCTTATGTTAAATCATGAGTTATTTGAAAAACACCCACCAACAGATGAAGTTTGAAAGGTTTATATTGAACTGTCATGTTGGAAATTCAAACTTTGGCTTTGGAAATTCGAATTTTGAGTTAAAACTGAATAAGCCTGAAGAGATGCTTCTCTGACAGATGAATTTTGATTTTCCAAAATTCAAATTTTCATAATTATCTGAAAGAAGCTTTAAGCACCATACGAACTTTGGGTTTTGAAAATTCGAATTTCAAACAAAATGCAACTTATGAAAACTAAAGAAATTCGTCTAAAACAATGTCAAAGTTCATCTGAAATCAAGATTATATTGAGTTTCAAAATTGCTCACTGATAGACGAACTTTGAACATGAAAATTTGAATTTCAGAAGCTAAGGTTGTGAGTTTGTTACAATGATATGTTGACATACGAATGACAGTGTTTATAAATTTGAATGTTAAAGTAAGTCTGAAAAGAGGTCTTTCTGACAGACGAACTTCACCCTTTGAAAATTCAAATTTTGAACTATATGAACTACTGAGCCTTTTAAACTAGCTATGGACAGACGAATTTTGGGGTTCAAAAATTCAAATTTCGAAGGCACTGTAGCAAATTGAAAACACTGTTCACACTTAACAGAAAAACTTTCTACTTGAAAATTCGTATGTCACAACATGGAAACATTTTCTAAGTTTCAAAATTTGAATTTCACTTCATGACAGACGAACTTCGGTCTTTCAACGTTGAAGCTATTAACCTTCGATTTCTATGAAATTCGTCTGTTGACCAACCGAAATTCGAATTTCAGTATGTCAGAAGCATTAAATGCAGTTGGTTAACGGATAGTTTTTCAAAATAACCATTGAATAACTTCTCCATTGGATAGATTTTGTCTCTAACGAATAGTTGGGACCTAAATCTATAAATACAACATCATTTAAAGTTGTGGGTAATGATTTTAAGTGTGTATATACTGAAACTTTGCCAAATTATTTACAAAAAGCCTCATACTCTCACTCTTCAATATTTGTACTTCAACTTTCATATTTACTCTGATTAAGAGAGTTCAATCTTTGTAAACAATCTAATCTTCATCTGGAAGATAGATTTTCTTGTGAGGGATATCACAAGGGATTAGGAAGCACTTTGTGAAAGTACAGAAAAGGATTGAGAGAAGCTCTAGAAAACAGAGCACAAACACTGTACTGTGGCATTTACAAGAAGCCTACTGAATTCTTGCAGAATAGTAGAAAAATCTCAAGTGGTGACTTGGGGACTGGACGTAGGTCAAGTGGAGAGACCAAACCAGGATAAATTTCTAAGTCTTCTTCTCTTTTCTACTACTTTCACAGTTATTTATTTATACTCTATTTTACCATCATATATTGCATTCTTCACCTCTTTGATATTTTGCAGAAAATTTTTAATCTTCCCAATTCACCCCCCTCTTAGGAAGCCAGCCTAACTAACAAGTGGTATCAGAGCCCGGATTCCCAATCAAAGGATCTCACAGTCCAGGAATTACAATGGCTGGCTTTGGAGAAAGTATATTACCAGAAGGCAGCAACACAAATAGACTGCCTGGCTTCAGTGGAGAACACTATGGGTACTGGAAGATGAGGATGCAAATTTATCTCCAGTCAATTGATTGGACATCTGGTCAGTCATTCAGAAAGGAGATTTTATCCCAATGGCTCTGGAAGATGATGGAAAATACAGAGAGAAGTCAGAAGCTGAATGGAATGAGGAAGATAGAAGAAGAGTCCTGCTGAATTTCAAGGCAAAACACTGTCTGGTCAGTGCTTTGAATCAGGACGAATTCTACAGAGTCTCCCAATGCTCCACTGCCAAGGAAATGTGGGACACCCTGCAAATTGCTCATGAAGGAAAAACTAGAGTCAGGGAAAACAAATTAAATACATGTATAGAAGAATATGAAAGTTTCAGAATGGCAGAAGGAGAGAGTGTTAAAGAGCTACAGAAAAGATTCACCCTCATTGTGAATCAACTAAAGAGCCTGGGAAAGGAGTAAACTCAAACAGAGAAAGTCAGAAAGATCCTCAGAGCTCTCCCTCTGGAATGGCAACCCAAAGTAACAACAATAGAGGAAGCCAGAGGAGAATCAATGGCCTCTGTCACAGCTCTCTTTGGCAGCCTTGAGGAGTATGAAGGAAAACTCAAAGCTCTCAAGGAAGCTGGACAAGACAGAAAGAAGAAAGGCATTGCTCTCGAAGGTGCTGATGAAAAGGAGGAAGAATCTAATGATGGAGAGGAGCTAGATGAAGAAACTCTGGCAATGATGGTCAGAAAATTCGGAAGATTCTACTGCAAGAAGAGAAACAAGAAAATCTTCAAGAAAGGAGCTGCTGGAGATAGTAAGAGGGAACCAAAAGAGCCTGTGACTTGCTATGAGTGCAAAAAGCAAGGACATATCAAATGGGATTGTCCACAGTTCCTGAAGAAGCAAGAGAAAGAAAAGAAAGCTGTAGACAAAGGCAAGTAGAAGAGAGCTTACATCTAATCAATATAGGGCAACAACTCAGATGAAGAAAAAGATGATGATGATGAAATTGCCAACATCTGTCTGATGGCACTTGCCTCTGAAGAAGCTGAAATCCCATGCAGCAGTGATCAAGAAGAAGAGGTATATGAATCTGAACCTTCCTATTCTAAATTACTAGATGCATTTCATGAGTTGCATGATGAGTTTGTTAAAATTGCTAAAGAATTGAAGTAGGCTAAGAAAAAGATTAACAAACTAGAATCTCAACACATCGTTTTTTAAACTTCTCCTCTACCTATTACTGAATTTGTTTGCTGTAAAACATGCATTGAACTAAAGCAAACCAATGAATATCTAGTGAAAAGCATGTCTAGACTTACTAGAAGTAAAGACATGTTGTTTACTTTAATGGGAAGCCAAAGAATATCACAAGGGAAAGCTGGACTTGGCTATGACCCGTGTGCTTTTAAAGAAAAGATTAGAAAGAAAAATCAGAATGTATACATGAGACATTTTGTGCATGCTGATAGTAAGAATAGTTGGCATTGGCATTGTGGGAAAGAATCCTAAAACATCCATTGAAGAGGTGCTGTTTGTGATAGGCCTCAACCACAATCTGCTGAGTATGAGCTAAACTTGTGACAAAGGAAATTGGGTACTGTTTGACTCAAAATTCTGCCTAGTCATCAGAAAAAGTGATCACAAAGTAATCCTCAAAGCTTAAAGGGATGGTAACTGCTATACCATTGATCTTAATGAACTTCCTCCCTTAGATTCTGCTTGCTTGATTAGTTAGGATAATGATAGTTGGCTGTGGCATAGAAGATTAGCTCATGTTAACATGAATCAGCTTTCAAAACTTGTCAAAAACAAGTTAGTCACTGGTCTGCCAAAAATTGCTTTTGAAAAGGATAAAGAATGTGATGCATGCTTAAGAGGAAAACAAGCCAAATCTTCTTTTAAACCCAAAAACGTAGTCACCACAACTAGACCACTAGAACTACTGCATATGGATTTAATTGGTCCATCTAGGGTAAAAAGCATTGGTGGAAATCTGTATGTGCTTGTAATTGTGGATGATTGCTCAAGATTTACATGGACATTATTTCTTTCCTCTAAAAGTGATACCTTTGATGCATTTGTAACCTTAGCTAAGAAAGTGCAAAATGAGAAAGGTATTTCCATTGTGTCATCAGGTCAGATCATGGAGGAGAATTTGAGAACTCATACTTTCTGGAGTATTGCAATGAGCATGGAATTGACCACAACTTCTCAGCCCCAAGAACTCCACAACAGAATGGAGTAGTAGAAAGGAAGAACAGAACAATTGGAGAGATGGCTAGAGCTATGCTGAATGAAAAGGAACTTTCTCAAGTATTTTGGGCTGATGCAGTGAATACAGCAAGCTACATCATAAATAGAGCCTACATCAGACCAATCCTTGGGAAAACTCCTTATGAGCTGTACAAGGGAAGAAAGCCTAATCTGTCACATCTCCATGTGTTTGGCTGCAAATGCTTCATTCACAACAATGGAAAGGAGAATCTGAGTAAGTTTGATGCCAAATCCGATCAAGATATTTCTGGGCTATTCTAGTAGGAGTAAAGCATATAGAGGTTTCAATAAAAAGTCTAATTTGGTAGAAGAATCTGTGCATGTAGTATTTATTGAACATGAAACTGCTTCTAAACTTGCTACTGATGAAAATGATCTTGTTTCAAACTTTAAAAAGTTATATATTTCTGATGAAGGTAAAATTGAGTCTCCAAAAATATCTGAATCTTTTAACATAGAAGAAGATATTCAGGAGAAAAATTTTGAAGATGAAAATATTGATGAAATGTCTCAAGAACTCCGTAGAGCTTGGAGATATCAAAGGAATCATCTTGTTGATCAAGTGATCGGGAATGTTCAAGAGAGAGTTAGAACCAAAAAACAGTTAAGGGATCAAATGATTAATTGTGCTTTCATCTCACAATTTGAACCTAAATGTACTGAGGAAGCCTTAATTGATGAGTACTGGATTCTAGCCATGCAGGATGAATTAAATCAGTTTGAAAGAAATCAAGTCTGGGATTTAGTGCTTAAACCCAAAAATCATCCTGTCATTGGTACCAAATGGGTTTTTAGAAATAAACTTGATGAATCAGGATCAATCATCAGAAATAAAGCTAGATTGGTTGCTAAAGGTTATAATCAAGAAGAAGGCATTGGTTTTGAGGAAAACTTTGCTCCAGTTGCTAGATTAGAAGCAATCAGAATTCTATTAGCATATGCATGCATAAAAAATATTTTGTTGTATCAAATGGATGTGAAGAGTGCTTTTCTAAATGGATATATCATGGAAGAGGTTTATGTAGATCAACCTCCAGGTTTTGAGGATTCTACAAAACCAAACCATGTATATAAACTGAAGAAAGCCCTTTAAGGTTTGAAGCAAGCCCCTAGAGCATGGTATGAAAGATTGAGTAATTTTCTAACTGATAAGGGATTTAATAGAGGAAAAGTAGATACAACTTTATTTACTAAGAAAGAGAATAAATATTTACTTATTGTTCAAATCTATGTGGATGATATTATATTTGGTGCTACTAATGAATCTCTTTGCAAGAATTTTTCTAAGTTAATGCAGGGGGAATTCGAAATGTCCATGATGGGTAAACTCAACTTCTTCCTTGGATTGCAAATCAGATAGTGTAATGATGATATCTTCCTCAATCAATCCAAGTATCTAAAAGAACTGCTAAAGAAGTTTGGAATGGAGAATGCCAAGCCAATGGGAACACCTATGGCTACTACAACCAGACTGGACATGTGTAACACCTTACTTTTAAACTTATTTCCCATGAATTAGACTCCTTTTAAGTCTAATTATACTTGATTCTAAGCTTGAATCACATAAGAATGAAAATCAGAATTTCAAAAATTTTCAGTTACTATTCATATGGTAGTTTCCACTTTGCCAACTGAACTTTGAAAATTCATAACTAATTCTAGAAAAATAATTTCATAGTGATTCAAGTCTTTAAAAATAGATAAAAACCTTATTTACATGGAAAAAATATGAAACTGAGCATTTACTTGACCAATTTATACAGTTTATTCCTTAAACATTTACTGTATATTTGGTCATTTTCTCTTCCCCAGGATTTTGACCTTATATTTAAAAATTCATATCTCACTCTACCATGAGCCAAATCAAACATTCTTTATGTCATATGAAATCCCTGTGAGTATATTTATATAAATAATTTTATTCTACATTTATTCAACTTGCACAGGACATGGTGTTAACTTAAATCATAAAGGGTCAGAATTCCACTTTTGCTGGAACAGTTTTGGGAAAATCTCCATATCTCCTATCATATAGCTCCAATTACCTCCAAATCAGTGGCATATGAAACTTAAAACATATGTATTTCCATAAATATAAACCACTGAATTTTTGGAGCTCTGCACGATTTATATTATCTTTTTAATTTTCCAGTACTTAACTTTCAGTTTCCAGTTTTCCCAATCTTTCTCTGTTCTGAACCCTAAACTCAAAAATTCACCATAAATTGTACACTTATCCAATTTAGGTGTTCTTTAGCTTTATAAAAAGCTCATTCTATCTAATTTTTAGAAATATATATCACTCATACATTATACCCTGTTTCACATGAACAGTGCCTTCGTGACTCCCAGAATGATCCTAATTGAGCATTTCCATTCTTATCTTGGCAAAATGAGCTTCATAACATGATTACATCATCATTCCTTGTATCAAATCCATACATATCACTCAATAATGCTCAGATGGATATAGTTACAGAAATACAAGCCTCATGAATTGTCATGCAATTTCATACATGATGCCATAACAATACATTAAAAAACCCATAATTCACATAATTATCATGCTCCTTCATTCTTCTTGCCTTTTTCCTTGGTTACTTCCATGTCCTTTCCCTAGCATGGTTAGTGTTTGGAATGGTGAGATTATGGAATCTCAGTAGCAAGTCATATGCCATGCAATTACATTATCATATATGCATAAAAACTTAAATCATAACCATTCACCCATTCAAGCATATAATAAGTCATAATGGTTCATAAAAATTTTGGCATGGTCTCTCTTTATAAAATGGACATCCAAGGGTTAGGACCCTTTCATAAAAACAGCCAAACCAATCTCACAACATCATAACAACAATATGGCAATGGGATTATAACATAGAAACAATATACAATAACATAAAGCAAGAAATAGACTATGCTACCATTGTTGCTTTCCTTTGCCTTCCAACTTGATTCCAATGCTCCCATTCTCTTTTCCTTTGAGTTGTACCTATCCCAAATACTTCCTTAAGCTTCCTTGGACCTAACATAACACCAATGAAGCATATAAGCCATTGGTTCTTGGTCCAACTTCACACAATGCTCACTAAACCCTTAAATTTTCTCTTTGCTTTCTTCTTGGTTTTTCTTTGAACCAATGGTTGTTCTCAAGGTTTTGGGCCATGGGGAACTCATTTATGGCATTAAAATCATGAAATTATAACCCTAGCATGCACCCCTGTTCAGACCGAAAATCATGAGAGAAATGGAGAAATTTATTTTCTTTGAAACACTTCCTACAATTCATGAAATCATGCTTTGGCTTAACTTTGATGCATGAAAACATAATTTTTTCCATTTTCCCAACGTAGGCCAGATTTAGACTCGAGAAGAGGAAGAGTGAAACTCCATGAAATCACTTGAAACTACTAGCTTGAAATGATTAGAAAGCTTACCTATCACTTGCATCTTGATTACTTCATGTTTCAAGCTTGGCTTTTCCCTCTTCTTCTTCACTTAGGTCACGCCATTTTTCTCCTTTCTTGAGCAAACTTTGAGCTCTCTCTCTCTCACTTCCAGCAGCATATTGATCGTGCAAGAAGAGTGAAAAGTAGCCACCTCACCAACTCACTCAACTTTAATATATTTTGTCTTGACTTTAGTTAGCAAAAAGCAAATACTTCCTTGAGAAGTAGTATGAAAAAAAACAATATTAAAGTTAAAGTCGGTTACAGCTGCTGGACGTCCGAAATGAGGAGAGAGAAGGGAATTATCTCACCTAATGATATGGCTTAATTAACTTGCTAATTACCTTCCTTAATCACACTTACTTTTTGACCAAAAAGGCAAGCCTTCTTCTTGAGCAAGTTTTGGGACAAAAATCACATGCCCATTATGATGAATTCTCAAGCCAATAAGAGGGAGAGGAGTGTCCAAAAATTGCTCTATAATTTTATAGACCAAAATACCCTTTACTGATAACTTTTACCTGTACCGATTAAGTATTTTTGCCAAAATTGTCATTGAATTGGTACAGAATTATCCAATAATTAATTTTGGTCCAAAATCATTATCTAGACCCAAAATATATTTTATTAAGGTCCAATCATTGTCCTTGAATCAATACTGCCTTTTCCTGCAGTCTAAATTGATCTTTATCGGGTAAAATATTAATATTAGACCATAATTACCCAATAAATATTATTTTGACCTTAATAAATTCCATAATATATTTCATTGGGTCTAATTCATTGAGAGCTTCATTTTTACTATAATTTTTCATATTTACAAAAATGCCCTTGACCCGGGGCTAATTTACAATTCTTGAAACTTTCGGGTCCTTAGGTGTAATTTTCCCTAAGACATTTCTCATACTCCTTCACCGTAATTTTATGACTTTAAGGGCATGAATGTCCTTTTCATAATTCTTTGGGGGCAAAAATATAATTTCTCATTTTTCCATCCAACCGGGAAAAATGACATCTTTGCCCTTCTTCACGCTTAACGGTGTCTCTCCGTTTTTTCTAATTCCTCATGCATTTTATGATATCAAAATTTATTTCTTGGGATTTAAAATTCAATATTCATATTTTTCTTCAAATATGGGAAATGACCGTTTTACCCCTGAAGCGGGTCAAAAATATAATTATCCATTCTTTCGAGCACTTTTCTTGTAATTTCACCCAAAGACCAATTTTTTATTATTTGCTTTTCACTATTCACATTAACTTTCAAATTGGTCTATCTCTCAACCTAGACCTCCCGGGCATGCAATACTTATACTATTACGCTCAGCTTGGAGCGGGCTTTCATTCAAGTGGTATATTGCATATTTTTCGGGGTAAGTTCTGGAATTAATTTCTTCTAAGGACCTTATGGAAAATTACTTCCAATTAAGGACCAAACATAACTTCTTTTGAAAATTAAATGAGAAATTAATTCCTTCTAAAGCCCGATTACATATAACATTTTCATCTCTCCTTGTTTCTCATCTTTTATTCATTTTATAACATCCCATAAAAATAGGGATATTACATTTCTTCCCCCCTTAATTAAAATTTCGTCCTCGAAATTTTGCTAAATTCTTACACATTACTTTCTCCTTCTTATCATTTCCCAATTTTGATACTATCTCTTAATAAAGGAATACTTTTTATATTGGGAAAATATCAAGGACATCATATATCTATCTTATTGCAGGGGTACTAGAAGCTTTACATAAAACATATCCATTCTTTCTCTCACAATTCCCTTTATCTTAGGGCATTAATAACTTTTACATAACATACTTATTCATACTATCGTGAAATTTTCTCATCTTTTTCATGCTATAATTTTTCTATTGGTATCTTACGTCTTTCTTTTCTTCATCTTTTCAAACTTCAAAACTAATCTTGTGAATAACTTTTCTGCCAAAGCATAAGTTTACTGCATTAGCTTTGGTTGAATGGAACTTACAAAGCCATTTGTGCCTTCTTTTTACTTCATATTCTTTTCATAACCTTTGACTGGCTATTCACATAATAATCTTTCGATTGAGGCATAAGCTCATCTCATTAGCTCTGCCTAGATGACACTTTCAGGTCATCTTAACCTTTCTTCCATTCTACTTTCTATACCTCAAGTTTGACTTTTCTTTTTACTTCATGATCACTTGAGATTTTTATGATCTTAGTACCTCTATGGTGGTATTATAGATATAATAGCTTGTACTAACTCCGTATATTGAGAGCATTCATTACCGCTATTATAAGTGGGAATACATTTTCATAGAAATTTTATCTTTAAAAATATAGGCTACTACCTCAACATGACCCCGATACATTACTCATACCCTGATCCATTCTTACTTTTCATTATCATAGACCTTCTAGGTCATCATTGGATCAGGAACATTTAACACAGGGGAGGAGGTCTAGCCTCTTTAATTCATAAAACTCATTTTGTAAATCTTTTCCCACAAAATTTTCTTTCTAACTGAGTGGTAAGACAATCTGAGAGAAATTTTTATAACTCCTTGCTGAACTTATAAAAATTTTCATTTCGTTCTGGGGTTCGGTCTCTCCCATCTCATACGTTACTTGCTTTGCTAGGATCTACTGCGATCCTTATGAGAGATTCTGTAACCTACTAACCATACTTTTTGGAGCCTAGCTCCTATTTATTAAGTTCAGCAAGTCTTTACTTTTATAACCTTTCAAAAATTCTCAGTTGTCTTTCATGCTCTTCCAAAGATTTGGAGTTATTTAAACATCATCATTACCTGAGACCACCATATATTGTCCATACTTCTATTCATATTATAACAAGTGCCTTGGTAAGACTCATAGTGTGCACATTAAAATATTTGCACATCTTACCTTTCATACTTCTTACATCTTTATGGCTTTCCAATAGGTCAGCCATCCTGAAATTTTTCCCTCTCAAGCAACCTTAACTGTAGGATGCTAAGGGGTTTTGCTTTACTCATGCCACTGCCGAACTGAGAAAATGCGGCAATAGGCTTTCTTCTAAGCCATAACTTGTCTGTGGGACCTTTTGGATAACTCACTGCTTTATTTCTACAACATTCAATTCTTCTTTCAACATATAATAAAATGTCTCATAATGACAATTCTGTATTATTTTCATCTATTATTCATACTTATATTGCTTCCTTTTACTCTAACTTTTATCAGTTTAGAGCTTTAATTCACCATTATACTTTTGTATATAAACATACCTCCAAACCCTGCACTTTGCTTTTCTTACTAGAGCCCTTGAATTCTTTTGGCGTTCTATGGGTCCGAGTCTGTCTAACATTATGGTAGTGGTGACTGGCTTTTTGCTCTTTAACATCCTGTTTGTATTTATAACCTCTTTAACTTCTTAGCTAAGGTTAATCGGTGATGTGGCAATTTTAGAGAAACTTCTTAACCCTTCAATAGTCTTTTGCTAGCTCAGTTTAAATCTAACTCTTAGCCTCTCACCATTCTTGCTCATTTGGGCATCACCCCAGGAGCTATCTCTCCTCTACCTCACCTCGGTGACTTTCATCATATGGAGGATTTCATCTTTCTTGGCTCAATTGGGTTTCTTCCCAAGAGCTTGCTCAATTGGGCTTCTACCCAAGAGCTACCTCCCTTTTACTTCACCTTGGTAGCTGATAGAGGATTTCTTTTATTGTGAGATCTTCCGGCCAAGCACTTTCTTTTATAACTAGATTTCATACTAAGCTCAACAATTAACTATCACTAGATTTCGTAGTTCCCTAACTGCTTATCACAAATCAATTACCTTGGACTCACACTTTATGCCTTGAGCATTATTTATACATTGTACTTTTAGATTCATACCTCATATCTTAAGCATCGTCAACATATTACTAACTTTCCATTATAGAGTCCTTGAATCTTTATCAAACTTTCCCTTTTAAATCATACCCTAACTTTCATGTCTATACTCAACATCTTTCCACAAGCTCTTCCCATCTTGAACAATGGGTATAACATATGATTTAATCTAAGCACATGGAACATTTTCAGGGTAGGCATAATCTATATATTCTCTTCATAATCTAAGAGGAAATCATGTACAAAAAGCCAATTCGTGCTTACCGTTGTGCTTCAATATTTATACAGACTGACAATGGAAATTATGGCCCTGTATATAGTAAAACATGCACATATAAATCATATTATAATAACCTCTAGACCCAACCTTTCAGCACCATGATAAAGACTCTCCCTTGTGCTTTTGGTCTGGTGTTGACCATTTCCATAATACTGTCACAAGTTTAACATCTCGGCTTTCCATACTTGAGCACCATTGATTATGCCTTATTATACTTTATTGACTAGCTCATTCTTATTAGAGCAGATTCTTATAAATTTCACTTCCTTTAATCAACCTTATTCTTCAACTTATATCTGGCCAACAAAGTCTTTCATTTCTGACATGTCACCCATTGTTTTAGAAATCTTTCCAGGCTCATAATCCATCCCTCAATATTTTGCATATCAAATTCACCATCAAGGATGATGATTGATGCATTCTATATTACATAACCATATGTCGATGGTTGATAAATTCAACTAATTGCCTGATAGCTTATTCCATATGAGCTTACTAATATGCTTAAGACTATTGTAATATAGATGGAGCATCATAGACTCTAGCTTCTTACTTTGTTTCTGGGTAATAACTCTATCTTATAATTGCTCTTAACAAGTTCCATTGACTACTTCTTTCATCTGTATCCTTTGACCCCTGGCCTTTCTACTTCACTACTTTAATACCTTACTGCATACCTATTTGGTTCAAAACCATGGTTGTGCATCACTTCTACATATACTTTTCATTCTTATCATCATACTGAACGTTTGAGGTTTCCATACTGGTATCAAACTTACTACTATTGTTTTCATTCTCTCAAACTTTCATAGGTCATGATTCTACATAGCATCAACTACTGGCTCAATCCATTCACTTCCAAGGAGCCAATGATCATGATGCCCTTCAAAACATTCTTTTGCTTTTATCATAGTACTCAGGAGATCTAGAAATTAAACTTGTCTTCCAGATCTATCCTGGCATTTCTTAAAGTAGTTCTATTATTCCTTTGGATTTGGAGTCCTTGATTTAGTTGGGCGAAGCTACTTTTTTTTTTTTTTCTCAAATGATTCCTCTAGCCCAAACTTACTTAGCACAGCTTATACTTTACCTTGATGTGCATTTATTTGCTCTAGTAGGGCTATACCTGAGAGGACCACTATCATTGAGTCACTTGTTCAACTCAGGTATTTCTTCCATTTAATGATCATCATATAGCTATCATTATACATTCATCTTAGATCCTATATTTTCCTTTATAGGACTCTGATTAGGCTCAGGCTATTTTCCTTTACCTGGGTTATTACTCATTCTTCTTTTGTAACCTACATTCTTTTAAATTATACACTAATTTTCCCTGCATTAACACTTTTCTCATTACTTTTCATCATTACTATTATTTATTCCTTACTGGCCTTTTTCATTCATTATTGGAAACATTGTGCCACTGACATTACTTCATTACATAAGCGGGGTACTTGCCTTTCTGCTCATCATCACCCACTGTTACATTTCATACCTTCTTTCTGGTCAGTGGTTGGGCATTGAAGAAAAGCCTTAGGTCAACATTCGAAGTAGCTGCTGATTAATGAGGTTTCATGTCTTTTTTAAACATACTAGGCCATCATCTTTCAGAGAACTATCAGTACTGTAAGGCTCCGTAATCTTTCTCATTCTTTTTAAAGGTTTAATGCAACCTCATAATTGGTCTACTGCGACCATGAGATCTACTGCGATCTCTGAGCCCTACTAGGATCCTCTGTGATCCTACATCATTTCTTTACTGATAGGATCTAACTGCGATCTAACTCTGAAAAAATTCAGCACCTAAGACAAATTAATTTTTGAAACATCCTCAACTAATCCAGCAACTACCTTTAGTTATCCTTAAGACTAATCCCTTATGCCATTAAAACATTCATAGGCCAGGTTTTTATGAGGAATAACACTTTAACATTGTGGGGGAAATACTTTAACTTTAAAATATATATTTTCCTGCAAAGATTAACTTAAATCTTTGCTTTAAGAGCCAAGACCTTCAGCTCTGATACCAAAAATGTAACACCTTACTTTTAAACTTATTTCCCATGAATTAGACTCCTTTTAAGTCTAATTATACTTGATTCTAAGCTTGAATCACATAAGAATGAAAATCAGAATTTCAAAAATTTTCAGTTACTATTCATATGGTAGTTTCCACTTTGCCAACTGAACTTTGAAAATTCATAACTAATTCTAGAAAAATAATTTCATAGTGATTCAAGTCTTTAAAAATAGATAAAAACCTTATTTACATGGAAAAAATATGAAACTGAGCATTTACTTGACCAATTTATACAGTTTATTCCTTAAACATTTACTGTATATTTGGTCATTTTCTCTTCCCCAGGATTTTGACCTTATATTTAAAAATTCATATCTCACTCTACCATGAGCCAAATCAAACATTCTTTATGTCATATGAAATCCCTGTGAGTCTATTTATATAAATAATTTTATTCTACATTTATTCAACTTGCACAGGACATGGTGTTAACTTAAATCATAAAGGGTCAGAATTCCACTTTTGCTGGAACAGTTTTGGGAAAATCTCCATATCTCCTATCATATAGCTCCAATTACCTCCAAATCAGTGGCATATGAAACTTAAAACATATGTATTTCCATAAATATAAACCACTGAATTTTTGGAGCTCTGCACGATTTATATTATCTTTTTAATTTTCCAGTACTTAACTTTCAGTTTCCAGTTTTCCCAATCTTTCTCTGTTCTGAACCCTAAACTCAAAAATTCACCATAAATTGTACACTTATCCAATTTAGGTGTTCTTTAGCTTTATAAAAAGCTCATTCTATCTAATTTTTAGAAATATATATCACTCATACATTATACCCTGTTTCACATGAACAGTGCCTTCGTGACTCCCAGAATGATCCTAATTGAGCATTTCCATTCTTATCTTGGCAAAATGAGCTTCATAACATGATTACATCATCATTCCTTGTATCAAATCCATACATATCACTCAATAATGCTCAGATGGATATAGTTACAGAAATACAAGCCTCATGAATTGTCATGCAATTTCATACATGATGCCATAACAATACATTAAAAAACCCATAATTCACATAATTATCATGCTCCTTCATTCTTCTTGCCTTTTTCCTTGGTTACTTCCATGTCCTTTCCCTAGCATGGTTAGTGTTTGGAATGGTGAGATTATGGAATCTCAGTAGCAAGTCATATGCCATGCAATTACATTATCATATATGCATAAAAACTTAAATCATAACCATTCACCCATTCAAGCATATAATAAGTCATAATGGTTCATAAAAATTTTGGCATGGTCTCTCTTTATAAAATGGACATCCAAGGGTTAGGACCCTTTCATAAAAACAGCCAAACCAATCTCACAACATCATAACAACAATATGGCAATGGGATTATAACATAGAAACAATATACAATAACATAAAGCAAGAAATAGACTATGCTACCATTGTTGCTTTCCTTTGCCTTCCAACTTGATTCCAATGCTCCCATTCTCTTTTCCTTTGAGTTGTACCTATCCCAAATACTTCCTTAAGCTTCCTTGGACCTAACATAACACCAATGAAGCATATAAGCCATTGGTTCTTGGTCCAACTTCACACAATGCTCACTAAACCCTTAAATTTTCTCTTTGCTTTCTTCTTGGTTTTTCTTTGAACCAATGGTTGTTCTCAAGGTTTTGGGCCATGGGGAACTCATTTATGGCATTAAAATCATGAAATTATAACCCTAGCATGCACCCCTGTTCAGACCGAAAATCATGAGAGAAATGGAGAAATTTATTTTCTTTGAAACACTTCCTACAATTCATGAAATCATGCTTTGGCTTAACTTTGATGCATGAAAACATAATTTTTTCCATTTTCCCAACGTAGGCCAGATTTAGACTCGAGAAGAGGAAGAGTGAAACTCCATGAAATCACTTGAAACTACTAGCTTGAAATGATTAGAAAGCTTACCTATCACTTGCATCTTGATTACTTCATGTTTCAAGCTTGGCTTTTCCCTCTTCTTCTTCACTTAGGTCACGCCATTTTTCTCCTTTCTTGAGCAAACTTTGAGCTCTCTCTCTCTCACTTCCAGCAGCATATTGATCGTGCAAGAAGAGTGAAAAGTAGCCACCTCACCAACTCACTCAACTTTAATATATTTTGTCTTGACTTTAGTTAGCAAAAAGCAAATACTTCCTTGAGAAGTAGTATGAAAAAAAACAATATTAAAGTTAAAGTCGGTTACAGCTGCTGGACGTCCGAAATGAGGAGAGAGAAGGGAATTATCTCACCTAATGATATGGCTTAATTAACTTGCTAATTACCTTCCTTAATCACACTTACTTTTTGACCAAAAAGGCAAGCCTTCTTCTTGAGCAAGTTTTGGGACAAAAATCACATGCCCATTATGATGAATTCTCAAGCCAATAAGAGGGAGAGGAGTGTCCAAAAATTGCTCTATAATTTTATAGACCAAAATACCCTTTACTGATAACTTTTACCTGTACCGATTAAGTATTTTTGCCAAAATTGTCATTGAATTGGTACAGAATTATCCAATAATTAATTTTGGTCCAAAATCATTATCTAGACCCAAAATATATTTTATTAAGGTCCAATCATTGTCCTTGAATCAATACTGCATTTTCCTGCAGTCTAAATTGATCTTTATCGGGTAAAATATTAATATTAGACCATAATTACCCAATAAATATTATTTTGACCTTAATAAATTCCATAATATATTTCATTGGGTCTAATTCATTGAGAGCTTCATTTTTACTATAATTTTTCATATTTACAAAAATGCCCTTGACCCGGGGCTAATTTACAATTCTTGAAACTTTCGGGTCCTTAGGTGTAATTTTCCCTAAGACATTTCTCATACTCCTTCACCGTAATTTTATGACTTTAAGGGCATGAATGTCCTTTTCATAATTCTTTGGGGGCAAAAATATAATTTCTCATTTTTCCATCCAACCGGGAAAAATGACATCTTTGCCCTTCTTCACGCTTAACGGTGTCTCTCCGTTTTTTCTAATTCCTCATGCATTTTATGATATCAAAATTTATTTCTTGGGATTTAAAATTCAATATTCATATTTTTCTTCAAATATGGGAAATGACCGTTTTACCCCTGAAGCGGGTCAAAAATATAATTATCCATTCTTTCGGGCACTTTTCTTGTAATTTCACCCAAAGACCAATTTTTTATTATTTCCTTTTCACTATTCACATTAACTTTCAAATTGGTCTATCTCTCAACCTATACCTCCCGGGCATGCAATACTTATACTATTACGCTCAGCTTGGAGCGGGCTTTCATTCAAGTGGTATATTGCATATTTTTCGGGGTAAGTTCTGGAATTAATTTCTGCTAAGGACCTTATGGAAAATTACTTCCAATTAAGGACCAAACATAACTTCTTTTGAAAATTAAATGAGAAATTAATTCCTTCTAAAGCCCGATTACATATAACATTTTCATCTCTCCTTGTTTCTCATCTTTTATTCATTTTATAACATCCCATAAAAATAGGGATATTATAACATGGATGAAAAAGGGAAAATGTTTGACATCACTCAGTACAGAAGAATGATTGGATCCCTACTGTACTTAACTGCTAGCAGACCTGACATTATGTTCAATGTCTGTATGTGTGCAAGATTCCAATCATGTCCCATGGAAACCCATGCAACTGCTGTGAAACGTATCTTCAGATATCTTATTGGAACTTCACAGATGGGACTTTGGTATCCGAAGGGCAATGGAGAAGATCTCAAAGACTACATTGATGCTGACTTTGCAGGATCCAAAACTGACAGAAAAAGCACAAGTGGAACTTGTCAATTTCTTAGAGGATTCTTGGTTTCATGGTTTAGCAAGAAGCAAAACAGTGTAGCCTTATCCACAGCAGAGGCTGAGTATGTTGCAGCTGGAAGCTGTTGTGCCCAAATCATCTGGATGAAACAACAGCTTGAAGATCTTGAGGTTGAGATGAAGGAAATACCAATCATGTGTGACAATCAAAGTGCAATTAATATTACAAAGAATCCTGTCATGCATTTAAGGACAAAACACATTGAAGTAAGGCACCACTTCAAAAGGGATCATGTCTTGAAAGGAGAAATCAGACTGGAGTATATCCCAACAGAGGACCAAGTTGCTAATATATTGACAAAGCCTCTATCAGAATACAGACATTGCAAAATAAGGAGAGAATTGGGCATGTTGCAGGAGCTCCTCATAAAATTCAATGCGAACAAATCTGAAAAATAGAGCACATGAGAATGGAACAATCAAAAAGTGAACAAAAGGGTAGAAATTCTGAGTTTCTGGATCTATTCTGTAAGTTTTTAAAGTTGAAATTCGCATATTGATTGTGTGTAAGATGAATTTCCTTGAAAAATTAAGTTTCTGAGGAAGTCAGCATGGTCAACATTTGAATTTAGATGCCCAACAGATGAACTTCAGCTTGTAATAAGTTAGAACAGTTCTCGGTGAAGCCTCGAAATTCGTCTGTTGGCCTTTCAAAATTTGAATTTTCAAGAACAAAAATTTCAAAGTTTTGTTTGTCCAACATGTGATTATACTAATGTTTATCTCTTATCATACGATTGTTGGAAAACTTTTACAAAGTGTAGAAATTCGAATTTCTAATTTGAAAATTTGTCTGTTGAAACATGCTCCTCAATGTTGAATCTTTGAAAGATGAAGTTTTATACATAATTCGTCTGTTGTTTAGTGAGTTGTTTGCTGTTTGATGTTTACACTTCAAAATTTGAACTTTGTTAGAATAAAGTTCGTCTGTTCATCTTGTGTTGCTTGAACCAAGCCACTATCAGACAAACTTTCTGAAGAAAATTTGTCTGTCAGTAAGCTTTGCTAAACGGTTTAACTCTTAACTACTCAAAGTTTGAATTTTGACCCCTCAAAATTCATCTGTCAGACGGTTACTCACGTTAAAACCGACGGTTTTCCACTGAACAGACGTAACCCTACTATTATCCTCTCTGGGTCTGTTCAAATCCTCTCATCAATGCTCCTAAATTCTGACCGAAAATCTTTATCTCCCACCGTTTAAACTGATTTTCGCACCCTATAAACCCAATCTCTGCTTCTTTCTGAATCATTCATCCTCGAAAATGGCAAGAGTAAAGAATCCTAAAGCTAGCAAAGGAGAGGCTCGTCCAAAACGTTCGGTCAAATCACAATATGCTACCAAGGAAGGAGAAAACCGAAGAGAAATGCCGAATCCAGCAAGGAAACTCCTTCCAAATGCTAGAAAACTACACCCAAGGGAGAATCTAAGAAGGCTGGACCCTCTTCCTCGAAGAAAGCAGAACCTTCGATCCCTATTTCTGCTGCTGCTGAGACTGCTGCTTCCACTTCCTCCTCCAGTACTCAATTTGGAGAATATCAACTTACTATACTGCCATTATGGAGCACTCCACAGATTCAGGAAGAATACTCCACCAAGTTTGCCAATAAAAAGGTAATCAAGCCTCATTATGTAAACTTGGAAGATTTCTTGGTCTCTAATAGTTTTGATGCTAGAATATGGATGTTGAGATACAAGAATCTGTTGGAGATATTGGAAAGGTATGATGATGAAGTAATAAAGACATGGTATGCCTTCTTGAAGTACAATAGCAAGAAGAAGAAATGGCAGGTCAATCTGAGATCTAGGACCATCTGGCTCACAGATGAGATTCTCAATGAAGTGTTGGAGATCCCAGGGCAAGATGGCCTCAAGATTGACATCACTGCCTCTGGATACATGGATGAGGCAGAAACTGCTGATGAAGAAGGTTGCCTCTTTCTGAACTACAAGGAGAGCACAATTTTGAGGACATTGTTGAGAAGAAAGGAAAACTGGCCAACCATAAACTTGTTGAAGCCCACAAACCTCAGTGCCCAAGTGAGGATCCTACACTACATAGTGTCCAGGATCATATTCAACAAAGGAGGCAGCTTCAATCTAATAACAAGGGTAGAGGCACATGTCATGGCAGCAATCATGCGTGGAAAGCTGATCAACATGGGTCATATCATACTTCAACACATGATCAAGGCAAGAGATCAGAGGAAGGACTCCATACTCCCCTATGCAGCTATCATTTCCAGAATTCTACAGTATGCTAGAATTCAGCATCTTGAGAAGGGGAAAGGGAAACCTACTGAGATCTTCAAGGAGGAAGAACTTTAGAGAATGGGAATTGAAAGAAGTGAAGGAAGATGGATTGGGAAGGGAGCAGGAAAAACTAAAGATCTTTTCTTTGTTGAAGGTGCCTCCCAACAGCAAGAAGGTACTTCTGAAGCTCCTGCCAGACCTACTCCTCAGCCCTCTCTGCCTATCCCATCTCCATCCAAGCCTACTCACATTCCATCTACTCCCTCCTCTCGTGCAAGGCCAACCAAGATCACTAAGTTGTATGACAGCCTGTCTACACTTATTTTTAGCATCAGGGATGAGCAAAATGCCAAATTTGCTCATCTGCAAGATCAGATTCATCAGTTGGCAAAGAACATGAAAGTGATTGCTGATGCCTATGAAGAAATTCGAAGTGCAATTCCTGCCACATCAGCTCCACCTCAGCCAGGAAACTCTATGCCTGTTCAGTCTCCAACCCCTGAGCCTCCAGGCCCCTTCGAGATAGCCTCTTCTAAGCATGATGATGTAGATGGTGTTGAGCCCACTAGTGCAATAAGGACACCTAGTCCTGGTCCACCCTTGGACTATGGTTTGGAAGAAGAAGGACTTCAGGAAACAGGCCCTCATGAGTCCATACCAGAAGATACTCAAGATTCAATTATTTCTACTCAAGAATCTGAGCAAGTTGAAAGACTAGTGGCAGCCATTTCCACTTCATCAATGCAGGAGGTTGCCACCAATGAAGAGAGAAGCATTGTGCCTATTGTTGATTTTGAAGCTATTACTCGCAATGCTCTCTTGCAAGCTCAGAGAAGAAGGCTTGAGGAAATGAATTATTTTGATGAACCAGCTCCTCCTTCTCTTACTGCTTATGGACTTTCAGAGGAACAGAGAGCTCAATTGTCTCTTTCCAGGCAGGAAATGCAAGAGTTGCTTGAGGTCTCTGATGATGATGAAGAATCAAGTCCTGAGCCTTCAGAGCCTCCTGCACCAGTTGAACCAGAAATCCCTTTTGATCCTGTGCCCCTCCAAGCTATTCCAGTCTCTCAGATCCCTCCTCTGGTTGATTTCATTGGGCTTCTTGATATGCCAAAAAGGGGGAGAAGAAGAAGCAAACTGGAAAGTCTACTGCTGAGCTATCTGGGAAGACTTACAGCAAGAAGACCAAGCCAAAGAAGAAGTAATTAGATTTTAGGCTTGAGTCTTCGTGTAATGCTGTATTGTGTTTCTGTTGTCTATTTTTTTATTGTTTGTATTTGATTTGTATTTGAATGAACTTTGTTTAAAATTCTGTAGAGCAACATTTGGTTATATGAATGAATTTCTTGGTTGCAATGATTTGTACTTATCACTCCTTGAATCTCTTCACATGATCTGCTATATATGATATCTTTTGAAATATAACGCATATGTTGAGGGGGAGCTTGTTAAAGCAAACCCAAGTACTAATCCAGTTTGTAAGTTGTTTTGTCATCATCAAAAAGGGGGAGAATGTTGAATCAAGAAGTTTTGATGATTCCAAATCAACTCTCAAGAGCTTCGAATAAAGATATCAAAGGTGTTCAAAGAGTTCAAGTGAAGAAATCCTGGAGAAATCTGTGCAAAGTTTGTTGTAGGATGTTTAGTTTTGTTTTATTTTGAGTACAAGGCTTTGATTTGGTGGAAAGAAGTTTTAAAACCTTGATCTGATGTTAAATCATGAGTTATTTGAAAAACACCCACCAACAGATGAAGTTTGAAAGGTTTATATTGAACTGTCATGTTGGAAATTTGAACTTTAGCTTTGGAAATTCGAATTTTGAGTTAAAACTGAATAAGCCTGAAGAGATGCTTCTCTGACAGACGAATTTTGATTTTCCAAAATTTGAATTTTCATAAGTATCTGAAAGAAGCTTTAAGCAACATATGAACTTTGGGTTTTGAAAATTCGAATTTCAGACAAAATGCAACTTATGAAAACTAAAGAAATTCGTCTGAAATAATGTCAAAGTTCATCTGAAATAAAGATTATATTGAGTTTTAAAATTGCTCACTAACAGACGAACTTTGAACATGAAAATTTGAATTTCAGAAGCTAAGTTTGTGAGTTTGTTACAATGATATGTTGACATACAAATGACAGTGTTTATAAATTCGAATGTTAAAGTAAGTCTGAAAAGAGGTCTTTCTGACAGACGAACTTCACCCTTTGAAAATTCAAATTTTGAACTATATAAACTACTGAGCCTTTTAAACTAGCTACGGACAGATGAATTTTGGGGTTCAAAAATTCAAATTTCGAAGGCACTGTGGCAAATTGAAAACACTGTTCACACTTAACAGAAAAACTTTCTACTTGAAAATTCGTATGTCACAACATGGAAACATTTTCTAAGTTTCAAAATTCGAATTTCACTTCATGACAGACGAACTTCGGTCTTTCAACGTTGAAGCTATTAACCTTCGATTTCTATGAAATTCGTCTGTTGACCAACCGAAATTCGAATTTCAGTATGTCAGAAGCATTAGATGTGGTTGGTGAACGGATAGTTTTTCAGAGTAACCGTTGGATAACTTATCCAATGGATAGATTTTGTCTCTAACGAATAGTTGGGACCTAAATCTATAAATACAACATCATTTAAAGTTGTGGGTAATGATTTTAAGTGTGTATATACTGAAACTCTGCCAAATTATTTACAAAAAGCCTCATACTCTCACTCTTCAATATTTGTACTTCAACTTTCATATTTACTCTGATTAAGAGAGTTCAATCTCTGTAAACAATCTAATCATCATCTGGAAGATAGATTTTCTTGTGAGGGCTTATCACAAGGGATTAGGAAGCACTTTGTGAAAGTGCAGAAAGGGATTCAGAGAAGCTCTAGAAAATAGAGCACAAATGCTGTACTGTGGCATTTGCAAGAAGCCCACTGAATTCTTGCAGAATAGTGGAAAAATCTCAAGTAGTGACTTGGGGACTGGACGTAGGTCAAGTGGAGATACCAAACCAGGATAAATTTCTAAGTCTTCTTCTCTTTTCTACTACTTTCACAGTTAATTATTTATACTCTGTTTTACTATCATATATTGCATTCTTCACCTCTTTGATATTTTGCAGAAAATTTTTAATCTTCCCAATTCACTCCCCCTCTTGGAAAGCCAGCCTAACTAACACATGGACAGTGCATGCTCAAGATATATGTCTGGTTATAAGGAGAACATAGACAAGAAAGGAGGAAAAGTGATATTTGGAGGTGACTATTATGGGAAAGTGTTTGGCCTTGGCATTGTGGTGGCAAAAATTCAGAAACATCTATAGATGAAGTGTTGTTTGTAGTTGGTCTCAACCACAACATATTAAGTGTGAGTCAGACCTGTGATAAAGGAAATTGGGTTCTGTTTGACCCAGAATTTTTCTTGGTCATTAGAAAAAGTGATTGCAAGATTATCCTTAGAGCTCAAAGGGATGGTAACTATTACACTATTGATTTAGATGAACTTCCTAATCTTGATTCCATATGTTTAATTAGTAAAGACAATGAGAGGTGGTTATGGCATATAAGGTTAGCACATGTTAACATGACCCAGCTAAATAAATTGAGTAAAAATGAATTAGTTACTAGTTTACCAAAGATTTCTTTTGAAGAGGATAGAGAGTGTGATACATGTCTTAAAGGGAAACAAGCTAAGTTTTCTTTCAAATCTAAAAATGTCATTTCTACATCTAGACCACTACAGCTACTACATATGGATTTAATAGGTCTATCTAGAGTAAAGAGTATTAGTGGAAATATGTATGTGTTAGTAATTGTAGATGACTATTCTAGATTCACTTGGGCTTTGTTGCTATCCTCCAAAGATAAGACATTTGATGCATTTGTAACCTAAGCTAAGAAAGTGCAAAATGAGATAGGTATTTCTATTGTGTCTATCAGGTCTCTTAGTAACACTAATGCTTGGATCGTGGCTCTCCTTCCCCTTGACCACCGTGAATTGGTGGTGATTTTAGGGAAGGTGCAGTCCATTGCCGCCTTTCTCTCCTGGCCATAGGGGACGATTTAGCAATAATGGTTTCTTCTTTATTTCACCCATATCATATATCATCATATCATGTCACATTGTATATCATCATTACCACCCAATCTACCTTTCCTCACAATGTTTATGCAGTGGTGATGTTCGTGCCATATCATCATATGATCATCATTATCATTATCATGCTTCACAATGTCATGCTATGAGTTCATGTAATGTCACATCATCATCATCATATATGTCATCATTATCATAATAATCATCATCTACTATAATGTCAAACCATGTGGATACCACATTATATATAGAAAAATGATACACACATAGATGTCAAAATCGTGGTATGAATAGAAACATGCATATATATATATATATACACTAACATATAATGCACATAATACAAACACCTGGTTAACTCAGGTTGTCAATACCACACACACAAATCCCACAAGCTACTTGAATTGCTAACCAAATAGCGGGCCATACCCTTCCAATCAATAGATTATGCACTACAATATCATAATATTCTCAAATAACATAACACAATATCATTTCTTAATTCATAATTCAACCAACTAAACTTAACCTAATGTTTTAGTGGCATAAACACACACTAATAGAACCTAAACAACCATCCTCATACATCTCAGATTTTATACTCCCTTTACAATTTTCAACCTAGGGTTTCACTCAAACCCATCACAATCCAACCAAAACTCATATCCAAAGCTTCCTAACACTATATAACACTTCTATAACACCAAATCAAGCATTTTAATTGGTGGAAAATACAATCTAACTAAAATTCAACAGACTCCCACAAAGTTTAACCCAAAATCGAAGAGAAAAGAGAGGAGGGAAGGTTAGGGATCACTTACAAACCAAGATCGAAGCTTTTAGAGTTAGAAAATCATCTCCCTAAGCTATAAAACTGGAGCCCCAACGGTGCTCCTCCATCTCTCCCTTGTTTTCTTCTCGTCCACTGACTAAAATGGTTTCTAATTTAAATAGATTTTGTGACTCTCACTGCAGTACCAGTAAGCTCACCAAGGCACGAGTACTTTCGGTCCCAATATTTTTCAAGTTGCTATAGGTGTCTCGATGCGGCGGGCTCGTACCACGCCATGGTGTTGTTAAGTCAGATGGTTTTGATGATTTTAAACAACAATGAGCTTGGAAATCCAATATTAAAGGAGCATAAGTCAGATGAAGACCAAAGTTGGAGATTCTTGAAGGTTGAAGACTTTTACACACTTTTTAGGAATCCATTGGTAAAAGAAGGTAGTTAAGCTTTAAATGCTACTTATTTTGCTTATCCTAATATTAAATAAGGCATCTATTTTAAGGATTAATGTTTAGCTCATGTTTTCAAAATGGTTTTCATGAGAAAGTTTTACCTTATGCGTATAACGTTTAAAGGTTATAAGGATAAAATCTCAATCTCAATGCTTTTCTAAGTGTTCTCTCTTCATTTTCATGAAAAGGGTTGAGATTATCTGCATAACTAAGGCTTGTACCATATCCTCAGCTTTGTCTAGCTTGTTATCCTGATAAGCTGCTTACCTTATTCGCATAAAAGGGTTAACAGTAAAGGCAGCTTGTACTGTGCTGCCCGTTATTCACATAACCTAGGGAGGTTATCCACATAACGTATGTTATAGAACTCTTAGACCTCCTTCTATTTAATTGGTTATCCGCATAACCTAGGAAGGTTATCCATATAACGTATGTTATAGAACTATTCGACCTCCTTCTGTTAAATTGGGTTATCCGCATAACCTTGGGAGGTTATCCTGATAACCTATATTTTTCAAAAACTCCGTTTGTGGAGATTTATTGTTATCTGAACAAGGAATAACATCCTAAGAGGTTATTCTAATAATCATCAAAGGTATCCAAGTTTGTAAGATGTTATTCGAACAACTGAGTAGATTTTCATGAAAATGTTCTTAAGCTAATTTAGTCATTATGGAATGATCGTTATCCACATAACCTAGCTAGGTTATCTGCATACGAAAGTTTAACATTGAAACTAAGAGCCAATGGTCACCTATTATTCGCATAACCTGAGGAGATTATCCGTGTAACCTTTGTTAGACACATTTAATACAGTAGGTGAATCGCTATTTTTTTGTGAGTAACAACTAATTCTTGCTTTCAATGGATAGTTTTCTCTAAAACTATAAATAGGACCTCATTTAATTTGTTAGGTAATGATGAAAAACATATAAACCCAAAACTCTGCATATTTGATTACTTATTCATTAAAAGCCTACCTACTTTCTGCTTAGCTCATTCATTGCTTTTAAACCCTCATATGCACTCTTTTGAGAGAGAGTTTCATATCTTGATTTATATATTTCTACACGCTTTACATAGCACTTAGTGTGGGAAGACACTAAGAGATTTGTTCTTACTTGTGAATGAGAAGAGTGAGAGTTTTCTGTCAGGCTCAAAGTTTGAGATGAAGTTGCACTGCAGTTTTTGTAAGAATCCATTTGAATCTTGCAAGATATAATAGAGAAATCCAAAGTGGTGGCTTGAGGACTAGACGTAGGTCAAGTGGAGTAGGCCGAACCAAGATAAATCTCTGTGTCCTTTCCTCATTTACGTTGCAACTATTCTTTATATTCTATACTCTGTTTTTCAGCAACTTTTATTATCATAACTGTATTTCAATTTTGCAGAAAACTTCAAACTTCTCAATTCACCCCCCTCTTGGGAAGCCAGCAAACCTAACAGGTGTAACTCTTCTTTTGTTTCAAATTTCAAATTTGTCCTGTTTTGTTTCTTTCCTCCGTCTTGGTTCCTCCGATCCTGCGCACATTATTAAGTATACTCTTTGTTAACTCGAGACTAAGTCCAGGATAATGTAACAAGAGTTGTTACATTCTCCCCTCCTTGAAAGAAATTTTATCCTTGAAATTTCAAAAACATTAACCGTGACCGTAAACAAATATACTCCTTTCACATTAATCCTTCCACATCTGAGTAATTTTTCTCAATTTCTACTTTTTATATTGCCATTCATGAATGAGTTGATCTCTCCTACTTCACCTTTATCTTCACTAATCCAGGTGACTTACATCTACAAATCATTCTTAATGTCAAATCTTCCTTACATTCTTAGACATAAGATGGGTCAGAAAATTGTCTCTACTTGAATTCTTTCACCTTAAAACAAACCTTTCCCATAGTTGTTCCATCAAAACTTCTTGGGTATACAGTCATTCTCCTCAACTTTCAACTTCCTCTCTCACCTATCCACTTAATCACTTGTCTACTTAAGGACTAATCGCTTCTGATCATTTCTCTTAATATTCAAATCACACCAACTGTCATATTTACACTAACAAGGCTCTATTAGTCAAACATCATCAATTTCCATAGCTTGCTTTGATTACTTTATAACTTCTAAAATTCTCTCCTTATTACCATATTAAGAGGAAAACCTCGTTTCTCATGACCCTTTCGCCATACCAACTACTTGTCTCTGTCTCGTCGTAAGATATAATCTCTTTCCATGCAAGGTCCTTACGCATCAATTCTATTTGGTGATCATTCTTAACCAAATTTCTTCATTGCTTTATTTACATACCCTTTTTTAGTTGACAGCTTTTTCTTTTCATGCTATTAACCTTGAGATTTCCTCAAACAACAATGACCATGAGTAACAATTTAATCGATCTGACTCCTCACTACCATTTCATCTATTATATGGATTACTACCTTATTCACACATTTCTCTTCAACCAATAGTTTTATTTCTCTCTCTCTCTACCACTAAAGCCAAAATTTGTTAACCAAATTATTGCCATAATTGACAATTCACTCAATCAGACACATTGTTGCTATTTCTCCCACTACACAAATTGCCATTTGGAAAACTTACATTATCATCTTTTGATCTCCATATCACCGTCTCTTTTTGGCATCGATTTGTATGTCAATACTAAGCCTTCCTTAACTTACTAGTATATGCTAGATTAACCACGCTCACCACATCTCATAGAAACCCACTCGTTACACCTTTGGCATCAACCAATTTAAAACCATCACTAGGCCCTTTAAGGGTTACTCCTACTACATTGTACATACGCCCTTACTATATAAAATCTCTTCTCAGTGGGAAGACCATCCACTTCCCAACTAGATGACATCATAAAGACATAAACAAAATCACTACATCATAGAGGTCCATAAAATCCTAAGCCTTATCCTCAATAAGACAACTTCACCAATGTCCAGACTATATTTCCTTGTGGTAGGGCCACTCTTCCAAATATTCCATTGATCTCACAAGACCTTCACACCAACCAATCGATCATTAGTTACTCCTATACTATAGAAAAGTCCTTCCGGTTCTCTTTTTGTCTTTAACACCATATTCTTATTTCCACTCAAATATATTTTTTTGTCTTATGCCACTCTTTCGATATGCTTCTTATTTTACACAACATTTCTCTAACCATCTCGCTTATGGATAGACCTCTCCAACTTTTGAAGGCTTATAGCCTTCCCCATATCTCATCCATGTACTCCTTAGGTTTGCTTTTGCTATGTACTCTGATTCCTTCATTCTTACACATAGGGTCATACGGTGCACTCGCATCACACATGAACATCACCATCCTACATTCTTCTTATTGTTCTAGATTCCTTTCCACTGCAGATCCCACAGTCCTCATGCTTATAGCAAGAGGCTATGAGCTACCACATACCACTCATTATTATACCATAGTCACAACTTACTTATCTTTTACTAACAATGTTTAGGGTCCCTACTCACAACTTAAATTTCTTCTTCCAATCCGACTCAACCATTACCATACAACTACTTGCCTCGATTTTTATGAATCCCATATGAATTCTACTTCTGGATTTTCAATCCCTTTCTCTTTCTCGTTATTATTGAAACATTTGGAATTCCTTCCCATTAGATGAAGAACCGCTCATCTCATAACCAGTGAATTGCTACCACGTACGGATTGATTGGTTAGTTGTACCCAATGAATCTTTAAGAGGAAAAGCATCAAATTGGCCATGAATTTTAGCAGAATTAGGTTCCCATTAGGTATCATCACCATGTGTTTCACTTTTAGTCTACTAGTGCCTCACACCTCGAGTAATTGGTACGTCAAACATGTAGCCAGTTGGCATTAAGACTTAACTAGTCAACCACTAGTTTTAGACATGTGATTTAACACCTTACATGATTTTCCCATACCTCTCAATAGCAACTACTTCCCTATATTCTCCAAAGCTGTTACTGGGAAAAACTTAAAGGTAACAGCATATGGAAATGGGTTAGCTCCATAACTTTTACTCTTATGCATCTTGAGAGTAACCGACACATCATGCTTACAATATGGTGTCCTAAAGTTCATTTTATGACCAAGGGATATACCAAAAAAAAAAATTCCTTCTATCTATGCCTATAACATTTCAACACTTAAATCATTATTATTGATCAATGTCGCCAACTAGGGGCAACTTCTCTTCCACAATTAACTAACAAAACATTCCCCTTATAGACTACGCTTTTAGTCATAGAAAGGGAGTTACGAGAACTCTTCCATCAACTTTAGAATCCTTACTTGACATTCACTTCTTAGAATATTCATACCACAAGCATCTCCTACAATTTATTTCTACTTGTAAAACTCACCTTCAATTTCTTACAACTTAAAAATTTTAACTCACTCACTGCATACTACTCCTCATGTGGTATCATGATAATCCTTGTCTGACCCATACTGGCTGTCCTCCATTATACAAAACTTATCAATACATTTATTTTCAAACAGACCTTCTACCTCATCATTTAATTCTACCTCCTTTTGGACTCTTATCCACTAGAAAATAGACAAGAGTCTCTTTCCCAATTTTGGTTCAGCTCAAAAGACATTAGTGACCTCTTAACCATATCTCTTATTCTTTTAGCACTACTAAACCTTCTTTTCCATTCCAAAATTATCCAACGACTACCTTAACTATATGGGAACATGACATTCAAGATAATAATCATCTCCTCTTCACTATCTTTCTTGATGACTCTGAGATCACTATCACCATCACTACCAAGGCCTTAATCATCCGATGCCATCGTAACTCCAAGACATACATCCTTCACTCTAAATACAAACTCTAGCTAGTTAACTCATTCTCCACCATTGTTGTATCCAACTTGGTATCCAAACCAACGGATTAGATTCTCTCACAGTTTTTCCACTGCTTCAAAATGTCTCAACATTCAACCTTCAGAATTCAATCGTCAATTCCATATTTAATACTTACAATGCCTACCACTTTATATTACTCAACAATTTACCCTTATCTCCTATGGTCAGGGTTATTCAACACCCTTAACTAATTCCTCCGGGAATCCCAAATAGGAAAAAAGCATGGATCATTGAACTTCTCTTCTACTCCTTAGTCTACCACATTCATTAGGATAGCACATACATATTCACATGCCAATCCTCTAAGCATGTACACTTCATAACTGATAGCTACTTTTGATTTCCATGCAAGCTCTCATAGCTCCAGCATTTGGTAAGACTAGCTTCTTCCACTGTTCAGCCTTCTTTTCTAACTTGAACACTACCAGTTGCACCTTTTATTCAGAGGTGTGATCTATATCATCGAATATGATTTCCAATTGGTCCACCCATTCCTTAGTCACCACATGATTCACTTTACCTTCGAAAGTCAGTGGATTAAACATTTGAAAATCTTTCAGTTGAAAGAAGATACCTCTTCTTCCGACCCTTGGGGTTGGCTCTGGCTTCATCACATCCTTATCTACTCCATTATTAATATCTATATACATCGACTTCCTCATTCACATTACCATACCTTTGCTAGTTCAACTATTCTTGCATTTTATTTAACGTTCCTTTGCCAACTCCGTCATTCAATCCAACCATTATCCCATGTATCTCTCCTATAAGATCATTATTGCTTTGGTTACTTCCTGCATTGTATCTCTCCCCTACACACTAGTAGTAACATATTCAGTTATATGACTCTGGACTAGTATTACATTAGGAATATATAAGTTTATGTAATTCATATTGTGCCAAGTACTACAACATGCAGAAACAATGGCCTGAACCATTGCTCTGATACCAAAATGTAACAGCCTACTCTAACTTACCTCCAAATCTGGACCAATTAATTCAAATACTAACCAATCTAGATCAAAATACCCCAACTGTCACTCACAATTCATCGAAAATAGCGAAAAACTTCAAGTGGGACCAAAACAGGGCGGTGCCGCAGGTGCTATAGTACCGCTGTAGCATCGGTACTCTCGAGCTTTGATTTTCAGAAATACACTAACGCTGTGGCCTGGCCTCTAGCATCATAGCGTCCCTTACTGATATCATGTCAACAATTTTCCAGCTTTCACGATGAACATTTGACGCCCATAACTTCGTACTCCGATCTCTGATTGACCTGACAAGTTACTCTTATCTCAATCTAGCTATAGGCACTAATTTCACTTGAATCCAACATCATAAGAAGATTCTGGACTCCCAATTCTGTTTTGACCACTTTTTGGCCAAAACTCACAACTTAACATCTCCATTTGCCACTGAAGGCAATTTTGTACTTAAGGACCTTTCACACAGGTCCTATTTGACTCAACCAACTTGTCCAAGAAGATTTTGTCTCAAAGAAACCACTTATCTGAGATTTGACCACCTTGAACCCTAAATTCACATAATAGGCTATATGCCCAAAACACACATACATGGCCCAAAACTACCCATGGGCTCACTCATATGGCCATTCCTACTCATAGAATGTTCCAATGACAATGACCCATACCCGGGTCCACATCATCAACACACACATGTAAACTATACCAAGCACATCAACTACCGACTCGGTATGTAACCACATTTACACCAATGATTATCCCTCGACACCTTCTACACAACAGCATCACTTTACCTAAACATGCATAACCACATACATCTCTATACTCCCAGGAAACACATACATACAACCAGGCTATAACAACCTACTTAGCATAATATTACATAGACTATATTATGAATTACCAGTTATACTTGAGATTCCCGAATGCGGAGAGACCTACAACTCCTTGGTCTTCCTTGAGACTAGTGCCAGAGCCCTCATCTGAAAGGTTAGTTATGGGAAAGAGGTGTGAGACAATGTCTCAGTAATCGGGGATAACCACAAGCAACATATATATAATAACTCATACAATAATGCCATGAATGCAACATGGAATGAAATGCATGTCTCCTTCACACACTGCTAGAACCATGATTTATCGTAATAACAAGACATTTCGTATTAGTGACTTCCTTTCAACAATTGGTGAAGATTACTTCTGTGACATCAACAAGCTCACCTCATACTAGTGCACCCGGCCAAAGGTAACACTAATGCTTGGATCGTGGCTCTTCTTCCCTTTGCCTACTGTGAATTAATGGTGATTTTAGAGAAGGTACAGTCCTCTGCCACCTTTCTCTCTTAGCTATAGGAGACGATTTAGCAATAGGGATCCCTTCCTTATTTCACCCATATCATATCGTATATCATCATCACCATCTAATCCACCTTTCCTCACAATGTTTATACAGTGGTGATGTCCATGCCACATCAACATATAATCATCATCATCATCATTATCATGCCCCACAATGTCATGCTATAAGTTCATGCAATGTCACATCATTATTATCATATATGTAATCATCATCATAATCATTATCATCTACTATAATGTCGTGTTAGCAAGGCTGACTTCCCAAGAGGGGGGGTGAATTAGGAAGATTGTAATTTTTCTGCACAAAGTGAAGTAAGTGAAGATATCACAATATAATGAAAATAATGCGTAAAATAGAGCAAGTTGAAAAATAAAGATAGGGAGAAGAAGACTCAGTAATTTATCCTGGTTCGGTCTTTCCACTTGACCTACATCCAGTCCCCAAGACACCTCTTGGGATTTATCCACTATACAGCAAGGATTTCAATGTGCTTCTTGCTAAGGCCACATAACACGAGTATGCTCTGTTTCTGAGCTCTCTCAAACTCTCTAAGCACTTTCACTATGTGCTTCTCAATCCCCTTGTGAATACCCCTCACAAGTAAATCTATCTTCCAGATGAAGAGTAGATTGATTACAATGAAATAACTCTCTTGAAAAGAGTAGATATGAAAGTTTCAGTACAAGTATAGAAGTTGAGAGGGTAAAAGCTTTTGAGAAAAGATTCAGCAGAAATTCGGTATATACAAGTTTGATTTGTTACCCACAACTTCAAATGTTGTTGTATTTATAGATTTAGGTCTCAAATGTCCGTTAGAGACTTTAATCTATCCGTTGGAGAAGTTATCCAACGGTTACTCTGAAAAACTATCCGTTTACCAACCGCATTTAATGTTTCTGACATACTGAAATTCGAATTTTGGCTGGTCAACAGACAAATTTCGAAGGAACCGAAGGTTAAAGCTTCCAACGTTACAGCATGAAGTTCGTCTGTTCATGAGGTGAAATTCGAATGTTGAAACTTACAAAATATCTTCACAATGTGACATACGAATTTTCAAGAAGAAAGTTTTTTTGGTTAAGTGTGAACAGTGTTTTCAATTTGCTACAGTGCCCTCGAAATTCGAATTTTGGAACCCCAAAATTCGTCTGTCTATTGAATGTTTAAAGAGGCACAACAGATTGCTTTCTTTGAAATTCGAATTTTGGAAGGGTGAAGTTCGTCTGTCAGAGAGACTCTCTTCAGACTAATTTCATCATTCGAATGTTGCAAGTTCTTATCATTCGTATGTCAATTTTTCACTTCAACAGACTCAAGAACTCAGCTTCTGAAATTCGAATTTTAATGTTCAAAGTTCGTCTGTCAGAGAGCAGTTTTGAAACTCAAATCATTCTTGATCTCAGATAAACTTTGACATAGTCTCAGACGTATTTCTTCTATTTTCTCAAATTTTGTTTTGTCTGAAATTCGAATTTTGAAGACTTAAAGTTCGTCTGTTGCAAAGAAGCTTCTCTCAGACTTTTATGAAAATTCGAATGTTGGAAGTTCAAAATTTGTCTGTCAGAGAGCATTTATCAAACTCAATTTCATTTTGATTTCAGATGCATTTTATCATAGTCTCAGACGAATTTCTTTGGTTTTCACAAACTTCATTTTTCTTGAAATTCGAATTTTGAGACTGTGAAGTTCGTCTGTTACCAGAAAGGCTTCTTTCAAACTAGATGAAAATTCGAATTTTGAACAATCAAAATTCGTCTGACAGAGAGCCATCTCTTCAGACTTATTCAGTTTCAGCTCGAAATTCGAATTTCCAAAGGCAAAGTTCGAATTTCCAACTTGACAGTTTAGCTTAATCTTTCAACCTTCGTCTGTTTGTGGGTGTTTTTCAAATAGGTAAAGATTTAACACAAAATCAAGGTTTGAAAACATCTTTTTCTCAAATCAAAATCTTTTACCCAATCATAACAAAAACTAAAGATCCTACAAGAGATCTAACAGCAAATACTCTGAAAATCTTCATTTGACACAGCTTTGATCTCCTTTGATATCTTCAATTCAAGCTCTTGAGTGTTGGTTTACAATCATCAAAACTCTTGATTCAACATTCTCCCCCTTTTTGATGATGACAAAACAACTCACAAACTGGATTAGTACTTGGGTTTGCTTTCACCAGCTCCCCCTCAACATATGTATAAGATATCAAAACAACAGATTAAGTGAAGAGATTTAAGGCACACAACATTGCAACAAAGGGATCCATTCATTTAATCAAAAGTTGCTTGAACAGAAGCAAATTAATCAAAGTTTAAACAACGAAGCCAAAACACAAATACACAGAGTACAAAGCACAACAAGAGGACTTAGGCCTAATCTTCAATCATTTCTTCTTGGACTTGGTCTTCTTGCTGTAGGATTTCCCTTTCCCTTTCCCAGATTGCTCAGCAGCAGGCTTTCCAGTTTGCCCAGACTTCTCCCCCTTTTTGACATCATCAGGAAGACCAACAAAATCAGCTGGAGGAGGGATCTGAGAGATAGGAGTAGAACGGAGTGGCACAGGAGCAAAAGGGATTTCAGGTTCAGCTGGGGGCTCAGCAGGCTCTTCATCATCATCATCAGAGACCTCAAGCAGCACTTGCATTTCCTGCCTAGAAAGAGCTAGTTGAGCTCTCTGTTCCTCTGAAAGTCCATAAGCAGCAAGAGAAGAAGAAGCTGGTCTAGCAGGAGGAAACATTTCTTCTAGCCTTCTCCTCTAAGCTATCAGCAGAGCATTGTGAGCAATGGCAAGATAATCAATAACAGGTACAATGCTCCTTTCCTCATTGCTTGCTCCTTCTGGCACAGAAGAGGTTGAAATGGCTGCAACCAGTCTGTCAACTTGCTCAGATTCTTGAATGGACAGAATTGAATCCGGAGCATCTTCTTGCATGGGCTCATGAGGGCCTGTGTCTTGGAGACCTTCTTCTTCCAATCCATAGTCTAAGGGTGGACCAGGACTTGGTGTTCTCATAGCACCGGCTCCATCTATATCATCATCATCATGGTCAGAGGAGGCAATCTCGAAGGGACTTGGAGGCACAGGGGATGGAGACAGAGTAGGCTCAGGGACACCAGGCTGAGGTGGAGCTGAAGTGGTAGGAATTGCATTTCTTATCTCTTCATAGGCATCAGCCACCACCTTCATATTTACAGCTAACTGATAGATTTGATCTTGTAGATGAGCAAATTTGGCATTTTGCTCATCTCCAATGCTAAGAATGAGTGTTGACAGACTGTCAAACAACTCAGTGATCTTTGTTGGCTTAGCTCGTGAGGAGGGTGTGGAAGGAGGGTGAGAAGGCCTGGAGGGAGATGGGATTGGCTGAGAAGGCTGAGGTGCAAATCTGCCAGGGGCCTCAGAAGTTCCTTCTTGTTGGAGGGATGCATCAGCAACAAAGAACAAATCTTCAGATTTCCCTGCTCCTTTTCCAACCCATCGTCCTTCATCTCTTTCAATGCCCATCCTTTGCAGTTCCTCCTCTTTGAATGCCTCAGTGAGTTTCCTTTTCCCCTTTCAATGTGTTGAATCCTAGCATGCTGCAAGATTCTTGAAATAATTGCTGCATAAGGGAGTATGGAATCCTTCCTTTGATCCCTTGCCTTTATCATTCTCTGGAGGATGATATGACCCATGTTAAACAGCTTCCCACGAATGATAGCAGTCATCACATGAGCCTCTGCCCTTGTTATCAAATTGAAGCTGCCACCCTTGTTGAAAATGATCCTGGACACTATGTAGTGCAGGATTCTGACTTGTACACTAAGGTCTGTGGGCTTCAACAGATTTATTGTTGGCCTGTTCTCTATTCTCCTGAATAAGGTGTCCAAGATGGTGCTCTCTTTGTAGTTCAGAAAGGATCCACCTTCTTCATCAGCTGTGCTTGCCTCATCCATATACCCAGAGGCTGTTATGTCAACTTTTAGCCCATCTTGACCTGGGATTTCCAGCACTTCATTGATTGTTTCATCAGCAAGCCAGATGGTCCTTGATCTCAAAGTGACCTCCCATTTCTTTTTCTTGCTGTTATATTGAAGAGAGGCATACCAAGTCTTCACTACCTCATCATCATATTTTTCAGCAATTTCCAACAGATTTTTATATCTTAACAACCATATTGCAGCATCAAAATTGTTGGATATCAGAAATTGTTCCACATTTACACAGTGAGGCTTGATTACCTTTTTGCTGGAAAACTTGGCAGAATACTCTTCTTGAATCTCAGGAGTACTCCAAAGTGGCAGTGTAGTAAGCTCAAATTCTCCTGATTGAGTAGAAGAGGAGGAAGCCACAGCAGCAGTATCAGCCGAAGGAAATGCAGCTTTTGATGAGGAAGGCCCAGTTTTCTGAGAATCTGCCTTGGATGATGATTTCTGGCGTTTAGAAGGGGTAGCTTTACTGGGTTCGGCCTTTCTCTTGGATTTCTCCCCTTCCTTTGTAGCATATTGAGATTTGACCGTTCTTTTTGGCCGAGTTCCAGCTTGTCCTGCTCCAGGGATCTTTACTCTCGCCATTTTTCAGTGGAATGATGCAGAATGTGACTTAGAATAGGTTTATAGGATGCGAATGGAAGTTTAAATGGTGAAGAATGATGGTTTTTAGACAGGAGTTAAGAGGATTGAAGAGAGAATCAGAACAGACTCAGGGAGGTTACAAATAGGGTTGCGTCTGTTCTGTGGAAAACCGTTGTATTTAACGTGTGTAACCGTCTGACAGACGAATTTTGAGGGGTCAAAATTTGAACTTCGGGCAGTTACAAGTTAAACCGTTCAGCACAGCTTACTGACAGACAAATTTTCATCCTGAAAGTTCGTCTGACAGTGGCTAGAAATAAGCAAAATAAGCACAACGGACAAATTTTGTTCCACCAAAGTTCGAATGTTCAAAAGAAAAAGGCAGGCATCAATTAAACTATCAAACAACAGACGAATTAAACATGCAGAACTGCATCTTTCAAGAATTCAACAAGAATGATATGATCCAACAGACGAATTTTGAACTGAAAATTCAAATTTTTTAACTTTTGTAAAGATTGTCCAACATTCGTATGTTAAGAAGTAATGATTTGCATAGCAGTGATGGACAATCATAACTTTGAAATTTCTGATTTTGAAAGTTTGAACTTTCAAGCTTCAACAGACGAATTTCGAGGCATTACTGAGAACTGTTCCAAGGCATAACAGGCCAAAGTTCGTCTGTTGGTCAACCAAAATTCGAATGTTGACCTCGTTGACCAGTTCAAAAACACAGATTATCAATGAAATTCGTCTAGTAATCAATTAACATACAAATTTCAACCTTAAACAGCTTATGGAATGAATCCATACCTTAGAATAATTGTCATTCACTTCACTTTCTGGTTGTTCCAATCTGGAGTGCTCCAATCTTTCAAACTTCTGGCCATTGATTTTTCACAAGGAGCACCTGCAACTAAAATTAAACATACTCCGATGCTCAAGTTAGAATTGATTCTAATATTGAGAATTCTAAAGACAGAATTGCATAGAAATAACTTACAGTTCATTGGGATTTACCATTCCCAATTCTCTCCTTATTTTGCAATGTCTGTCTTCTGATAGAGGTTTTGTGAGTATATCAGCAACTTGATCATCTGTTGGGATGTACTCCAATCTAACTTCTCCTTTCAGAACGTGATCTCTTATGAAGTGGTGCCTAACTTCAATATGTTTCGTTCTTGAATGCATGACAGGATTCTTGGTGATGTTTATAGCACTTTGGTTGTCACACATGATTGGTATCTCTTTCATTTTAACCTCAAGATCTTCAAGCTGTTGTTTCATCCAGATGACTTGGGCACAACAGCTTCCAGCTGCAACATACTCAGCTTCTGCTGTGGATAAGGCCACACTGTTTTGCTTTTTGCTGAACCATGAAACCAGGGATCCTCCAAGAAACTGACAAGTTCCACTTGTGCTTTTTCTGTCAGTTTTGGATCCTGCAAAATCAGCATCAATGTATCCTTTGAGATCTTCTCCATTGCCTTTTGGATACCAAAGACCCATCTGTGATGTTCTAATAAGATATCTAAAAATTCTTTTTACAGCTGTTGCATGGGATTCTTTGGGGCATGATTGGAACCTTGCACACATGCAAACACTGAACATAATGTCAGGTCTGCTGGCAGTTAGGTACAGCAGGGATCCAATCATTCTTCTGTACTGAGTAATGTCAAATATCTTCCCGTTTTCATCCATGTCCAGTTTGGTTGCAGTGGCCATAGGTGTTCCCATTGGTTTGACATTCTCCAAACCAAACTTCTTTAGCAGTTCCTTTAGATATTTGGATTTACTAAGAAAGATACCATCATCTTGCTGTCTTATTTGCAGTCCAAGGAAGAAGTTGAGTTCACCCATCATAGACATCTCGAATTCTCCCTGCATTAACTCAGAGAATTTCTTGCAAAGAGTTTCATTAGTAGCACCAAAAATAATATCATCAACATAGATTTGAACAATTAGTAAATCTTTATTTTCTTTCTTAGTAAATAAGGTTGTGTCAACTTTGCCTCTGTTAAACCCCTTATCAGTTAGAAAATTGCTCAGTCTCTCATACCATGCTCTAGGGGCCTGTTTTAAACCATAGAGAGCTTTCTTCAGTTTATAAACATGGTTTAGTTTTGTAGGATCCTCAAAACCTGGAGGTTGATCTACATATACTTCTTCCATGATATATCCATTCAGAAAGGCACTTTTTACATCCATTTGATATAATAAAATATTTTTCATGCATGCATATGCCAGCAGTATTCTTATAGCTTCTAGCCTAGCTACTGGTGCAAAGGTTTCTTCAAAATCAATACCTTCTTCCTGATTATACCCTTTAGCAACCAATCTAGCTTATTTCTGATTATTGTTCCAGATTCATCAAGTTTATTTCTGAAAACCCATTTGGTACCAATAACAGGATGATTTTTGGGTCTAGGTACTAAATCCCAAACTTGATTTCTTTCAAATTGATTTAATTCATCTTGCATAGCCATAATCCAGTATTCATCAGTTAAGGCTTCTTCAGCACATTTGGGTTCAATTTCATAAATAAAGGCACAGTTGAGCATTTGATCCCTTAACTGTTTTCTGGTTTTGACTTTCTCTTGAACATTCCCTATTACTTGATCAACAGGGTGATTCCTTTGATATCTCCAAGCTCTAGGGAGTTCTTGAGTTGTTTCTTCATTATTTTCTTCATCAAACTCTTGCTCCTGGATATCTTCGTCTGTGTCAACAGATTCAAATATCTTTGGAGGTTCAGTTTTACTTTTGTCAGAAATTCCCAGTTTTTCAAGATTGAAAGTAAGATCATCCTTATTGGTAACATGTTTTGAAACAGTTTCATTTTCAATGAAAACCACATGCACTGATTCTTCTACTATATTTGATCTTTTATTATAAACCCTATAAGCCTTACTCCTACTAGAATAGCCCAGAAATATACCTTCATCGGATTTGGCATCAAATTTACCTAGATTTTCTTTACCATTGTTGTGAATGAAGCATTTGCACCCGAACACATGGAGGTGTGACAGATTTGGCTTTCTTCCCTTGTACAGCTCATATGGAGTCTTCCCAAGGATTGGTCTGATGTAGGCTCTGTTTATGATGTAGCTTGCTGTATTCACTGCATCAGCCCAGAACACTTGAGAGAGTTCCTTCTCATTCAGCATAGCTCTAGCCATCTCTCCAATGGTTCTATTCTTCCTTTCTACCACTCCATTTTGTTGAGGAGTTCTTGGTGCTGAGAAGTTGTGGTCAATCCCATGCTCATTGCAGAACTCCAGGAAGTATGCATTTTCAAATTCTCCTCCATGGTCTGACCTGATAGACACAATAGAAATACCTTTCTCATTTTGTACTTTCTTAGCTAAGGTTATAAATGCATCAAAGGTATCACTTTTAGAAGAAAGAAATAATGTCCAAGTAAATCTAGAATAGTCATCAACAATTACAAGCACATACATATTACCACCAAGACTTTTTACCCTAGAAGGTCCAATTAAATCCATATGCAGCAGTTCAAGTGGTCTAGTTGTGGTAACTAAATTTTTGGATTTAAATGATGATTTAGTTTGTTTTCCTCTTAGGCATGCATCACATTCTTTATCCTTTTCAAAAGATATTTTTGGTAGACCAGTTACTAGCTCATTTTTAATCAGTTTAGACAGTTGATTCATGTTCACATGAGCTAATCTTCTATGCCATAGCCAACTATCATTATTCTGACTGATTAAGCATACAGAATCTAAGGGAGGAAGTTCATCAAGATCAATAGTATAGCAGTTACCATCCCTTTGAGCTTTGAGGATTACTTTGTGATCACTTTTTCTGATGACCAGGCAAAACTTTGAGTCAAACAGCACCCAGTTTCCTTTGTCACAAGTCTGACTCACGCTTAGCAAGTTGTGGTTGAGGCCAATCACAAACAGCACTTCTTCAATGGATGTTTCTGGATTCTTGCCTACAATTCCAATACCAACGATTTTGCCATGTTGGTCACCTCCAAAGGTCACTTTTCCTCCTTTCTTGTCTCTAAGGGTGATGAACTTCTCCTTATCACCAGTCATGTGACTTGAGCAGGCACTGTCCATATACCATTTATTGCTTTTCTTAGCTGTGAGACAGACCTACAAAACAATGTTTATGTTCTCCTTTTAGGTACCCAAATTTGTTTGGGTCCTTTCAGGTCAGTATATTTTTTCCTAGATGTAGATGCAACTTTGGGAACCCATTTAACTTTCCTATCAAACCCATTTTTCTTCAAAACACAGGAACTGGAGATATGTCCCTTTTTATTACAGAAATGACAGGTAGTGAATGGACTGCTAGATTGAGATGCAGGAAGAAAACAGTGCAGATAATACTTTTGTCTAGCATGCCTTGGTTGATCATATGTTTCAATGTGATGTGATGCATTGGTTTTCTTTTTATTGTTCTCAGCGTGCACAAATTGTCTTTTATAGGCATTCTGATTTTTCTTCCTAATCTTTTCCTTGACAGCACACGGATCATAGCCAAGACCAGCTTTTCCTTGTGATATTCTTTGGCTCCCCATCAATGCAAACAACATATCTTTACCTCTAGTGAGCCTAGACATGCTTTTAACTAAATAGTCGTTAGTTTGCTTAAGTTCAGTGCATGAAGTGCAACAAACAGATTCAGTAGCAGGTAAAGAGGCAATTTCAGAAACTATGCTTTGAGATTCCAGCTTATTTATCCTTTTCTTTGCCAATTTCAGTTCTTTAGCAACTTTAATGAATTCATCATGAAGCTCATGAAATGCATCTTGCAATTCAGAATAGGAAGGTTCAGATTCATATACCTCTTCTTCCTGATCATTGCTGCATGTGGGTGTGGCTTCTTCAGAGGCAAGTGCCATCAGACAAATGTTAGCAATCTCATCTTCATCTTCTTCTTCCTCATCTGAGCTATTGCCCCATATGGATGAGATATAGGCTTTCTTCTTCTTCCCTTTGTCAGCAGCTTTCTTTTCTTTTTCTTGCTTCTTGATGAATTAGGGGCAGTCCCACTTAATATGACCCTGCTTCTTGCACTCATAGCAAGTCACAGGTTCTTTCGCCTCTTTCTTGCTTTCTCCAGCAACTCCCCTTTTGAAGAACCTCTTGTTCTTCTTCTTGCTATAGAATCTTCTGAATTTCCTGACCATCATAGCCAGAGTTTCCTCATCCAGCTCATCTCCTTCATCATATTCTTCTTCCTTTTCATCAGCAGCTTTGAGGGCAAGGCCTTTCTTCTTTCTGTCCAGTCCAGCTTCCTTGAGTGCTTTGATTTTTCCTTCATACTCCTCAAGGCTGCCAAAGAGAGCTGTGACAGAGGCCATTGATTCTCCTCTGGCTTCTTCTATTGCTGTCACCTTGGGCTGCCATTCCATAGGGAGAGCTCTGAGTATTTTTCTTACTTTATCAAACTGAGTGTATTCCTTTCCCAGGCTTTTCAGTTGATTCACAATGAGGGTGAATCTCTTTTGTAGCTCCTTTATAGTTTCCCCTTCACCCATTCTGAAGCTTTCATACTCCCCAATGCACGTGTTCAGTCTGTTCTCCCTGACTCCAGATGTTCCTTCATGTGCAATCTGTAGAGTATCCCACATTCCTTTTCCAGTGGTGCATTGTGAGACTCTGTAGAATTTTTCCTGGTTCAGGGCACTGACTAAACAATGCTTTGCTTTGAAATTCAGTAGGACTCTCCTTCTGTCCTCATCATTCCATTCTGCTTCCAGCTTTTCTTTGTGTCCTCCATCTTCAGTTAGAGCCATTGGAATGAAATCTCCTTTTTCAATGACTGACCAGATGTCAAGGTCAATTGATTGGAGGTAGATCTGCATCCTCATCTTCCAGTACCCATAATGCTCTCCACTGAAGCCTGGTGGTCTGTTAGTGTTATTTCCCTCAGGAAGTATGCTTTCTCCAAAGCCAGCCATCTTTATTCCCGGACTGTAAGATCCTTTGAATGGGAAACCAGGCTCTGATACCACTTGTTAGCAAGGCTGACTTCCCATGAGGGGGGGTGAATTGGGAAGATTGTAATTTTTCTGCACAAAGTGAAGTAAGTGAAGATATCACAATATAATGAAAATAATGCGTAAAACAGAGCAAGCTGAAAAATAAAGATAGGGAGAAGAAGACTCAGTAATTTATCCTGGTTCGGTCTTTCCACTTGACCTACATCCAGTCCCCAAGACACCTCTTGGGATTTATCCACTATACAGCAAGGATTTCAATGGGCTTCTTGCTAAGGCCACAGTACACGAGTATGCTCTGTTTCTGAGCTCTCTCAAACTCTCCAAGCACTTTCACTATGTGCTTCTCAATCCCCTTGTGAATACCCTCACAAGTAAATCTATCTTCCAGATGAAGAGTAGATTGATTACAATGAAATAACTCTCTTGAAAAGAGTAGATATGAAAGTTTCAGTACAAGTATAGAAGTTGAGAGGGTAAAAGCTTTTGAGAAAAGATTCAGCAGAAATTCGGTATATACAAGTTTGATTTGTTACCCACAACTTCAAATGTTGTTGTATTTATAGATTTAGGTCTCAAATGTCCGTTAGAGACTTTAATCTATCCGTTGGAGAAGTTATCCAACGGTTACTCTGAAAAACTATCCGTTTACCAACCGCATTTAATGTTTCTGACATACTGAAATTCGAATTTTAGCTGGTCAACAGACAAATTTCGAAGGAACCGAAGGTTAAAGCTTCCAACGTTACAGCACGAAGTTCGTCTGTTCATGAGGTGAAATTGGAATGTTGAAACTTACAAAATATCTTCACAATGTGACATACGAATTTTCAAGAAGAAAGTTTTTTTGGTTAGTGTGAACAGTGTTTTCAATTTGCTACAGTGCCCTCGAAATTCGAATTTTGGAACCCCAAAATTCGTCTGTCTATTGAATGTTTAAAGAGGCACAACAGATTGCTTTCTTTGAAATTCGAATTTTGGAAGGGTGAAGTTCGTCTGTCAGAGAGACTCTCTTCAGACTAATTTCATCATTCGAATGTTGCAAGTTCTTATCATTCGTATGTCAATTTTTCACTTCAACAGACTCAAGAACTCAGCTTCTGAAATTCAAATTTTAATGTTCAAAGTTCGTCTGTCAGAGAGCAGTTTTGAAACTCAAATCATTCTTGATCTCAAATGAACTTTGACATAGTCTCAGACGTATTTCTTCTATTTTCTCAAATTTTGTTTTGTCTGAAATTCAAATTTTGAAGACTTAAAGTTCGTCTGTTGCAAATAAGCTTCTCTCAGACTTTTATGAAAATTCGAATGTTGGAAGTTCAAAATTTGTTTGTCAGAGAGCATTTATCAAACTCAATTTCATTTTGATTTTAGATGCATTTTATCATAGTCTCAGACGAATTTCTTTGGTTTTCACAAACTTCATTTTTCTTGAAATTCAAATTTTGAAAGTGTGAAGTTCGTCTGTTACCAAAAAGGCTTCTTTCAGACTAGATGAAAATTCAAATTTTGAACAATCAAAATTCGTCTGACAGAGAGCCATCTCTTCAGACTTATTCAGTTTCAGCTCGAAATTCGAATTTCCAAAGGCAAAGTTCGAATTTCCAACTTGACAGTTTAGCTTAATCTTTCAACCTTCGTCTGTTTGTGGGTGTTTTTCAAATAGGTAAAGATTTAACACAAAATCAAGGTTTGAAAACATCTTTTTCTCAAATCAAAATCTTTTACCCAATCATAACAAAAACTAAAGATCCTACAAGAGATCTAATAGCAAATACTCAGAAAATCTTCACTTGACACAGCTTTGATCTCCTTTGATATCTTCAATTCAAGCTCTTGAGTGTTGGTTTACAATCATCAAAACTCATGATTCAACATGTCGAGCCGTGTACATACCAAGATATATATAGAAAAATCATACACACACATATCAATATCGTGGTAGGAACGGAAACATGCATACATACATATATATATATTAACATACAATATACACAATACAAACACCCAGTTACCTTTGGTTGTCATTACCAGACACACCAAATCAAGTATTTTAATCAGTGGAAAATGTAATCCAACCGAAATTCAACATACTCCCATGGATTTCAAACCAAAACTGGAGAGAAAAGAAAGAAGGGAAGGTTAGGGATCACTTACTAACCAATATCGAAGCTTCTGGAGTTTGAAAATCATCTTCCTAGGCCAGAAAACTAGAGCCCTAACGGAGCTTATCCATCTCTTCCTTGTTTTCTTCTCGTTGGCTGACTGAAATAGTTTCCAATTTAAATAGATTTTACGACTCTCGCTGCAGCACAAGTAAGCTTGTTGCGATGAGAGTGCTCACAGTCTTGATATTTTTCAAGTTGCTATAGGTGTCTTGCCATGGTGGCCCTACACCTCACCACTGTGTGACCCTTCTTTTGTTTCAAATTTTAGATGTATCATGTTTTGCTTCTTTCTCTAGTTTTAGTTCCTCCGATCCTGCACACATAATTAAGTATACTCTTTGTTAGCTCGAGACTATGTCTAAGATAATGTAATGAGGGTTGTTACAATCTAACTCTTCATCATCATTAGAGTCTTCTTCTTCTTTTACAACTTTCAATACCAGGCTCTTCTTCTTCTTTTCATGGTTTGTATCTTTGAGAGCTTTCATCTTACCCTCATATTCTTCTAGGCTGCCAAATAATGAAGTGATAAAGGACATGGATTCTTCTCTTAATTCTTCTATTGCTATAACTTTAAGCTGTCATTTGAAGGGAAGAGCTCTTAATATTTTTATGACTTTTTTTGTTTGGCAATAGTGTATGCCAAGTGCTTTGAGTTAGTTCACAATGAGGGTGAATCTCATTTCCATCTCTTTGACAGTTTCTCCCTCCTTTATTCTAAATCCTTCATATTCTCTAATGAGAATGTTGATTATGTTGTCCTTCACTCCACTGGTTCATTCATGAGCTACCTCCAAAGTGTCCCATATTTCTTTGGCAGTTGTGTATGAGGATACTCTGAAGTACTTATCTTGGGACAGAGCACTCACTATAGCAAATTGAGCCTTGGTGTTAAGCAGAGCTCTTCTTTTGTCATCATCATCCTATTCTTCTTGTGACTTTTGTATCAGCTGCTCTTGCTTATTTTTCTTTATGGGGACAAAATCTTCCTTTTGTACTATGGACAACATGTCAAGATGCAAAGTCTTTAAGAACAACTTTATCTTCGTCTTTCAGTATATATAATTTTGACCAGCAAAGCCTGCAGCTCTATTCATATTAGTACCTTCTAGAAGTAGGTTCTCCCCTAAGCGAGCCATAGCTTCTCCCGGAGTGTTAATTCCTTTTGTTAGGACTGTAAGCTCTGATACCACTTGTTAGGAATGCTGGCTTCCCAAGAAGGGGTGAATTGAGAAGTACGAAATTTTTCTACAAAATCTAAGTATAATAGTAAAAGCAAAAGCTTGCAGAAAAATACAGTATAATAACTATGAGTGTAGAAGAGATAAAGGAAGTGAAAAACTCAAAGATTCATCCTGATTTAGTCTGATCCACTTGACCTACATCCAGTCCTCAAGCCACCGCTTAAGGTTTTCCACTATCTGCAATAATTTAATGGGCTGGTACATTTGAATGTTGAACTGTAAAGTTCATCTGTCAAACTCATACTTTTACAAGACTCACAAGTTCTCATTTTTAAATTTGCACTTTGAATCCCAAACTTTTTCTGTCAGAGACAATGATATTGAACTTACTTTGAACTTAACTAACATTTAAATTTTGACTAAGGTTCATATGAATTTTGCACATTTTCACTAATAGTGATTAGGTTGAAATTCGTCTATCAGAGATAAAACCTTTGTAACTTCAAATTTCTCTAAACAAAGTTTGAATTTTACACAAAATAAGCATGAGTCAATAACAAAATTCGTCTGTTAGTCAATATTTCTCAATTCTAACACAAGCTAATATTGATATCTTTGAAATAACTCATTTAAACACTGTGGTAACTTAAATAAGTAAAAATTAAAGCTTTTTACTTAGTGTACATAGTGAGAAATCCTACAAACAAAATTTTCACTTGTTCTTCATTTGATTTTTTCACTTTATCCTTTCATACTCCTTTGATATTCTCTTTCCAAGATCTAGTTGTTTGAAATCATTAAAACTTTTGATTCAACAAAAACAAGGCAAGTAAGTTAAGACTATATATGCTTTGAAAGAAAACAAATAGAGCTTTAAAATTGTCAAAAGAGAACCTTATTTAAATGTGTGTACAAATTGTTATGAATTTTAGAAGTTAAGGTTTAGAACTGGATAGTAATGAGAAAACTGGAACTTTCATTTTGAACACTGCATTTTTTAGAAGGTAATATAAAATATACAAAGCCCCAAAAATTTAGTGGTTTACATGTATAAAAAGTTCTATGTTTTAAATTTAATAGCCACTACTTTGAGAGTAATAGGAGTTATACAATAAGGGTTATGCAAATATTCCTAAAACTATTCTAGTAAAAGTAAGGTATGACCCTTAGTAATTTAAGATAATGCTATTCTTTGTTTAAGTTAAATAAATATACAAAAAAAATATGGCTGCAAAATAGACACACAAAGCTTTCTAATGGCATAAAGAATATATGATTTGACTTAGTATAGAATAAGATATGAATTTTTAAATAAGGTGAATCTCTATGCTAGTAAAGGATGGAGTAAAAAAAAAGCAGTATAAGTTAAGGATTGAATGCCCTAGAGTTAAAAGTAGTAAGTTATCTAGAGGTCACACAGACGAGTTATGGTTTAAAAGGAAGCTCAATGCTGCATTCTTTAAGTGCAAGATGGCAAGAGTGTAGCAAAACCCCTGAGCACTTTATAGTTAAACATGCACATGTGAGGAAAATTTTATGATGAGTGACCTATTGGGAAGCATATGAAAGATATAAAAAGTAAGAAAGATGTGTCAATAGTTAAACATCAGCACTGTGAAATTATGATAGTTTTACTAGGGCACTTATTAGGCTACATGAATAGTAATATGGATATTGTGATTCTCGAGAATGATATGCTAAAAGTATTCTGAATCTTTAGAGGAGCATGAAAGACAACTGAGAATTTTTACGAGTAAAAGAAAAAGCTTATTGAACTTAGTAAATAGAAGCTGGGCTCCAAAAAAGTATCATTAGTAAGTTACAAAATCTCCCATAAGATTCACAGTAGATCCTAGTAAAGCGAGTAAAGTTATGAAGTGTGAGAGACTGAACCATGTTATAGACACAAGAGGTCTCTGAGTTTAGTAAGATGTTATGGAATTTTCTCTCAGTTGTCATATTGCTTAGCTAGAAAAAAAAGCTTTTGTGGGAAAGTGATTATGAAATGAGTTTTTATAAGCTAAAGAGGCTAAACCTTCTCCCCTGAGATGATTAATCCTGATCCAATAATGACCCTGGGGGTTTATGATAATGAAAGTAAGCATGGACCAGGGTATAAGTAATGTAATAGGGTTGAGTGGCATGTAGTAGCCTAAGTTTTATACCATAATTTTATGAAAACCTATTTCCACTTAAAGTAGTGGTAACTAACACTCTCAAGAAGCAGAGTTACTAAGAGTTGTTATAAGTTAATTTGAGATCTTATAACTATGGTACTACCATAGAAATATGAATAAAAGGTTTTACTGTGCCAATTTATACAGTTTAATGCTTAAGAATTCACTAAACAATTGGTCAAATTTCATGTTTCAGATTTTCTGGCCTAACTTCAAAAATTCATTACAATTAGTACAAATGTCTAATTATCCTGATCTTTAGGTTGTTGGAAAGTCGTGTCTGTCTAGTTTTAAAAAATATATAACCATCTTATTTCATGTTTGAAATGAATAGTAACCTTGAAAATGAAAGGTGCACAAAATGGTCAGATTCTACTATGATTTGCAAAATACTTATATACATTCCATACATTGTTCAAAACTTGCCCATGCCATGTTCTCATCATCAAAAGAGACCTAAAAAAATATGATGGCGGCAAGATATAACTTCACAAACTCACATGTAATCTTACATATAATTGCATAAACACCAAAAGCTATGACAAATATAACATTAGCCATCCAAAGCCTTCTCCTTGACCATTGCCTTCTTGGTGGCATTGCTATCCTTAGAACCTAAAATTTTGGTCACTTGAGGGGATGAGATTGAGATAATCTCAGTAGCAAGTTATAATTCATGCATTCATGTCAACCATCTCACATAACAATCACTTTAATCACTTAAAATCATATTAAATAATAAGGGTGTGTTTGGATTAGATTATGTATAAGTGATTATGAGGATAAGTGATTATTCATAATAGATAATGAGAATAAGTGATTATGTCAAAAGTGAATTGTGTTTGGATATTTTTAACCCATAAGTGATTTTGAGAAAAGAAATGTGTTTGGATATTGGGGTTTAAGTGATTATTGGGTGGATAATGAGAAGAAAAAGTGAAATAAGTGATTATAAGAGAATAAGTGATTATCATAAGCTAGAAAAAGTAGCTTATAGAAACAATCACTTAAATGGTCATAAATGATTATTTTGATCAGGGTTGTGTTTGGAAACTAATGGCATAATCAGTTTTTTAGCTCCATAAGTGATTATTTTGGAAATCCAAACACATACTAAATGACCATATAAGTCATAAAAATTTTGGTAGCATAACTATTTAGAAAATAGACATCTCAGGGAATAAAACTCCTTATATTGTAGCCAAAATCAATAAAAAAAAAACACAATTGCAATATGGCAACACAATGTGATCATAGGAAAAACAATGATAGAACGTAAAGTAAGATTATGAACTTAACAACCTTAGTGACTTCCCTTGGCTATACACTATAGTTCCAATGGTTGCACACGCTTCCTCAAGTCCCTAGACAACATTAAATAATGGCTCAAACCACTGATTCCATAGTATAATACATATGGCTCAAATGAAAACCATAAAACCCTTAATTATCTAATTTGTCTATCTTAGCCTATACCATGAAGCATATACTTGTTCTTAAGGTTCTTGGCCATGGGGAATCCATTTTTGGCATCAAAACAATGAAATTACTACTATAAGACATACTTTTGGCCTGGCCAAAATCAACCCTAACGGAAGAGAAATATATATTTTTCTCAAAACTTGTTCAAATCATGCCATACTTGTTGCCTTTTGCAAAATCTCATACCAAATCATGGTTTTATGGTTTTAAAACCACTCCCCACACCCAAACAAGTTTAGGCAAAAATTGTATAGAGATAGGGAAGAAAATGTTTCATGGAAACTAAGCTAAACAGCCGTGAAAAGATGCTAGAACACTTGGAAACCATAAGAGAAACACTTACAAATTTTATTGGATTATCTTCCTATTTTCTTCTATTTTACTCTCTTCCTTCACGTGCTGCTCTCTCCCTCTCAATATTTCAGACTTCTCTCACACTTTCTCTTTCTATATGGTTGGCCAAAATGAAGCTAGGAGGGGGTATTTATAATGCCATTAACCATACTTTCTTTTTGGCTCATTGCTTGATTAAGGTTAATGAAAACTTAACCATTAAGTTTTCTTAGTTGCTAAGTCTTCCAACTTCAGCCCATGGACTGCCATGTGGCTTCCTAAATGAGGGGATAATATCTCCAAAACAATGCTTAATTTTCCAGTTCAGTATTACCCTGTATTGGTTACTTTATACTTTGATCGGTAAAGTTACTTTTTGCTGTGTAAATTCACTTTATTGATACGTGATTAGAGAGAACTTTGACTAGTATTACTTTATTATATTGTCTCTAATAAGCTCCTTTTTTGGTGTCCATCTGCTTTTATTTTTGTCTTTTTAGCTTTTGCAAATCAAAAAGCAGCTTTATTAGTAAAAAGTTACTTTTTAAATTTCAACACTTATTATTTCTTTATTCTTGAACATTAACCCTCAATGCCATATACCTTTGGACTCATCTCATCAAGAGTTTCGTTTTAACATTAGTTTTGCATATTTACAAAATTACCCATAATCTAGGGAAAATTTATATTTTTTAAAATTTTTGGGTCATTAGGTGTAATTTTTTTCAAAAACTTTCCTACTCTCATTCCCAGTAATTTTTAAAGTTTAGGGACATAAATAAAATTTTCAAAATTTTTAGGGACAAAAACATAATTTCTTATTTTTCCGTCCGATTGGAAAAAATGACTTCTTTGCGCTATTTCACGCAAAACAGTGTTTATTTTTTTTTGCAAATTTCTTATACATCTCTAAATATTCTAGCTTTCTAGAGATATTATAATTCCTTCCCCCTTAAAATAAATTTCATCCTCAAAATTTAAGAATGTACCTTATGTAAATAGCTTTGGATATTTTTACTTCATATCAGATTCCATTTCCCAGGTTGCTTCATCTGAGGTCAAGCTTCTCCATGCCACTTTCACTAGAGATATATCTTTGCCTCTCAGTTTTTTGAGTTTTTTCATTCATCAGCTTTATTGTTCATTTGTATTCTTTATTTTCCTTTATTTCCTTCTACACGTAACTCCTTCCTTTCCCTGCTATTCAGACCTGGTTTCCTCTCTTCCCCAAGTATGCAAGTCATCCAAAGCATGAGCCAAGAGGGAGTATATCTAGAATTTAATCAAAACTTGCCACCTAAGGTTCCATAACTTTCTTGAAAATTCATGGAAATTATTAAATAACAGCTATTTCATCATGTGCTGCTTGTTGAGCATGAAATTGAGGGTATTTTTGTCCAAAAATATTGCATATTTCTTTATCCAGATATATCATATATCAGTATGGACAATTAAAGCTACTTTAGCAGTTTTTTTATTACTTTGGGCATACCTGCTATAACTATATTGGGATATATATTTATCTTAATATCATGTCTCAGATAGTCTAAATATGGGTCAACATACTTTCTTTTTACTTTATCTACCTTTTTATAGGGCTCACAATGCTTTTTTTCGCGCACTGTGCACTTTTTGCTACACGACATTAAATTTTTCTTTATCATTGAACATTAACTCTCATTACCATATACCATTGGACTTGTCTCATCGAGAGCTTCATTTTAATAGTAATTTTACATATTTACAAAATTACCCTTGACCGAGTAATTATATTTTATGCTTTGGGACCAAATTGTAATTTTCATAATTTGTAGGGGTAAAAAATGTAATTTTTCATTTTTATCCAACTAGGAAAAATGACATTTTTGTCCTATTTCATGCAAAATGGTGCCTATCCATTTTTGTGAATTCCCAATGCATTTTTAGTTATTTAGCTTTTAGGAATATTACAATTTCAGGTTGCTTCATTTGAGGTCAAGCTTCACCAAACCACTTTCACTGGAGATATATCTTTGCCCTTCAGCTTTTTGACTTAATAGTCAATGATTTTCTCATGTTTTACTTCATAAGATAGAGATTATCTTGCAAATTAACATGTTCATATTTTATGACATGTGAAGGGTCTAGCTGGTATCTTTTACACTGGGAAATAGAGTTTAACATGAGGTAAAAATATCCAGAGCTATTTACATAAGGTACATTCTTAAATTTCGAGAACGAAATTTATTTTAAGAGAGAGGGAATTGTAACATCCCTAGAAAGCTAAAATATTTAGAGATGCATAAGGAATTTGTAAAAATAGATAGACACCACTTTACGTGAATTGTAACATTCACTTTTTTAAAGCTTGGTTTGTGTACTTTCAAAGCATATATAACACTTATACTGATTGCTCTATTTCAAATAGGGTAATCATATTTCTTTCATAACTGGTCATTTTGACAACTTTGCTTTTTAAGCTCCAAATCCATCATTATACACTATATACATGCCTCATACTTGTCTAAATCATACTTATAACATTATAAGGGATATAAAAGAATATTATTACAGGGATACAAGAGCTCATAAAGTCTCATACAATTTTTATACAAATTGCTAGAAATAAAATGTCATAACTTTCTAAGAAGACATGCTTCATAATCTTCTTTATCCTTAACATCCTTCTTCAAGCATTTCTCAACTTAAGATGTCAATATAACATTTAACTTAATCTCAACACATGGAACACCTTTAGGGGGTAGGCAAAATCATCATCTTGCTCTTACAATATGGGAGGAGATTTTCTATAAAAAACCAGTTCATGCCAATGTTCATATCTTTTCTAGGGAAATGCATACTAATATTTGTAATGTTATGGTGCTTATTTAGGTAGACAATGAAGATTATGGCCCTATTTCTTATTAAGACATTCTCATGTAACTATACAACAATATTCTCCAGACCCAGCCTATTACACCGTTATAAAACATAAAATAATAGTTTATACTTGAATTATACCTTTATTGAGGTTATGTGGCTTACAGGCCCCATACTGAGATTAGCACAAAGACTTTTCCTATGCTTTTGGTTTAGAGTTGGCCACCTCCATTGTGCTGTCATGGGCATAATGTCCTAACTCTCTATACTCAAAGCACACATTCTTCATTGCGAAGCATAGCCTTCTGCTATGAGCCTTTCTGCATTTCTAAAAATAGGAGCTAGCTTACTCAACTATCTCATCTACCTTTTTTGCCTTATTTCTTAAATCATTTGGTATTCCAAGGTTACTTACCCTTACTTACATTCCCTACCTCCGTAGTTTTCTTACTATCATTAGCTAATACAGTATGCTTATGATTTAGACTATTCTCAGTGGCCAGTGAATTAAAAGTTTGAAACTGCATTAGGTAACTCTTCTCTTATGGCTAACTTTTAGGCCCTTTCCAGCTATTCCATCGTCTATCACTTATCATCTTACTATTGAAAATAAGTTGGGTACTGAACCAATTGTTTATACTTTACTGCCTATTCAATGACTGACTCATTCTCATCTTAGCGAATCATTACAATTCCACTTCCTTTTCATCTTTTAAAGACTAGGGAAAATACCCCTTATAGAATTATTCTATAAATATTTTCGAAGTCAATAAAGTGCCATTTACCTGATCAACTTATTCCATGTTCTGCCACCGTTGATCATCCTTATTTTCAACATAAGTTACCATTAAGGCCTCATTTTTTGACGTGCAGCCTATTATCTTGTAAACCTTTTTCAAGGCTCATAATCTAATTTTTTGACTATTTGCACATCAAAGTTACCATCAAAGGATGGAAGCTAATAGTTTCTAAAATGTGCAATTGCATGTTAATGGTTAGCGAACATATCTAGTTGCCTTGCATCTTATCCTACAAAACCTACTAGCTTGCTTGAGGCCGTTGTGGTAGAAGTGTAACCTTAAGGGCTCTAACTTTTTCCTTATTGTCTTTGAGAATTAACTAATTCTTGTAATTGCTTAATAATCCTCTGCTAATGATCTAGACATTTAGGGATTAATTGCAAGAGATCTGGATTGAGAGTTTCTTCATTTACTGTTACAGGAGTTGCTTAAGATGGTTGTGCTTGTACTGTTAATCTTAGCTAAGCACTTCTCTGCATTCAACATTATTTATTTCTATCATCATTATATCTTGATCCCTGATCTTTCTACTTTACTACTCTTGATTGAGCTTCTTACTGCGTATATATCTAATCAAAGATTATAGCTATACATCACTGTACTTGGGCTTATGGGCTTAAATACTAGTGTCAAACTTATCATTGCCATCTGGTTTCTCCCTTGGATCTCTCCTTCTAGATCCTCTTTTGAGAATTCTATTGCCCTAACTTTCCTTTATGATAGCCCTCTGCCTAGAGCATTTAGGCAATGGCATAGTCTCCTAAAATACTTAACCATGAAGCGATTCTGCTAATGTTACTTTAAAATTCATGATCCTAATATAGCATCAATTACAAGTTCAACCTATTTACTTACAGGGAGCTTATAATAATAATGTCTTTCTAAGAATTTCTTCACTCTTACTATAATATGGAGAAAGTCTAGAACTTGGACTTTTCCTTTAGACCTAGCTTAATGTTCCTTAACACAATTCTACCAATAATTTGGATTTGGAGTCCTTGGTCTAGTTGGAGAAAGCTACTTGCTTAATCCAAATAATGTAGCCAGCCCAAACTTGCTTATCATAACTCATGTTCTACTCTACCTTTTTACCTACAGGTGCACTTGCTTACTTTGGCAGGACTATACCAGGAAGAGACTACTACTATGGGGTTACTTTCTGAGACCAGATAATGTTTTAAAATGGTGATCATTTTATTGCTGTTATCATTGAAAATCTAGTTGGATCCTACATTTTCCTCTAAAGGATCGTGATTAGGCTCAGGCCAATTTCCCGTACTTGGGTGTTATTCATTTCTCTTTTCTAACTTGTCGTCCTTTATACATTAGTTTTCCCCATTGATTCTTTTCATACTTATTTATTCCTTACTGGCTTCTTACATTCATTACTGAAAATATCTTGCCACTGATCTCAATTTGTAGGCAGGTTACTTGCTCTTTCTATTCATTAGCAACACCTACCATCACATCTCTGAATTACTTTCTAGTCAATGGCTTGGCATTAAAGAAAAGCCTTAGGATATTAGGTGATGATTATTGAGGTTTTATATCTTTTTAAAACCATCATAGGCCTTCCTCTTTCAGAGAACTATCAGAACTATAGGCCTCATTAATCTTTCTCATCCCATTTTCTTTAGAGGTCTACTGCAACCTCATGCCTGGTCTACTGCGACCATGAGATTTACTGCGATCACTGAGCCCTACTAGGATCCCATGTGACCTTAATATATCTTTACTGATAGGATCTAATTATGATCAAATTCTGAAGATATTCAAGACCTAAGCAAAACACATTATGTGAAACATTCTCAACTAATACAACAACTATCATAAGCTATCCTTAAGAATAATCTCTTATGCTACTAAAACAATCTTAGGCCATATTTCTCAAAAGGAATATAACATACATTCAAAGGGGAGACTCTAACTAGGAGGATTACTTTCTTCTCTTGTTGCAAAGATTTGCCCAGATCTTTGCACTAATACAAAAAAAGTAACAACTTACGTTATCATACTAAGGCACCTATTAGGCTACATGAATAAAACATGAATAGTTTATTGTGATTCTGATGATATGCTAAAAGTACTCTGAATCTTTAGAGGAGCATAAAAGATAACTAAAAATTTTTATGAGTAAAAGCAAAAACTTGCTAAACTTAGTAAATAGGAGTTGGGCTCTGGAAAAGTATAGTTAGTAGGTTACAGAATCTCCTATATGGATTGTAGTAGATCCCAATAAACCAAGTAAAGTAATGAGATGAGAGAGACTGAACACTGTAATCGAGATGAGAGGTCTCCGAGTTTAGCAAAATGTTATGAAAAAAAAAAATTTTCTCTCAAGTTATCTTACCACTTAGTTACAAGAGAAAGATTTTTGGGGAATGGATTGTGGAATAAGTTTTATGAGCTAAAGAGGCTAAACCTCTTCCGTTGAGATGATTAATCCTGATCCAATGATAACCTTAGGGTCTATAATAATTAAAGTAAGTATAGATTAAGGTACGAGTAATGTAACAGGGTTAGTGGCAAGTAATAATCAAAGTTTTATATGATAATTTTTACAAAAAATCAGTTCCTATTTATAGCAATGGTAAGTAATGCTCTTAAGAAACAGAGTTACTAAGAGTTGTTATAGCCAATATGGATTGCTTTATCTATGGTATCACCATAGAAGTATTTGAGATTACAATAGTCTCAAGTCATAATGAGATAAAATAAGAGTTAGACTTGAGGTAAAGAATAGAAGTAAAAAGCAAAGACGAGATAACTTGTAAGTGTCATCTAGGCAAAGCTAATGTGACAAGCTTATGCCTTAGCAGAAAGATTATTCATGTGATGGCCTAAAACTATGAAAGTAGAGAAAAGAAAGATGTCTGGTGCCAATAAAGAGATTATAGTATAAATAAGATAAGAAAATTATGAAAGAAAGGATGAAGATTAAGAATGTGTATATTATGTGAAAATTTCTGATGTCCCCAAGGTAAAAAAGAATTTTTGATCTCCTCAAAATTCCCAGTTCAAGGAGTATGAACCAGACCTTTCAAATGTTATAAATGGATAAATAATACCAGAGTACAATATTGACCGATAAGTCAAGTAAGTAAGAAGTGAAAGTATTTCACTGGTAAAAATGGTCTGAAAATTGGGAAATAAACAGAAAGAAAGTATGAGATACAAGTATGCATCCAAATTTCGAGGATGAAATTTATTTTAAGAGGGAGGGAATTATAACATCTCCAAAATTTAAATAACAAAAAATATGTAAGGAATTCGAAAAAATGGACAGATACCATTTTGCGTGAAATAGGGCAAAGCGGTCATTTTTCTTGGTTGGACGGAAAAATGAGAAATTACATTTTTATTCCCAAGAAATTAAGATAATTACATTTTTGTCCCTAAAGAGTTAAAAAATTATGTGGGGAGTGTAGATAAGTCCTTGAAGAAAATTACACCTAATGATCCAAAAATTTTAAAATTTATAAATTGCCCTAGGTCAAGGGTAATTTTGTAAATATTAAAAATTACTATAAAAACGAAGCCCTCGATGAGACGAGTCTAATGGTATATGGCATTGAGGGTTAATATTCAAGGATAAAGAAATAATCAATACCAAAGTTTAAAAAGTGACTTTTTACCAATAAACCTACTTTTTTGATCTGTAAAAGCCAAAAAGGCAAAAAACAAAAGTAGATGGACACCACAAAAGGAGCTTTTGGAGGTAGTATAATAAAGTAATACTAGACACCAGTTCACTTTAATCTTGTATCAATAAAGTGAATTTACACTGCAAAAAATAACTTTACCAGTATAAATATAAAGTAACCAACACAAGACAATATTGGATTAGAAAAATTATGCAGTATTTTGAAGATATTATCCCCTCATTTAGGATGCCACATGGCAGTCCATGGGCTAAAGTTGGAAGACTTAGCAATCAAGAAAACTTAATGGTTATGTTTTTATTAACCTTAATCAAGTAATAAGAACTAGATAGTAACAAGAAAACTGGAACTTTCGCTGTGAGCACTGGGGTCTTCAAAAGGTAATATAAAATCGTACAGAGCTCCAAAAGTTCAGTGGCTTATATGTATGAAAAGATCTATGTTTTAAATTTAAACTGCCACTAGTTTGAGCTAATCGGAGCTATACAGTGAGAGTTATGGATATTTTCCTAAAATTGTTCCAATAAAAGTAATGTTATGACCCATAGTGGTCTAAGATAATGCTATGCTCTATTTAAGTAAAATTTTGATCATTTGACTGTATCAATTGATACTATTGAATACTAGTTTCATATTTTTCACATGTAGATGAGATTTCAATTTATTTTTAAGAACTGAATCACCTTGATAGTATTTTTCTATAATTAGTTATGAATTTTCAAAGTTCGCTTAGGAAAAAGGGTTTACCATGTGAATAGTAACCCAGGAAAAGAAAAATTTTATATCTTAATTTATCATGCGATTCAAGCTTCTAAATGTGATCAGCGGACCATGATAAGGTCTAATATATGGGTAATATGGTAATAAGTTAAGGTGTTACATTTCAGCTCCTGCGCTGCATGCTTGGGGCATGCATGAACGAGTGAAAGAATTAAGAGCCAATCACTGTCGAACATGCTTTACAGATATAGTAAAGATAAGTAATACTTGTTAGTTCAACTGGCTTCCTAAGAGGGGGATCAATTGGGAAGTTTTAATTTTTCTGCAAAAAGGAAATACAATAATGATAATAAAAGATTACTAAAAAATAGAGTATAAGAAATAAAGAACAATGAGAAGGAGACACAGTGATTTATCCTAGTTCGGTCTACTCCATTTGACCTACATCCAGTCCTCAAGCCACCACTTGAGATTTCTCCACCATCTCTTGCAAGATTTGAATGGGTTCTTGCAATGGCCGCAGTACAGCACCAGCTTGGACTTTAAGCTGAAATGAACTCTCTTACTCAAGAGTAAGTACAATTCTCTTAGTGTAATCTCATACTAAGCACTATCTGTAATTGTGTAAAAATATACAGAGTGAAAACTCTCTCTCAAAAGAGTGGATATGAAAGTTTAAGTACAATGAATGAGCAAAACAGAGGGTAGGTAAGCTTTGAATGAATCAAAAATCAAATCGGCAGAGTTTTGACGTATTTATTGTTCTTCTCATTACCCAACATTTTAAATGAGGTCTTATTTATAGTTTGGAGCAAAACTATCCATTGGAAACAAAGATTAGCCGTTACTCTCAGAAAAATAACCATTCACCTACTGCATTAAATGCATCTGACAGAGGTTATGCGGATAACCCCCTCAGGTTATGGTAATAACAGGTAATTGTTTGCTTTTGTTTTCAACGTAGAGCTTTTGTTTTGCAAATAACCTAGCTACGTTATGCGAATAACGTGTTTCCCAAGTTTTAGCTCAAAATCATTTTCATGAAAACCTACTCAGTTGTTAGGATAACGTTAAGTTTTTCTCAAACTGAGTTTATGTAAAACTTAGGTTATCAGGATAACCTCCCAAGATTATGCTGATAACCCATTTTGTTGAAGAAGAGCCATGAGTTCTGTAACATAGGTTATGCGAATAACCTTCCTGGGTTTTGCAGATAGCCAGTTTAACAGAGGAACGTCCAAGTGTTCTGAAATACAGGTTATGCAGATAACCTCCCTAGGTTATGCGAATAACCTTTTTACCCGAGGAAGGTTCAAGTATTTTGAAACATAGGTTATGCGAATAACCTGTTAAATAGAGGAGTCCAACTGCTTTGTGACACACGTTATGCAGACAACTTCCCTAGGTTATGCGAATAACAGGTTGCACAATACAATTGACTTTCACTGTTCACTCCCTTATGCGAATAAGATGTCCATTTATCAGGATAACCATCTGAGCAGACTTGACAATATGATCCTTAAGCTGTGTTATGCTGATAGCCTCAATCTCTTTTCATGAAATTGAAGAGTGGGCTTTGGAAAAGCTTTGAGATTGAGTCTTTATTCCCATAACATTCAGTGGTTATGTGGATAAGGTAAAACATTTTCATGAAAACAAGGTAAACACTTAGAATCATTTTGAAATTGAAGCTTTATCCTCATAAGATAGCTCTTTTCATGAAAACCATTTTGAAATATTGAGCTAATCATTAATCATTTATTTAGACATCTTATTTAGTATTAGGTGAATTCAAATTCAAAGCTTATTCACCTTCTTTAACAAATATCTTTCTAAAATATATGAAACATTTCATTAGTCTTCAGGAAGCTCCAACTTTATTCTTCAGTTTACTTGTGTTCCTTTGATATTAGATTTCCAAGCTCATTTGTTTAGAATCATCAAAACATCTAAATTAACATTCTCCCCCTTTTTGATGGTGACAAAATAACTTAAATGTATTATTAGTACTTGGGTTTGCATAAAACTCCCTCTCATTATGTGGATAGTATAAATAAAGTCAAATAATGTAGTGCACATTTTTCAGAACAAGGAACACCAAGAATGAACAAAGTTTACAGAAAAATTTCACTGTATTATAATCAGTCATTACAAGTGTAGAAGCATATAGATACATAAACACAGAAAAAACAAAAACTAAAGTAAAACAACAAGACAACAAATTCAGTTGCAGCAAAGCAATAAATCAAGTCAAGTCTCTTTCTCCTTTGAAGGAGTGGACTTTTTCCTTTTGTTGGATTTCTTCTTTTCTGTCTTTTTTTTTCTTTATCTTCTTTCTCTTCTCTCCCCCCCTTTTATCATTAGTAACAGGAGGGAATTGAGCTGCTTCAGTATCTATCATTGTAATGTCTTGATCAAGCTTGGCCTTCCATTCTCTAATTCTTTGAAGTCTCTCATCTAAAGAAAGAGGACGTGTGGAAGATTGAGCTGGAACAGTGGATACTAGGATAGGACGAAGTGGCATAGTAGGAGGGACAGGTGGCACAGAAGCAAACACAGGAATGAAGGGTATATCAGGCATCACAATGGGAGGTTAGACAGTAGGAAGGAGTGTAGGAGAGCGATCAGAATCAAAGGGAATGGTGATGATTTCCTGTACAACAGCCTTAACAAGATAACTTATGCCCTCAAAAGAAGTAGGATTAGGTAGAGATGGGAATAAAACATTAATCTCTTGTCTATGGTGATGAAGGTAAATTTGGTGAATGAAGTCACCTTCAAGCTAAAGAACTAAGGCATTTTCCTGAATCTTGCCAGTTTCATCCTCAAGTCCATAATTCAAGTTAGGACCTAGATCCTTAGATAAAGCAGGAGACTTAGAAGTGGAAGGAATGACTATATTAGCTAGAGAAGACTGTGCAGAAGCAGTAGGTTGAATTGGAGATGAGAGAGGCCGAGGAACACCAAATGCTATATGCTCATGCAGGGATTTTACTTCTTGGGTCAGATTCTCAAGTTTGGTTTCAAATTTTTCTTGCATTTTAGCAATGAGATACCCAAGATTGATCATGTCTTCTCTATGTTCTTTCATGGTGGACATGGCAATTTGGAACAGGTTTTGGTATAAGGTAGGAATATCAGAGGGTGTAGGCAGGTCAATGGCTGGGCTTTCATCAGGTTTGCTTTATTTGGGAGAAGGGATATGGGGCTTAGGTTGCAAGGATTGAGGTGGTTCAGAGGGTGTGGATGGAAAGGAACTGGAATCACTAACTGTAAGACTCTTTGAAGCAGTTGTGGACTCAGAACCTTTTTTAGTATCCCTCTTCTTGTCAACCCATCTCCCATTTTCCAAACTTATTCCCATCTTCTGTAGAACTTTCTCAATAAACTCTTCTGGAAGTAGAGCAGGACCTCTCTCAATATGCAAGATGTTATGAAACTTCAAGATTTTGGTGATAGTGTGCCCATATGGCAACTAGAAGTCCTGTCTGTAGGTTCTTGCCTTCCCTATCCTCTGCAGTATGATATCATCCACATTCACTGGTTTTCCCTTTATCAGTAGTAGTATGACTTGAAATTCAATTCTGGACAGATAATTAAAGCCTCTACTCTTGTTGAAGAACATGCGTGAAACAATGTAGTACAGAACACCCTGTTCTCAATACTCAGAAGAGTTGGAGCTATTTTCCCTTTAGAAGGCACATTTTGTCTTTGCCTGAGCTACCTTGAGACTATAGTACTCCATTTATAGTTAGCTTCTTCCTCAGTGTCTTCATTAACAGTTTCATTTTCAGGGGGATACTTTGAAGTATCAATGTTCACTCTGATTCCTCCAGTAGGCAAACTCAGAATTTCAGATAATAAGTTAGGGTGTAGAGCTATCCATCTTTTCCTAAGCCTCACCTCAAATACTTTTGTTTCATTGTTAATCCTCAGAGAATTGTACCAAGCATGTACAACCTCCTCATCATAATCTTCCTTCAATTTTATTAATGCTCTATAGTTTTCTAACAGCCCAGTAGAATCAAACTTGTTTCTCATGAGGAATTCTTCTAATCTAATAAAGTGAGGCATGACTACCTTACGTTTCTTAAAATCAACCTCATATAACTCCTTTAAAATCCTTATGCTAATAAGCTCATCTGAAATTAAACCTTGCTCAGACCCAGTAGCGGATGAACTTATGCAAGTGTTAGCCTGACGTTTAAATTCTGGAATTCCCTTTGGTTTTGGTATTCTGGGCTTCTTTGTTGGATTACTTGGCCAAGCTTTAGCTTTTCTTTTCCCTTGATTTGGTGATTTTGATGCATATATGGATTTCATGTTACACTGTGTTCATTCCCCTTGATGTCCTCCTTTAGTCTCAGCCATAACAGAGATTGCAGATGATTTAGGAAGGTGAAAGAGGTTTAGATTAGGCTGAAAAGAGATTTGTATTTGAGAAGTTGAATGGGGCTTTGAAGATTTTGGACAGCTTGAGGAGAACGTATGGAGGTTTTCAAGATAGGATTAGGTTTTTTGCACAAGGTTTTGTTGAAAAATAGAGAATCCCATATATAGTCTTGAGGATATGCGCATAACGAGCTTTAGAAACTGTATGCAAGGCCATGATTTGCTGGGTTATACAGATAAGGTCCTTAGGTTGTCCGCATAACCAAGTTGAGATAGAGGGAAGAAGAGAAGAGTCATCCGGACAAGCATATCGCATTATCATGAAAAGGAGTTGTTAGCAAGGCTGACTTCCCAAGAGGGGGGTGAATTGGGAAGATTGAAATTTTTCTGCACAAAGTGAAGTAAGTGAAGATATCACAGTATAATGAAAACAGCGTGTAAAAATAGAGCAAGCTGAAAAGTAAAGATAAGGAGAAGAAGACTCAGTAATTTATCCTGGTTCGGTCTATCCACTTGACCTACATCCAGTCCCCAAGACACCTCTTGAGATTTATCCACTATACAGCAAGAATTTCAACGGGCTTCTTGCTAAAGCCATAGTACACGAGTATGCTCTGTTTTTGAGTTCTCTCAAACTCTCCAAGCACTTTCACTATGTGCTTCTCAATCCCCTTGTGAATACCCTCACAAGTAAATCTATCTTCCAGATGAAGAGTAGATTGATTACAATGAAATAACTCTCTTGAAAAGAGTAGATATGAAAGTTTCAGTACAAGTATAGAAGTTGAGAGGGTAAAAGCTTTTGAGAAAAGATTCAGCAGAAATTCGGTATATACAAGTTTGATTTGTTACCCACAACTTCAAATGTTGTTGTATTTATAGATTTAGGTCTCAAATGTCCGTTAGAGACTTTAATCTATCCGTTGGAGAAGTTATCCAACGGTTACTCTGAAAAACTATCCGTTTACCAACCGCATTTAATGTTTCTGACATACTGAAATTCGAATTTTAGCTGGTCAACAGACAAATTTCGAAGGAACCGAAGGTTAAAGCTTCCAACGTTACAGCACGAAGTTCGTCTGTTCATGAGGTGAAATTCGAATGTTGAAACTTACAAAATATCTTCACAATGTGACATACAAATTTTCAAGAAGAAAGTTTTTTTGGTTAGTGTGAACAGTGTTTTCAATTTGCTACAGTGCCCTCGAAATTCGAATTTTGGAAGCCCAAAATTTGTCTGTCCATTGAATGTTTAAAGAGGCACAGTAGATTACTTTCTTCGAAATTCGAATTTTGAAAGGGTGAAATTCGTCTGTCAGAGAGACTATTTTCAGACTAATTTCATCATTTGAATGTTGCAAGTTCTTATCATTCGTATGTCAATGTTTCACTTCAACAGACTCAAGAACTTAGCTTTTGAAATTTGAATTTTAATGTTCAAAGTTCGTCTGTCAGAGAGCAGTTTTTGAGACTTAAATCATTCTTGATCTCAGATGAACTTTAACATAGTTTCAGACGAATTTCTTCTATTTTCTCAAGTTTTGTTTTGTCTGAAATTCGAATTTTGAAGACTCAAAGTTCGTCTGTTGCAAAAAAGCTTCTTTCAGATCTATATGAAAATTCGAATGTTGGAAGTTCAAAATTCATCTGTCAGAGAGCATTTATCAAACTCAATTTCATTTTGATTTCAGATGCATTTTATCAAAGTTTCAGACGAATTTCTTTGGTTTTCACAAACTTCATTTTACTTGAAATTCGAATTTTGAAAGTGTGAAGTTCGTCTGTTACCAGAAAGGCTTCTTTCAGACCAGATGAAAATTCGAATTTTGAGCAACCAAAATTCGTCTGACATAGAGCCATCTCTTCAGACTTATTCAGTTTTAGCTCGAAATTCGAATGTCCTAAGACAAAGTTCGAATTTCCAACTTGATAGTTTAGTTTAAACTTTCAACCTTCGTCTGTTTGTGGGTGTTTTTCAAATATTTCAAAATTTAACATAAAATCAAATTTTGAAAACATCTTTTCTTCAAATCAAAATCTTTTACCCAATCATAACAAAAACTAAGACTCTACAAAAGATCTAACAGCAAATCCTCATAAAATCTTCACTTGAAACAGCTTTGATCTCCTTTGATATCTTCAATCCAAGCTCTTGAGTGTTGGTTTAGAATCATCAAAACTCTTGATTCAATAGGAGTTTCACAAAAGACACACAGAAAGTTGGCAAACAACAGGTTATCCAGATAACCTTGCCACCTTATGCAGATAACGTTCTTACTTTGGGAACTTCTTCTCTGGATGTAACGTTATGTAGATAAGTAGGCAGGTTATCCTGAAACCAAATTACACAATGCACATATGAGGAAGCAAACAAAGCAGGTTGTGCACATAAGGTGAGGACCTTATCAAAATATCAAGTTCCAAGAGATCAGAAGTTCATAAAAGCTCTCATTTTCATGAAAATCCTTATAACTTATCTGAATAACCTCACACATACAGACTATGGACACCAGAAAAATCAACTCATTTTCAGCATAAGGCAATGGGGTTATGCGAAATAACCATATTTGGAAAGCTCATAAACACTTACAGATAGCTGTGTTATCCCATAAGCCTTTTCTTTTCACCATAACTTCATTTCAATGTGCAGCATACTTTATTTCATCAGATTTTTCATTATTTCAAATCAAGAAGTACCTACAAAACAAACTTCTAGATGCTCTGATGCTTAAGCTAGTATTCTTATCAATCTGAATTATAATTTTAAGAAAGATTTCAGAAAATATTTATAACTCATTGGTATTTACCATTCCTAATTCTCTTATGATTTTACCATGTTTATCTTCTGCAAGTGGCTTTGTCAGAATGTTTGCAAGCTGTTCTTCAGTAGGGACAAACTTTAACTTGACATCTTCTTTCAAAACATGATATCTTATGAAGTGGTGTCTTACTTCAATATGTTTTGTCCTTGAATGCATAACAGGATTCTTTGAGATGTTAATGGAACTTTGATTATGGCATCTTATTAGGATTTCCTTCATTTCAATCTCAAGATCCTCAAGTTGTTGCTTCATCCAAAGGACTTGTGCACAACAACTTCCTGCTGCAACATACTCAGTTTCTGCAGTGGAAAGAGCTACACTATTCTATTTTTTGCTGAACCATGACACTACAGATCCTCCTAGAAATTGACAAGTTCTACTTGTGCTCTTTCTGTTTAGATTTGGATCTAGCAAAATTAGCATCTGTGTAACTTATAAGTTCTTCTCGATTACCTTTTGGATACCAAAGACCCATTTGAGATGTTCCCAACAAATATCTGAAAATCCTCTTCATAATTGTTGCATGGGACTCCTTGGGACATGATTGGAACCTAGCATACATACAGACACTAAACATGGTGTCAAGCCTGCTTGCAGTCAAATACAACAAGGAACCAATCATTCTCCTATATTGAGTTATATCAAAGAGTTTTCCTTCTTCATCCATGTCAAGCTTAGTTGCAGAGGCCATAGGAGTTTCTATAGGTTTAGCATGCACAATTTTAAACTTCTTCAGCAGCTCCTTGAGATATTTTGATTGATTGAGGAAGAAGTCATCATCACATTGTTTGATTTGCAATGCAAGGAAGAAATTTAGCTCACCTATCATTGACATTTCAAACTCACTCTGCATTAACTCAGAAAAGTTCTTGCACAAAGACTCATTAGTATCACCAAATATAATATCATCAACATAAATTTGTACAATAAGCAAATCTTTATTTTCTATTTTAGTAAATAAGGTTGTATCAACTTTACCCTTGTTAAGACCCTTTTCAATCAGAAAATTACTCAGTCTCTCATACCATACTCTAGGTGCCTGCTTTAACCCATATAGAACTTTCTTCAGTTTATATACATTATTTAGTTTAGTTGAATCCTCAAAACCTGGAGGTTGATCAACATATACCTCTTCCATGATATACCCATTTAGAAAAGCACTTTTCACATCCATTTGATACATCACAATATCTTTTATGTAGGCATAGGCTAAGAGAATCCTTATTGCTTCCAATCTTGCAACTGGAGCAAAGTTTCCTCATAATCAATGCCTTCTTCCTGATTATATCCTTTAACCACTAGTCTAGCTTTATTCCTTATTATTGTTCCTGATTCATCAAGTTTGTTCTTAAAATCCCATTTAGTTCCAATAATAGGATGGTTCTTAGGCTTAGGCACTAAATCCCAAACCTGACTTCTTTCAAACTAATTAAGCTCTTCTTGCATAGCTAGAATCTAGTATTCATCAGTTAAAGCCTCTTCAGTATTTTTAGGTTCAATTTGAGAAATAAATGCACAATTATTCACTTGATCCCAAAGTTGTCTTCTGGTTTTAACTTTCTCTTGAACATCCCCAATAACTTCATTAACTAGATGATTCCATTGATATCTCCAAGCTCTAGGGAGTTCTTGAGATATTTCTTCATTATTTGCACATTCACTATCTTTCTCCTAGATATCTTCCTCTATATCAACAGATTTAGATATCTTAGGAGGTTCAGTTTTATTTTCTTCAGACACATTCAAATTCTTAAAATTGGAAATTAGATCATCCTCATCTTTAGCATGCTTAGACAAAGTTTCATTTTCAAGTAAGACCACATGCACAGATTCTTCGATAGTTCCAGACCTTTAATTGAACACCCTATATGCTTTACTTCTATTTGAGTAGCCAAGAAATATACCTTCATCTGATTTGGCATCAAACTTACCTCGATTGTCTTTGTTGTTATTGTGAACATAGCAAGTACATCCAAAGACATGAAGATGAGAGAGGTTGGGCTTCTTTCCCTTATATAGCTCATATGGAGTCTTGCCTAGTAGGGGTTTGATGTATGATCTATTCATCAAATAGCATGCTGTGCATACTGCATTAACCCAGAAATGCTTAGGCAGTCTCTTTTCATTCATCATTGCATAAGCCATCTCCTCCAATACTTTATTCTTTCTCTCCATAACTCTATTCTGTGAGGTGTTCTTGGGGCTGAGAAGTTGTGCTCCACTCCATTTTCATCATAGTAGTGAGCAAATTTGGCATTTTCAAATTCTCCACCATGATCTGTTCTAATACATATAATAGAGCAACCTTTCTCATTTTGGATTTTCTTGGCTAAGATTAGAAAAGCATCATATGTTTCATCTTTAGAGAGAAGAAATAAAATCTAGATAAACCTAGAATAGTCATCTACTACAACAAGAACATATAAGTTTCCTCATATACTCTTAGTACGATTAGGACCTATCAAATCCATGTGAAGTAATTGCAAATGGTCTAGTTGTAGAGACAATATTTTTTGAATTAAATAAGACTTTGTTTGTTTCCCTTTAAGGTAAGCATCATTTTCCCTATCCTTTTCAAACTTAATGATGGGTAAACCAAGAACAAGTTTATTTTTCATGAGTTTGTTTAATTGACACATGCTTACATGCGCTAGTCTCCTATGCCACAGCCAACTATCACCATTTTCACTTATTAAGCATATTGAGTCTAGAGAAGGTAATTCATCTAAATCAATAGTATAGTAGTTACCATCTCGTTCTACCTTGAGAATCACTTTGCGGTCACTCTTTTTGATGACTAGGTAGTAGTTGGAATCAAACAGAACCTAGTTGCCTCTATCACAGGTTTGACTCACACTCAATAAGTTGTGGTTGAGTCCTATCACGAACAAGACTTCTTCAATTGATGTTTCTGAATTTCTATCAACAATTCCAATCCCAACTATCTTTCCGGACTAGTCACCACCAAAAGTAACCTCTCCTCCTTTCTTGTCTCTTAGCACAACGAATTTTTCTTTGTCTCCAGTCATGTGTCTCGGATAAGTACTATCCATGTACCATTTGTTGCTTTTCTTGGCCTTGAGACACACCTACAAAACAAATTTTAGTTCTTTCTTTTAGGTACCCATATTTGCTTGGGTCCTTTCTTGTTAGTAGAGGAATCCTTGGAACCTATTTCATCCCATTGTCATTTCCTTCCTTCTTGTATATACAGGTGGAGGACATATGACCCTTCTTGTTATAGAAGTGGCAAGTAGAGAAAGGGCTAGATGAAAGAGATGTATGTTAGAAATAATGACGATAGTATTTGTCCTTTTGATTTCTAGGAGCTGGGTATGACTCTATACTCTAAGCTAGTTTAATGTTATTAGCATGCACAAAGTTTCTAAGATAAAGGTTTTGTTTCTTGATTTTTCAGTTTCTCCTTGACCGCACATGGGTCATATCTTAGGCCAGTTTTATTTTGACTTGCCATATGGTTTCCTAGGAATACTTTTAGCATGTCCTCATCTATAGTAAGTTTAGTTAGATCCTTGTGGAGATAGTTATTCTTATCTCTCAACTCAATGCATGAGACACAGACAGAAGTGGTGGAATAAGAAGAGAATTGTGAAGCAATGCAAGGTGCATGAGATTCACCTTCAAGCTTGTGTATTTTCTTTTTAGCTTAACTCAATTATTTAGATACTTTGAGAAATTCAACCATCAACCCATTGAATGCATTATGTAATTCATTGTAGGAAGGTTTAGAGTCATTTGCTCAGAATCACTATCACTCTCTTGGTTGTGATTCTTCTCCTCCTTTGTAATGTCTTGAGCCATCAAGCATAGATTGGCAATTTCACCATCTTCTGTTGCTTCCTCTTTATCTGAACTATCTCCCTAGATGGAGGATATGAAGGCTTTCTTCTTTTTTCCTTTGTCAGCCTTCTTGTCCTTTCCTTTTTTCTTGCTTAGCAAAGGACATTCCCATTTGATATGTCCAGGTTTCTTGCATTCATAGCAAATGATTGAATCTTTATTCTCCTTTTTGCTGCTAGTGGCTCCATTTTTCTTTGCAAAACCTTCTGAATTTCTTCTTCCCATACATTTTGCCAAATTTTCTTACCAGTATAGCCATCGTCTCTTCATCTAACTCAGCATCTTCATCTAAATCATTATCATCTTCTAATTTTACCTTAAGAGCCAGACTCTTCTTCTTCTTATCATACGATGTAGATTCTTTGAGAGCCTTCAGCTTCCCTTCATATTCTTCAAGACTTCTGAAGAGGGCTGTGGCAAATGTCATTGATTCCCCTCTAGTTTCTTCTATTGCTGTTACCTTTGGTTGCCACTCAATGGACAAGGCTCTGAGAATTTTTTTGACTTTCTCAGATTGAGTGTATTCCTTTCCAAGGCTCTTCAGTTGATTTACAATAAGAGTGAATATCTTCTGTAGATCCTTGATATTCTCACCCTCTTTATCATGAAGCTTTCATATTCTCCAATACACATATTCAATTTATTTTCTCTCACCCTGGTAGTTCCTTCATGAGCAATCTACAAAGTGTCTCACATACCTCTAGCTGTTGTACATTGAGACACCCTGTAGAACTCATCTTGGTTAAGGACACTAACCAGACAATGCTTAGCTTTATAGTTGAGAAGAACCCTTCTCTTATCCTCCTCATTCCATTCCTCTTAAGGTTTCTCTCTGTATTTCCCATCATCTTGTAGTTTCATTGGGATGAAGTCTCCCTTCTGGATAATAGACAAAATATCTGAATCAATAGACTGAAGGTAGATTTGCATCATCATCTTCCAATACCCAAAATTTTCTCTACTGAAGCCAGGAGGTCTGTTGGTGTTGTTTCCTTTTGGAAAAATGCCTTTACCAGAGCCAGCCATGTCTTCACCCATATTGTTAGATCCTTCAATTGGGAGTTCATGCTCTGATACCACTTATTAGTTCAGCTGGCTTCCAAAGAGAGGGATAAATTAGGAAGTTTCAATTTTTCTACAAAAAGGAAATAAAATAATGATAATAAAAGATTACTGAAAAATAGAGTATAAGAAATAAAGAACAATAAGAAGGAGACACAGTGATTTATCCTGGTTCGGTCTACTCCACTTGACCTATGTCTAGTCGTCAAGCTACCACTTGAGATGTCTCCACTATCTCTTGCAAGATTTGAATGGGTTCTTGGAATGACCGCAGTACAACACCAGCTTGGACTTTAAGCTGAAATGAACTCTCTTACTCAAGAGTAAGTACAATTCTCTTAGTGTAATCTCACACTAAGTACTATCTGCAGGTGTGTAGAAATATATCGAGTGAAAACTCTCTCTGAAAAGAGTGGATGTGAAAGTTTAAGTACAATGAATGAGAAAAACAGAGGGTAGGTAAGCTTTGAATGAATCAAAAATCAAATCGGCAGAGTTTTGGTGTATTTATTGTTCTTCTCATTACCCAACATTTTAAATGAGGTCTTATTTATAGTTTGGAGCAAAACTATCCATTGGAAACAAAGATTAGCCGTTACTCTCAGAAAAATAGCCATTCACTTACTGCATTAAATGCATCTAACAGAGGTTATGGGGATAACCCCCTTAGGTTATGCGGATAACCCCCTCAGGTTATGCGAATAACGGGTAATTGTTGGCTTTTGTTTTCAATGTAGAGCTTTCATTATGCGGATAACGTAGCTAAGTTATGCGAATAACGTGCTTCCCAGAATAACTAAGTTTTAGCTCAAAATCATTTTCATGAAAACCTACTCAGTTGTTAGGATAACGTTAAGTTTTTCTCAAACTGAGTTTTTGTAAAACTTAGGTTATCAGGATAACCCATTTTTCTGAAGAAGAGTCATGAGTTTTGTAACATAGATTATGTGGATAACCTTCCTAGGTTATGCAAATAGCCTGTTTAGCAGAGGAAAGTCCAAGTGTTCTGAAACATAGGTTATGAGAATAACCTCCCTAGGTTATGCGAATAACTTTTTACCTGAGAAAGGTTCAAGTATTCTGACATATAGGTTATGCAGATAACCTCTTTAGGTTATGCGGATAACCTGTTTAACAGAGGAGTCCAACTGCTCTATGACACACGTTATGCAAACAACCTCCCTAAGTTATGCGAATAATGGGCTGCACAGTACAATTGACCTTCACTGTTCACTCCTTTATGTGAATAAGATGTCCACTTTATCAGGATAACTTTCTGGGCAGACTTGAGAATATGATCCCCAAGCTGTATTATGTGAATAAACTCAATCCCTTTTCATGAAATTGAAGAGTGGGCTTTGGAAGAGCTTTGAGATTGAGTCTTTATCTCCATAACCTTCAATGGTTATATGCATGAGGTAAAACATTTTCATGAAAACAAGGTAAACACTTAGAATTGTTTTGAAATTGAAGTTTTATCCTTATAAGATAGCTCTTTTCATGAAAACTATTTTGAAATCTTGAGCTAATCATTAATCATTTATTTAGACATCTTATTTAGTATTAGGTGAATTCAAATTCAAAGCTTATCTACCTTCTTTTACAAATAACTTTCTAAAATATGTGAAACATTTCATCAGTCTTCAGGAAGCTCCAACTTTGTTCTTTATTTTACTTGTGTTTCTTTGATATTGGATTTCCAAGCTCATTTGTTTAGAATCATCAAAACATCTAAATGAACAATACTAACGGTGAGACAAAGCTACGAGGTTAGTGTGATGAAGCTCTTATGCCCGTGGTGAGAGAGAGAGATCTGACATATATGATTTGGGGTTTAGGGTTCCAACCCATTCATTTGAATCAAATCTCCAACACAAACTCACCTAAGGATGCACAAAGTAGAGAAGATGGAGAATATATGAACTATGGTAGGCTTAAGGGAGAATGAGAGGGATGGACTGAGAGCTGCATGGTGAGGGAACGAAGTGCTAGTGCTTAAAGGATCAAGGATGAGCACGAGAGTGAAGGACCTGGACTCTGGGTTATAAGTAATTTGAATATTTTTTAAATAATTTTAGATGGCGTTTCCTTTGAAAGCGCTATCTAAAGCCCCAACTTTAGTTGGTATTTTAGGAAACGTCATCTAAAGTTATTTCCTAGTTTTTTTTTTAAATTTATAAATAAATTTAGTTGGTGTTTAATTACAAATGCCAACTAAAACGGAGCTTTAGAAGGTGTTTCTTTTGAAAATGACAACTAAAGTATTTCTCAATTTTTATTTTTATTTTTGCTTCCATTTTTAGTTGTCGTTTCATAAAAAATTGCTAACTAAAGTATTTTGTGTCTTACATTAGTTGGTATTTTAATATGAAATGCCAACTATTGAGCATCATTAAAGCCCAAAATTGGCATAGTGATACAATAAATAAGTATCATTAAATTAGGAAATAATACTAGGGGTATTTGAGGAACAAAGATTCAATTTGAAATACATTTAAGACCGCTAACTACTTTAAACTAAATTTTTTAAGAATTGTGCAGTCATTATTTTTTCCTTACATTCAAGACCAGATGTATGATTATTCAAAATTTGAATTGAAAAGAAAATTTAAAATTGCCACGCATTATCTTTAAATTTTTTATTTTCTTCACTTCTCTCTCCATGTTTTAATAATCTTTAATACTTAAATAATCTAAATCTAAATTGGTTTTCTAGAGTACAATTTGCATCAGTCCCACAACCGTTTTTGTTGATATATTTCTTTAATAATAAACTTTAAATTTAATTTTTCTAATCTAAAGCTAAATTTGGTTCATGATTAAATTTTTTACTTTTCAAATTTTCAATCCTTTTTTTTAAAACATACTATTCAAATTTTAAATTTCAAAAATTTGATACGAATGGTTTTTTCTAATGCTTGCATATATATAATATAAAATACAACAAAGAGATGGCATATTAATCACTCGTAACGGAGAGATTGAAAATCAAGTTATTATGAAAAAGCCAACATTTTATCATAAAATATAATTAGAAACTTATTTAATAAATTATATAACTCTGATTTCCTTCATTAAAAAAACGAGTCACAGGGGTATATATATCTTCTTGCTTCGGAACAATAAATTTTGTTCTATTGAACCCCTTGATAATCTTCAACAAGAAAATTATACTTAAAATTTTAGTTAATACAAATAAAACATTTTTAAAATTTCATTGCAGGCCAATTTTAATATTTTTCACTCTAAAATTACATTAATATTTTTAATTGTTAATATAAGTTTATTAAAAAACTTAAATCAGCATCATATCATACGATAATGATTCAATTTGTAAAAGACTATATATTACAACATTGAAGAGTATGAAACAAAATGCTACATACAAAAATTGAGAAATTAATACAAGAATTTTAACTAGTCATACTTGGTAGGCATCTGAAAACGACATAACAGGCAAACTTTTCTATGCTTCAGCCAATTAGTAATGCAGCTTCGATGAAATGAATGTGAACAAGGCATACGAATGGCTTTGGTGCTAACCTTAAAATCTTCTAAACAAATAACACAATTAGGTAACTCTTCTTCTGGCTTAATCTCCACCCTCTCCAATGTTGCAATAGATTATATGGATGGTGTAACTGAGTGAGTGCCTGAGTCTTCTATTGCTGAAATCCTGGTGGATTTTTTTTGGGAAAAATTTGGATGATTTCCCCACCCAGGATTATATGTGTTTGAAAAGGGATCATTCTTCCTCTGCAATAATTGTAGACGTTAAACATTTGATCCCATATATTTAACTTCTACATTCACTTCAATCATGTGCATGCATATATCTGTAGTATGACCCAAATCACCATGTGTAGAGCATGATTCTTTAGGGAGATTTAAATTACTACTCTATTGTTGGAAAAAGAGGTCAATGCGTTGATTTATTTTCTCAACTTGAGTAGTCACATCAGGGTGATCATTGACTTCATGCACTTGAAACTTTCGACCTCCCCCACCCTTTTGTCTAGTTTGAACTGCCATTCTCTCATATATAATCATCATATCTACTGCAGCAATAGCACCTTCTCCAATAGTTACATCCACCAAAGATTAAGCAGCCCGGGATAGCGCATTATAAAAAATATGAGCAATCATCATATCACTAAACCCATGATGTGGACATTAATTCAAAAGCAGCTTGTAGCTATCCCAAGTCTCATAATAAGGTTCACCATCTAGCTAAACAAAGTTGTAAATTTTATCTCGCAACTCCAGAGTCCTTTGTGGAGAATAAAATTTTGCAATAAAGGCATCATAGATTTCCCTTCATAGTTAAAGAACTTTCAGGAAGGTTGAGAAGCCACTATTTTGCCTCATCCTTCATGCATAAATTGAAGCACCTCATTTTAGATTCCTCTTCAGTTATATTGTTAAGAGGAAGTTGATCGACAATATTATAAAAATCCTTGAGGAATTCAAGTGCATCCTCACATCCTAACCCATGGAATTGGGGAAGGGATTTTAAATGAATTGTTTTAAACTCTTCTGACTCAGCCTAATACATGATGGGCTACCAAAAATTGTAGATTTATCTGCATCCTTCCAAAGTAGATTAGCTTGAGCCCTAGCAGACACTATTTCATCAACCATCACGTACCTCCTTCTAGCTCGATTCTCTTTGCAAGCATCTTCAATTTCAGGATTAATAGTAATCAATTTAGAAGCACTATCAAGACTTTTAGATCTTAACAACATGCAGCAAGGAATAAAAAAGAATTCAGAGAAAAAATATGTATATTTAAAAGGACTAAAAATAATAAACTAATAAATCCGTTAACCTCTCTCCACGTTGTAATAATCTTTAATAATTAAATTATCTAAATCTAAATTGGGTTTTCTAAAGTACAACTTGCATCCGTCCCACAACTATTTTGTTGATATATTTCTTTAATAATAAACTTTCAATTTTGATTTTTTAAATCTAAATCTAGCTGATCTGGGTTGATCTTTAAAGAATTGTTCATCCTTAAATTTTTTAATTTTCCAATTTTCAATCTCCTTTTTTAAAATATACTATTCAAATTTTAAATTTCAAAAATTTGATACGAATTGTTTTTCTTTTTCTAATGCTTGCATATATGAATGATATAAAATACAACAAAGAGATGGCACATTAATCACTCGTAAAAGAGAGGTGGAAAATCTAGTTATTATGAAAAAGCAACATTTTATCATAAAATATAATTCAAAATTTATTTAATAAATTATATAACTTTGATTTCCTTCATTAAAAAAATGAGTCACAGGGATATATATATATTTTATTGCTTCGGAAAAAAATAAATTTTGTTCTATTAAATCCTTTGATAATCTTCAACGAGAAAATTATACTTAAAATTTTAGTTAATACAAATAAAACATTTTTAAAATTTCATCGCAGGTCAATTTTAATATTTCTCACTTTAAAAATACATTAATATTTTGAAGTGTTAATGTAAGTTTAATAAAAAATTTAAATCAGCATCATATCATACGATAATGAATAACCTTAATCAATTTGTAAAATACTGTATATTACAACATTGGAGAGGATGAACAAAATGCTACATACAAAAATTGATAAATGAATACAAGTAATTTTGATTAGTCATCCTTGGTAGGCATCTGAAAACGACATAATGGGCAAACATTTCTGTGCTTCAGCCAATTAGTAATGCAGCTTCGATGAAATGAATGTGAACAAGGCATACGAATGGCTTCGGTGCCAACCTTAAAATCTTCTAAACAAGTAACACAATTAGGTAACTCTTCTTCTGGCTCAATCTCCACCCTCTCCAATCTTGCAATAGACGAATTACTTGCAGGCACACATACACTGCCTTGATCCTCCATAGATGCTTGCAAAGTTCGACCATAACTGCAGTTGTTGCGATAACCAATGAAAATCCCAATAATCACAGGAATGTACAAAATCTTGTCATCCTTGTTTAACTTATTAGCCATGTGTACTGTGACATCCATTATCTTTCTTTTGAAGGAGCTGCGTTCACCTTCAGGAAGGTTCAAAGTAGATAAAACCGTCTCTATATTTTCTTCTAGAGACTTCTTTGGGATATTGTGGTGTACACGTGTAGTTGAATTAGTCCACGCTGTATTTGGGACCCCGCTCGGAAGTTGATGGTACCAGTCTTTCTTAATGACTGAAATGCTGAAATATTGATCACCACTTCACAAATCAGGAATGTGATTGGGATCCATAGGAAGAATCGGTAATGGGATAACATGACAATTGTGCCCTGGAAAAGCTTCGACATGAAGATTAGGATCCATAATCTTTAATCTGGAAGGTTATTATGAGAAGATTGTTGAAGAAGAGGAGAAATATTCATAAAGATTTCAACAAACAGATTTACATTTAAATAAAGATTTCTTCAACGGATTTAAATTTAAATAGCATAAATTTTTTAGTAGGATTTCAAAACAAAGAAAAAGTTTAGTGTTTATTTAATTTATAAAAGGTGCGATCAAGAGAGCACGTTTTCAAAGCAAACATTTAACCACTTGCATGGGAAAAATAGCATCCTTATAAAGTTCAATTCATCAAATATATCAAGCCAATTTAAAAGTCGAAAACGAACGTACACAGGTCAAACCAAGCAATATATTTATGAATGAACATTATAAAAGATAAACTAGGAGACGAGGGAGAGTAGAGGGTAAAAAGCTATGCTAGCTTGTGAGAAACCAAGAACCCATGGAAGCACAAAAATGAAACATCGATATTATACAAGAATTTATACATAAAAGAATAAACTTACCTTCAAAGGTCTCCTTCAGACTATTTCTTTGACAACCTAGTTTTCTTTAATGCTCAAACTTAACTTTCTACATTTTATTTGTGCCTCTAACTCTCTATTATTCTTTTGCCTCAGCCTTTTCCGTACTATTTATTGGGAAATTAGCCACATGTACTTTTATTTGAAAATCTTAATTACATCTCTAGATAATATCCTAATCTCAATAGGGCGACTACTTACCTAACCTCTTATTTTAAAAGATTTCAAAAAGATATGAGATATTATTATTATTATTATTATTATTATTATTATTATTTCCCTATTTGTGACACCCCTCATGATATCTTTCAGGGTATTGTGTGCAGAACCGGAGGAAAACAGGATGGAGGAAGGTTCAAGTGGATTCTAAAAGAGCTCCACGCCGTGGCGAGAGCATGTCCAGTGGCTCTTTCCAGCTGAAAACTAGTGGAGCCATGGTGAGATGTCCTGAGGCCACGGTAAGAATCGAGATTTTTGTTTAAATCCAAATTATTTCAGTCCGACGAACGAAGGAGAAGCGAGGGAGCTCTGCTAGGGTTTGAAGATTTTCGACCATTGGGAGTGGTTTCCGACATCCAAGACCTTAGATTCAAGTTGGTAAGTGATTTCTACTCCTCCCTCTCCATTTTCTTCGGTTCAAACTTGGGATTTTTCAATTATAAGTCGGGATTTCCGGTTTGGGCTGAAATCCACCGATTGAAATGGATGAAATGGGATTAAGGAAGTGTGATTTTGTGTTCTTGATGCTTGGGTGCAGTTTTGAAGGGTGTATGTATGATTTGAGCTTAACCCTAGGTTGTTTTTGGTTAGGGCTCTTAGGAATCTGAAGTGTATGTGGTTAAGTAGTGTTTGAATGGTCCCTAAGAGCTTATTGATGCATGAAAGGGGTGTTAGAACCGTGGGTTAGGCCTAAAGTGGTTGAATTGTGGTTTTGGTTAAATGGTATATTGTGTTAATTGAAGAATTTTGGTATTGTGAAGGTTGTTTGGTAGCCTGAGAGAGGTTCAAGCATGTTGGACAACTCGAGAAATTTATGGAATCCGTTTGTGTGGTATTGACAACTTGAGGTAACCAGTTGTTTGTATGTATTGTATTGTTTGTATTGTATGATAGTACATATATTTGTGTATATATGCATGTTTCTTTCATACCACGATATAGAGGTGTTTGTCTGTATTGTTTTTATATATCGTGGTATACACACAGCTAAATGATGATTATGATTATGGTGATGATGATGATTAGAGATGATGATATTGACATGACATGACATGATACATACATGACATTGTGATATGATGATTTATGGGCATCACTACATGGCATTGTGAGATTGCAATATATGGTGGATTAGGTGGTGATAATGATACGATATGATATATGATGATATGAGATATGATTAGGGAGGACAAGGATGAGATCCCTGTCTCTAAATCCTTCCCTATGGCCAAGGGAGCCAGACGGCAGTGGACTATACCTTCCCTAAATCACCACCAATTTGGGTGATCCAGGGGAAGGAGAGCTATGGTCTGAGCACTGGTGTAACCTTTGGCCGGGTTGCATTAGTGTAAGGTGAGCTTGGTGATGTCCCGGAATCAATCTTCACCGATTGTTGGAAGGGAATAACCTATATGAAATATCTTATCATGATGATAGCTCGTGGTTCTAGCTGTATGCGAGGTATACATGCATTCCATTCATTTCACATTGCATTGATGGATTGTATGAGATATATGTATATATATATGTATGTAGTTATTCTCAGTTACTGAGACATTATCTCACAGCCCTCTCCCATGAACTAACCTTTCAGGTGACGGTTCTAGCACTAGTCTTGAGAAGCCAAGGGAGTAGCATCGGACGTGGGAATACTAGGTCTATGTAGTTTATATGTAATTTGTATATATATCTTGTGCCAAGCAGGATATAAGGTTTTGTAATGAATGTATGACATGGATAAGGATTATTATGGATGTATGTTTGGTTATGTATGTGGAAGTGTGTTGTATGTGATGTGTATGTTGTATTATGGTGTTTACATGGTTTGGATGTTGGGCAGTCAGTATGGTGGTGTTTATGAGCTCAGAGTGGTTTTGGGCCTCGTTGTTGTGTTTTAGGGCTTGTGGCCCATTTTGTCAAGTTGAAGTTCAAGGGGGTCAAATCTCAGAGGAGTGGTTTCTTTAAGGTAAAACCTCCTTGGATAAGTTGGTTTTGGGGGTTTCGGACTTGTATGAATGGTCTTTGAGTGACCATTTGCCTTTGGTGGCAATTGAAGGTTGCTAGTGGTGAGTTTTGGTCAATAAGTGGCCAAAATGATGTCAGGAGTCTAAAATCTCCATGTAGAGTTGGATTGAGATGAAGTTAGTGTCTATAGATAAATTAGGACTACATTGACTTGTAGGAATTGGAATCATGTCAATTGAATGTCGAAGCATAAAGTTAGGCGTGTCAGAAATTTGCCCCTGGTGTTGAATTTTTACTAGTATGGAAACTAGCGTGGGGCGCCATGGTGCCAGGAAGCAGGCTGCAGCACCAAAGAGCCAAGTGGCGATGTAAAACAGGGGAGGTCTGGAGCTGTAGCGATACTATAGTGGCCGCGGCCCTAGCCCAGATTTTGATGTTGTTTGGTTCATTTCCATTGTTCTGAAGTTTTAGGAAGCTATTTGAGGTGTTTGGGTTGAGTTTGGTTGGTTTTTGGGAGTTTTGGTCAAGTCTGGAAGTATTAGGAGGTAGGGTGTTACACTATTCTCACACTCTCTCTTTTAAAGAAAACTTGGTAAATAATTTTGATTTCTTTATTTTTATTTATTTATTTGGAAATCTTGTGGATAGGGATATTAATTGGCAATATTTTTAGGGGATAACTCTTAGATACATATATTTTTCCTTATTTTTCATTTTTATTCTATTATATATATTTTTAAAATATAATCCTTACATTTATTCGCAAAAAAGAAAAACCTTTAGAGATAATTCATTAAATATTTTGTGTAAAAACTGCACATTTCTTTGGATTCTTCAGAGGATAATATCAAAATATTGGCTTTTGTTTTTCATAAATTTGTTTTTGATTTTTGATTTTTTAATTATTGTACTGTTTTTATTACTATTTTATTTCTTTTATATGAAACCTAAAAAGGGACATGCCCACATATATGGTTGAGTTTTTTATATGATATATCCGTAATATTATCTATCCACTTTCCTAAGTAAACACAACCTAGTTGGATCAGCGGTGAGAGGATCACAATCACAGCTTTCTCTAGAGATTAATCACCATGATGAAACTCTTTTTTATAGAAATCCTCAAATCAAAATATACATCGAACAACAAATTAATTTTTCATTACAGCTATGGCAAATATATACATGAATATTCGAAGAGCACACAGACCATATTGTGTAAATTAAATCAAATATACATATCTTTTATTATATATATTATATTCATTAGAGCACTTTTTCTAATTTTCAGCAAGCCATATCTTTTATTTGGGATTTGGGTCCATAGTACAGGTACTTGTTGGGATTTCTCTATCTTATTTCTTGCACGACCTGTCAGTTAGTTATTCTTGTACGTTGCAAATTAAAAATTCGTAAGGATAAAAATAATCCGAGCCATGCACAAAGATGGTACTCCCCAGGATTGAACAGATTCTTCCGTGGAGTCACAGGCAAGCAGAATAGCAGAAAACCATAAACTCAGAAGAAGTTAGAGAGAATGAGGAAAGCTCTGAAGATGTCCATGAGCTTGGTGCACTGAGCTTCTGATTGAGCCTCTCTATTTATAAGTGCCAGAAGTAGCTGAATGTTGGACCTCATTTAATGATGTTAATGAGGATGTCTCTGAACGTTGGGCGGTTTCCGACAAAGGGAATTAATTAAATTAAAAAAAATAATACCAGATAGGAACGGATGACCAATGTTTAGAAACGCTTAGAAACATTTTAATACTGGACGGAAATGGACGACCAACATTCAGAAACCATGAACTCATAACCAAAGCCTTAAAAACATGGATTTTCTGAAAGGCTATTCAAATTTTTGTATTTTCCAAAAAATAATTTCTAGCAACGGCAAAAATTGTCCAACACCATGTATAATCTCACGTATCGGGGGGGAGGAAATTAATGGATTTCGACTGTGGAGGCCCGTTATTGTGCCCGCAAACCCACTTCTTCCTCCAGACCCACTTTGCTCTCTAATAAACACATGTTAATATATATACACTAAGGCCTTCATTGGTTTGAGCAATGTGGGACTTTAAACTTTGTCTTTTGACACACACACACACTCCAATAATCCCCCACATGTGTGTCAAAAGATCCCTTTTGTTTGAGTTATGATCATAAGTATATACATTTTGAATCTGGTGTCTTTCGGACTATGAACCAGACTTACACCAATAAAACTTGGTACACAGAATTGTCAGTAAAACTTATAACTTCTATGAACTAACAATTCTTTATTGTACACTAGAGGCTTTAATAGTCAGTTTACACCCCACAATTTCCATTGTTATCGTAGTTTTGTGCTTTAAATGGCCGTGCACATGCCTAGTTTTAATGAATGATCTAGAGATTTCACCATAATCTCATAGAAGTGGCCCCACTCCACATTAATATAGGTGATTCCATCAAGTATATCTATAATGAATACACCATCTATAAGGAATATGAAATCATTAAGAGCTTTTCCCCAACCTCGCTAATAAAGCATCCTAGCACTTTTCTCATATCATAGGAAAGGACAAAAATAATAAAGTGCTAGCAGAACTAACAAATGACTTGTTTTTACCCATATAAACCTCCTTCATAGGATCACCAATTACAGAGGTTAGATTACCATCACTGTTAATTTTCAAATTGGCTTAAGTCCTATTCCCCTCGATGTTTCCAAAATTTGTTTTTTCCCTAGTGGTTTAGTTAGGGGGTCTGCCAAATTTAATTTTGACCTTACAAAATCGATTGATATAACTCCATTTTTCAACAACTGTCTTATAATATTATGTCTCAAACGAATGTGCCTGTTTTTCCCATTATAGGTTTTATTTTTAGCAATGGGTATTGCCGATTGATTGTCACAATGTAATGACATTGATGGTGTTGGTTTTTCATCTAATGGAATATTTACCAAGAAGTTTTTCAACCACTCAGCCTCATTACTAGCCAACTCTAGAGCAATGAACTCTTAATCCATAGTGGATCTTGCTATAATATTTTGTTGAGCTAATTTCCAGATTATTGCACCACCACCCAGAGTGAATACATAGCCACTAGTGGATTTAATCTCTTCTAAATCTGAGATTCAGTTAACATCACTGTATCCTTCCAATACAGCAGGAAATCCACTATAAAATATACCATAATTTATGATACCTATCAGATAACTCATTAATCTATCCAAAGCTAACCAATGTTCACTACTTGGATACTGAGTATATCTACTCAATCTACACACAACATATGCTATATCAGGTCAGGTGTAATTTATTAAATGCAACAAACTCCCAATAATCTATGCATATGTAGATTGAGCTACTGGATCACTTTTATTTTTAACTAATTTGGTGCTAGCATCATAAGGAGTGCTCACATGTATTTTTTCAAAGAATTCAAATTTTTAAAGAATTTTTTCAACAAAATGTTCTTGAGACAGTAAAATGCCATATTCACTCCTTATAATCTTAACACCTAATATCACCTTTGCTTCATCCATATCCTTCATATCTTTGAAGAAAGAAACATTTTAGTTTTAATCACAGCATTTATGCTTATACCAAAAATGAGCATATCATCTATATATAAACAGATAATCACACAACCATCATTCATCATTTTTGTGTAAACACATCTTTCTACTTCAACAATAGAAAAACCATCACTCATTAAGACTTGATCAAGTTTTTCATGCCATTGTTTAGGTGCTTGTTTCAATCCATACAATGATTTAACAAGTTTACAAACTTCATTTTCTTGTCCAGGTATAACACACCCTTTAGGTTGTACCATATAAATTTCCTCTTCTAAATTACCAATTAAGAAAGCTATTTTAACATCCATGTGATGAATAAAAAAGCTTGTAGATTGAAGCAAAAGCAATCAAAATTCTGATAGAGGAAATTCTTGTTACTGGAGAAAAGGTATCAAAATAATCAATATTTTGTTTTTGAGTAAATCCTTTGGCTACTAGCCTCACTTTATATTTGTCAATAAATCCATCAGGATTATATTTCTTTTTAAAAACCCATTTGTAACCAGTAGGTTTTGCTCCTGGAGGTAAGTCTGCCAAAACCCAAGTTTTGTTTTGATTTAGTGAATCTATTTCAACTTTAATTGCTTCTTTTCAAAGATGAGCATCGGAATATCAAACCGCTTCAGAAAAATTTGATGGCTCATCTTGTAACATATAAGTCTAACAATCATTTCCAAAAGAAGTTTCTTTCCTTTGTCTTTTGCTTCTCTTCAAATTTTGAGCAACATTTTCACTTTCATTTTGTTTAGATGAAGAAGGAAAATTTTCTGTAGTTTGAGAAATTTTTTGAACTTTCAATGGAAAAATATGCTTCAAAAGCTCTGCATCTTTAGTTTCAATAATAGTGTTCTGATCAAGAACTTTACTTTTCAAAACTAGAAATCTATAAGATGCACTATATTTAGCATATCCAATAAACATGCAATCAGAAGTATTAGAACCAATTTTTCTCTTCTTAGGATCAGGTAATAAAACTTTTGCAAGACACCCCCACACTTTCAAATATTTTAAATTTGGTGTATATCTTTTCCATAACTGATAAGGTGTCTTATTTGTTTTCTTATAAGGTATTCTATTTTGTAAAAAAAGTGTAGATAACAAAGCTTCAGCCTATAAATTATCTAGTGCAGAAGAACTTACAAGCATAACATTCATCATTTCTTTTAAAGTTCTATTTTTCATTTCTGTTACTCCATTTGACTCAGGTGAATGGAGGGGTTATTTCATGAATTATTCCTTCCTTTTCACAAAATCATTAAATAAAACAAATTCTCCTACTCTATCCGACCTAACTCTTTTAATCTTTTTATTTAATTGATTTTTTACCTTAGCTTTGTATAAAAGAAATTTATCAAAAGCTTCATCTTTATTTCTCAATAAATATACTTTAGTATATCTTGAAAAATCATCAATAAAAGTAATAAAATACTTTTTGTCACCTCTTGTCATAGTTTGTTTCAAATCACCCAAATCAGTATGTATTAAGCTAAGTAATTCAATTTCTCTTTGTATAGAAAAATGAGACCTTTTGGTTAACTTAGCTTCTGCACAAAGTTCTAATTTATTTAGAAAATTTTTGTTAATTTCAGAAATTGAACCACGTTTTTGCATTTTCTTTAAATATGACTTACTAAAGTGTTCTAATCAAGTATGCCATATATCAAAAGAATCAATCATAAAGATAGGTAAGTAAGTAGAAGATGATGCATTTTCATTCATATCAGCAATGTTGAGTACAAACAGTCCCTATGTACAATAACCATTCCCAACAAACACATTATTCTTTGTCATTATGATCTTATCAGATTCAAATGACACCTTGACCCCAACTTTTTTCAATAGAGCTACAGAAATTAAATTAGCTCTAACATTAGGCACATGAAGAACATCATTGAGTGACAAAGTCTTTCCAGATGTGAGCTTCAGTTCAACCCTTCCTTTTCCCAAAACTTTTGCAGTTCAGGAATCAGTAAGGTAAACACGATCTTCTCCTTCCTTGGTAGGACTATAGGAGGCAAACATCTCACGATTTGCACAAATGTACCTAGTAGCCCCTAGAGTCTACCACCCATTTCTTCACATCGGACACTAAGAGAGCTTAAGAAATAACTGCTACAATGATTTCATCTACTTCATCTCCTTGAACCATATTAGCCCTAGGAGGGTTGTCATTTCTAGCCCTCTTCCTGCGTTGAGCAGCATGGTAGCCTAGTTTTCCACAAACAAAGCAACCACTTTTCTTTTTGAATTTGGGGTTAGAACTTTTAAGCTTGTAGTTAGGTTTTGTTTTAGAGTCATACCTCTTGCGTGCTACTTTGTCTTGACTAGAATTGCTTTTGAGGTCATCTCATTGCCTTTTGCAGCTTGCATCTCCGTTCGGTTGGTGTCCTCAATTATGATGTGAGTGATTAGGTTTGACAATGATAGTTGTTTTTGTTTATGTTTCAGTTATTACTTGTAATCTTTCCATGATTCTGGTAGTTTATTGATTAGAACTCCAGCAACGAACTCATCAAATAGGTTGATTTTTTCAGCATGCAACTCTTTCCATGTCTGCAGCTTTATATCCTTGTCATCAGTCATCTCCCATCTATAGTAATTTCCAACAACGAACTTTTGCTTTCCAACATCCTCAACAGTATATTTTGCAATCAGCGACTCCTAAATTTTGCTAGCTTCCTTGTACACATACTACACATCGAAGAGATCATCAGACAAGGTGTTAATGATGGTATTCTGGCATACTTTGTTGGCATAATCCCAAGCAGTCCTTTGACTTTAGTCATCATCTAATGAAGGTTCGGACTGAGTGATAATTCCATGCATGACAAGAACAGAGTAGACACGCTCTTGCCACCTTCTAAAATTTTTCCCATCAAAGACTTCAATTTTCGAAACATTTGGTGGTGGCTTAGATAGTGACAATGAAGGTAGTGCTAGCGGAATGAAAGACGCAGCACTCACACCAACACCGACAAAACCATAAAAAATAGCAACGTTGTTTTGTTGTGACTTCTTAACTCTCAAGATTATAAGTGGCAAATTAAAAATTCATTATGATAAAAATAATCCAAGCCGTGCACATAGAAACTATCCTTGAGAGTTATTCCGCCACAAGAAGGTACTCCCCAGGATTGAACGGATTCTTCTGTGGAGTTGCAGGCAAGCAGAACAGTAGAAAAGTATAAACTTAGAAGAAGTCAGAGAGAAAGAGGAAAGCTCCAAAGATATCCGTGAGCTCGATGCACTGAGCTTCTGATTGAGCCTCTCTATTTATAGGCACTAGAAGGAGCTCAACATTGGACCTCATTTAGTGATGTAATGAAGACATTTCTGAACGTTGGACAGTTTCTAACAAAAGGAATTAATTAAATTAAAAAAAATACCAGATAGGAATGGATGACCAATGTTTAGAAATGCTTAGAAACATTTTAATATCGGCTGGGAACAGATGACCAACATTTAGAAACCATGAATTCATAACCGAAGCCTTAAAAATATGGATTTTTTGGAAGACTATTTAAATTTTTGTATTTTTGAAAAAATAATTTCTAGCAATGGCAAAAAATGTCCAACACTGTGTATAATCTCGCATGCAAGGGGGAGGAAATTGAGGGATTTCAACAATAGAGGCTCGTTGTTGTGCGCGCAAGCCCACTTCTTCCTCTAGACCCACTTTGCTCTCCAATAAACACATGTTAATATATATATATATTTACACTAAGGTGTTTATTGGTTTGATCAATGTGGAACTTTAAACTTTCTCTTTTGACACACACACACATGCTCCAACAATTTTGTGTCTTAGAATGTTTGTTATATGCATGTGTTTTTCCATCTTCTTTTTTTTTTATTTGATCTCTGTCCTCATAGTATATGTTTTAGAAATCTTAATTTCACTTTATTTTCTTGCATTCTTCCAATTATGTACTCTTTTTGCCATGTATTACATCCTTTTCTTATCTTTTTTAGCTACATAATTGCTAGCTCGGCCCGATATGATATGATATGCATGATGTATGGAAGCAAATTAAGTTATGTTGTGAGACAATATGAAATAATGTATAGTAGCCAGCTTAATTAAAGCTAAACCGCAGTACTTGTATCCCTCCATATACAGTACCTTGCCTCATCTAATTCTGCTTTAGCTTAAGTTTAGGAGTACTCCTGCATGTAAGCATGCCTTCTGCCATCATTAGGAATAATATTATCATTCCTTAACACAAAATGCTCATTTATTTAATTACCATAGATAGATGCAAAATAGGAGAATTCAAAGCAACCAACCACAAACTAAAAAGTCTAAAACTTGAACTTCTGATGTGCGGAATTTTTTCACTAAAGTCACTATTGATGGAAAGGAACATGCTAGATGTAATGGATGTCAAAAAACATATGCAGGTGGTGGAAAAAGTCATGGAACCTCAACCCTTAGACGTCATATGGAAGCATGTTTAAAACTCCCACATTATCAAAATCTCCCTTCAATGTTGATAGATCATGCAACAAAACAAAAATCTAGGCATTTAGATCAAAAGCATGTGCGTGAACTCATTGCTATGTCAATCATTGAACATGATCTTCCATATTCTTTTGTTGAATATAAACGGATTAGGGAGTTACACTAATTCTTGAATCCTGAAGTGAGGCATATTTCTAGAGGGACTATTGTTGCTGATGTTTGGAAGCTTTATATTGATCTAAAAGAAAGTTTGAAACAAACTATGGCTAAAAGTCCTGGTAGAATATGTTTAACATTAGATTGTTGGACTTCAATTACTTCTGAGGGTTATTTATGTTTAACTGCTCACTTTATTGATAACAAATGGAAACTTAATAGTAAAATTTTTTCTTTTTGTAAGATGATACCTCCACATTCAGGGTTTGAATTGTATAGAAAAATTTATGGCTGCTTGATTGAATAGGGGATAGATAAGCAAATATTTTCTATTGCTTTAGATAATGCATCTGCAAATGACAATATGCAAGACATATTAAAAGAGAAGTTGTTATTAGCAAAAAGCTTGGTGTGTGGTGGTGAATTTTTCCATATAAGATGTTGTGCTCATATCTTGAATCTTATAGTTCAAGAAGGGTTGAAAGTAGTTGGTGATGCATTGCAAAAAATTAGGGAGAGCATAAAATATGTCAAAGCTTCAGAGGCTAGGATGATAATGTTTAGGCAATGTGTTGATGAAATTGGTGGAGTTCAAGCCATAGTCCGTAGTTAAGCTAAAGCAATGACACTATTTATGACAAGTGATTGTGAGGCAATGACACTATTTAACTATAGCTTTGGCACCTGTATATGTTTTTAGGTTTTGAAGTCCAAAATATGTAACAACCTACTCTAGTATACCTCCAGATTTGACCAAAACCTTCAAAATCTAACCAAACATAACTCAAACATTTCGAAATACCGTTTTAGGCATATCCTTAGTATGCACTCATAATTGATGGTATCTTGACCTCAAATCGATTTTACAGAATACCGAGGCACCTACCAACTGATCAATGAAGTCCTCAATCCTTGGTAAAGGATATTTATTCTTGATCGTCACTCGGTTCAGCTGCCTGTGATTAATGCACAATTTGTGACTACCATCTTTCTTCTTGACAAACAACATTGGAGCTCCCTAAGGAAAGACACTAGGTCTGATAAAACCCTTTTCAACGAATTCTCAATCTACTTCTTGAGCTCCTTCAATTCAGACGGTGCCATTCGATATGGAGCCTTCGAAATAGGACTTGTCTTGGGCACCAAATCGATGGAAAACTCTAGTTCTCGTGGTGGTGCCAAACCGGTGATCTCCTCTAGAAACACATTAGGGTATTCATTCATAACCGAGTATCTTTTGATACCTCCTTCCATATTTACATTCACAGAGAAGATAACCAGGAACCCTTGACATCTTTCCTTCAAATACCTATCACCATAGGCAAAGGACTAATAGACATTCTCATCCCCTTCAACACTAAGGATATTCATCGGCAAAGACACAATCTTCCGATCACAGTCAAGAATAGCATTATTCACCTCCAACCAATCTATCCCAATTATCACATTAATCTCTTGCAACAGCAAATAGATTAGATCCAGGATAGTGGTTCGATGTTCAAAATGAACCACACAGTTCATACAAGCTTCAGCAGTTCTTATTGAAACTCTAGTGGGTGTGTACACCGACAACTCAAAAGGCAACTCCATTGCCACAATACCCAATCTCTGAGCACGATCAAAAGAAATGAAGGAATACGATACACTTAAGTCAAACAAAGCATGAATAAAGTAACCATTGAGTTTAACTTTACCTTTAATCAGATTAGGTGCTGCATCCGCTTCCTGTCGAGTGATGGCAAAAACTCATCCGAGCATCATAGGCATCCTCATCGCATCATCATGCCTTGGCTCCTAACAATTCCGTGACATTTGACCCGTTCTCTCACAATTATAACAAATCAAGCACGGACGATCACCATGGCTAAACCAGCATTTTGTGCACGGATTTGAAGCACTACCTGAACTATACTGAGATGGAGTAAAGTCCCTTCCTGCATGCTCACTCTGATTGGAACTCTTTTGTTCAAAGCTCCCTCAATAAAAAGGGTCCTCTGCCAATTCGATCTTTGTTGGATTGATCTCGGCCAAACCTACCTCTATCTCTACCATGGCGGCCTCTATTTCGGCGACCTCTTCCTCCACTAGAACCTATACTACCACCACTACTACTACTACCTGAACCACTTCCTTTACTGATTCCTACTGTAGGTCCTAGGTGAGAAAATGCCTGAATCATGGAATTCCCCCATGCTCGTCAGCCTCCTTCTTTCGTCTATATAGGGCACATATCTTCACACACAAGTCCTTAAAGGACACAAACTCCACCACAGATAGTTGCTCCTTAATCTTTGGATGGGCTCCCTCAAATAACCTTGGAGCCATCCACCTATCATCAGGATAATTATTTAGATAAGTGGAATACTTCACCAAGTCCAGAAACTGATCAATGTAGTCATCCGTCGACAGATTCCCTTGCTAAAAAGTTAGGAACTCGGCCTCTTTTTGCATCATTAAGGCTGAAGGGACGTAGTGTGCAAAAAACCATTTCTTACATTGTTCCCAATTCATAGAAAGATTCATCGCTTCAAAACTCGGGAGAATACTCGTCCACCAACGCTTGGCCTTCTTCTTAAGCTTAAAGGTCGCCAGTTGCACCCTTTGCTCTAAGGTGCAATCAATCACACTAAAGATGTTCTTTAATTGTTCTATCTAATTCTCAGCCTATGAAATATCCATGGTACCTTCGAAAGCCAGGGGATTGAACTTCCGAAAGTCTTTTAACTGTGAAGAGATACCCTTTCTTCTAACTCTTGGGCCTCCCTCAAGCTCCACTACATTCTCATTCTCATCCTTTCCTACATTGAAGTCCACAAACATGCCAACCTCTTCATTCACTTCATCCTGTTCTTGCCTATCCATTCGCTCTTGCAACCTGTTCAACGTCTCCCCTTGAGTATTCACTTGATTACTGAGGCCAGCCAACATCTCATGCATCTGCCTCATGAGATCACTGTTACTTGGTCTTCCTTTGCGAGACATTCTTCCTACACACTAGCAACAATACATTCAATCATATAGTTGTGGAATAATATTACAGTAGGAATATAGTCTATGTATTTAAAATTGTGCCAAGTAGTACTTCAACCAGAAACAATGGCCTAAAACCATTGCTCTGATACCAAAATGTAACAACCTACTCCATTATACCTCCAGATTTGACCAAAACCTTCAAAACACAACCAAACATAACTCAAACATTTCAAAACAACTTCCTAAAACTTCATAATAACGGAAACAAACCAAACCACATCAAAATTTGGGCTAGGGCCACGGCCACTACAGTACCACCGTGACTCTGGCCTTCCCCTGTCTCTCCATCGATTCTGGACTTCGTGGTGCTGCGGCGTCCCCTGCTGGTTTTCTATACTAGCAAACTTCATCTATCGGGGTGAACTTCCGACAAGCACAACTTTATACTCTGACCTCCGATTGACTTGATTCCAATTCCTACATGTCAATCTAGTCCCAATCTATCCATAGACACCAACTTCACCTCAATCCAACTCTGTATGGAGATTTTAGACCCTTAACACCGTTTTGGCCGCTTCTTGACCAAAACTCACCACTAACAACCTCCAATTGCCACCAAAGGAAAATAGTCACTCAAAGACCATTCATATAGGTCTAAAACCCCTAAACTAACTTGTTCAAAGAGGTTTCACCTCAAAGGAACCATTCCTTCAAAATTTGATCCCTTTGAACCCCAGCTCAACAAAATGGCTTACAAGCCCTAAAACACACCAACGAGGCCCAAATCCACTCTGAGCTCACAAACACCACCATACTGACTTCCGAACATCCAAAACCATGTAAACACCACAATACAACATACACAATTTCACATATATAACCATACATGCAGCCATCCATAACAATCCTTATTCATGTCATACATTCATTACCAAACCTTCTATCCTACTTGGCACAAGATACATTATCCAAATTACACACTGACTATATAGACCTAGTATTTCCATGTCAGATGCTACTCCCTAGACTTCTCACAACTAGTGCTAGAACCTTCACTTGAAAGGTTAGTTCATGAGAGAGGGGTGTGAGACAATGTCTCAGTAACCGAGAACAACCGCACACGCATATATATACATATATCTCATACAATTCATGAATGCAATATGAAATGAATGGAATGCATGCCTCCCTCGCAAGGATCCCATCCTTATCCTCCCTAACATATATATATTCCATATATCATATTGTCATCACATCATCAGCACCCAATACGCCATATATCACAATTTCACAATGCCGTGTGGTGATGCTCATGTATCATTATATAATCATCATCATGATCTTAATGTCATGCTATGCATCATGTCATATCATATCAATATCATCATCACAGGTGATCATCATCATCATAATGATAATCATCATCTAGCTATGTGCATATCACGATATATATATATAGAAAATAGTATATACAGACACATCTATATCATAGGATAAAAGAAACATGCATATATGCACAAATATATGCACTATCATACCATACAAGCAATACAATACAAACAAACACCCAGTTACCTCAAGTGTTAATACCACACATGCGGATTCCACGAACTTCTCGAGTTGTCCAACACGCTTGAACCCCTCTCAAGCTACCAAACAACTTTCACAATACCACAATTGTTTAATTAACACAATATACCAATAAATCAAACACCACAATTCAACTACTTTAGCCTAACCCAAGGTTCCAACACCCCTTTCATGCATCAATAAACTCTTAAGGACCATTCAAACACTACTCAACCACATATACTTCAGATTCCCAAGAGCCCTAACCAAAAACAACCTAGGGTTAAGCTCAAATCATACATAAACCCTTCAAAACTCACACCCAAGCATCAAGAACACCAAAACACAGTTCCTTAATTCCATTTTATCCATTTCAATCGGTGGATTTCAACCCGAACCAGAAATCCCAACTTATAATTGAAAACCCCCAAGTTCAACCAAAGAAAATAAAGAGAGAGGAGTAGGGATCACTTACCAACATGAATCCAAGCTCTTGAACATTGGAAAACACTCCCAATGGCCCAAATCTTTAAACCCTAACAGAGCTCCCTCATTCTCCTTCGATACTCCTTCGTCCGTCCGACTGAAATGATCCATATTTAAACAAAAATCTTGATTCTCGCCATGGCTCCAAAACATCTCGCTGTGGCTTCACCAGTTTTTAGATGGAAAGAGCCACTAAACACGCTCTTGTCGCAGTAGCCCTACTTCTTGTTGCAGCGTGGAGCTATATTTTCCTCCACTTGAGCCCTCCTTTGTCCTGTTTTCCTCTGGTTTTGCACACAATGCCAAGAAAGATATCATGAAGGGGGTTACAAAATAGAAACTCCAACATTTGGGAATGAGGCAATGGATACATTAGGGTTCCGGCTTGAGAGAATGGTTGGTTTTCTTGCTGTCCATTTAAAAGAACATTAATGAAGGCCATCAAACCCAATGAGAGCTTTGAATGAAAAAGGCTTTCCAAAAGCCAAAGAGCAGGCTTTTCTTTTGCTAGTAGTATCAAAGGAGTCCATTTACCGAAAAAAAAAAGAGTCCAAACTTAAGTAAATGCATGACATTAAGAGCATTGGTTGTGAAAAGTCTTGGTCAATTGGATGCCTAAGGGAAATTGTTTGAGAAATTTCCTTGAAAACTCATGTCTTTCACTTACACAAAGTTCTTGTGGAAATTTCAAATAGCTTTTTTGCATAAGTAGAGCCAGTAATATGGGTTAAGTCCGACGGGTCGGCCCGATTAGCCCGACAAAATGGGCGGGTTAGGCTTTATAATTAGGAGCCCGAAAGGGAAAACGGGCCTTTTGGGCTGGATCCATTTAGGCTTGGCCCATGACGGACTGCCTAATTGGCTTGTTTTTCCTTTTTTCTTTTTTTGTTTAAAATATAAAAAAATATTTTTTTATTAATTAATGATGTGTAAATTGTAAAATTTAAATATTTTATTGATTGTTTTGTGAATGATAGTAATAATTAATTATATTAATTTAAAAAATTATATGAAAAAAATAAAAAAAATGAAAAATATTTTTTAAAAAATATGGATCCATGGGCCGGCCCATGGGCCCGTGCCATTCCCGTTTGACAATCTGGGCCAGCCTAGACTCTATGTATAAGGAAGACTACATTGACCTTGAAGAAGAAGGCAGCTCATGATGGAACTGAAGAGAGATGGAAAATAAGTTACATTATGACCAAATAACCAAACCTAATTCAAATATAACAAAAATTCAATGCGAACCAAAGTTCAAATATAACAAAAATTCAATGCAAACCAAAGTTAAAAATGGAGAGCATAGTATTAAGAATAGTAAAAGGAGTCTGTGAAGAGTAATTGGTGTTTTTTAATTTTTGTGATAAAAGAGTTAATTGAAAATAATTTATCATTTTGTAAATAACAATTTTCTGAAGTTTGGATGGGTATGTTTTAATTTATAAAAGATAATTTAATTCAATTAATTTATTCTTATTTTACTCAATATTTAAAAGTCTTTCATTTTAATTTTAATTTACAAAATGTATTTTGTATAGTTTTGGAAAATTTATTTGTTGATTAGAAAACCAATTTATAATTGGTATGTCCTGAGAAAGCCATTCTTAGGCGGTAGGCCGTTTCCCTAAGTACTTGCAGAGATTATGAAATATCCCACGGTACAAAGGTTTTTCTTAAAATTAAAAAAATTGTTATGCTTATCTATATATTCAAAATATTTATTCTTATTATTTTAAGAAAATCCTTTTACTAAGAGATAAGGGACGCACGACTTGACTGATACATCTGCGAAAATTATTTGCTACATAATTGAACATTATAAAAGATAAACCAGGAGACGAGGGAGAGTAGAGGGCAAAAAGCTATGCTAGCTTGTGAGAAATCAAGAACCCATAGAAGCACAAAACCGCAAGATATTATACAAGAAATTATACTTAAAAGTCTCCTACAGACTTTTTTTCTTCTTTCTTCCCAACGCCTTGAGCTTTCTTTAATGCTCAAACTTAACTTTCTACTTTTTATTTGTGCCTCTCACTCTATTGTTCTTGTGCCTCAGCTTTCTCCATACTATTTATAAGGAAATTAGCCACCTATACTTTTATTTGAAAATTCTTAATTATACCCCTAGATAATATATATCCTAATCTCGATAGGGGCGACTACTTACCTAATCTCTTAGTTAAAAAGATTTCAAAAAGATATGAAATATTATTATTATTATTATTACTATTATTATTTCCCTATTGTCACACTCTCTCTTATAAAGAAAATTTGATAAATAATTTTGATTTCTCTATTTTTATTTATTTATTTGAAAATCTTGTGGATTGGGATATTAATTAGCAAGATTTTCGGGGATAACTCTTTGATATATGAACACTGTATTTTGTCTGGGCTCTATATATGAAATTAGAAAAAATAGAAAAATAAAATTTTTATTCCAATTTAAGTGCAAATTTTGTAACATGAAAGAAAAATGCAAAGAAATAATAATAAAATATTCTCCAAATCTAATCCCTTTGAAGAAAAAAAATATCTTCTTTAGAATTTCCCTTTGATATTTTGTCTGGGCTTTAGTTTTATAAAAAAAATTATTAGAAAAATTGAAAAAAATTTCCTTTTAATTTGAGTCTTAAAGTATATCTTCTAAAATCAAAGAAAATGAGAAAACAAATCACTTTTCAAATTCACTCCTATTTTTTTTAGAATCTGCAAAGTTAAATAAATAAATAAATAAATAAATCTTTAACATTAAAGATTCAAAATTAGCTTTAAAATCATTTTTTAAACTATTATTATATATTATGAAAAAAATATTTTTGGGGTTCTCAATTAATTCCCTTTTCAAACTATTTAAATAAAAAAAAGGGAGAGAAAAAGCATATGTTCAATCTTGCTTCTTCAAATTTTCAAAATCTCTTTTGGATCTTGGAAAATATCTTTTTATAAAGATTCAAGGAAAAAAGTAAAATAAATAGTAAAACAAAAGAAAAAGGAAAAAAAAGAGATGAAAATAATATTATAAAACAAATAGTGCCAAACGATGAAGCTTTTAGCATTTGACTTGAGGCCAGAGCATTCGAGACCATAGCCATTTCCCATTTGGTGTCGAGAAGTCGAGCAGCAGAAGGAGCAGAGGATAAGAGATCGTGACTATAACAACCTACTAGCACACACCTCTAGACTTGACCAAAACCTTTAAAAACCAACTAGACATAACCCAAATATCTCAAAACAACTTTCTAAAACTTCATAACAGTGGAAACGAACCAAACAACATCAAAATCCAGGCTGAGGCCGTGACTGCTACAGTACCACCGTGGCTCTAAACCTCCCCTGTCTCACCATGCTACTAGACATCATGGCACCGCGGCCTGCTTCCTGGTGCTGCCGTGTCCCCTGCTAGTTTTCTATACCAGCAACTTCCACACTTCGGGGTAAACTTCCGACGCGCATAACTTTATGCTTCGAGCTCCGATTGACTTAATTCTAATTCTTACAAGTCAATCTAGACCCAATCTATCCATAGCCACCAACTCCACCTCAATCCAACTCCGTATGGAGAATCTGGACACCTGACACCGTTTTAACTACTTTTTGACCAAAACTCACAACTCACCATTCCCATTTGCCACCAAAGTCAATTCAACCACTCAAGACCATTCACACAGGTCCAAAACCACTTAACCAACTTGTCCAATGAGGTTTCACTCCAAAGGAACCACTCCTTTAAGATTTGACCCCCTTGAACCCCATTTGACCAACTAGGCTACAGGCCCTAAAACACACCAACAAAGCGCAAACACCCTTAGGGCTCACTATCACTACCACGCTGACTCCTCAACATCCCAAATCACTCATACACCACCATCCAACATACATATCACATAACACAATTCCATACAATTCATATCCATGTCATACATCCATTACAAAACATTATATCCTACTTGGTACAAGATATATATATCCAAGTTGCACATATACTACATAAACCTAGTATTCCCATGTCTGATGCTACTCCCTCGACTTCTTAGGACTAGTGCTAGAACCGTCACCTAAAAGGTTAGTTTATAGGAGAGGGGTGTGAGACAATGTCTCAGTAACCTGGGACAACCACACACACATATATATACACATATCTCATACAACTATGAATGTAATGTGAAATGAATGGAATGCATGTCTCCCTCATACACAGCTAGAACCACGGGCTATTGTCATAACAGGACATTTCATATAGGTAATTTCCTTCCAACAGTCAGTGAAGACTGATTCCGAGACATCACCAAGTTCACCTTACACTAATGCAACCTGGCCAAAGGTTACACTAGAGCTCGAATTGTGACTCTCCTTCCGCTGGACCATCTCGAATTAGTGGTGATTTAGGGAAGATGCAGTCCACAGCCGCCTGACTCCCCTGGCCATAATCGAGGATTTAGCGACAGGGATCCCATCCTTATCCTCCCTAATCTTATCTGATATCATCATATTTCATATCATCATATATCATATCATCATCACCACCAAATCCACCATATATCGCAATCTCACAATGCCATGTGGTGATGCTCATGTATCATCATATAATCATCATCATCATATCACAATGTCATGTATGCGTCATGTCATGTCATGTCAATATCATCATCTCTAATCATCATCATCATTATCTAGCTGTGTGCATACCACGATATATAAAAATAGTATGCACAAACACATCTATATCGTGGTATGAAAGAAACATGCATATATACACAAATATACGTACTATTATACAATACAATACAAACAAATAAGTGGTTACCTCAAGTGTCAATACCACACACACGAATTTCACGAACTTCTTTAATTGTCCAATACACTTGAACCCCTCTCAGTTAACCAAACAACCTTTACAACACTAAATGCCTCAATTAACACAATATGCCATTTAACCAAACACCACAATTGGCCTACTTTAGGCCTAACCCAAGGTTCTAACACCACATTCATGCATCAATAAGCTCCTAGGAACCATTCAAACACCAAACAATCACATACACTTAGAATTCCCAGGAGCCCTAACCAAAAACAACCTAGGATTAAGCTGAAATCAAACATACACGCTTCAAAACTTAGACCCAAGCAACAAAAATACCAAAATACACTTCTCTAACTCCATTTCATCCATTTCAATTGGTGGATTTCGGCCAAAACCAGAAATCTCAACTCAAAATTGAAAAACCCAAGTTCAATCAAAGAAAATAAAGAGGGAGGAGTAGAAATCACTTACCAACTTGAATCCAAACTCTTGAGGTCCAAAAATCACTTCCAATAGCCGAAAAACTCAAACCCTAGCATAGCTCTTCATCGCTCCCTCCATTTTCTTTCTTTTCCTATGCGTCCGATCCACTGAAATGTTTTTGATTAAAACAAGAAACTCGACTTTCACCTCGGCTTCACCAGTTTTCAACAAGAAAGAGCCACTTGACATGCTTTCACCATGGTGGCCTTGCCTCAAGTCAGGGCGTGGAGCTCTTTCATACTCCACTTGAACCTTCCTCCATCTTGTTTCCTTCGGTTCTACACACAATGCCAAGAAAAAGTCATGAGGGGTGTTAAAGTGACCAAAGAGAAAAAAAGAGAAACCTTGGGACTAATTCTATCTCCTTCCCTCTCTCTGTTGTCAACATCAATCAAGGTTAGGTGCAGATTGGAAGTGACACAGAGGCCTAAGAGATGTAGAGGCAGAGAAGAAATCAAAGGCCCAAGAAGGGGCCAAATTGTAGCAAAAGAAGCAGTGATTCAGAGGACAAACTATATGAGAATGAAGAAGTGGTCACAATTTGCAAGCCCCAAGTCTGCGATCTGATGCAAGAAATAGGAAGATCCATTTTAACTTACCAGTTGATCATCCCAATCAAGGTTTGAAATCTTTGATTATAAATTGGAGTCGATGGGGTCAATCTGGCAAGGGAGAAGGATAGGAAAATTTCCTTGAGGAGAGAGCAATTTGGAGAAAACAGAGGAGGGGCATCTGAATTTGAAAGGAGAGAAAAATCAAAAAGAGAAGGGCATTAGGCTAGAGATCAAACAGAGAGAGTGAGGCTAAGAAAGAACTTTTTGAGAGAGGAAGAGCATTTTGAGAAAGGGAAGAAGACCGAGAAAATAAGAAGAGAACGATGGCTGAAGGACAGAGAGGCAGAAAATGATTGAAGGTGAAAAGGAAGTTCTGTTATCATCTACATAGGTGATGTAACACCCCTCATGATATTTTCTTGGTTTTGTGTTCAGGATCGGAGGAAAATAGGATGGAGGAAGCTCAAAGTGGAGTCTGGAGGAGCTCCACGCCGCGGCCCGAAGAAGGTCCGCCGCGGTGAGTGATATCCAGTAGCATTTTCCCAAAATTTTACTGTGGTGCCGCGGCGGGGAGCCTGGAGCCACGGCGAGGATTGTGATTTTTGTTTTAAACCGGATCAGTTCAGTCGGACGAAAAAGAAAGAAAACGGAGGAAACCAAGGGAGACCGCGAAGAACAGTGCTAGGGTTCGAGATTCCCGGCTTCTAGGAGTGATTTTCGGACCTCAAGAGCTTGGATTTAAGTTGGTAAGTGTTCCCTACTCCTCCCTCTTCACTCTTCTTCGGTTGGATTTGGGATTTTCGGTTGTGAGGTTAGATTTCCAGTTTGTGATGAAATTCACCGATTGAAATGGATGTCTTGGGGTTTATGAAGTGTGTTTCAGTGTTATTGTTGCTTTGGTATGAGTTATGAAGGGATGATGCGTGTTTAGAGCTTAACCCTAGGTTGTTCTTGGTTGGGAGTGTGAGGAATCCGAGTGGTATGGATTTCTGTGGTGCTTGAATGGGTCCTAAGAGTTAGTTGTTGCATGAAAGAGTTGTTGGAACCTTGGCTTATGCTTAATTGGCTAGATTGTGATGTTTGGATATTGGTATGTTTGGTTATTTGAGATTTGTGGTATTGTTAAGGTTGTACAATTACTCGGAGGAAGCTAGTCGTGGGATTGGTGACCAAGCGAACTTGTGGAATCCGTGCGAGTGCGATATTGACAACCAAAGGTAACCAGATGTTTATTTTATGTGATTATATGTTGATGGATCTATATGTACGTATATGCATGTTCCTTTTCATACCACGATATTACTTGTGTGTGTATGGTTTCTCTACATATCGTGGTATGCACGGCTTGTTGATAGATGATGATTGTATATGTCATGATGTGTAGTATCCCCATCCTATTGCATGCTAGCATGTGCATATGATGTGTGATATGATGATATATGTAGATGTATATGTGTGTAGAGGCATGTTGGCATGACATTGACATCATCACCATATGATTGCATAGTGAGAGATGGATGACGAGGTGATGATGATGAGATATGATGTGTTATAGATCCCTATCGCTAAATCCTCTCCATGGGAGAGCCAGGCGGCAGAGGACATGATATGATATGATATCCCTGTCACTAATTCCTCTCCTTGGGAGAGCCAGGTGGCAGTGAATTTGGGGATGCACCTTCCCTAAATCACCATTAATTCGTAATGGTCTAGGGGAAGGAGAGCCTCGGTCCGAGCTCTAGTGTAACCATTGGCCTGGTTGCATTAGAGTAAGGTGAGCTTGGTGATGTCCTGGAATCGGTCTTCACTGACTGTTGGAAGGGAATCATCTATTGAAATGTCTTATGATGACGACAGCTCGTGGTTCTAGCCGTGTATGAGGGAGAACATGCATACCATTCATTAGCATTGTATTACACGAATGTGTGGGTCAGTATATATATTATATTGTATGTGGTTGTTCCCAGTTATTGAGACGTCATCTCATTCCCATCTCCCATGACTAATCCTTTCAGGTGACGGTTCTGGCACTAGTCCGGAGAAGCCGCATGAGTAGCAGTGTACGTGGGAATAGTTTATGTAGTGTGTGTAATTTGGATAATGTAAACTGTGCCTACTGGATAGCATGGTTTGTAATGGATAATGATATGATCGAGACTGGTTTGGATGTGTATATGTTTACGTATGTGGTATGTATGGTTAAATGTTGTTAAGAAGTGTGTGTGACAGTTTTGGTAAGTCCAGAGTGTTGTTGGGCCTTGTTGGTTGTTTAAGGGCCTGTAGCCCGTTTTATCATATTAGGGTTCAAAGGGTTCAGGACTCAGAGGAGTGGTTCCTTTGAGGTGCAACCCCCTTGGATATGTTAGTTTGGAGAGTTTGGACTTGTATGAATGGTCTCTAAGTAACCAGTTGTCTTTGGTGACAATTGAGGTTGGTTAGTGATAAGTTTGGGTCAATAAGTGGCCAAAGCAGTGTTAGGGATTCAGAATCTCCATACGGAGTTGGATTGAAGTGAAAGTGGTGTCTGTGATTAGATTGGGACTAGATTGGCTTGTAGGAGTTGGAATCAAGTCAATTGGAGGTCGAAGTATCAAGTTATGCGCGTCAGAAGTTCGCCCCAAAACGTTGAAGTGCTGATATGGGATATCAGCAAGGGGGCGCCGCGGCGGTCCTGTAGCAGCCGCAGCGGTCCTATAGCGGCCGCGGCCCCAGCCCAAAATTTTGAAATTTGGGGATCGTTTCCGCTGGTTTGAGGCTGTGAGATGTTGCTTGGAGTTGTTTTGGTTATGTGTGGTTTTAGGATGTTACAGGTGAGATATTGATTCTATGGTTATTTCCAAGAAATGGCCTGGTAGCTTGTTTGATCATTTATGGTTTGCCAAAGTGCAATGTTATTGATTGTTGGATTTCAATCATATCACGCACTCTATTGTATGCCTAATAGATGTTTGTAAAAATGCTCGAAAGAGAATTAATTTGTTCATGATGTGGGCATTATCTTGTCTTGAAGACTTAATGAGATCATGGGCTTCTTGATTACCTTTGGCTTCCTTTAATGGGTTGTTTGCATCGTGAACCATGGGAAATCAGATTCCTTTTGATTTTTTCTTCTTCTTTACATTATTTTTTTCTTCTTGTTTTAAAAATATTTTTTAAAAAATACGGGCCCACGGGCCGGCCCACAAGTCCATGCCATACCTGTTTAACAATCTGGGCCGGCTCGGACTCTATGCATAAGGAAGACTACATTGCCCTTGAAGAAGAAGGCAACTCACGATGGAACTAAAGAGAGATGGAAAATAAGTTACATTATGACCAAATAACCAAACCTGATTCAAATATAACAAAAAATCAATGCAAGCCAATGTTAAAAATAGACATCACAATATTAAGAATAGTAAAATGAGTCTATATGAACAGTAATTGGTGTTTTTGAAATCTTTTAAACTCAGAGATTAGGTAAGTAGTCGCCCTATCAAGATTAGGATATTATCTAGATATATAATTGAGATTTTTCAAATACAAGTATAGGTGGCTAATTTGAGCATTAAAGAAAACCAGTCTGTCAAAGAAATAGTCTAAAGGAGACCTTTGAAGGTTAGTTTATTCTTTTATGTATAATTTCTTCTGTAATATTGATCTTTTATTTTTATGCTTCTATAGGTTCTTGGTTTCTCACAAGCTAGCATAGCTTTTTACCCTCTACTCTCCCTTATCTCCTAGTTTATCTTTTATAATGTTCATTCATAAATATATTGCTTGGTTTGACCTGTGTACGTTCATTTTCGACCTTTAATTGGCTTTATATGTTTGATGAATTGAACTTTATAAGGATGCTATTTTTCCCATTTGGTTAAATGTTTGCTTTGAAAACGTGCTCTCATGATCTCACCTTTTATAAATTAAATAAATACTAAACTTTTTCTTTGTTTTGAAATCCTACTAAAAAATTTATGCTATTTAAATTTAAATCTGCTGGAAATCTTTATTTAAATTTAAATCTATTTGTTGAAATCTTTATGAATATTTCTCTTCTTCTTCAACAATCTTCCAATAATAACCTTTTTGTTTTTTTGCCCTCCTTCTGGATTAAAGATTATAGATCCTATTCTTCATGTCAATGCTTTTCAAGGGCACAATAAACCTAATATTGTTTTGATTCCCAAAATTGAAGCCCCGGAAATGATCAAAGACTTTAGACCAATAAGCCTTTGCAATGTGGTTTATAAGGTTGTGACGAAGATCTTAGCTGAGAGGTTGAAGAATTTGATGCCCGATGTGGTTGCCCCTAACCAATGTAGTTTTGTTCCGGGTCGTCAGAGTACTAATAATATCATTTTTGGCACAGGAAATAATCCATTTTTTTTAGAATCTCAAAGCAATACTACAAAAAGTAATTTTTACATCAGTTATTTACATCGGTTAAAAAAACTCGATATAAAATGATGACCGGTGGTAATTTTGTAAATAAATTTATTGTTTTATGTCTTTTTACATCTGTTTTTTAATAAAACCGATGTAAATATGTTTATCCTAATAAAATTTATATTAATAGAACTAAATAAAAATACAATTACATTACGTAATCTATTACAATATATCTTAATATATTTTTTATTATTATTTAATTTTTATTTAAGTTTTTAAGAGAAACTGATATAAACATGTCTTTATATTTTTTTCTATCTTCATATTTTTATTGCAGGATCAACTTAAATTTTCAATTGTATAGAAATATAATTTTCTTAAGAATTAAAATGATATATTAAAGTTAAATGAATAAAAATATGTAATATTATATGATTCTAATTAGATTTTTATATTCTAATATTTGTAAAGAAATATAAATTAATATATTTTCATATATATGTATATGATATTTACATCGGTTTTTTTAAAAAAATGATATAAATTTGAATTTTCGTGTAAATTATTCCTGTCCAACATACAAGAACTATATCACTATATCATATTTTTATATTACAATATATAATTCTTTAATTAACAAAACTAAATAAAAATATGCAAGTAATATAAAAATATAAGATTATGATTAGATTTTTATATTAACATATTTACATATAAGTATGATTTATCATTTTATCAATGCAAAATTGTTATTTATTATATTCTTATTATTTATATCAATTTTATATAAAAAACCGATGTAAAAATTTATACATCGGTTTTTTATAATAAACCAATGTAAATTCTCTCTTATGGATCCTTTGCTTCCATTTTTTATATAAACTTTTTTAAAAAAATTACATTGGTTTTATATAAAAAATCGATGTAAAACTTTTAGTTTTTTTTCCCTTTTTTTATAAATTTTTCAAAAAAAATTTACATTGGTTTTATATAAAAAAACGACGTAGTTTTATATAAAAAACCAATGTAAAACTTTTAGTTTTTATCTGCTTCTCTCCCTTATTAGCACTCGAAATTGAGTTTCAGATTTCAGCTCCCACTAAATGCGGTCTTCTCCCTCCAGAGCTGCTCTTGGCTTGCCACTCCCACACTCGGCCATTTCCTCTAGATCTTGATTGCCACCACACTGCTTCCGTCTCACACATGGTGATCGCCTCTCTCTTGAACGTTATCGCCATCCACACTCCATCCCTCTCGTACTTGGCCTCACTTTCTCGATTGAAACCCACGAACAGATCGAAGCTCCCTCCTACGTGATTGCCACCGTCGTCCACTTTACTCCCTCCATCAGTGTCTGTCACACACTCTACTCCCTCCATGGGTTGCCATTGTGCTCCACCTCTACTACCTCCGCCGGTCTCTGTCTTTATCTTCTACATGAGTTTTTTTTATATTATTTTTTTCTTAATTTTTAGTTGAATTTATTTTTTAAAATTTTTAGTTAATTTAATTAATTTCTATATTCATGCAAACACCCATCTTTTTAGTTTCCTTGTTCTAAAAATAAGCTTATTTTCTATTGAGGATTTTAGCCAAATCTATTTGCTTAAGGGGCATTATGTGCTCAAGGGAGCTTATTTTGTATTGATATTTCAATATTGGCTATTGTAGAATTTTTGGGAGATTTATTATTTATGGGAGATTCAGCTAAAATTTATATATAACTCAGAATATTAACATATTTTATGAAAATTATGGAACTAATGCAAATGATTTATTTCTGTCAATTAAATTTTGGGGCTTGACTTCTCTTGAATATGGAAATTATAATATAGCTTTTTATAATTAAAGAAACCTTGTGAATGCCAATCTCCTTTAAGTAATTATGGATTGTTTCTTGAATTTTATGTTTCAATTTTAGCTATTGTAGAACTATGGGGAGGTCCAATATTTAGTGATGACTATGCCAAAATTGGATGTGTACCTCGCAAGCAAAATGAGTAAGTTTTTTTTTAAAATATCTTTATGATGAATAATCCACCTTTGATCATGTTATTTAGCTGAAGTGTGCAAACTTGATTTAGTTACTTGAAGTACTTTATGATTTATATTTATATCTCATATGCATAAAGCTTGATATTTCTTGTTTTTAGTTGCAAGTTATACATTTTTTCACCTGCTATTTGTGAGAATTTTGTAAGTATGAAAATTATGTTACTATAATTCATATATTTTTTATTGTCCTATTCATTGAATTATTTATGTTGAATATATGGTTATATACAATGACTTTGATATTTAAAGAAGAATTTCTCAATTTTTTGTCACTACTACAAAAGTTGTAATACATATCTGTTATTTACATCCGTTAAAAAAAAACCAATATAAAATGATGACAGGTGGTAATTTTGTAAATAAATTTTTCAGTTTATATCTTTCTACGTCGGTTTTTTAAAAAGACCGATGTAATTTGTTTATCATATCGAACTTCAAACTAATGGAACTAAATAAACATATAATTATATAAATTAACCAATTACAATATATCTTGCATGTGGATAGAAATATAGCATTATATAACTATATGATTATAATTATATTTTTATATTATATTATTTGCAAATATATATAATTTAATATATTTTTAATGTAGTTATATCGGTTTTTTAAAAAAACCAATGTAAACTTGTTTGACTATAGTTACTTTTTTTCATGTTACAATATATTTATTTTTTAATGAATATAATTAAATAAAATATGTAAGTATTATACAAATATATTATTAATATAACTAAATTCTATAATTAATAGAACTAAATAAAAATATATAAATAAAATTATATAATATAATATGAACATATGATATTTATTTTAGTGAATTATATTATATTATTTGTAAATATGTATAATTAAATATATTTTTATTGCATTTATATCGGTTTTTATAAAAACCGATGTAAACTTGAATTCCCAACTCCTGCGCAAAGGTTATCTGACTACAATTATATTTTTATGATACAATATATTAATTCTTTAATTAATATAATTAAATAAAATATGTAATTAATATACAAACATATTATTAATATAATTAAATTCTATAATTAATACAACTAAATAAAAATATGTAAATAAAATTATATAATATAATATAAATATATGATATTTAGTTTATTTAATTACATAGTTATATCGGTTTTGAACAAAGAACCGATGTGTGCAGATTTTTATATCGGTTTTAAAATAAAAACCGATGTAACTGAATTATAAAACAAAAAAAATTTACTCCCTCTGCATTGTCGAAAGCGCGGGCTCGTGTCTTCAGCTATAGTCCAAGAATGTACTCTCGCTCAATCAAAAGCTTGCATTTTTCTTCCTCTCTCCCACACATCCTCCGTCGTCCATCTCTCTGTAAAAGTTCCATCGTCCCTCTCTCTCTCTCGCTGCAAGTTTCTTCTTTTCTTTCTCCCTCCACTCCAACATCTACAGCCATAGTCGTTGATCATCAGTTTCTTCCTCCCTGCTTTGTCTTCATTATGCCGCGCCATTACGCTGTACATTCTCTGCAATGATGCCTCTGTTTTCATCGTCCCTCTCTCTCTCTCGTTGCAAGTTTCTTCTTTTCTTTCTCCCTCCACTCCAACATCCACAGCCATAGTCGTTGATCATCGGTTTCTTCCTCCCTGCTTTGTCTTCATTGTGCCGCGCCATTACATCGTATGCTCTTTGCAATGATGCCTCTGTTTTCATCGTCCTTCTCTCTCTCAGTGAAAATCGCATCCTTTCATCCCTTTGTCTTTGTCTTTAAGCCTAGAGACTGAAACGCGTTCATCCATTCCCTTGACTGAAACAGGTTCTTAGTGACAGGTGTGTGGCTTTTTTTTCTTCTTCTATAAATTCTGGTTTGATATTTACCCAGATTATGACTATTTCTTTAAAGCTTTGAATAAATTAGAAGGGGGTAATCTCTGATATGAAGCTTATGTACATATTTTCTCACACAAAGATTTTTGTTTTTGGATAGGATATATATATTTGGTCTCCACAGATCCTAACCAGTAAAATATTTTTTTAAAACCTCTCAACCTTTTTCCGTATCAAAAAATGTCTTTCTTCTATAAGTATCATTTTGGTGGCTTAGAGATTGGACAGATAAAAGAAGATGTTTATTTTAGTTTATCATAAAAAACATCTTCTAGTTTATCATAAAAATCAATTCAATGGTGTTGATATCTTTTGCGCCTATCTAAATTAATTGGCAAAGCCCCTGGTTGCTCTGGATTCACTATATTAACATATAAGTCTCACAATGACAAGTTACCTGAAGTTGATGATTGTAAATAACAACCAAGCAATTCAACTATATATTCTATATTATCCTTATGGACTTATCTGTTGATTTGGTATTGCAGATGGTCAAAAATTTCATATGCAAGGGAGTTTCTTCTCTCTTTGGATAAACCAAAATTGATTGAATTACCTAGGGACATTCACTTATTAATTTCAGAGTAATACAACTTTTCTACCTTGTGTTTTAGAAAATTTTACTGCTTAGTGTGGGTTGCATAATTGCTAAATCTCTATTTGTTTCTTAACATATGGTTTAAAGAAGTATATGGTCTCTTACCACCACCATTTTGTGATCCGGGTATGTAGATGTATTTTGACTTTCTCATGCTATTGTAGGTTCTCCATTGAATTACCATCTTATGATTGAGTTACCATTATAGTAAAGTCTTTGTTTCTTTGTGACCCATGTGATTCTACTCTTACAACATGTATCATTACAATTTGCATTTTGCCTAGATTAGACACCAATGTCTTTGGATTAGATATTGAAATTCTTATGAGAAAAGCTTGAATTAGTTGTAACCTGTAAGTGAAGACTAGATGAGAACCATAAAATATCTTGTGGATTCCACGTGTTAATGATAATGTTGGCATTATAGGAACTACTTGTGTCACACTTAATATGATGTTTGGATTAGTATAATTTATTATAAATTTTATTATATATTAATACATTAATTGATATTAATATACACAGCTTTTAATTAATGGAAAAGAAAATGATGAGATTGATCAAAAATATCAATAGATTATCTGATTTTTTTATATACATATCAATTCCAAGAGTAGGGAATCCTAACAAATTATTTATAAATTTAAATCAAATTATGAATTTATTAATAATTTCAATCAACATGGATATGCATATCAATTCCAAGAGCAGAGAATCATAACAAATTATTTATTAATTTGTTAGGATTCTTAATGCAAATCTTTCTAAACTTATAAATTTAAATCAAAATTTTGTAACATTCATTCAATATCCATGTATCAATTTAAATCAATATCTTTAGATTTTTAAATTGACAAAGAAAAACCAAAATCAATCCCTTTCTTTTAGCATTTTCAAAATCATATAAAATTAGAAAAAATATCTTTATATTTTTAAATATAGAGAATCTCCTTTTTCGAGCAGATTATTTATTATTCAAGTATTAAAAAACTTATAATATAATTTCCTCTTAAAAAATTTTTTTCAAATAAAACAAATAATAATTAAATGAAGAGAAAAGCTTAAAAAAGTAATAATAATATAAAAATATCGTTAGATTATATATACATGTTTTAAGATGATGCACTAGTGAATTTTGATGCAATTTGCAGCCAATTTGTGCATGTTATCCTTCACTATCAATTCATTTTTTTGGAAAAATGAATTTTTTGATGGATTTTATTTTTCACATTTTTGTGGAGCTTTTTTGGGAACAAGTTATTTTTTTCAGTTACATTATTTTAAGAAGTTAAAACGTATGTTTGTGATTTTTTTAAGAAAATACTTGATGTAAATTTTTTTTTAAAAAAAATCTAAGACTAAAAAATAATTTCATAAGAAATAAATAAAACCTTTATGGCTTATCTTGCAGGTCTATTCTCTTGGCAATTGAATTATTGGTACTTATTAAAATAAATGTAAAGGTCAATTAAAGCGGTGGCTATTTGGCTAATTGATAGTGATATATTGATGTCATTGCCACTTGAAATAAACAAGTGCGCATTTGAGCATTCATTTTTATTTTAGTGTGTATATTGTTGAATCAAGAAGTTTTGATGATTCCAAATTAACCTTCAAGAGCTTTGAATAAAGATATCAAAGGTGCCGAAAAGGTTTTAAGTGAAGAAATCCTGGAGAAATCTGTGCAAAGTTTGTTGTAGGATGTTTAGTTTTGTTTTAATTTGAGTAAAAGACTTTAATTTGGTGGAAAGAAGTTTTAAAACCTTGATTCTATGTTAAATCATGGAATATTTGAAAAACACCCACCAACAGATGAAGTTTAAGAGGTGAATACAAATCTGTCACAAGTAAAATTCGAACTTTGGCTTTGGAAATTCAAATTTTGTACTAAAACTGAACAAATCTGAAGAGATGCCTCTCTGACAGACGAATTTTGACTTCATGAAATTCGAATTTTGATAAGTGTCTGAAAGGAGCTTTACGTAACAGACTAACTTTGAGTTTTGAAAATTTGAATTTCAGATAAAATGAAACTTATGAAAACTAAAGAAATTAGTCTAAAATTAGGTCAAAGTTCATCTGAAACTAAGTTTAGAATGGATTTCAAAATTGCTCACTGACAGACAAACTTTGAACATGAAAATTTGAATTTTAGAAACTAAGTTTGTGAGTCTGTTAAAGTGATATATTGACATACGAATGACAGTATTTATAAATTCGAATTTTAAAGTTAGTCTGAAAAAGGTTTCTCTGACAAACGAACTTTGCTCTTTGAAAATTCGAATTTTGAGCTATATGAACTACTGAGCCTTTTAAACTAGCTACGGACAGACGAATTTTGGGGTTCCAAAACTTGAATTTTGAAGGCACTGTAGCAAATTGAAAATACTGTTCACACTCAACAGAAAAACTGTCCACTTGAAAATTCGTATGTCACAACACAGAAACATTTCCAAATATCAAAATTCAAATTTCACTTCATGACAGACGAACTTCAGGCTTTCAACGTTGAAGTTGTTAACCTTCGGTGACTTCAAAATTCTTCTGTTGACCAACCAAAATTCAAATTTCAGTATGTCAGAAGCATTAAATGCGGTTGGTTAACAGATAGTTTTTCAGAGTAACCGTTGGATAACTTCTCCAACGGATAGATTTTGTCTCTAATGGATATTTGAGACCTAAATCTATAAATATAATATCATTTGAAGTTGTAGGTAACAATTTTTACATTGTATATACTGAAACTCTGTCAAATCATTTACTCAAAGCTTCATACTCTCACACTTCAATATTTGTACTTTAACCTTCATATTCACTCTGATTAAGAGAGTTTAGTCTTAGTAAACAATCTAATTTTTATCTGGAAGATAGATTTTCTTGTGAGGGGATATCACAAGAGATTGGGAAGCACTTTGTGAAAGTGCAGAGAGTGAATGAGTGAGCTCTAGAAAACAGAGCACAAACTTTGTACTGTGGCATTTGCAAGAAGCCCACAGAATTCTTGCTGAATAGTGGAAAATCTCAAGTGATGACTTGAGGACTGGACGTAGGTCAAGTAGAGAGATCGAACCAGGATAAATTACTGAGTCTTCTTCCCTTTACTACCTCCTTTACAGTTATTTGTTTATACTCTGTTTTACGATCATATATTGCTTTCTTTACCTTCTTAATATTTTGCAGAAAATTTTTAATCTTCCCAATTCACCCCCCTCTTGGGAAGCCAACTAATCTAACAAGTGGTATCAGAGCCCGGATTCCCAATCAAAGGATCTCACTGTCCGAGAATTAAAATGGCTAGCTTTGGAGAAAGTATATTACCAGAAGGCAACAACACAAATAGACCACCTGGCTTCAGTGGAGAACACTATGGGTATGGAAGATGAGGATGCAAATCTATCTCCAGCCAATTGATCTGGACATCTAGTCAGCCATTCAGAAGGGAGATTTTGTCCTAATGGCTTTGGAAGATGACGAAAAATACAGAGAGAAGCTAGAAGCTGAATGGAATGAGGAAGATAGAAGAAGAGTCTTGCTGAATTTCAAGGCAAAACACTGTCTGGTCAGTGCTTGGAATCAAGACGAATTCTACAGAGTCTCCCAATGCTCCACTGCGAAGGAAATATGGGACACCCTGCAAATTGCTCATGAAGGAACAACTGGAGTCAGGGAAAACAAACTTAATACATGCATAGGTGAATATGAAAGCTTGAGAATGGCTGAAGAAGAGAATGTAAAAGATCTACAGAAGAGATTCACCCTCATTGTGAATCAACTAAAGAGCCTGGGAAAGGAGTACACTCAAAGTTAGAAAGATCCTCAGAGCTCTCCCTCTGGAATGGCGACCCAAAGTAACAGCAATAGAGGAAGCTAGAGGAGAATCAATGGCCTCTGTCACAGCTCTCTTTGGCAGCCTCGAGGAATATGAAGGAAAAATGAAAGCTCTCAAGGAAGTTGGACAAGACAGAAAGAAGAAAGGCCTTGCTCTCAAAGTTGCTGAAGAAAAAGAAGAAGAATCTAACAATAGAAATGAGCTAGATGAAGAAACTCTGGCTATGATGGTCAGAAAATTCAGAAGATTCTACAGCAAGAAGAGAAACAAGAAAATCTTCAAGAAAGGAGCAGCTGGAGATAGCAAGAGAGAAGCAAAAGAGCCTGTGACTTGCTATGAGTGCAAAAAGCAAGGACATATCAAGTGGGATTGTCCACAATTCCTCAAGAAGCAAGAGAAATGAAAGAAAGCTGCAGACAAAGGCATGAAGAAGAGAGTTTACATCTTATCAATATGAGGCAACAACTCAGATGAAGAAGAAGATGATGAAGATGAAATTGCCAACATCTGTCTCATGGCACTTGCCTCTGAAGAAGCTGAAATCCCATGCAGCGGTGATCAAGAAGATGAGGTATATGAATCTGAACCTTCCTATTTTGAATTACTGGATGCATTTCATGAGTTGCATGTTGGGTTTTTTAAAATTGCTATAGAATGAAGTAAGCTAAGAAAAAGATTTACCAACTAGAATCTTAACACAACATTTCTAAAACTGCTTCTCTACCTATTACTGAATCTGTTTGCTGTAAATCATGCATTGAGCTAAAGCAAACTAATGAATATCTAGTGAAAAGCATGTCTAGGCTTACAAAAGGTAAAGACATGTTGTTTGCTTTAATGGGAAGCCAAAGAATATCACAGGGAAAAGCTGGACTTAGCTATGATCTTTGTGCTGTAAAAGAAAAGATTAGGAAGAAAAATCAGAATGTATTCATGAGACATTTTGTGCATGCTGATGGAAATAGAAAGAAAGATCATATGTCATATCACATTGAATCATATAATCAACAAAGGCATGCAAAACAAAAATATTATCTGCATTGTTTTCTTCCTGCTTCTCAATCCAGCAGTCCCTTTACCACCTGTCACTTCTGTAACAAGAAGGGACATATTTCCAGTTCATGTGCTTTAAAGAAAAATGGACTTGACAGGAAGGCTAAATGGGTTCCCAAAGGTACATCTGTATCTAGGGAAAAGACTACTGACAGAAAAGGACCCAAGCAGATTTGGGTACCTAACAAGAAAACTTGAACTTTGTTTTGCAGGTCTGTCTCAAAGCTAGAAAGAACAATAAATGGTATATGGACAGTGCGTGCTCAAGTCACATTACCGGTGATAAGGAGAAGTTCATCACCCTTAGAGACAAGAAAGCAGGAAAGGTGACCTTTGGAGGTGATCAATATGGCAGAATTGTTGGCATTGGCATTATGGGCAAGAATCCTGAAACTTCCATTGAAGAGGTGCTGTTTGTGATAGGCCTCAATCACAATCTACTAAGTGTGAGCCAAACATGTGACAAAGAAAACTGGGCATTGTTTGACTCAAAATTCTGCCTAGTCATCAGAAAAAGTGATCACAAAGTAATCCTTAAAGCTCAAAGGGATGGTAACTGCTATACTATTGATCTTGATGAACTTCCTCCCTCAGATTCTGTTTGCTTGATTAGTCAGGATAATGATAGTTGGCCATGGCATAGAAGATTAGCTCATGTTAACATGAATCAGCTTTCAAAACTGGTTAAAAACGAGTTAGTCACTGGCCTGCCAAAAATTGCTTTTGAAAAGGACAAAGAATATGATGCATGTCTAAGAGGAAAACAAACTAAATCTTCTTTTAAACCCAAAAATGTAGTCACCACAACTAGACCACTAGAACTACTGTATATGGATTTAATTGGTCCATCTAGGGTAAAAAGCACTAGATGAAATCTGTATGTGCTTGTAATTGTGGATGATTACTCTAGATTTACATGGACATTATTTCTTTCCTCTAAAAGTGATACCTTTGATGCATTTGTAACCTTAGTCAGGAAAGTGCAAAATGAGAAAGGTATTTCCATTGTGTCTATCATGTCAGATCATGGAGGAGAATTTGAGAACTCATACTTTTTGGAATATTGCAATGAGCATGGAATTGACCACAACTTCTCAGCCCCAAGAACTCCACAACAGAATGGAGTGGTAGAAAGGAAGAACAGAACAATTGGAGAGATAGCTAGAGCTATGATGAATGAAAAAGAACTTTCTCAAGTATTTTGGGTTGATGCAGTGAATACAACAAGCTACATCATAAATAGAGCCTACATTAGACCAATCCTTGGGAAGACTCCTTATGAGCTGTACATGGGAAGAAAGCCAAATCTGTCACATCTTCATATGTTCGGCTGCAAATGCTTCATTCACAACAATGGAAAGGAGAATTTGGGTAAGTTTGATGCCAAATCTGACGAAGGTATATTTCTGGGCTATTCTAGTAGAAGTAAGGCATATAGAGTTTTCAGTAAAATATGTAAATTGGTAGAAGAATCTGTGCATGTAGTATTTATCGAAAATGAAACTGCTTGTAAACATGTTACTGATGAGGATGATCTTGTTTCAAACTTTAAAAAGTTAGATATCTCTGATGAAGGTATAATTGAACCTCCAAAAATATCTGAATCTATTAATATAGAGGAAGATATTCAGGAGAGAGATTTTGAAGAAGAAAATAATGAAGAAATGTCTCAAGAACTCCCTAGAGCTTGGAGATATCAAAGGAATCATCCTGTTAATCAAGTGATAGGGACTGTTCAAGAGAGAGTTAGAACTAGAAAATAGTTAAGGGATCAAATGATTAACTGTGCTTTCATCTCACAAATTGAACCCAAATGTACCGAGGAAGCCTTAACTGATGAGTTATGGATTTTGGCTATGTAGGATGAATTAAATCAATTTGAAAGAAATCAAGTCTGGGATTTAGTGCCTAGACCTAAAAATCATCCTATCATTGGTACCTAATGGGTTTTTAGAAATAAACTTCATGAATCAGGATCAATCATCAGAAATAAAGCTAGATTGGTTGCTAAAGGATATAATCAAGAAGAAGACATTGATTTTGAGGAAACCTTTGCTCCAGTAGCTAGATTAGAAGCAATCAGAATTCTATTAGCATATGCATGCATGTAAAATATTTTGTTGTATCAAATGGATGTAAAGAGTGTTTTTCTAAATGGATATGTCATGGAAGAAGTTTATATAGACCAACCTCCAGGTTTTGAGGACTCTACAAAACCAAACCATGTGTATAAATTGAAGAAAGTCCTTTACGGTTTGAAGCAAGCCCCTAGAGCATAGTATGAAAGATTGAGTAATTTTCTAATTGATAAGGGGTTTAATAGAGGAAAAGTAGATACAACTTTATTCACTAAGAAAGAGAATAAAGATTTACTTATTGTTTAAATCTATGTTGATGATATTATATTTGGTGCTACTAATGAATCTCTTTGTAAGAATTTTTCTAAGTTAATGCAGGGAGTATTCGAAATGTCCACGATGGGTGAACTTAACTTCTTCCTTGGACTGCAAATCAGGTAGTGTAATGATGGTATCTTCCTCAACTAATCCAAGTATCTAAAGGAACTGCTAAAGAAGTTTGGAATGGAGAATGCCAAGCCAATGGGAACACCTATGGCTACTACAACCAAACTGGATATGGATGAAAAAAGGAAAATGTTTGACATCACTCAGTACAAAAGAATGATTGGATCCCTAATATACTTAATTGCCAGTAGACCTGACATTATGTTTAGTGTCTGTATGTGTGCATGATTCCAATCATGTCCCAAGGAAACCCATGCATCTGCTGTGAAGCGTATCTTCAGATATCTTATTGGAACCTCACAGATGGGACTTTGGTATCCAAAGGGCAATGGAGAAGATCTCAAAGGATACACTGATGCTGATTTTGCAGGATCCAAAACTGACAGAAAAAGCACTAGTGGAACATGTCAGTTTCTTGGAGGATCCTTGGTTTCATGGTTTAGCAAGAAACAAAATAGTATGGCCTTATCCACTGCAGAAGCTGAGTATGTTGCGGCTAGAAGCTGTTGTGCCCAAATCATCTGGATGAAACAGCAGCTTGAAGATCTTAAGGTTAAGATGAAGGAAATACCAATCATGTGTGACAACCAAAGTGTCATTAATATCACAAAGAATCCTGTCATGCATTCAGGGACAAAACATATTGAAGTTAGGCACCACTTCATAAGGGATCATGTTCTGAAGAGAGAAATCAGACTAGAGTACATCCCAACTGAAGATTAAGTTGCAGATATCTTGACAAAGCCTCTATCAGAAGATATACATTGCAAAATAAGAAGAGAATTGGGTATGGTAAATCCCAATGAACTGTAAGTAAATCCGTGTATAATTCTATTTTTAGATCTTCTAACATTAAATTAATTCTAACTTTAGCATCGGACTGTATTTAATTTAAGTTGCAGGAGCACTTCATGAGATTCAATGGGAATAAATCTGAAAAATGGAGCACATGAGAATGGAACAATCAAAAAGTGAAGAAAATGGAAGAAATTCTGAGTTTCTGGTTCCATTTTGTAAATTTTTAAAGTTCAAATTCATATGTTAATTGTGTGTTAGATGAATTTCCGTGAAAAAACTAAGTTTCTGAGGAAGTCAGCATGGTCAAAATTCAAATTTGGATGTCCAACAGACAAACTTCAGCCTGTTATAAGTTGAAAAAGTTCTCAGTGATGCCTAGAAATTCGCCTGTTGGCCCTTCAAAATTCAAATTTTCAAGAACAAAAATTTCATAGTTATGTTTGTCCAACATAATGATAATACTGATGTTTATCTCCTAACATACGAATGTTGGAAAACCTTCATAAAGTAAAGAAATTCGAATTTCTGATTTAAAATTCGTCTGTTGAAACATGCTCCTCAATGTTGAATCTTTGAAAGATAAAGTTTATATGCATAATTCGTCTGTTGTTTGGTGAGTTGTTTGCTGTTTGATGTTTACACTTCAAAATTTGAACTTTGTCGGAACAAAGTTCGTCTGTTCATCTTGTGTTGCTTGAATCAAGCCTCTGTCAGACGAACGTTCAGAAGAAAATTCATCTGTCAGTAAGCTTTGCTGAACGGTTTAACTCTTAACTGCTCGAAGTTCAAATTTTGACCCCTCAAAATTCGTCTGTCAGGCGGTTACTTACGTTAAAATCGACGATTTTCCACTGAACAGACGCTACCCTACTCTTTTCCTCTCTGGGTCTGTTCAAATCTTCTCTTCAATGCTCTTAAATTCTGACCGAAAATCTTCATCTCCCATCATTTAAACTGATTTTCGCACCCTATAAACCCAATCTTGGCTTCATTCTGTAACATTCATCAACGAAAATGGCAAGAGTAAAGAATCTTGAAGCAGGAAAAGGAGAGGCACGACCAAAGAGGGTAGTCAAATCACAATATGCCTCAAAGGAGGGTGAAAAACTGAAGAGGAAGGCCGAATCAAGTAAGGGAACTCCTTCCAAACATCAGAAAACTACACCAAAGGGAGAATCAAAGAAAGCCGGACCGTCTTCCTCGAAGAAAGCAGAACCTTCGATGCCTATTTCTGCTGCTGCTGAGACTGCTGCTTCCACTTCCTCCTCCAGTACTCAATTTGGAGAATATCAACTTACTACACTGCCATTATGGAGCACTCCACAGATTCAGGAAGAATACTCCACCAAGTTTGCCAATAAAAAGGTAATCAAGCCTCATTGTGTAAACTTGGAAGATTTCTTGGTCTCTAATAGTTTTGATGCTAGAATATGGATGTTGAGATACAAGAATCTGTTGGAGATATTGGAAAGGTATGATGATGAAGTAATAAAGACATGGTATGCCTTCTTGAAGTACAATAGCAAGAAGAAGAAATGGCAGGTCAATCTGAGATCTAGGACCATCTGGCTCATAGATGAGATTCTCATTGAAGTGTTGGAGATCCCAGGGCAAGATGGCCTCAAGATAGATATCACTGCCTTTGGATACATGGATGAGGCAGATACTGCTGATGAAGAAAGTGGCCCCTTCCTAAACTACAAGGAGAGCACAATCCTGAACACTTTGTTCAGAAAAAGGAAGAATAGGCCAGCCATCAACCTGTTGAAGCCCACAGACCTCAGTGCCCAAGTGAGGATCCTACACTACATAGTGTCTAGGATCATATTCAACAAAGGAGGCAGCTTCAATCTGATAACAAGGGCAGAGGCACATGTCATGGCAGCAATCATGCGTGAAAAGCTGATCAACATGGGACATATCATATTTCAACGCATGATCAAGGCAAGGGATCAAAGGAAAGACTCCACACTCCCCTACGCAACTATCATTTCCAGAATTCTACAATATGCTAGAATTTAGCATCTTGAGAAAGGGAAAGGGAAACCCACTGAGATCTTCAAGGAGGAAGAACTTCAAAGGATGGGAATTGAAAGAAGTGAAGGTAGATGGATTGGAAAGGGAGCAGGAAAATATAAAGATCTTTTCTTTGTTGAAGGAACCTCCCAACATCAAGAAGGCACTTCTGAGGCTCCTGCCAGACCTACTCCTTAGCCTTCTCTGCCTGTCCCATCTCTATCCAAGCCTACTCACATTCCATCCACTCCCTCCTCTCGTGCTAAGCCAACCAAGATCACTAAGTTGTATGACAGCCTGTCTACACTCATACTTAGCATCAGGGATGAGCAAAATGCCAAATTTGCTCATCTATAAGATCATATTCATTAGTTGGCAAAGAACATGAAAGTGGTTGCTGATGCCTATGAAGAAATTCGGAGTGCAGTTCCTACCACATCAACTTCACCTCAGCCAGGGTTCTCTGTGCCTGTTCACTCTCCAACTCCTGAGCCTCCAAGCCCCTTCGAGCTAGCCTCTTCTGAGCATGATGAAGATGAAGATGGTGCTGAGCCTGCTGGTACAATGAGGACACCAAGTCCTGGTCCACCCTTGGACTATGGTTTGGAAGAAGAAGGACCTCAGGAAACAGGCCCTCATGAGCCAATTCCAGAAGGTGCTCAGGATTCAATTATTTCCACTCAAGAATCTGAGCAAGTAGAAAGACTAGTGGTAGCCATTTCTACTTCATCAATGTTAGAGGTTGCCAGTAATGAAGAGAGAAGCATTGTGCTTGTTGTTGATTTTGAAGCTATTGCTCGCAATGCTCTCTTGTAAGCTCAGAGAAGAAGGCTTAAGGAAATGTTTCATTCTAATAACCCTGCTCCTTCATCTCTCTCTGCATACAGTCTTTCAGAAGAGCAGAGGGCACAATTGGCTCTTTCCAGGCAGGAGATGTAAGAACTGCTTGTGGTCTCTGATGATAAGGATCCAAGCACTAAGCATTCTAAGCATCCTCCCTCAGTTGAACCGGATCTCCCTTTTGATCCTGTGCCCCTCCAAGCTATTCCAATTTCTCAGATCCCTCCTCCAACTGATTTTGTTCACATTCCTGATGATGCCAAAAAGGGGGAGAAGAGTAAGCAAATTGGAAAGCTGCTGCTGAGCCATCTGGAAAGTCTTACAGTAAGAAGACCAAGCCAAAGAAGAAGTGATTAGATTTTAGGCTTTAGTCCTCTTGTAGTGTTATTTTGAGTTTCAGTTGTTGTGTTTGTATTTTGTGTTTAATCTATGAACCCTGCTTAAATTTGTCTCTATAAAGCAACATTTGATTAAATGAAAGAATTTCTCGGTTGCAATGATTTGTTCTTTAAATCTCTTCACATGATTTACTATATATGATATCTTTTGAAAATATAATGCATATGTAGAGGGAGAGCTTGTTAAAGCAAATCCAAGTACTAATCTAGTTTCTAAGTTGTTTTGTCATCATAAAAAAGGGAGAGAATATTGAATTAAGAAGTTTTGATGATTCCAAATCAACCTTCAAGAGTTTGGAATAAAGATATCAAAGGTGCCCAAAAGGTTTCAAGTGAAGAAATCCTGGAGAAATCTATGCAAAGTTTGTTGTAGGATGTTTAGTTTTGTTTTAATTTGAGTAAAAGACTTTGATTTGGTGGAAAGAAGTTTTAAAACCTTGATTCTATGTTAAATCATGGAATATTTGAAAAACACCCACCAACAGATGAAGTTTAAGAGGTGAATAAAATCTGTCACAAGTAAAATTCGAACTTTGGCTTTGGAAATTCAAATTTTGTACTAAAACTGAACAAATCTGAAGAGATGCCTCTCTGACAGACGAATTTTGACTTCATGAAATTCGAATTTTGATAAGTGTCTGAAAGGAGCTTTACGTAACAGACTAACTTTGAGTTTTGAAAATTTGAATTTCAGACAAAATGAAACTTATGAAAACTAAAGAAATTCATTTGAAATTAGGTCAAAGTTCATCTGAAACTAAGTTTAGAATGGATTTCAAAATTGCTCACTGACAGACAAACTTTGAACATGAAAATTCGAATTTTAGAAACTAAGTTTGTGAGTCTGTTAAAGTGATATATTGACATACGAATGACAGTATTTATAAATTCAAATTTTAAAGTTAGTCTGAAAAAAGGTCTCTCTGACAAATGAACTTTGCTCTTTGAAAATTCGAATTTTGAGCTATATGAACTACTGAGCCTTTTAAACTAGCTACGGACAGACGAATTTTGGGGTTCCAAAATTCAAATTTCAAAGGCACTATAGCAAATTGAAAATACTGTTCACACTTAACAGAAAAACTTTCCACTTGAAAATGCGTATGTCATAACACAGAAACATTTCCAAATATCAAAATTCAAATTTCACTTCATGACAGACGAACTTCAGGCTTTCAACGTTGAAGTTGTTAAGCTTCGGTGACTTCAAAATTCTTCTGTTGACCAACCAAAATTCAAATTTCAGTATGTCAGAAGCATTAAATGCGGTTGGTTAACAGATAGTTTTTCAGAGTAACCGTTGGATAACTTCTCCAACGGATAGATTTTGTCTCTAATGGATATTTGAGACCTAAATCTATAAATATAATATCATTTGAAGTTGTAGGTAACAATTTTTACATTGTATATACTGAAACTCTGCCAAATCATTTACTCAAAGCTTCATACTCTCACACTTCAATATTTGTACTTTAACCTTCATATTCACTCTGATTAAGAGAGTTTAGTCTTAGTAAACAATCTAATTTTTATCTGGAAGATAGATTTTCTTGTGAGGGGATATCACAAGGGATTGGGAAGCACTTTGTGAAAGTGCAGAGAGTGAATAAGTGAGCTCTAGAAAACAGAGAACAAACTTTGTACTGTGGCATTTGCAAGAAGCCCACGGAATTCTTGCTGAATAGTGGAAAATCTCAAGTGATGACTTGAGGACTGGACGTAGGTCAAGTAGAGAGATCGAACCAGGATAAATTACTGAGTCTTCTTTCCTTTACTGCCTCCTTTACAGTTATTTGTTTATACTCTGTTTTACCATCATATATTGCTTTCTTTACCTTCTTAATATTTTGTAGAAAATTTTTAATCTTCCCAATTCACCCCCCTCTTGGGAAGCCATCTAATCTAACATATATAAGGTACTTTGTAAGTTTAATTAAACTTTAATGAATTGTTTTCTAGATTTTGTATGGGGGGGTGCCTAGTATGTGACTATTGAAAATAGTTGGGTCATATGAAATTTGGATGTCCTAGTTCAAATGCTACAAATAAGTTCGCTATTGAAAAATAGAAAATTTGACTGTTAAAGTTTCTTTACTAATAGATTGATGATAGCTTTACATTGCCATATTGTTTTTTGATTATTTTCTGCATTTGATGTTTTGATAATGACTATTATAAAATTTTAGGAGCCTAAATACTTAGGGGAGAATTCACTGAAATTTTTACATAACTCATAGGATACTAACGTATTTTATGGAAATTATGGAACCATGCAAGTGATCTATTTTCATTGATTAAATTTTGGAGCTTGACTTTCCTTAAATATGGAAATTATGATATAGCTCTTTATAATTAAAGATAACTTGTGGACTCCAATTTCCTTTAGGTAACATGGATCGTAATTGGATAAACACTAGACGAACAAGTGACAAATACGAGAATGGAGTTGAGCAATTTCTAGAATTTGCTAAAAGAAATGTTCTTGATAATAATGGGAGGTTTTATTGTCCATGTATGCAATGTTTGAATGGGAGGTGACTGAGTATTGTAGAAATGAGAGACCATCTATTTTGTAATGGGTTCAGCAAGAACTATACACAATGGATATGGCATGGTGAAATAGAAATGCCAAGTGTGTTCGAAAGGGAGGAAGTTGATGTGAATTTGAATGATCGATTGGAGGACATGATCCATGATGTTGGAGTAGAGTTTTTTGAGCGATCACATGTATATAATAGGTTGTGTGGTGATGCAAAGAAACCTTTGTACCCAGGATGTACTAAATACACACGATTGTCAGCAGTGTTGAGATTGATCAATTTGAAAGCAAGAAATAGGTGGAGTGATAATAGTTTCATAGATTTGCTTGAGTTGTTGAAAGATATGCTTCCTGAAGGTAATGAACTTCCGAATCGTAACTATGAGGCAAAGAAAATCCTATGCCCAATGGGTTTGGAGTTTAAAAAGATACATGCATGTCCCAATGATTGTTTATTGTATAGAAATAAGTACGAAGAGCTGGATGTATGTCTAAAATGTGGGGCATCACGTTATAAAGTGAAGGAGGATGGTGATGAGATCATTAAGGGGTCTTCTTTGAAGGTATTATGGTACCTCGCAATAATACCAAGGTTCAAACGCTTGTTTGCTAATATAAATTATGTAAAAAACTTGAGATGGCATGCAGATGAGAGAAAATCTGATGGAAAGCTTCGACATCTAGCTGATTCTCCTCAATGGAAAACAATTGATCAATTGTTTGCTGAATTTGGTTGTGAGCCAAGAAATCTGAGGCTTGGACTCTGTACGGATGGAATGAACCCTTATGGCAATCTTAGCAGTAAACACAGTTCATGGCATGTTCTCCTGGTGGTTTACAACCTCCCTCCTCAACTGTGTATGAAACGCAAGTACATCATGTTGTCTATGATGATCTCAGGCCCAAAACAACTAGGAAATGACATTGATATATACCTGGGACCTTTGGTTGAGGAATTAACGATGTTGTGGGATAAAGGTGTAGAAGCATTTGATGCGTATCATAAAGAGTCTTTTATGTTGCATGCCATGATCTTCTGCATGATCAATGACTTCCCTTCATATGGAAACTTGTCTGGATATAGTGTTAAGGGCCACAAAGCATGCCCTATCTGTGAAGAAGGGACATGTTACCATCAACTTTAACATGGAAAGAAGACTATCTACTTTGGTCACCGAAAATTTCTGAAAAGGCATCACCCTTATCGTAGATTAAAAAAAGTTTTCAATGGCTTGCAAGAGTATGAAAATGCTCCAAAACCGATAATGGTAAAGCAAGTTTATCAACGAGTGAAAAACATCAATGTGATCTTTGGTAAGACCCAAAAGCTTGCAATTGAGAATAATTTATGGAAAAAAGGTCTATCTTCTTTGATCTTCCATATTGGCATAGTCTTGAGGTGAGGCATAGTCTTGATGTGATGCATGTGGAGAAAAATGTGTGTGATAGTCATATTGGAATACTTTTAAACATAAAGGGAAAGAGTAAGGATGGTGTGAATGCGAGACTAGACTTGGTTGAAATGGGAATACCAGCAGACTTGGCTCCACAGCCAGCAGGAAAGAGGACTTATTTTCCCCCAGCTTGTTATACATTGTCGAAAGTGGAGAGAAGAAGTTTTTGTGAGTGTTTACATGGCATCAAAGTGCCACAGGGGTATTCTTCCAATATCAAGAGGCTTGTGTCAATGAAAGATTTGAAACTAGTAGGCTTAAAGTCTCATGATTGTCATGTCTTGATGCAACAACTGTTACCAGTGGCTATTCGTGACATATTGCCAAAAAATATGAGACACACTATAACTAGGCTATGTTTCTTTTTCAATGCTATATGTAGCAAAGTGATAGACCCCCAGAAGTTGGATGAGTTGGAGAATGATGTAGTTGTTATTTTGTGTCAACTTGAGATGTACTTTGCACTATCTTTTTTTAACATCATGATTCATTCAATTATTCATTTGGTTAAAGGGATAAGGCTTTATGGCCCAATTTATTTGAGATGGAGGTACCCATTTAAGCGATACATGAAAATCCTAAAAGGGTATGTCAAGAATCCACACCAGCCTGAGGCATCTATTGTTGAAAGATATGTTGCTGAAGAGGCTATTGAGTTTTGTACTGAATACTTGTCAACAGTAGAAGCTGTTGGACTTCCAAAGTCTCGCCATGAGGGAAGAGGTGAAGGTAAGGGTACACGAGGAGGCAAAGTAAAAAGCATGGGTCGTGCATAAGTGTTACAAGCACATTTATACATCTTGAATAATATTGATGAAGTTCAGCCTTACTTGACCATGCATAAAAACATTGTTAAGAAAAGAATCCTCGAAAGAGTGATAAATGGCTGGTGAATGAGCATAACAAGACTTTTAGATGTTAGTTCAATGAACGGGTTATGAATGATGATAATGTGTCCAATACACTAAGATGGTTAGTCGGTGGGCCACACTTTGATGTCATATGCTGGAGTAGATATGACATTAATGGGTATTCATTCTATACAAAAGCCTAGGATAACAAGAGCACCATGCAAAATAGTGGGGTTATGATAGTAGCTGAAGCGATGCATTTTTCTAGTTCAAAAGATAGAAACCCTATTTCGGTAGCCACATCATATTTTGGGGTTATTGAAGAGATATGGGAGGTTGACTACATAGCATTTAGAATTCCTGTTTTCAAATGCAACTGGGTTGATAGTAACACTGGTATTCGAATAGATGAGTTAGGATTTACCTTGGTGGATCTTAGTAGGATAGGATACAAGGAGCAGCCCTTTATCATGGCAAACCAAGCAAAACAAATTTTTTATGTCATCGATCCGGCAAATAAAAAGTGGTCCATTGTTCTCCAAGGGAAGAAACAAACTGCTAGTATTAAGGACAATGAATCTACTTTTGATATTGATGAAACCCCTCCTTTTTCTTCAAGGCTACCTCAGCTAAATGAAGAAGATGAAATAGATAATGTACATGCCACAAGACATGATCACCATGAAGGGATTTGGGAGAATATCCTTATATAGGATAATTTCTCCTGAGGTAATTTTTCCATTTCACACGCACACGCACGTTCAAAGTTTAATTTTGCATACACATAGGGTTAATTTCATTTGTTATTTTAATTTAATTTGTTACTGTAATTTAATTTTATTTCAATGTACTTATATTTCTTATCTTATTGTCTAAACAGGGATATGGATTCCTCTAGCAATTTTAGCAATTCTGAGCAACCTACCATGATAGCTAGGAAGAGTACTACTAGTAAAAGTACCACTAGTAGACGTACCATGACTATGAGTTCATTAACCAAATCTCGAGGTAGTCAACAGAGGTTACATGTTGATCTCAGTGAGTTAGATTATGAAAGACGCCATGAAAGGACTCAGTTTAAGAGTTATTTAGGAGATTTGGCTCGTAGTAAAGTCAACATCTTGCTCCCTGTGTGGAAAAAAGTTCCATATTCTGTCAAAGACTGGATTTGGCAAGATATCTTGGTATAAACCTTTGTATTGATATATTTTTCTATATATTTTAATATATTATTACTCATTACTAAGTTAATTGTATGTATGTGTTAAATTGTAGATTACTTATGACATTCCTCCTATTATTGCGATGGGGAAACAATGCTTAACAATTGTAGCGGAGCAGTGGAGAGGATTTAAAACAAGTCTCACTAGTAGATACATTTATGGTAAATTGAAGGGACAAAATCCATGCATCAAGTATCCATACTTAGATGAAGAGACATGGCAGAAGTTTGTTCAAATTCGACTATCTCCTGAATGTCAGGTAATTAAATTTATCATTTTCATTATTTAATTTATAATGATGAGTTCTTACTTAAAAAGCTTGTTGGATTTATATCTAACAGAAATTAAGAGAAGAAAATAAAGAGAGGCAAAAACAAAATGTGTATCCTCACAACTTGTCTCGTGGAGGATATGAGTTGTTGGAGCATAAGATGATAGAGGAGAAGTTGCTAGAAAGACAAGAAGCTGTAGAGTCAGACCTATCCATTGTTGTTTGTCCTCCATTACCCCCAAATCATGCTAAAAAATGGAAGAGGGCAAGGTTGAACAAGCATGGACAGTATATCACCCCCGAAGCTAGAGTGGTCGGCGAAAAGATTGTAAGTAAATTATAATCAATCATAGTGATTATTTGACTTCAATAGTGCAATTGCTAATTATATATATTTGTTACTTGAATGTTATAGGATTCTCTTGAGGAGGAAGCCTTTCAAGGATTATTTACTCCATGTGGGAGGCAAGATATCTTGGCTACTGCTTTAGGCAAGGATGAGCACCCAGGCCGTGTTAGGGGTGTAGGAGGAGGAGTGGGAATCAAACAATATTTTGGATTATGTTCGCACCATCGTGGGGGAATGGTGTCGGAGCATAAGATGCAAAAAATGTTGGATAAGGTTAAGGAGGAAACAGAAGCTCAAATGCAACAGATGTTTCAGGCTGAGATGGATGCTAAGATGGAAGCTATGTGACAAGAGTTTATGTCTATGACCTCTTCTAAGCAAATTCATATGCAATCTGCCAAGATAACCCCTTCTCCTATGCTTCAAAGCACGAAAGCTAGTTGTGCCTCTCCACTTGACATTAACAATGAACAAGATGTGGGAGTGGCATGTGATCTATATTTGGACATTGTAGCTCATGGTCGAGTTTATAAGATGGCATCAACCCTCCACCACCAACAAATACTAGAGGATCAAGTAAAGGTGTCGGTTGACAATGTCATTGAGCCTCATGCACATGTGCCATTCCCAAATGATGAGGTTGAGATGGTAGCCCAAGCTCGAGGATATTATATTTTGTGGCCGAAAAGACTCGTCTCATTGGCTATGCCTCAGGTATCAAAAACTTCATAATCCTCTTGATTTCTTATTGATTTTGTTTGCAGTTATAATACATTGTCATTTATTTGATTAGGGAAAGGATTCAATGGACTTAATGCCCAAGTCTCAATTCCCAAACTCACAAGCTATCACAGGCATGAGATTTTTGTCACGTCTAAAGATTGTAGTTTTACAATTAAAAAATTCTATTGAAGTTACCATGGCTCCTGGTATTGTGGGATCTCATTCATATTCATTTTATCTTAATAAAGATAATGACCAAGATTTCATAGATATGAAGGAGTTGGACATATCCAGTCTCCAACTTGGTATTACGTAAGTTTATTTTCATTGCTAAGCATCTTTTCAATTAATTGGGTTTATAAACATTTGGTGTTTTATCTACATTTATTTTCATTTCGGTTCTCTAACAGGTTTCTCTAGCAATATTGCACCCAGTTGGGATACAATGATAGGTTTGGATTCCTTTGTCCATATGCCCTTCAAGGTGTGGGGAACTCAGAAGAAGATAGAACAAGCTATGTAGGAAATACTATTGAACAAAATCGTAAGCTATGTTGGTTTGCACCAATCCATAAAGGGTAATAAGTTTGAAATTCATTTACAAATAAATAGTTGTAATTAGGCTTTATATAATTGAGATGATATTATCAATAGCTTATATAATGCAGCAATCATTGGACATTGTGTGTGGTATGCCCTGAGCAAACCATTGTCTATTGGTTTGACTCCCTTTGGAAAAAGGATAAAAAAGCAGCTAAAGAGTTTCATCAAGTAATTGATTTGTAAGTATATCTGCGAAAAACTTTGAATTGTCATAACATGTGACTTCATTAGTCTATAATATGATTTTTCCATGTATATGATGGCAGATCTTTGAAGACATATCAATATAGGGGTAGGAAACACACATATCGTCATAACAATACAAAATGGATTTACCCAAAGGTAAGTAGTTTGAACCCAAACTTAAAGGATATCTTAATCCAATTATTTTGGTTTTGATTATTCTTGTTTATTTTGTAGTATCGCCAACAACCTGCGAACACAAAGTATGGTTATTATGTCATGAGAGAAATGTTTGAGATAATTACTCTTAATGTTGTTGACTCATTGGAATAGGTACATGTGGTGGTGATATTGGTTTTAAACAGTTATCATTTATTTTTACATCAGGACTTCGTACTATATATGGGTGTTGATATTTGTTTTCAACTTGCAGCACTTGGACATAGATGATCACCCCTATACTGAGCCAGAAATTGACAAAATTCGGAACACACTAGTACATAAATGACTTTTTAGATCAGTTGGAATGGGCATTTTAGATCGGTTACGGTGCTGATGTAGAAGTGGCTGATATAGAAAGTAGAATTTTTTAGATCGCCTTCCTAGACCGATGTAGAAAAACAATTCTAGATCAGTTGTAAATATAACCAATCTAGAAAGTTCATCTTCCAGATTAGTCATATATAGAGAACCGATCATGATTATGTTATTCTAGATCGGTTTTAAATTTAACCGATGTAGAAACTACAATTTTTACATCATTTATAATTACAACCGATGTAGAATGTTTATTTTTTTTTTATAAAATTTAATTCAAAGTTTACATTCATCTGAGACAAAAAAATATGACATTGCACTTGTTAGTTAGGCTAGCTTCCCAAGAGGGGGGTGAATTGGGAAGATTAAAAATTTTCTGTAAAATATCAACGAGGTGAAGAATGCAATATATGATGGTAAAACAGAGTATAAATAATTAACTGTAAAAGTAGCAGAAAAGAGAAGAAGACTCAGAAATTTATCCTGGTTCGGTCTCTCCATTTGACCTACGTCCAATCCCCAAGTCATCACTTGAGATTTTCCACTATTCTACAAGAATTCAGTGGGCTTCTTACAAATGCCACAGTACAATGTTTATGCTCTGTTTTCTAGAGCTTCTCTCAATCCCTTTCAACACTTTCACTAAGTGCTTCCTAATCCCTTGTGATATCCCCTCACAAGAAAATCTATCTTCCAGATGAAGATTAGATTGTTTACAAGGATTAAACTCTCTTAATCAGAGTAAATATGAAGGTTGAAGTACAAGTATTGAAGAGTGAGAGTATGAAGCTTTCAGTAAATGATTTGGCAGAGTTTCAGTATATACAAAGTTAAAATCGTTTTCCACAACTTCAAATCACGTTATATTTATAGATTTAGGTCTCAAATATCCGTTAGAGACAAAATCTATCCGTTGAAGAAGTTATCCAATGGTTACTCTGAAAAACTATCCGTTAACCAACCGCATTTAATACTTCTGACATACTGAAATTCGAATTTCGGTTGGTCAATAGATGAATTTCACAGATACCAAAGGTTAACAGCTTCAACATTGAAAAACCGAAGTTCGTCTGTCATGAAGTGAAATTCGAATTTTGAAACTTAGAAAATGTTTCCATATTGTGATATACGAATTTTCAAGTAGAAAGTTTTTCTATTAAGTGTGAACAGTGTTTTCAATTTGCTACAGTACCTTCGAAATTTGAATTTTGGAACCCTAAAATTCGTCTGTCCGCAGCAGGCTCAAAAAGCAGAGTAGTTCATTTACTTCGAAATTCAAATTTTCAAAGAGTAAAGTTCGTCTGTCAGAGAGACCTCTTTTCAGACTTACTTTAACATTCGAATTTATAAACATTGTCATCCGTATGTTAACATATCATTGTAACAGACTCACAACCTTAACTTCTGAAATTCGAATTTTCATGTTCAAAGTTCGTTTATCAGTGAGCAATTTTGAAACTCAATATAATCTTGATTTTAGATGAACTTTGACATTGTTTCAGATGAATTTCTTTAGTTTTCATAAGTTGCATTTTGTCTGAAATTTGAATTTTCAAAACCCAAAGTTCGTCTGTTGCTTAAAGCTTCTTTCAGATACTTATGAAAATTCGAATTTTGGAAAATCAAAATTCATTTGTCAGAGAAGCATCTCTTCAGACTTATTTAGTTTTAACTTGAAATTCGAATTTCCAAAGCCAAAGTTCGAATTTCCAACATGACGGTTCAATATAAACCTTTCAAACTTCGTCTGTTGGTGGGTGTTTTTCAAATAACTCATGATTTAACATAAGATCAAGGTTTTAAAACTTCTTTCCACCAAATCAAAGCCTTGTACTCAAAATAAAACAAAACTAAACATCCTACAACAAACTTTGCACAGATTTCTCCAGGATTTCTTCACTTGAACTCTTTGAGCACCTTTGATATCTTTATTCCAAGCTCTTGAGAGTTAATTTGGAATCATCAAAACTTCTTGATTCAACTTTCTCTCCCTTTTTGATGATGACAAAACAACTTATAAACTGGATTAATACTTGGGTTTGCTTTAACAAGCTCCCCCTCAACGTATGCATTATATTTCAAAAGATATCATATATAGCAGATCATGTGAAGAGATTCAAGGAGTGATAAGTACAAATCATTGCAACTAAGAAATTCATTCATATAATCAAATGTTGCATTACAGAAACAGAATTTAAGCAAAGTTCTTCTAAAATAACCAAATCAAATACACAGTACAAACAATCAAACAAAACAAACATTAGAAACTCAATATAGCACTACACAAAGACTCAAGCCTAAAATCTAATCACTTCTTCAATCACTTCTTCTTTAGCTTGGTCTTCTTGCTGTAAGTCTTCCTAGATGGCTCAGCAGCAGACTTTCCAGTTTGCTTCTTCTTCTCCCCCTTTTTAGCATCATCAGGAAGCCTAACAAAATCAATCGGAGGAGGGATCTGAGAGACTGGAATAGCTCTGAGAGGCACAGGAGCACATGGGATTTCTGGTTCAACTGGTGTAGGAGGCTCAGAAGGCTCAGGACTTGGTTCTTCATCATCATCAGAGATCTCCAGCAGCTCTTGCATCTCCTGCCTGGAAAGAGCCAATAGAGCTCTCTGTTCCTCTAAAAGTCCATAAGCAGTAAGAGAAGGAGGAGCTGGTTCATCAGAACGAAACATTTTCTTAAGCCTTCTTCTCTGAGCTTGCAAGAGAGCATTGCGAGCAATAGCTTCAAAATCAACAATAGGCATAATGCTTCTCTCTTCATTGGTGGCAACCTCCTACATTGATGAAGTGGAAATGGTTACCACTAGTCTTTCAACTTGCTCAGATTCTTGAGTGGAAAGAATTGAATCTTGAGCATCTTCTGGTATAGGCTCATGAGGGCCTATTTCCTGAGGTCCTTCTTCTTCCAAACCATAGTCCAAGGGTGGACCAGGACTAGGTGTCCTCATTGCACTAGTGGGCTCAGCATCATCTACATCATCATGCTCATAAGAGGCTATCTCGAAGGGGCTTGGAGGCTCAGGGGTTGGAGACTGAACAGGCACAGAGTTCCCTGGCTGAGGTGGAGCTGATGTGGTAGGAATTGCACTTCGAATTTCTTCATAGGCATCAGGAACCACTTTCATGTTATTTGCCAACTGATGAATCTGATCTTACAGATGAGCAAATTTGGCATTTTGCTCATCCCTGATGCTAAGAATGAGTGTAGACAGGCTGTCATACAACTCAGTGATCTTGGTTGGCTTTGCACGAGAGGAGAGAGTATATGGAATGTGAGTAGGCTTGGATGGAGATGGGATAGGCAGAGAGGGCTGAGGAGTAGGTCTGGCATGAGCCTCAGAAGTACCCTCTTGCTGTTGGGAGGCACCTTCAATAAAGAAAAGATCTTCAGTTTTTCCTGCTCCCTTCCCAATCCATCTTCCTTCACTTCTTTCAATTCCCATTCTCTGAAGTCCTTCCTCCTTGAAGATCTCAGTGGGTTTCCCTTTCCCTTTCTCAAGATGCTGAATTCTAGCATACTGCAGAATTCTGGAAATGATAGCTGCATAGCGGAGAGTAGAGTCCTTCCTTTGATCTCTTGCCTTGATCATGCGTTGACGTATGATATATCCCATGTTGATCAGCTTCCCACGCATGATTGCTGTCATGACATGTCCCTCTTCCCTTGTTATCAGATTGAAGCTGCCTCCTTTGTTGAATATGATCCTAGACACTATGTAGTATATGATCCTCACTTGAACACTAAGGTCTGTGGGCTTCAACAAGTTTATGGTTGGCCAGTTTTCCTTTCTTCTGAACAATGTCCTTAGAATTGTGCTCTCCTTGTAGTTCAGAAAGGGGCCACCTTCTTCATCAGCAGTTTCTGCCTCATCCTTGTATCCAGAGGTAGTGATGTCAATCTTGAGGCCATCTTGCCCTGGGATCTCCAACACTTCATTAACAGTCTCATCTAAGAGCCAGATGGTCCTTGATCTCAGATTGACCTCCCATTTCTTCTTCTTGCTGTTGTATTTTAAGGAGGCATACCATGTCTTTACTACTTCATCATCATATCTCTCCAATATCTCCAACAGATTCTTGTATCTCATCATCTATATTCCGGCATCAAAACTATTAGAGACCAAGAAATCTTCCAAGTTTACACAATGAGGCTTGATTACCTTTTTATTGGCAAACTTGGTGGAGTATTCCTCTTGAATCTGTGGAGTGCTCCATAATTGCAGTGTAGTAAGTTGATATTCTCCAGATTGAGTACTTGAGGATGAAGTGGTAGCAACATTCTTAGCAGCAGCAGGAACAGGGACTAAAGGTTCTACTTTCTTAGAGGAAGAGGGCCCAGCTTTCTTTGATTCTCCCTTTGGTATAGTTTTCTGGCGTTTGGAAGGAGTTCCCTTGCTGGATTCGGCCTTTCTCTTCGGTTTTTCTCCTTCCTTGGTAGCATATTGTGATTTGACCAAACGTTTTGGATGAGCCTCTCCTTCGCCAGCTTCAGGATTCTTTACTCTTGCCATTTTTGAGGATGAATGATTCAAAAAGAAGTAGAGATTGTGTTTATAGGGTGCGAAAATCAGTTTAAACGGTGGGAGATGAAGATTTTTGGTCAGAATTTAAGAGCATTGATGAGAGGATTTGAACAGACCCAGAGAGGAAGAGAATAGGGTTGCGCCTGTTGAAATGAAAACCGTCAGTTTTAACGTATGTAACCACCTAACAGACGAATTTTGAGGGATCAGAATTTGAACTTCGAGTAGTTAAGAGTTAAACCGTTCAACAAAGCTTACTGATAGACGAATTTTCTTCAGAAAGTTCGTCTGACAGTGGCTTGGTTCAAGCAACATAAGATGAACAGATGAACTTTGTTCTAATAAAGTTCAAATTTTGTAGTATAAACATCAAACAGTAAACAACTCACCAAACAACAGACGAATTATGTATAAAACTTCATCTTTCAAAGATTCAACATTGAGGAGCATGTTTCAACAGACGAATTTTAAAATTAGAAATTTGAATTTCTACACTTTGTAAAAGTTTTCCAACATTCGTATGTTAAGAGATAAACATCAGTATAATCACATGTTGGACAAACAAAACTTTAAAATTTTTGTTCTTGAAAATTCGAATTTTGAAGGGCCAACAGACGAATTTCGAGGCTTCACCGAGAACTGTTCCAACTTATAACAGGCTAAAGTTCGTCTGTTGGGCATCCAAATTCCAATGTTGACCATGCTGACTTCCTCAGAAACTTAATTTTTCAAGGAAATTCGTCTAACACACAATCAATATACGAATTTCAACTTTAAAAACTTACAGAATGGATCCAGAAACTCAGAATTTTTGTCATTTTCTTCACTTTTTGATTGTTCCATTCTGGTAAGCTCCATTTTTCAGATTTATCAGCATTGAATCTCATGAGGAGCACCTGCAACTTAAATTAAACACACTTCGATGCTAAAGTTAGAATTAATTCAATGTTGGAAAGTCTAAAAATAGAATTACACACAGATTCACTTACAGTTTATTGGGATTTACCATGCCCCATTCTCTCCTTATTTTGCAATGTCTGTCTTCTAATAGAGGCTTTGTCAATATATCAGCAACTTGGTCCTCTGTTGGGATATACTCTAGTCTGATTTCTCCTTTCAAGACATAATCCCTTATGAAGTGGTGCCTTACTTCAATGTGTTTGTCCTTGAATGCATGACAGGATTCTTTGTGATATTAATGGCACTTTGATTGTCACACATGATTGGTATTTCCTTCATCTCAACCTCAAGATCTTCAAGCTGCTGTTTTATCCAGATGATTTGGGCACAACAGCTTCCAGCTGCAACATACTCAGCCTCTACTGTGGATAAGGCTACACTGTTTTGCTTATTGCTAAACCATGAAACCAAGGATCCTCTAAGAAATTGACAAGTTCCACTTGTGCTTTTTCTGTCAGTTTTGGATCCTACAAAGTCAGCATCAATGTACTCTTTGAGATCTTCTCCATTGCCCTTAGGATACCAAAGACCCATCTGTGAAGTTCCAATTAGATATCTGAAGATACGTTTCACAGCAGTTGCATGGGTCTCCTTGGGACATGATTGGAATCTTGCACACATATAGACACTAAACATAATGTCAGGTCTGCTAGCAGTTAAGTACAGTAGGGATCCAATCATTCTTCTGTACTGAGTGATGTCAAACATTTTCCCTTTTTCATCTATATCCAGTTTGGTTGTAGTAGCCATAGGTGTTCCCATTGGCTTGGCATTCTCTATTCCAAACTTCTTTAGCAATTCCTTCAGATACTTGGATTGGTTGAGGAAGATACCATCATCACACTATCTGATTTGCAATCCAAGGAAGAAGTTGAGTTCACCCATCATGGACATTTTAAATTCCCCCTGCATTAACTTAGAAAAATTCTTGCAAAAAGATTTATTAGTAGCACCGAATATAATATCATCAACATAGATTTGAACAATAAGTAAATCTTTATTCTCTTTCTTAGTGAATAAAGTTGTATCTACTTTTCCCCTATTAAACCCCTTATCAGTTAGAAAATTACTCAATCTTTCATACCATGCTCTAGGGGCTTGTTTTAAACAGTAAAGGGCTTTCTTTAGTTTATACACATGGTTTGGTTTTGTAGAATCCTCAAAACCTAGAGGTTGATCTACATAAACCTCTTCCATGATATATCCATTTAGAAAAGCACTCTTCACATCCATTTGATATAACAAAATATTTTTCATGCATGCATATGCTAATAGAATTCTAATTGCTTCTAATCTAGCTACTGGAGCAAAGGTTTCCTCAAAATCAATGCCTTCTTCTTGATTATAACCTTTAGCAACCAGTCTAGCTTTATTTCTGATGATTGATTCTGATTCATCAAGTTTATTTCTAAAAACCCATTTGGTACCAATGACAGGATGATTTTTGGGTTTAGGCACTAAATCCCAGACTTGATTTCTTTCAAACTGATTTAATTCATCCTGCATGGCTAGAATCCAGTACTCATCAGTTATGGCTTCCTCAGTACATTTAGGTTCAAATTAGGAGATGAAAGCACAATTAATCATTTGATCCCTTAATTGTTTTCTAGTTCTAACTCTCTCTTGTACATTCCCTATCACTTGATCAACAGGATGATCCCTTTGATATCTCCAAGCTCTAGGGAGTTCTTGAGACATTTTATCAATATTTTCATCTTCAAAATTTTTCTCCTGAATATCTTCTTATATGTTATATAGATTTAGATGTTTTTGGAGACTTAATTTTACCTTCATCAGAAATATCTAACTTTTTAAAGTTAGAAACAAGATCATTTTCATCAGTAGCATGTTTAGAAGCAGTTTCATGTTCAATAAATACTACATGCACAGATTCTTCTACCAAATTAGATTTTTTTATTGTAAACTTTATATGCTTGACTCCTACAAGAATAGCCCAGAAATATACCTTCATCGGATTTGGCATCAAACTTACCCAGGTTCTCCTTTCCATTGTTATGAATGAAGCATTTGTAGCCGAACACATGGAGATATGACAGATTTGGCTTTCTTCCCTTGTACAGCTCATAAAGAGTCTTCCCAAGGATTGGTCTGATGTAGGCTCTGTTTATGATGTAGCTAGCTATATTCACTGCATGAGCCCAAAATACTTGAGAAAGTTCCTTTTTTGAGGATCTTTTTGACTTTCTCTGTTTGAGTGTACTCCTTTCCCAGGCTCTTCAGTTAATTCACAATGAGGGTGAATCTTTTCTGTAGCTCTTTAACACTCTCTCCTTCTGCCATTCTGAAACTTTCATATTCTCCTATGTAGGTATTTAATTTGTTTTCCCTGACTCCAATTGTTCCTTCATGAGCAATTTGCAGTGTGTCGCACATTTCCTTGGCAGTGGAGCATTGGGAGACTCTATAGAATTTGTCCTGATTCAAAGCACTGACCAGACAGTGTTTTGCCTTGAAATTTAGCAGGACTCTTCTTCTATCTTCCTCATTCAATTCAGTTTCAGGCTTCTCTCTGTATTTTCCATCATCTTCCAGAGCCATTGGGACAAAATCTCCCTTCTGAATGACTGACTAGATGTCCAGATCAATTGACTAGAGATAGATTTGCATCCTCATCTTCCAGTACCCATAGTGTTCTCCACTGAAGCCAGGTGGTCTATTTGTGTTGTTGCCTTCTGGTAATATACTTTCTCCAAAGCTAGCCATTTTAATTCTCGGACAGTGAGATCCTTTGATTGGGAATCCGGGCTCTGATACCACTTGTTAGATTATCTGGCTTCCCAAGAGGGGGTGAATTGGGAAGATTAAAAATTTTCAGCAAAATATCAAAGAGGTGAAGAATGCAATATATGATGGTAAAACAGAGTATAAATAATTAACTGTGAAAGTAGCAGAAAAGAGAAGAAGACTCAGAAATTTATCCTGGTTCGGTCTCTCCACTTGACCTACGTCTAGTCCCCAAGTCACCACTTGAGATTTTCCACTATTCTACAAGAATTCAGTGGGCTTCTTGCAAATGCCACAGTACAACGTTTATGCTCTGTTTTCTAGAGCTTCTCTCAATCCCTTTCTGCACTTTCACAAAGTGCTTCCTAATCCCTTGTGATATCTCCTCACAAGAAAATCTATCTTCCAGATGAAGATTAGATTGTTTACAAGGATTAAACTCTCTTAGTCAGAGCAAATATCAGAGTAAATATGAAGGTTTAAGTAGAAGTATTGAAGAGTGAGAGTATGAAGCTTTCAGTAAATGATTTGACAGAGTTTCAGTATATACAAAGTTAAAATCATTTTCCACAACTTCAAATCTTGTTATATTTATAGATTTAGGTCTCAAATATCCGTTAGAGACAAAATCTATCCATTGGAGAAGTTATCCAATGGTTGCTCTGAAAAACTATCCGTTAACCAACCGCATTTAATGCTTCTGACATACTAAAATTCGAATTTTGGTTGGTCAATAGATGAATTTCAAAGATACCGAAGGTTAACAGCTTTAACGTTGAAAAACCGAAGTTCGTCTGTCATGAAGTGAAATTCGAATTTTGAAACTTAGAAAATGTTTCCATATTGTGATATACGAATTTTCAAGTAGAAAGTTTTTCTATTAAGTGTGAACAGTGTTTTCAATTTGCTACAGTACCTTCGAAATTTGAATTTTGGAACCCTAAAATTCGTCTGTCCGCAGCAGGCTCAAAAAGCACAGTAGTTTATTTACTTCGAAATTCAAATTTTCAAAGAGTAAAGTTCGTGTGTCAGAGAGACCTCTTTTCAGACTTACTTTAACATTCGAATTTATAAACATTGTTATCTGTATGTTAACATATCATTGTAACAGACTCACAACCTTAGTTTCTGAAATTCGAATTTTCATGTTCAAAGTTCATCTGTCAGTGAACAATTTTGAAACTCAATATAATCTTGATTTCAAATGAACTTTGACATTGTTTCAGACGAATTTCTTTAGTTTTCATAAGTTGCATTTTGTCTGAAATTTGAATTTTCAAAACCCAAAGTTCGTCTGTTGCTTAAAGCTTCTTTCAGATACTTATGAAAATTCGAATTTTGGAAAATCAAAATTCCTTTGTCAGAGAAGCATCTCTTCAGACTTATTTAGTTTTAACTTGAAATTCGAATTTCCAAAGCCAAAGTTCGAATTTCCAACATGACGGTTCAATATAAACCTTTCAAACTTCGTCTGTTGGTGGGTGTTTTTCAAATAACTCATGATTTAACATAAGATCAAGGTTTTAAAACTTCTTTCCACCAAATCAAAGCCTTGTACTCAAAATAAAACAAAACTAAACATCCTACAACAAACTTTGCACAGATTTCTCCAGGATTTCTTCACTTGAACTCTTTGAGCACCTTTGATATCTTTATTCCAAGCTCTTGAGAGTTAATTTGGAATCATCAAAACTTCTTGATTCAACAGCACTAACCATTTTCCAGCACCACCAACAATGACAACCAATTTAATTTATATAACTTATATTATAACAGTTAGATAAACATCAACTACTAATTTCTCTACTGCAATAATAAAATTGGAGAATTGAAAATGAAAAGGTAAAAACAAAAGATGAAAATTCAAAGTGCTTCACTGCTACAAGTAAAAATCAATCTTAATTCATACTATAGTGACAACCCTTCATCCTTGCGTCAAATTACAATACTAACTCTTTCTGAGCAACAAAATTTCAGTTCAAGCAATACTAGCTTTTAGAACCGCTCCAACCATTAAATCAAGCAAAGATTGTGGAGGAGTAAGCCATTGGTTTGTTTCATAGAATTCCTAGAACCAACTTTTAAAGAAAATCAAAACAAACTGATATACCCAACCCCTACAAGTTTATCTTCCAATGTACAAGAGATCCATAGCCAAAAACCCAATGCACCATGGCTGTAAATTATATTTTTGAGGAAGAATCCACTGTTAATATAAATAGTTCAACAACATAAATGAAGATAAATTATAAGACAATAAGAGTGATGGAAACTTGGTATAGTATTACTCTCACCAAAGGAATTTACACCTCAAAACAAGTGTTTACAGTAGTAAGAACAGTAGAATATAGTCATAATCCCTAAAGTACATATCCTAACACAGAACAGCAAATTACAAGAAGTAAATGGGTCACAAAACAAACCACACTGTTGAACATTTCTTCCAATGTACATGAGATCCATAGCCAAAAACTCAAAGCACCATGGTTGTAAATTATATTTTTGAGGAAGAATCCACTGTCAATATAAACAGTTCAACAACATAAATGAAGATAAATTATAAGACAATAAGAGTGATGGAAACTTGGTATAGCATTACTCTCACCAAAGGAATTTACACCTCAAAACAAGTTTTTACAGCAGTAAGAACAGCAGAATACAGTCATAATCCCTAAAGTACATATACTAACACAGAACAGCAAATTATAAGAAGCAAATGGGTCACAAAACAAACCCCACTCCTAAACATTTGAGCAGCTAGGGGTACTTTCCCATAACAGTACCAAACTCTCCAATGTCTTGTCTTCCTATTTGCCCATGATTAGAAGGTTAAGCATGTATATATATCTTTACAAGTAGACATATGAATAGGAAAAGCAATCAAATCAATAGGAAACATGTACACACTACCATACCAATATTTGAGCCCCCAAAGTTGGTTCTAGGAACTTAAAAGTTGAGAAAATGACTAGAAAAACAATTAGGACAAACCAAAAGCTCAAAAAATTCACTAATTTTTCAAAATTGTAATATTGTATAGCTAGACTTGCAATTAAAGGGAACAAGTGTTTCAAATTCAGCATATCAATACAATCAATGCTGACATTCACAGTAGATAGTAGATAGACCAACACCTTTGAATAGTGACTATAATAGGTCTTACCTTTAAAGCTTGGTGCTGTCTAAAAAATGATTTGCCCAACAGTTTTGAATGTCCTCAATTTCCTCATTAGAAAAGCATTCCTTAATGTCAAATGTCTGCAAATTCAAAGCCCATTAAAAAATAAATTGACAAAAGAATAAAACTAATTTGTGTAAAATATAATTACCTTTTCAAATGATTCAAAAACGCCTAAAGTAATGATTTCGTACATATGTTTCATCACATTGAATCCACACTCTAGGCTATCTATAGGTTGTCTACGAATCTACAAATGAAGAAAGACTAACCATAATGAGAAAGGAGGAATAGTTGTTCTAGAAAGTGTTTGGATTCAAGTTACTTACCTCTGGACCAACCCAGCTGACCTTCTTTAGCTGATGTGGGCACTTACCCCCCAAGACTTGGTTAGTATCTAGAGCTCTACAATCAAATACATGCAAAAAATTATATTATGTAGTAATAAATATCACAAATCAAAGTTTTTCACAAACACACTTACGCTTCAATCATGGTCATGAAATCTTTCCTCAATTTATGCCATAGTGAGCAAAACCAAGTGATGACATCCCTTTGAGGGGAGATAACCATCAATTGCCAATGGGTCCTACAAAATAGGGAATGGATTACATAAAGTCATAATATTATATTAATTACAATATTTTTCTTAGCCATGATGATATGGTGCCAACAAACATTTGCCCTTGCATTCTGAGATCCTAGATCCGATATAGGCTCTTATCTCATCTGTCTTGTTCCCTACATCTTGAATGTGTTGTGGGCATATGAATCCATACTTATCACTTCTTCTCTTTAGGATGCAGAGGCGATGGAGATATCTATGATATTGCAAATATATGAGTTTTAAGAGTTCAATGTTTAGATATCCATCTAGGAATAAAAATATACTTACATAATCCACAATTGGAGAATTGATATGTTCAACATATCCTTCATCATGAACTCCAACAAATCTTTCTTGGGAATATAAAATTCATAGTCTTTGTCATCATCCACAATCCCTTTACCCATAAAAATCCTTATAGGACTCGTGATTTTCATTGTTGCTACACATAAACGGGTCATCGGATCCATTTGCAGTTGGGACTGGGGAATTGAAACAAGTTCCTTGGATAACACAATTTCATAATTAAGTAGGAAATTAATGATTAATAAAAATTATATACTATATCAAATTTGAAATATGAGAAAAACACATGATAATAATAACATTTTTCATACCTTAGCTACAACCACTTGGACCAATCTTCTTGGCCACAAAATAAAATTTTTGAGGGCTTGCCCAACCATCTGAACCTCATCATTAGGGTATGGTACTAGTGCATTCTCAATCTCAACTTATTCAACTGACACCCTCACTTGATCTTCTTTGATTTGCTGGTGGTGGATGGTTGGACCCAACTTGTATATTTTCCCATAAGCAACTAAATGCCTATGAGGATCCTCTAAATATAACTCACATGCTTCTCCAGTATCTTGGCTTGGAGGATCCTTTGTTACTAGACCAGGAACACAACTCCCTTTTGTGCTATCAACTACAGGAGAATCGTTCCTCTCATTAGGTGTGTGTCATGAAGGCATTGCCTGGGTGGCCAAAATAGACAGCACTTCCTCCCTTATAGCTACCATCTGTGTTACCACTTGTGCTGCCACCTGTCTCGACACTATATCTTCCATCTCCTCCCTTGAAACCATTCCTGAGCGATGGCATAAAGGTGGTCCAAAGTACTCCCTAATGCCCACTCCTCTTCCAACTTCCCTCACACGACCACCGTGCTCTTCTTTCCCTATAGCAATGGCCAAAATGTCCTTCTTTCCAACAGGAGTAAAGGTTCCCTGGGTGTACTGCTCCTGAAGAGAATCCTATAAAGCAAAACAACAAACATACTTAGCACTTGAATTGTTAAAGCAATATATTTGATTGATCCTAAATTACTTACAATCTTTTCTACAACTAAACGGGCCTCCTCAGAGACATACTCTCCTTCCTTTGTCATATGAGCTAACTTCCATTTCTCATGGCGAGTGGGTGGAGATGGGGGAGAAATAACGACAGATGGGTCAGCTTGAGCGGCTTCTTCTCGCTGCTTCAACTTCTTTTCCATAATCTTTTCCTCAAGCATGTCATAACCCCCACGAGACAATGTGTGGGGGTACAAATTTTTTGCTTGTATCTCTTTAGCTTTCTCTCTTTTCTCCTGTTAACAATAAAGGCAAGTTCAAGTAAAAAAAATGAATAAAAAATAAAATAATTTCATTTCCATATCCTTTTTTTACTAACCACAAATGTAGGATTCATTCATTTTTTGTAAAAAGCATGCCACATCTCTTCATCAAGAAATTGATACTCCAAGCAAGGATTTTCGTCCTTCAAATGTCCAAAAATGTATCTAGAGGTGAGGCTAGTCTTGAAAGCCTTCCAATGCTTCCTTGCATATTATATCAATTTCATCCTCAACTTATCATTGAGAGGAACATTGTAGGTGAGCTACAATACCCACACATATAATGAAGTTAGTGATGTATATAAAATTAATAGTTGAAAGACATTTAAGTATATAGTGATATACCGTGATACTTTTCCAAATCTGATCCTTCACAATATCAGGGATGTCTTCCCATTTATTGACCAATATGCTTGCCTTACTTCGTCCCATAAGAGCGACAAAACTCTTAAATCTCTTCCTATTGGGCCCTCTTGGATTCCAACTATGATCAAATTGAATATTTATCCTCTGTTCAGTACCATGACCAAGGGTCAGCTCTTTCAAGCGTGTGCCACGTCTACCTCTTTTACGGGTAGATTGACTATCTTGCCCGCTTTGAGTATCATTACCAGTGGGATTCTCCATGTGCCTATTTAGACAATAAGATAATTAAACTATGACATAAGGTAAGTAACAAACATAATTCAATGTACGAAATAAAATTAATTAAAGATAATTAACTATGAAATAAGATAAATTAAATATCATTAAACTATGAAATAAGATGAGTAACAAACATAATTAAATCTATGAAAGAAGATAAATTAAATATCATTAAACTATGACATAAGTACAAGACCTTGAAAAATGATATTTAGTATCTCGATCTTCCTTCATGTTCGGATATTCTCCCATATTCCTTCATCATGATCATCTCTCGCATCATATATATCATCTACTTCATCTTCTTCATTCATTTCAAGTAGCCTTGATAAGAAAGAAAGAGTTTCACAAATATCAAAACTAGAGTCATCATTCTGATCATTAGCAATAAGCCTTTTCCCTTGTAGAACCACGGACCACCTTTTATCAGCTGGATCAGTGACATAAAACACTTGTTTTGCTTGTTATGCCATGATAAAGGGTTCTTCCTTATAACCTATCCTATTAAGATCTACCAATTCAAATCCTAGCTCATTTGTTCGAACACCATTATTACTATCAACCCACTTACATTTAAAAACAGAAACTTTAAATTTAATGTAGTCAACCTCCCAAATGTCTTCAATAACCCCAAAATAAGATATGACTGCCAATATAGGGTTTTTATCTTTTGAACTAGAAAAATGCATTGATTCAGCTACTACCATGACCCCACTATTTTGCATAGTGCTCTTGTCATCTTGGGCCTTTGTATAGAAGGAATACCCATTAATGTCATATCCACTCCATCATATGATCTCAAATTGAGGCCCATCAGCTAACCATCTTATCGTATCAGAAACATTATCTTCCTTCATAACCTGTTCATTGAACCATGATCAGAAAGTCCTGTTGTGCTCATTCACCAACCATTTATCACTCTTCCAAGGGTTTGTTGCCCTTATAATGCTTTTATGTGTAGCTAAGTAAGGATGAACTTTATCAGTGTTATTCAAGATATATAGATGTGCTTGTAGCACTTCTTCACGACCCATGCTCTTTACTCTTACCCTACGTGTATCCTTACCTGAACCTTTTCCCTCGTGGCGAGACTTAGGAAGTCCCACTGCTTCTACTTCAGACAAGTACTTGGTATAAAACTCAATAGCTTCTTCCGCAACATATCTTTCAACAATAGATGCTTCAGGCCGATACGGATTCTTCACATACCCTTTTATGATTTTCATATAACGCTCAAATGGGTACATCCACCGTAAATAAACAGGGCCACATAGCCTTATCTCTCTTACTAGATGAACAATTAAATGTACCATGATGTCAAAAAATGAAGGTGGGAAGTACATCTCAAGTTGGCACAAGATAATAGCAGCATCATTCTCCAATTCATCCAATTTATGTGGGTCAATGACTTTGTTACATATGACATTGAAGAAGAAGCATAGTTTGGCTATAGTATGCCTCAGTTTTTTTGGCAATATGTCCCGAATTGCCACTGGTAATAGTTGTTGCATCAAGATATGGCAATCATGAGACTTTAAGCCTATTAATTTCATATCTTTCATTGAAACAAGTTTTTTAATATTTGAAGAAAACCCTTGGGGCACCTTAACACCATGTAAACACTCACAAAAACTTTTTTTCTCATTTTTTGACAATGTATGACAAGCGGGGGGCAAATAATTCCTCTTACCTACTTCTTGTGGGGCTAACTCTAATCGTATTCCCATTTCAACTAAGTCTCGCCTTGTATTTGTACTATCCTTAGTCTTGCCCTGTATGTTGAGAAGCGTTCCAATAATACTATCACACACATTTTTCTCCACATGTATCACATCAATACTATGCCTCACCTCAAGACTCCGCCAATATGGAAGATCAAAAAAGATAGACCTCTTTTTCCATAAATTTTTCTCAGTTGCAACCTTTTGGGTCTTACCGAAGATAACATTAATGTCTTTCACCCGTTGATAAACTTGCTCTGCAGTTAATGCCTCTGGAGCAATTTCAATCTCTTGCATACCATTGAAAGCTTTTTTCAATCTACGATATAGATGGTTTCGTCTGAGAAATCTCCGGTGACCAAGGTAGACTGTCTTCCTTCCAAATGGTAGTTGTTTGTAGCATGTGCCTTCTTCACATATAGTGCATGCTGTATGCCCCTTAACACTATATCCTGACAAATTTCCATATGCTGGAAAGTCATTTATCATGCAGAAGATGATGGCACACATCCTAAAAGACTCCTTTTGATATGCATCAAATACATCCACACCTTCCTCCCACAACATTTTCAAGTCTTCAATCAAAGGTCCCAAGTAAACATCTATGTCATTTCCCCACTGCTTTGGCCCAGAAATCATCAAAGACAACATGATGTACTTGCGTTTCATGAACAGCGAATGAGGTAGGTTGTAAATCACCAATAAAATAGGCCATGAACTATATTGACTACTAAGGTTACTAAATGGGTTCATTCCATCTGTATAAAGCCCAAGCCTAAGGTTTCTTGGCTCATTGCCAAACTCAGGAAACAATTGATCAATTGTCTTCCATTGAAGAGAATCAGCCGGATGTCGAAGATTTCCATCATGTATCCTCTCATCTATATGCCATCTCAAGTTCTTTGCATCCTTTGCATTAGCAAACAAGCGCTTGAATCTTGGTATTATTGGAAGATACCATAACACTTTTGCAGGGGGCCCCTTAGTGGCTACATCACAATTAGCATCACCATTTTCCTTTACTTTGTAGCGTGATGCTCCACATTTCGGACAAACTTGCAGTATTTCATACCTATTTCTATATAATATGCAGTCATTAGGGCAAGCATGAATTTTTTTATACTCTATACCCATAGGACACAAGATTTTCTTTGCCTCGTAGTTATGATCTGGCAGTTCATTATTTTCTGGAAGCATGTTTTTCAACAACTCAAGCAACTCTATAAAACTCTTATCACTCCACCCATTTCTCGCTTTCAAGTTGACCAATCTTAACACTGCTGACAACCATGTAAAAGTAGTGCACCCTGGGTACAAAGGCTTCTCTGTATCACTGCACAAGCGATCATATACATGTGCTCGCTCACAGGCCTCTACTCTAACATCACGGATCATGTCTTCTAGTCGATCTTCCATATCCACATCAACTTCTGCCTGTTGTGATACACTTGGCATTTCCAATTCACCATGCCATATCCATTCTGTATACATCTTGTTGAACCTATCACAAAGTATATGCTCTCTTATATCCGTAATGCTTAGTCGCCTCTCATTCAGACACTTTACACATGGACAATAAAATGTTCCATTATTATCAGGAACATTCCTTTTAGCGAATTCCAAAAACTCCTCCACCCCAGTCTCATATTCATTACTTGTCCATCTAGCATTCATCCAACTACGATCCATGACTACCTAAAGGAGATTAGAGTTAACAAGTTATCTTTAATTATAGCACGAAATCAAGATGCATAGATCAAAACCATGATAATGAAACTGTACTCTTCTAATCTCTTAAACTTAAGCTAACTCAAGCAATTCTCTAAGATAAGATGTGTGTCCCCTCCCACCTAGTATGTGTGTCCATCACTTATGACAATCTTATACTTACATTAAATAGGGAATGAAACTTTAATACAATATGTTGATTAAGAAAATCAATGAGGCATTTAAGAATTACATGCATATCAACATATTTCAGTATTTACACCACATCCACAATGATCAAAATATCCCCAACACTACCAAAAAATTCCCAGTATAATTCCAGCCACCAATAATATATTAATGTTACTTGACTATGTCTAGTGATGTTTCATAAATAAAATAAGGCAATTAGACACCTTACCTCTAGTACCTTGAGGGAAAGCAACACCTTTAACCTTTTAGATAAATCAATTGTAGCAGTTTGTTTAGTGCCTTGGTACTAGACTCTTTTGTCTATGCTAAACACTCAATCTCCTTCACCTACAATGAAATTGATTTAGATGCATAGGAAAAATTACAAAATGCATTATTCATAGATGCCAATTTTATTTTTTAAAAAAATATATGCCAATTTTATTACTACCTATTAATTCACACTCACTAATTACACATTCAGTTAGTCAACTGTATTTTTTTTAATATGTGACTCCAATAAACTTGACCATATTTAGAGCATGTTATACTTACCGATCTGTCATTCAAACATGAGTTCATCATTTGATTAGACTTTAAGTGAAGAGAATATGAGTTAGACTTGCATACAAAAAAAAAAATGCAAGGCTAAATACTTTGTGTGTGTTTCATGCGCTCATAAAAATTGGATTGAAATAAAAATAAAATTATAAAAAGATGATTTTGTAAATAAAAGATGTCTTTTGAGTTTTAAAATGAAAAAATCATTAAAAAAACAATTGCAGTTATATCATGATAATCAAAATATAAAGAGATAAGCCAAATATTCTACCAAAAAAAAATAGAGAGAGACAATCAAAAGTCTTTATTCTTTGCACGGTTAGTGAATTTGGTGACTAATGACTTATGAGTGAGACTTTCTTTTGTGAAGGTTGGGCCTATCCTTAAGATAGGCTTGGGTGTAAGTGAGTCAAAACGAACAAAAAAATATTGAACCTAGAAATTTCTTTCTTGGGCCTTCACTAGTCATGCCATTACCATCTTTGTACTATACTAGATTTGTGTAAAAAAAAAAAAAGTAGCAGCAGGTAAATCTCAAAGCTATCCTCTTTTGAACATGACAATTAGGAAAGGAAAAAAAAAATCCAAGATTCTCAGGGTGGATAAGTGCTTCTATCATTAATGGTTAAATAACCTACGTTTGATCTCAATATTCTACATATAGTGACATTGATTCATATATATATATATATATAATATGCTTAATTCAATTACATGTCCTAATCCAAGTTTATATATATATATATTCCACATGTACATGGATACCAACGCAAGGAAACAAAAGTATAAATAAGTAAATAAAAGTGAAGTGATTGCCATATGAATCATTTTTAAATATACATGTATCAAATCTCACATCCCAATTGCTTAGATTGGACATGAATTGGATAGTCTAGCTAAATTTCATTAATTTGTTTAAATATATTTTACTAGAAAAATAGTTAAATCAAATTATTATAATTATTTTAAGTTCTAATTTATATTTTTCAGAAATAATGTGATGTGGGGGATCTAAAGTCAACAAAGCTAAAAAAGAAATTGAGCAAACAAAGGACTTAATAAATAGGTTAGGTGCTAGAGCAAATTCTGGACGTGCTTTATCTGCTGAGATGGTAATTGAGATCTTTTAATGGCCCAAAGTGCTTTTATTTATTAAGGGACATGCTGCTTCTTTTTCTTTTTCCTTTTTTAATGTGAATAAGTGAAAGATACTTCTTTAATTTGGTTTTATTAGCAGTTATGCAATTATCACCTTTAATGAAATATATGTGTCTGTTCTTAATCTTCAAGGGTTGGTTCCATTAATATACTATATAATCCCATCGTCCTATATTATAAGGTAATATGAAGGATTTTTGGGTAACATATAGTGATTTATCATTTTTATCTCTCATTTACTATATTATTAATATTGTAATTTATGCTATATTTAATAAAAGAAATGTAATTAAATGAGATAAAATTGAAAATTTTAGTTTTTTAACAAGTTTTAGGATGTAATAAATATTATTTAATATACATTAAATCTTTTATATTATTTTGAAATATGGGTATAATAAGTGGAAACAAGAAAGGGTGAGATCCAAGAGTGGTGGAGTCATATGAAATCATAAAGGTGTCATTATTTCTTTAACAAAGAGATAAAAAGACCTCACAAGTAAAAAATGTAGTGGTGTACAGGTTGGATTTACATACTCTATTTAAAAGTGTTCCTCCAGCGTACCATCCACTCCCATCCTCATTACGTAATGATTTCAACTTTTTCATGAAACAATAAACAAGACATCTTCTACTAATTATAATAACATGAACTCTCAGCTTAAATTATTCATCACGCACGACTCTTATTATATCATTTATAATTTAACCTTTTTTAGACAAAAAGAATATATATCTTGACCCTACCCAATCAATTATTCTTATAATACAAGTGCAACATAATTTGCAATATACAAATATGTATAAAATATACTACATATGAAGAGAACAAATAATTTAGTAAATAATTCAATCGAACACTAAGACCACCTCTACATGACACCGGTGTGAAACGTTGCAGACAAAATCTTGAAGATGGAAAAGAAAAATGTTGACAAGAAGCCAAAACCAAAACCAGGGAATGGTATAAAGAGAAGACATAATTGGCCCGTAAGGCAGGATTCTTGACGCCATGATTGCATCTTTTAGGCCTCTACTTTTATATGTATATACATATATATATTTGGAAGCTCAATTACCAAGGACCTCACTAGCCCTAACCTAACCACGTTCGTTTGAGAACCTAATACCAAAAGGGATTGTGGGGGTGAGGGTTGAGAAGGAGCAAAGGCTAGAGGGGACAACATTTCTTTTTCAAAGACTAGACACATTATTAGAAAGAGATGGGGACCCAAAGAAACTGAATAATTGGAGGCAGAGAAACAAACAAAAGAGCTGTTAGAAGCTTTTCCCAAAGTGCCCTATTTTTATAGTGTGACGCAGCTATTTTTTTTTTCATTGACCCTTTCTGTTCGTCATTCAACAATCTCCATCTTCTCACTAGCTAGCTACAAGTAATTTGCACTTTTACATGAAATATATATAAAAATATATTATATGTGCATAGTTGAATGGATACCCACGTGACATTGTCTGGGTTTGTCTTGTAGTAAAAGTAGAATATGATGGATCAAAGTGAATCCTAATCCTAATCCTAATATGTAACAATTAGGAACTTGGAATTTGCTTCGAGGATAAGGTGAGATAGCATGATTGTCTTATACTTAAAAAGAAAGAGTCTATAAAAATTGTCAACCATATGAAGTATACCATAATTTTTTTTTCTTTTCCAATTAACAAAGACAAATCTAGAGCAAAAATAACCACGGTATTTAACTACTAGTCCCTTCAAACCTAAAAGTTTTAGTTTTGAGTTTTCTTCGACAAGACATTAACAATTATCCAAGTGTTGTCATTTAATTATGGAGGTGGTAGGAATTCCCTACAAAATCAACTATTTAAAGTTTGACTTGATCAACTATTTCAACCACTGGTAAGGCTAGGGTGAAAAGTAAACCACATTAAAAATTAATGTTTTCGAACCAAATACTTACTTGAAAAGAAGCTATCTGTTTTTGCCTTGTCTCCTCCATTGACTTCATGTTCGCCTCATATTCAATCCATTTTGTTTCGGTTTGTTTCAGTTGTTCCCTAATGTGGTATTTTCCTCTTCCTTTTGCTCAAGAGTTGACTCCACCTTAAGAACCCGCTATCAGAGTTATGCTAAAGCTGAAGGCAAATTTTGAGCCTGCTCTCTGGATACTTCCTGCAAAGTTAGAGTAAAATCTTTATCTCTTGAGCAACAGAGCACTTCCACAGAATCATGGGACAATATACATTACATCCATTTAGAAAAATTCTTTCCAAAGGCCTGTGCATTCCATATATTGTAGGTGACAAGCAAAAACTAGTAGCAACAGAAAATTTGTGATCTCAGTCTTTCCACACAAACATACAATGTAGTTATTAATTTCTCTGGCAAGTTTGTAGTGGAAAAGGAACTTATATCTAAACTATATGTAGTATTCTAATAATATATCTGAATAGAACATGGAGAAGAAGACAAAGCAAAAATAAAGTGGAAGTGTATTCATTAATTAAGCACAGGATAATTGACATACTATCTTAATTTCTTTCCTTTAGCCATTATATTCCTTCCTACAAATTCCTTGAGGACTATAAATATGTCACATTTAATAGACATTTTAACTAGAGTTTCAGCTAAGAAAAGGTTTTAACTTGAGATAATAGTATCTAGGAAACTATAAGCCCAATCCATCAGTACTTGCTCCCGAGAATCCTGAAGGAAAGACCCATTAGCAAACTTGATATGATTCTTTTTTGAATGAGAAACTTAATAAAATAATTCTTTCAAACCACAATATTTTTTCAGATAGAATTCTTTCGAACCCCGTGAAAACGAAGCACTAGCTACATGATTTGACAAAAAGTATTTGTTTCCACCTTTGACTTTCTTCTTTCCCTTAAAATCTGTAGAAATTATTCAACTCCATCTTCAAACTCAAATAATAGTAAAATTAAAGAACTTGAGAATGAAGCATACTAAATATTTTGACAGGATGGGTCAAAGAGATCAAGGCTCCGATTTCACGGTCAGCAAAGCTACCATAGATGACATCCAGAAGGCTTTTGCAGAAAACAAGCTCACCTCAACTCTGCTAGTTGATTTCTACATGGAGAGGATCAGCTGGTTTAATCCCATACTTCGCAGCGTATTGTAAGTGAATTCGAATGCCAGAGCTTAAGCAGAGGAGGTCGATCGGTGGAGGAGGGATTGGGTGGGTGAGTCCTCATGGGGACTACTCCATGGGGTATCGATGCTGCTCAAAGAGTCAAGGACAACATTGCCACCACAACCATAACACACCACTGGGTCGTACGCCTTGGTCGGATCAAAGGTGACGAGGAAGAAGACCAAGCACTGTTCTCATTGTTTGGTCACAATAATTTCAAAACCCCAGGACGTAACCCATGGTGAGGAAGAAATAACAGCCAATGAAGTAAACAAGTCATGGGTTGTGTGCGGCTGTGCAAGAGGAAAAGGAAAAAGGCAACTCACAATGAGAGAGACTGACGATGATTGCGCAGAAGGAGTAGATTGTGTTTTGAGAGCTAGAGATTTTCCAGAATGCGGGAGAGGTAGGGTTATGTCGAAAATGAAGCAAAATGGCGGGGAAGTAAAAAAGGTAATTTTTTCATATGTGGGGAAATTCTTTAGATAAGAAGGTTTTCCCATCAGATCTAAAAAAGTGAAAAAAAAATATTTTTTATTTATATTGTTTTGTCTTTTAGATCGGTGTGTTTTTTCTAATTATCTAGAAAGTATTTTATGCATCGGTTATTTTTATAACCAATCTAGAAAGTCCCACATTTCACAGTTTATTTACAAAAATGCCACCGGTTCCATATTTTAGATCTTTTATTTTTTACCCGATCTAAAATGTAGATGTTAAAAGCTTTTTTTGTACTAGTGACATGTGGTCATAGTTTTTTTTACAATTCATTTGACTATATTTCTAAATATATAGTTTAGTCAAACTTGGATTGGTTACTTAACTTTTGGAGTATATATTAGTTGATGTATAAAACTAATGTGCTGAAAAATTGTTTCTACTTTGACTGCCAAATTTGTTTAGCTCTTTCAAAAATTTGGTTGTAAATACAAGTTTGGATATGGATTGTATTTAATTTGGTGAGAAAAAAAAATTCAATGTTACATCAATTTTTTATTAAAAACCGATGTGAAGTGTAATGTTTTGTTTTATATCGGTTTTTTATATGAACCGATATAGAAAGCAAATTTTCTATATCGGTTTTTTATAAAAAACCAATGTAAAAGCAATTTTTTACATCGCTTTTTTATAAAAAACCGATGTAGATGGAATTTTTTACATCGGTTTATTAATCGATGTAAATATTTAATTTTCTACATCGCCAGCTTCTACATCGCTTTCAAAACCAATTTAGAAAAGCTAAAATAACCGATGTAAATTAGGGTTTTATATAGTAGTGTGTCTTATCAGATGGGGATACAAGGAGTGGAAGTATGAGTACTAACGTGGTGGTTACTCTTCCTACAATCAAGGATAATGACAAAGACGTAATATTTTACTACTAGACCTGTGGTTGATTTATTCGAGTTCAGTATTTTGGATATATAAATAAGATATAGAGACCTATATGTTTTACTACTAGAGCTAATTTATTTTAGTTTAATATTTTGGGAATAGTTAAGGATATTTTAGTGTGATATTGGAAATATAATATTTTAGTATGAGATTTATATGAATTTTACAATTTCCATTAATTCTATTGAACCATTTTTTGGCATGAGATTTATATGAATTTTAGTATGATATAACTCAAGTAAAAGTTCACTTTAGATACATACTCAATAATCATTTTTGGCATTAAAACTATTATGGCCATAAAATTTTCTCAACTATTTTGGAAATTTAGTTGTAAATACAGGTTTAGATATAGGTTACACTTATTTTGGTGTAAAGAAAAATTTTAAGTTACATCGGTTTCTTAATATAATTGATATAAAAAGCATATTTTTCTATATCGGTTTTGTATTAAAAACCAATGTAAAAATAGTTTTTCTACATCGGTTTTTCTGTTCAAAACCGATGTAAAAGTAATTTTTTTATATCGGTTAAAAAAACTTATATAAAAAAAGGTTTTTTTCTACATCCCTCACTTTTAAAACCTATTTAAAAAGGCTAAAATAACTTATATAAATTGGGGTTATGTGTAGTAGTGAAGGTAGAAGAGGGTTCATGGCTCTAGAAATAAATCTAGCGATGGGAGTTTGTTATCCGCTATTTGTGGGAGTTGCAAATTCCAAATAAGGTTATTGAGTTAGTGTCTATCTGCTTATCTTCTGCAACCATGCAACTGTTATGGAATGGTTGGAAAGGGGCACAATTTCATCCATCTCGTGGGCTACGCTAAGGAGATCCGTTATCGCCATATTTATTTGTCCTTGTGATGGAGAAGCTAGCTCATCTGATTCAACACGAAGTGGAGAGTGACAATTGGCTTCCTTTCTGTTTGAAAAGGATGGCACAGCGATTTCTCATTTGTTCTTCGTCGATGATTTACTAATTTTTGCGGAAGCGAGTTTGGAGCAAGCCGGTCTGGTCAAGGCTTGCGTTGATGACTTTTGTGTTGCTTCCGGGCAGAAAGTTAACAGTGCCAAGTCACAAGTTTTCTTCCCTAGGAATGTGAATCATAATCAAGTAAGGGAGGTTAGTAGGTTTCTGGGATTTACACCCACAGCGGATCTGGGGAAATATTTGGCAGTCTCGTTGCACCATAAGAGGGTCTCTTAAACTACATACCAACACGTATTGAATAGGATGGACAGCCGTTTGTCGAGTTGGAAAGCTAATACCTTATCTCTTGCTGCTAGACACATGTTGGCGTCGTAGGTGGTTGCATATATCCCGTCGTATTCAATGCAGTCCACACTCCTGCCAGCGCATACATGCAAGGAGATAGATAAGAAGTGCCGTAGATTCCTTTGGGGTAGCACTGGATCTAACAGGAAAATTCATCTCGTGTCATGGACGCATGTCTGTCAACCCAAAACCGTGGGTGGTCTTGGTCTTAGATATGCCCAACGTCAACATACGGCGTATATGATAAAACTAGGATGGGGGTTAATCAAGAGGCTAGATGCGCTGTGGGTGAAGTTCTTGAGAGAGAAGTACAGGTGTGGGGAGGATATAATACCTAGGATCGAGACACGACGAGGGGGTTCGAGGACATGGAAAGGCATTAGTAATGCTTGGGAGGAGACCATCAATGCGGTATCTTGGAGGATCGATGGAGGTACGAGAGTAAAGTTCTGGAAAGATTGTTGGCTTCCATATCATGAGTCTCTGCTTACGTATGTGACTCGGCAGGTCCCTGAGGAGATGAAGGATGAGAAGGTGGAGGAGTATGTGTCTCCGTCAGGTGGATGGCGGTGGGAGAAAATTGGTGATTTCTTTCCAGACTCTGTGGTGCAGGAGATTGATAGATTCTCTGTTCCTTTGAACAGTGGCGCAGAGGATGTTCCTAGATGGCGATGGTCAAACAATGGGGAGTTTACTGTCGGTTCAGCATATTGAAGTTTGTCTAACCAAGATCGAACGGGTCGAAACGGGCTGTGGAGTAAGGTTTGGAAACTGAAGGTACCACAGCTGCAAAAAACGTTTCTGTGGCTCTGTGGGCACAATCGACTGTTGACAAATGTGGCTAGAGCTGCGCAAGGCCTTCAGACGAGTGAGGACTGCACCGTGTGCGCGGGGTGTAAGGAAGATATTATCCATGTATTGCGCGACTGTGGGTTAGCGATGGCATGTTGGCTGGCGTTAGTTCCCCTGAATCTATGTAGTTCATTTTTTTCATATGGGAATCACATCCAGTGGCTGGAGTGGAATCTATCTCAGAAGTTTATGATGCTGGGTGCTAGGTGGGATGTTTGGTTCACTATTTTATGCAGACAGTTGTGGATAAATCGGAATTTGAGGGTGTTTCAGAATAAAGCAGTGGGCATGCATGCAACAATTGCACAGGTTCAGGCGATTGTCAAATGGTCGGATCCTAAGCTATGCAACGAGCAGTCGGTGGGGGATGCCCCTCGATGGAGGGCTCCTAATATGGGGCTAGTTAAGTTCAACGTGGATGGTGCATGCGGCGGACTGGGGGAAGTTGCAGCCTGTGGTGGCATCGCACGTGATCATACTAGGAAGGTGTTGGGCGGTTTTATGTTTCACATTGCGCAAGGAAGTAGCTTGTATGCTGAGATTTGGGGGGTGTTGTGGGGATTGAAAAGGGCGTGGGATCTGAACTGGCGAAGAGTTGTCATTGAGACCGACTGTGTGAAGGTGATTGAGATACTAAACGTGGGATGCTATGAAGATCACCCTGATAGTGAGCTTATTTCTGAACTCCAGTTGATGATGAATAGAGTGTGGGAAGTGAAAGTGGACTGGTGCAGTAGGGAAGTGAACGCTGTGGCAGATAAGCTGGCAAAGGAAGCTCCAAGTCTCGTGTGTGATGCAGTTTTCTTCAGCTCTCCTCCAACGTTTCTTTCTAATGTTTTAGCGTACGATTTAAGGATCTAAGTTCCTGTTCGTTATTTGTATTGCGTTTATTTCATCGAAAAAAAAAAGATTTCAATAAAATATGAGATATTATTATTATTATTATTATTATTATTATTATTATTATTCCCACATTCTCATACTCTCTCTTATATATAGGCAACTTGATAAATAATTTTGATTTGTCGTTTTTTATTTATTTATTTGAAGGCCTTTAGATAGGGATATTAATTAGCAAGATTTTCGGGGGTAACTCTTAGATGCATATATTTTTCCTTATTTTTCATTTTTATTTTATCATATATATATATATATGTTTTAAGAAGATAATCCTAGCATTTATTACAAAAATATTTAGAGATAATTCTTTAAATATTTTGTACAAAAACTACACATTTCTTTGGATTTTATAGTGGGATAATCCTCTAAAATTATTGGCTTTTGCTTTCTTATATTTAATTTTATTTTTCATTTTCTAATTATTTCATTGTTTTTATTATTATTATTCAATTTTTATGTAAAATTCTACAAAGGGACGAAATATAGTTGAATTTTTTTATGATACTTCAGAAATATTATCTCTAACCCTCTTCCAATGACAGCCCCGTTAGAGTGGGGAGAGAATCACAATCACAGCGTTGTTTAAAGATTAATTAGCATGATGAAACTCTCCAATCAAAATATACATGAAACAACAAATTAATTTCTCATTGCAGCTATGGCAAATATATACATGAATATTTGAAGAGCACACGGACCATAGTGTGTAAATTAAATCGAATATATATATGTTTTATTATATATTATATTCATTAGAGCAATTTTTTTAATCTTCAGCAAGCCATATCTTTTATTTCTTGCACGAGTGGTCAGTTATTCTGTGTTTGAAAATGTTTGTTATATGCATTTGTTTTTCCTTTTTCATTTTTTTTTATTTGACCTCTGTCCACATAGTTCATGTTTTAGAAATTTTAATTTCACTTTCTTTTTCTTGCAATCTTCCAATTTATATCACCAAAGGACAGTTGAGTATTGAAAGACTTTTCATGTTTTTCTGACTCTTCTAACTAACTATTCTCTTTTTTTTTTTCTTGCAAAACTAACTATATTCCTTACTTACTACTAATTACCCTTTTTGCCACATATTAATTACATCCCTTTCTTGTCTTTTTTTGCTACATAATTGATGGCCCAGCCCAAAACCAAACTTGGCCCAGCCCACCTTTAATGGGCACTAATTACTTGGGGTGAAGCTTCGATATATTGAGTAAAATTTCTATTTTTTTAATTAAATAATTAACATGTATAAATATGGTATATTATATTTATAGCGTCTATTTTTACTCTAAGTTATAGATTTATAAATTTAGCATTTATAATTTTCTTGTAAAACTATAATAAATCATATTTGACAAATTGCATATATTGTAATTGTAATGTATAATATAATAATAAAATGGTCAGGCCAGGGATGCCCATATTGCAAAACCTAAGCCCAAGCTCGGCAATTTTAATGGGTTCAAAATATTGTCAAGTTTGGCCCCTAGGCTTAAATATGAAATTAGGCCCTAACTTTGCAAGCCAGTTGGGTAACCTAATGGGCTAGGTATTTTTTTAACCACTAATATGCTGGATATTAAATGCACATATTTGAGTAGTGCTAACTAGTTTTGTCTCTACTTAAGTAGCTCCTTGATTTGGCTTCTAAAAATTAAATATTCATGTTAAGAGGTTAGGGATGCCTTTTGCCTTTTTGGGTTAGGCTGACTAACTACAAGCCGAACTAGGTGCCATGTTTGTAATACCCTACAAACAAGACTACAAAAAAAACACTCAAAATAGTCTAGACTGAACAAGAATAGGGATCGGAGCCACGACCTGTTACAATTCTACAGCAACATGAGACTACTCTAGATGGAAGAAAGAGGAAGTTAGTATAGCACCTAACGCCGCAGCGCTAATATCAGTATCCATATCCATATCCGGAAAATGCTTTTTTTTTCTGACAAACTTCTAATGCTCATAATTGTGCACTCCAAATTCTAAATGACCTAATTCCACTTCCTATAGGTCACTTTACTCCCAATCTAGCTATGGACACCAACCACATCTCAAAATACCTCCATATGGAGATTTTAGCTGCTGGAGACCATTTTGGTCACTTTTTAACCAAAACTGAGAACTTAATACCCCAAATGCTGCCAATGACCAATTAGTAGCCCAAGACCATTTGACATGACAAACTTGTCGAAGAAGGTTTCAACCAAAAGAACCCACTCCTCCGATTTTTGGCCCTCTAAACCCCAAATCAAACCAATGAGCTATATGCCCATTCTGCACACACAAGGTCCAAAACCCATATTAGGTTGACAAATGAGGTACACTATGCCTAAGGAAGACACTCACACCTGCACCAACACATATTGACCCATACCGGGGTCCAGAATCATTATGTATAGCATTACAATTGCAAACTTGGCAATTCATCACATCAACATTAATCCTCATCGTTCTACCAAATACACACCACCACATACACTACAACACCCCCATAATATAGACAATAAGCAAAACATACATCACTAAACTACTTGACACAATCCATTACATAAACCAATAATATAAAGCTACCAGCTAAAACTTGAATATTCTCAAGCAAAGGAGAGCTAAGACTCCTTAGTCTTCTTTGGGCTAGTGCTGGAATCTTCTTTTGAAATATTAACCACAGAGGGTGTGAGAAAAAGTCCCAGTAATTGAGGACACACACATTAAACAACATATAAACAATATAACTAATATATGATGCGATGCAATATAAATGCAACAGTATAAATATTCCTTCTAGTGTTAGGCTATAACCAAGGGCTAGTTACCATTATAAGGTAAACCTGAGAAGTGATTCCTTTCTATCAATTGGTGAAGGCTGATTCCAGGACATCACTACATTCATTGCTTACTAGTATGACCCAGCCAAAGGCCATACTAATGATTGGACTGTGGTTCTCCTCTGCTTGGACTAGCCAAATTAGTAGTGATTTAGGGAAGTCGTATCCGCAATCCACTGCTATCTGGCTCTTCTAACTAAAGGAAGAGGATTTAGTAGCAAGGATATACAATCATCAATCTCAACACTTGGACATGACGCCTCGCATGTTCCACGAGTGCATCGGTATACCATGTGGTATCATCATATCTCAAGTCATCATCACCCAATCAAAAATATCCCAATATACATAGTGTGGTGATGATATCCAATGCTATACTAACATGCCAATCCCATACACTATCATTAGTATCATCATAATCTTTATAGTCACCATGCTAACATATTATCATATGAGGATGCTTACAAATCATATATATATGCATACCAATAAGATATTCTCATACATCACTATAAGGGATAAAGATAGAGCTTACCATACTCCTGCTAGTGTGTAAATACCATGATATGAAAAGGACAAACATAACTACTTGCAATACAATGGTATGAAAAGGAATTTCGTGCTGAAACTGAACAAGTCTGAAAAGATGCCACTCTGACAGACGAATTTTGACTTGGGAAAATTCAAATTTTGATAAGTGTCTGAAAGGAGCTTTAAGCAACAGATGAACTTTGGGTTTTGAAAATTCTAATTTCAGACAAAATGAAACTTATGAAAACTAAAGAAATTCGTCTGAAATTATGTCAAACTTCATCTGAAACTAAGTTTAGATTGGATTTCAAAATTGCTCACTGATAGACGAACTTTGAACATGAAAATTCGAATTTCAAAAACGAAGGTTGTGAGTCTGTTAAAGTGATATGTTGATATACGAATGACAGTATTTATAAATTCGAATTTTCAACTTAGTCTGAAAAAAGGTCTGTCTGACAGACAAACTTTGACATTTGAAAACTCAAACTTTGAATCACATGAACTACAATGCCTTACAGACCAGCTACGGACAGACGAATTTTGAGGTTCCAAAATTCGAATTTCGAAGGCACTGTAGCAAATTGAAAATACTGTTCACACTTGACAGAAAAACTTTCCACTTGAAAATTTGTATGTCACAACATAGCAACATTTTCCAAATATCAAAATTCGAATTTCACCTTATGACAGACGAACTTTGGGCTTTCAACGTTGAAGCTGTTAACCTTCGATTTCTGTGAAATTCGTCTGTTGACCAACCAAAATTCGAATTTCAGTATGTCAGAAGCATTAAATGTGGTTGGTTAACGGATAGTTTTTTCAGAGTAACCATTGGATAACTTCTCCAACTGATATATTTTGTCTCTAATGGATATTTGAGACCTAAATCTATAAATATAACATTATTTGAAGTTGTGGGCAACGATTTTAACTTTGTATATACTGAAACTCTGCCAAATCATCTACTCAAAGTTTCTTACTTCTCACTTTAATATTCTGTACTTCAACTTTCATATTCACTCTATTTAAGAGAGTTTAATCTTTGTAATCAATCTTATCTTCATCTGGAAGATAGATTTTCTTGTGAGGGGACATCACAAGGGAATGGGGAGCACTTTGTAAGAGTGCACGGAGAGATAAAGTGAGCTCTAGAAACAGAGCAACATCTTTATACTGAGGCATTTGCAAGAAGCCCACAGAATTCTTGCAGAATAGTTGAAAATCTCAAGTGGTGACTTGGGGACTGGACGTAGGTCAAGTGGAGAGACCTAACCAAGATAAATTACTGAGTCTTCTTCTCTTTACTGCCACCTTTACAGTTATTTGTTTATACTCTGTTTTACCATCATATATTGCTTTCTTCACCTTCTTGATATTTTGCAGAAAAGTTTTAATCTTCCCAATTCACCCCCTCTTGGGAAGCCAACTAATCTAACAAGTGGTATCAGAGCCTGGATTCCTAATCAAAGGATCTCACAGTCCAGGAATTAAAATGGCTGGCTTTGGAGAAAGTATATTACCAGAAGGCAACAACACAAATAGACCACCTGGCTTCAGTGGAGAACACTATGGGTACTGGAAGATGAGAATGCAAATCTATCTCCAGTCAATTGATCTGGACATCTGGTCAGTCATTCATAAAGGAGATTTTGTCCCAATAGCTTTGGAAGATGATGGAAAATACAGAGAGAAGCCAGAAGCTGAATGGAATGAGGAAGATAGAAGAAGAGTCTTGCTGAATTTCAAGGCAAAACACTGTTTGGTCAGTGCTTTGAATCAAGACGAATTCTACAGAGTCTCCCAATGCTCCACTGCCAAGGAAATGTGGGACACCCTGCAAATTGCTCATGAAGGAACAACTGGAGTCAGGGAAAATAAACTAAATACATGCATAGGAGAATATGAAAGCTTCAGAATGGCTAAAGGAGAGAATGTAAAAGAGCTACAGAAGAGATTCACCCTCATTGTGAATCAACTAAAGAGCCTGGGAAAGGAGTACACTCAAATAGAGAAAGTCAGAAAGATCCTCAGAGCTCTCCCTCTGGAATGACAACCCAAAGTAACAGCAATAGAGGAAGCCAGAGGAGAATCAATGGCCTCTGTCATAGCTCTCTTTGGCAGCCTCGAGGAGTATGAAGGAAAAATGAAAGCTCTCAAGGAAGCTGGACAAGACAGAAAGAAGAAAGGCCTTGCTCTCAAAGTTGCTGAAGAAAAGGAAGAAGAATCTAACGATGGAGAGGAACTTGATGAAGAAACTCTGGCAATAATGGTCAGAAAATTTGGAAGATTCTACAGCAAAAAAAGAAACAAGAAAATCTTCAAGAAAGGAGCAGCTGGAGATAGCAAGAGGGAAACAAAGGAACCTATCACTTGCTATGAATGCAAAAAGCAGGGACATATCAAATGGGATTGTCCACAATTTCTCAAGAAGCAAGAAAAAGAAAAGAGAGCTGCAGACAAAGGCAAGAAGAAAAGAGCTTACATCTCATCAATATGGGGTAACAGCTTAGATGAAGAAGAAGATGATGAAGATGAAGTTTCCAACATCTGTCTCATGGCACTTGCCTTTGAAGAAGCTGAAATCTCATTCAGCAGTGATCAAGAAGATGAGGTATATGAATCTGAGCCTTCCTATTCTGAATTACTGGATGCATTTCATGAGCTGCATGATGAGTTTGTTAAGATTGCTAAAGAATTGAAGCAAGCTAAGAAAAAGATTAACAAACTAGAATCTCAATGTAACATTTCTGAAATTGCTCCTCTACCTATTACTGAATCTATTTGCTGTAAATCATGCATTGAACTAAAGCAAACCAATAAATATCTAGTGAAAAGCATGTCTAGGCTTACTAGAGGTAAAGATATGTTGTTTTCTTTAATGGGAAGTCAAAGAATATCACAAGGAAAAGTTGGACTTGGCTATGATCCTTATGCTATAAAAGAAAAGATTAGGAAGAAAAATCAGAATATGTACATGAGACATTTTGTGCATGCTGATGGAAATAGAAAGAAAGATCATATGTCACATCACATTGAATCATATAATCAACCAAGGCATGCTAAACAAAAATATTATCTGCGTTGTTTTCTTCCTGCTTTTCAATCCAGCAGTCCCTTTACCACCTATCACTTTTGTAACAAAAAGGGGCATATTTCTAGCTCATGTGCTTTAAAGAAAAATGGACTTGACAGGAAGGTTAAATGGGTTCCCAAAGGTATATCTGTATCTAGAGAAGAGACCACTGACAGAAGAGGACCCAAGCAAATTTGGGTACCTAAAAAGAAAACATGAACTTTGTTTTGCAGGTCTGTCTCAAAGCTAGAAAGAACAATAAATGGTACATGGACAGTGCCTGCTCAAGTCACATGACCAGTGATAAGGAGAAGTTCATCACCCTTAGAGACAAGAAAGGAGGAAAGGTGACCTTTGGAGGTGATCAGTATGGCAGAATAGTTGGCATTGGCATTGTGGGCAAGAATCCTGAAACATCCATTGAAGAGGTATTGTTTGTGATAGGCCTCAACCACAATTTGCTGAGTGTGAGCCAAACATGTGACAAAGGAACCTAGGTACTGTTTGACTCAAAATTCTGCCTAGTCATAAAAAAAAGTGATCACAAAGTAATCCTCAAAGCTCAAAGGGATGGTAATTGCTATACTATTGATCTTAATGAACTTCCTCCCTTAGATTCTGTTTGCTTGATTAGTCAGGATAATGATAGTTGGTTATGGCATAGAAGATTAGCTCATGTTAACATGAATTAGCTTTCAAAACTGGTTAAAAATGAGTTAGTCACTGGCCTGCCAAAAATTGCTTTTGAAAAAGACAAAGAATGTGATGCATGCCTAAGAGGAAAACAAACTAAATCTTCTTTTAAACCTAAAAACGTAGTCACCACAACTAGACCACTAGAACTACTGGATATGGACTTAATTGGTCTATCTAGGATAAAAAGCATTGGTGGAAATCTGTATGTGCTTGTAATTGTGGATGATTACTCAAGGTTTACATGGACATTGTTTCTTTCCTCTAAAAGTGATACCTTTGATGCATTTGTAACCTTAGCCAAGAAAGTGCAAAATGAGAAAGGTATTTCCATTGTGTCTATCAGGTCAGATCATGGAGGAGAATTTGAGAACTCATACTTTCTGGAGTATTGCAATGAGTATAGAATTGACCATAACTTCTCAGCCCCAAGAACTTCACAACAGAATGGAGTAGTAGAAAGGAAGAACAGAACAATTGGAGAGATGGCTAGAGCTATGCTGAATGAAAAGGAACTTTCTAAAGTATTTTGGGCTGATGCAGTGAATACAACAAGCTACATCATAAATAGAGCCAACATCAGACCAATCCTTGGGAAGACTCGTTATGAGCTGTACAAGGGAAGAAAGCCAAATCTGTCATATCTTCATGTATTCGGCTGCAAATGCTTCATTCACAACAATGGAAAGGACAATCTGGGTAAGTTTGATGCCAAGTCTGATGAAGGTATATTTCTGGGCTATTCTAGTAGAAGTAAGGCATATAGAGTTTTCAATAAACAGTCTAATATGGTAGAAGAATCTGTGCATGTAGTATTTATTGAACATGAAACTGCTTCTAAACATGCTACTGATGAAAATGATCTTGTTTCAAACTTTAAAAAGTTAGATATTTTTGATGAAGGTAAAATTGAGTCTCCAAAAATATCTGAATCTATTAACATAGAAGAAGATATTCAGGAGAAAAATTTTGAAGATGAAAATATTGATGAAATATCTCAAGAACTCCCTAGAGCTTGGAGATATCAAAGGAATCATCTTGTTGATCAAGTGATAGGGAATGTTCAAGAGAGAGTTAGAACCAGAAAACAGTTAAGGGATGAAATGATTAATTGTGCCTTCATCTCACAAATTGAACCTAAATGTACTGAGGAAGCCTTAACTGATGAGTACTGGATTTTGGCTATGCAGGATGAATTAAATCAGTTTGAAAGAAATCAAGTCTGGGATTTAGTGCCTAGACCCAAAAATCATCCTGTCATTGGTACCAAATGGGTTTTTAGAAATAAACTTGATGAATCAAGATCAATTATCAGAAATAAAGCTAGACTGGTTGCTAAAGGATATAATGAAGAAGAAGACATTGATTTTGAGGAAACCTTTGCTCTAGTAGCTAGATTAGAAGCAATTAGAATTCTATTAGCATATGCATGCATGAAAAATATTTTGTTATATCAAATAGATGTGAAGAGTGCTTTTCTAAATGGATATATCATGGAAGAGGTTTATGTAGATCAACCTCCAGGTTTTGAGGATTCTACAAAACCAAACCATGTGCATAAACTGAAGAAAGCCCTTTCCGGTTTGAAGCAAGCCTCTAGAGCATGGTATGAAAGATTTAGTAATTTTCGAACTGAAAAGGAATTCAACAGAGGAAAAGTAGATACAACTTTATTCACTAAGAAAGAGAATAAAGATTTACTTATTGTTCAAATCTATGTTGATAATATTATATTTGGTGCTACTAATGAATCTCTTTGCAAGAATTTTTCTAAGTTAATGCAGGGGGAATTCAAAATGTCCATGATGGGTGAACTCAACTTCTTCCTTGGACAGCAAATCAGACAGTGTGATGATGGTATCTTCCTTAACCAATCCAAGTATCTGAAGGAATTGCTAAAGAAGTTTGGAATGGATAATGCCAAACCAATGGGAACACCTATGGCTACTGCAACCAAACTAGATATGGATAAAAAAGGGAAAATATTTGACATAACCCAGTACAGAAGAATGATTGGATCCCTACTGTACCTAACTACCAGTAGACCTGACATCATGTTTAGTGTCTGTATGTGTGCAAGATTCCAATCATGTCCCAAGGAAACCCATGCAACTGTTGTCAAACGTATCTTTAGATATCTTATTGGAACTTTACAGATGGGACTTTGGTATCCAAAGGGCAACGGAGAAGATCTCAAAGGATACACTGATGCTGACTTTGCAGGATCCAAAACTGACAGAAAAAGCATAAGTGGAACATGTCAATTTCTTGGAGGATCCCTGGTTTCATGGTTTAGCAAGAAGCAAAACAGTGTGGCCTTATCCACAGCAGAGGCTGAATATGTTGCAGCTGGAAGTTGTTGCGCCCAAATCATCTGGATAAAACAGCAGCTTGAAGATCTTGAGGTTGAAATGAAGGAAATACCAATCATGTGTGACAACCAAAGTACCATTAATATCACAAAGAATCCTGTCATGCATTCAAGGACAAAACATATTGAAGTTAGGCACCACTTCATAAGGGATCATGTTTTGAAAGGAGAAATCAGACAAGAGTACATCCCAACTGAGGATCAAGTTGCAGATATCTGGACAAAGCCTCTGTCAGAAGATAGACATTGCAAAATTAGAAGAGAATTGGGTATGGTAAATCCCAATGAACTGTAAGTAAATCCGTGTGCAATTCTGTTTTTAGATTTTCCAACATTAAATTTATTCTAACTTTAGCATCGGAGTGTATTTAATTTAAGTTACAGGAGCTCCTCATAAGATTCAATGGGAATAAATCTGAAAAATGGAGCACATGAGAATGGAACAATCAAAAAGTGAAGAAAATAGCAGAAATTCTGAGTTTCTGGATCCATTCTGTAAGTTTTTAAAGTTGAAATTCGTATATTAATTGTGTGTTAGACGAATTTCCATAAAAAACCAAGTTTTGAATAAGTCAGCATGGTCAACATTTGAATTTGGATGCCCAATAGACGAACTTCAGCCTGTTATACGTTGAAACAGTTCTCGGTGATCCTCGAAATTCGTCTGTTGGACCTTGAAAGTTCGAATTTTCAAGAATAAAAATTTCAAAGTTATGTTTGTCCAACATGATGATTATACTGATGTTTATCTCTTAACATATGAATGTTGGAAAACTTTCACAAAGTAAAGAAATTCAAATTTCTGATTTAAAATTCGTATGTTGAAACATGCTCCTCAATGTTGAATATTTGAAAGATGAAGTTTCTTATGCTTAATTTGTCTGTTAGTTGTTAATTTGATTGCTGCTTGGTGTTTGCTCTTCAAAATTCAAACTTTGTTGAAACAAATTTCGTCTGTTTATCTTGTGTTGCTTGAACCAAGCCACTATCAGACGAACTTTCTGAAGAAAATTCATCTGTCAGTAAGCTTTGCTGAACGGTTTAACTTTTAACTGCTCGAAGTTCGAATTTTGACCCCTCAAAATTTGTCTGTCAGGCAGTTACTTACGTTAAAATCGACGATTTTCAACTGAACAGACGCAACCCTACTCTTTCCCTCTCTGAGTCTATTCAAATCCTCTAATCAATGCTTTTAAATTCTGACCAAAAATCTTCATTTCCCACCATTTAAATTGATTTTTGCACCCTATAAACCTAATCCTTGCTTCATTCTGAAACATTCATCCACGGAAATGGCAAGAGTAAAGAATCCTGAAGCTGGAAAAGGAGAGGCTCGTCCAAAGAGATCGGTCAAGTCCCAATATGCCTCAAAGGTGGGTGAAAAACCAAAGAGAAAGGTCGAATCAAGCAAGGCAACTCCTTCCAAATGTCAGAAAACTACTCCAACGGGCGAATCAAAGAAAGCTGGACCCTCTTCCTCGAAGAAAGTAGAACCTTCGGTCCCTGTTCCTATTGCTGCTAAGACTGTTATTTCCACTTCCTCCTCAAGTACTGAATCTAGAGAATATCAACTTACTATACTGCCATTATAGAGCACTCCACAGATTCAGGAAGAATACTCCACAAAGTTTGCCAATAAAAAGGTAATCAAACCTCATTGTGTGAACTTGGAAGAATTCTTGGTCTCTAACAGTTTTGATGCTGGAATATGGATGCTAAAATATAAGAATCTGTTAGAGATATTGGAGAGATATGATGATGAAGTGATAAAGACTTGGTATGCCTCCTTGAAGCACAACAGCAAGAAGAAGAAATGGGAGGTCAACCTAAGATCAAGGACCATCTAGCTCACATATGAGACTCTCAATGAAGTGTTGGAAATCCCAGGGCAAGATGGCCTTAAGATTGACATCACTGCCTCTGGATATATAAATAAGGCAGATACTACTGATGAAGAAGGTGGCCCCTTTTTGAACTACAAGGAGAGCACAATCCTGAACACTTTGTTCAGAAGAAGGGAGAATAGGCCAACCATAAACTTGCTGAAGCCTACATACCTCAGTGCTCAAGTGAGGATCCTATACTACATAATGTCTAGGATCATATTCAACAAAGGAGGCAGCTTCAATCTGATAATAAGGGCAGAGGCACATGTGATAGCAGTAATCATCCGTGGAAAGCTCATTAACATGGGACATATCATACTCCAACGCATGATCAAGGCAAAGAATCAGAGGAAAGACTCCACACTCCCCTATGCAGCTATCATTTCCAGAATTCTGCAATATGCTAGAATTCAGCATCTTAAGAAAGGGAAAGGGAAACCTACTGAGATCTTCAAGGAGGATGAGCTTCAAAGGATGGGGATTGAAAGAAATGAAGGAAGATGGATTGGGAAAGGCACAGGAAAATCTGAAGATCTTTTCTTTGTTGAAGGTGCCTCCCAACAGCAAGAAGGTACTTCTGAGGCTCCTGCCAGACCAACACCTCAGCCTTCTCTGCTTGTCCCATCTCCATCCAAGCCTACTCGCATTCCATCTACTCCCTCCTCTCGTGCTAGGCCAACCAAGATCACTGAGTTATATGACAGCCTGTCTATACTCATTCTTAGCATCAGGGATGAGCAAAATGCCAAGTTTGCCAATCTGCAAGATCAGATTCATCAGTTGGTAAAGAACATAAAAGTGGTTGCTAATGCCTATGAAGATATACGGAGTGCAATTCCGGCCACATCAGCTCCACCTCAGCCAGGGTTTTCTGTGCTTGTTCAGTCTCCAACTCCTGAGCCTCCAAGTCCCTTCGAGCTAGCCTCTTCTGATTATGATGATGATGTACATGGTGCTGAGCCTACTGGTACAATGAGGACACCAAGTCTTGGTCCACCCTTAGACTATGGTTTGGAAGAAGAAGGACCTCAGGAAACAGGCCCTCATGAGCCCATTCCAGAAAATGCTCAGGATTCAATCCTTTCCACTCAAGAATCTGAGCAAGTTGAAAGACTAGTGGCAGCCATTTCTACTTCATCAATATTGGAGGTTGCCAGCAATGTAGAGAGAAGCATTGTGCCTATTGTTAATTTTGAAGCTATTGCTCGCAATGCTCTCTTGCAAGCTCAGAGAAGAAGGCTTGAGGAAATGTTTCGTTCTGATGACCCTGCTCCTTCATCTCTCTCTACATATGGTCTATCAGAAGAGCAGAGGGCACAATTGGCTCTTTCCAGGCAGTAGATGCAAGAACTGCTTCAGGTCTCTAATGATGAGGATCTAAGCTCTGAGCCTTATCTGCCGTTTGATCCTGTGCCCCTCAAAGCTATTCCAGTTTCTCAGATCCCTCCTCCGGCTGATTTTGTTCACCTTCCTGATGATGCCAAAAAGTGGGAGAAGAGTAAGTAAACTGGCAAGTCTGCTACTAAGCCATCTGGAAAGACTTACAGTAAGAAGACCAAGCCAAAGAAGAAGTGATTAGAATTTAGGCTTAAGTCCTCCTGTAGTGCTATTTTTGAGTTTGAGTTTCAGATGCTTGTTGGTATTCTGTGTTTGTATTTTGTGTTTAATTTGTGTATTTCGAAGAACTTTGCATAAGTTTGTCTCTCTGTAAAGCAACATTTGATTAAATGAAAGAATTTCTTGGTTTCAATGATTTGTTCTTTGAATCTCTTCACATGATTTACTATATATGATATCTTTTGAAATATAATGCATATGTTAAGGGGTAGCTTGTTGAGGCAAACCCAAGTACTAATCCAGTTTGTAAGTTGTTTTGTCATCATCAAAAAGGGGGAGAATGTTGAATCAAGAAGTTTTGATGATTCCAAACCAACCTTCAAGAGCTTGGAATAAAGATATCAAAGGTGCACAAAAAGCTCAAGTGAAGAAATTCTGGATAAATCTGTGCAAAGTTTAATGTAGGTTGTTTAATAGTGTTTTATTTGAGTAAAAGACTTTGATTTGGTGAAAAGATGTTTTAAAACCTTGATTCTATGTTAAATCATGGAATATTTGAAAAACACCCACCAACAGACGAAGTTTGGAAGGTTAATACCAATCTGTCATAGTGAAAGTTCGAACTTTGGCCTTGGAAATTTGAATTTCGTGCTGAAACTGAACAAGTCTGAAGAGATGCCTCTTTGACAGACGAATTTTGACTTGAGAAAATTCGAATTTTGATAAGTGTCTGAAAGGAGCTTTAAGCAACAGATGAACTTTGGGTTTTGAAAATTCTAATTTCAGACAAAATGAAACTTATGAAAACTAAAGAAATTCGTCTGAAATTATGTCAAACTTCATCTGAAACTAAGTTTAGATTGGATTTCAAAATTGCTCACTGACAGACGAACTTTGAACATGAAAATTTGAATTTCAGAAACTAAGGTTGTGAGTCTGTTAAAGTGATATGTTGATATACGAATGACAGTATTTATAAATTCGAATTTTGAAGTTAGTCTGAAAAGAGGTCTCTCTGACAGACGAACTTTGACATTTGAAAATTTGAACTTTGAATCACATGAACTACAATGCCTTACAGACCAGCTACGGACAGACGAATTTTGAGGTTCCAAAATTCGAATTTCGAAGGCACTGTAGCAAATTGAAAATACTGTTCACACTTGACAGAAAAACTTTCCACTTGAAAATTTGTATGTCACAACATAGCAACATTTTCCAAATATCAAAATTCGAATTTCACCTTATGACAGACGAACTTTGGGCTTTCAACGTTGAAGCTGTTAACCTTCGATTTCTGTGAAATTCGTCTGTTGACCAACCGAAATTCGAATTTCAGTATGTCAGAAGCATTAAATGTGGTTGGTTAACGGATAGTTTTTCAGAGTAACCATTGGATAACTTCTCCAACTGATATATTTTGTCTCTAATGGATATTTGAGACCTAAATCTATAAATATAACATTATTTTAAGTTGTGGGCAACGATTTTAACTTTGTATATACTGAAACTCTGCCAAATCATCTACTCAAAGTTTCTTACTTCTCACTTTAATATTCTGTACTTCAACTTTCATATTCACTCTATTTAAGAGAGTTTAATCTTTGTAATTAATCTTATCTTCATCTGGAAGATAGATTTTCTTGTGAGGGGACATCACAAGGGAATGGGGATCACTTTGTAAGAGTGCACGGAGAGATAAAGTGAGCTCTAGAAACAGAGCAACATCTTTATACTGAGGCATTTGCAAGAAGCCCACGGAATTCTTGCAGAATAGTTGAAAATCTCAAGTGGTGACTTGGGGACTGGACGTAGATCAAGTGGAGAGACCGAACCAAGATAAATTACTGAGTCTTCTTCTCTTTACTGCCACCTTTACAGTTATTTGTTTATACTCTGTTTTACCATCATATATTGCTTTCTTCACCTTCTTGATATTTTGCAGAAAAGTTTTAATCTTCCTAATTCACCCCCCTCTTGGGAAGCCAGCTAATCTAACACGAGTTAGTTTAGTTGAATGAGACTTGTGTGAATGGTCTTGAAATATTAAATTGTCTTTGGTGGCAAATGGGAGTTGTAAGTGGTGCGTTTTAGTCAAAACTAGTCAAAACAGTGTTGGATGTCCAAAATCTCCAAACAGAGATATATTAAAGAGAAATTGGTGTCCATGGATAGATTGGGACAAGATTGACTTGTAGGAGTTAGAATCAGGTCAATCAGAGGTTGAAGCATAAAGTTATGCACTTAAAAAATTTTCCCTTGAAGTTAAATTTTGCTGATATGGCATCGGCAGGGGTACACTGTGATGGAAGAAAACTAGGCCGTGGCACTAGTGAATCCGAGAGCCCCGAGGCCAAGGTTGTACTATAGCAGCCATGACCCTATCCTAGTTCTGGTGTCTTTTGGCTATTTTTCAGCTGCCAGAATGAATTAGGAGGTAAAAGCGTGTCTTGGTCGGTTTTTGAATAAATTAGGCAACTTTGGAGATTATGAATTGGTAGGGTGTTATATTTTGGTATTAAAGCAATAGTTTAGGACATTGTTTCTACCTGGAATACTACTTAGCACAACTTTAAATACATAGACTTATATATTCCCACTGCAATGCTACTTCAGAACCATATAATTGAATATGTTGTTGTTTGTGTATAAGAGAATGTCTCACAGAGGAAGGTAGAGTAACAGTGACCTAATGAGGCAGATGCATGAAATGTAGACTGGCTTCAGTGACAGGGTAAATGCTCAGGGGGAAGCATTGAATAGAATGTAGGAACAATTGAATCAGCAAGAATAGGGTAATGTGAATGAAGAGACCTGTATGTATATGGATCTGAATGCAGGAGAGAACAATGATGAGAATGAGAGTAAGATGGAACTAGAGAAAGCCCCAAGAATTGACAGAAGAGGTATCTCCTACCAGTTGAAAGGCTTTCAGAAGTTTAATCCCTCAGCTTTCAAAGGTACAATGGATGTTGCATTGGTTGAGGAATGGATAGAGCAATTGTAGAATATATTTGGTGTGATGGATTGCACCTCTAAATAAAAGGTGCAACTAGCTGTGTTCAAGCTTGAAAAGAAAGCTAAGCATTGGCGGAAAAGTGTCCTACCGAGTGTTAAAGCAATGGATGCCCTGATGACTTGGGAATAGTTTAAAGAACGGTTATTTGCACACTACTTCCCTCCGGCCCTAATGATGCAAAAGGAGGCCGAGTCCCTTGCTTTTGAATATGAGAATTTGTCAGCAGATGATTACATTGATCAATTCCTGGATTTGGTGAAGTATTCTACTTATCTGAACAATTATCAAGATGTTAGGTGAAAGGCTCAATGGTTGTTTGAAGGAGCCTATCTAGAGATTAAGGAGTGGTTATCAGTGGTTGAATTTGTGTCTTTTGAGGACTTATGTACGAAGATGCATGTCCTATCTAGGCGAAGCGGGAGACTGAGGAAGAAAAGAGGAATGCAATGATCCAAGCCTTTTCTCACCTAGGGCCTACTAGAGGAATCAGTAAAGAAAGTGGATCTGGTTTTAGTTGTAGCAGTGGTAGTGGAGGTTCTAGTAGAGGAAAAGGTCATCAAAATAAAGAACATCATGGTAGAGGAAAATGCAGGTTTGGCAGAGATCAATCCAATAGAGGTTGGTATGGCAGAGGACAATTTTATCAAGGAGGCTTTGACCAAGGGAGTTCTAGTTAGAGTGAATTTGCAGGGAAAGACTCAACCCCATTAAAATACAGTTCAGGTAATGCCTCGAATCTATGCACACAATGTGGGATGCATCATGGTGATCGTCCATGCTTTATTTGTTATAACTATGGAAAACCGGGACACATATCACGAAATTGTCATGAGCCAAGGCATGAAAATTCAATAAGAAGGCCAATGATGCCCGGATGAGTCTTTGCCTTAACCAGACTGGAAGTGGATGCAACACCTAACTTAATTAGAGGTAAACTTAAAACTCAATGGTTTCTCTATTCATACATTATTTGATTCAGGTGCATCACATTCCATTATATCTTTTCATTGTGATTGTGGTGATAGAGTTACCTTTTGAATTGTCAGTATCAACACCCACGAGAGTTTTATTCAGAACTGGTCAAGCTTGTCTGAATTGTGTGGTTCATTTTGAACACTGAAGCACTACTCTGGATTTAATCTATTTGGCATTGCAAGAGGTTGATGTTATCATTGGGTTGGATTGGTTGGAGGCAAATAATGCTATTCTCGACTGTGCTCAAAAGATTATGCCATTACCCATGAATATCCTTAATGTTAAAGGGGATGAAAATGTTTGTTTGTCCTTTGCCCATACTGATAGGTATTTGAGAAAAAGATGTTAAGGGTTTATGGTTTTCTTCTTTGTTAATGTGGATATGGAAGGAGGTATAGAAAGATATCCGATTATATGTGAATATCTTGATGTGTTTCTAGAGGAGATTACCAGTTTGCCATTACCAAGAGAGCTGAAATTCTCCATTGATTTGGTGCTCAGGACAAGTCCTATTTTTAAGGATCCATATCAAATGACACCGTCTAAGTTGAAAGAGCTCAAAAAGCAAATTGAAGATTTGTTAAAAAGGGATTTCATTAGACCAAGTGTCTTAACATGGGGAGCTTCAGTGTTGTTTGTTTTAAAAAAGGATGGTAGTCTCAGATTATGTATTGATAACAGGTAGCTTAACCGAGTGATGATTAAGAATAAATATCCTTTACCATGGATTGAAGACTTGATTGATCAGTTGGAAGATGCCTCAGTTTTCTCTAAAATTGATTTGAAGTCAGGATACCATCAACTATGGGTGCGTGCTAAAGATGTGCCTAAAATTGCTTTCCAAACTCGATATGGTAATTATGAGTTTCTTGTCATACTATTTGGGTTGACTAATGTCCTGGCAATCTTCAAGGATTATATAATCAGGGTCTTCAGCCATATCTAGATAAATTTGTGGTGGTATTCATTAATGACATTCTAATATACTCTAAGAGTAAGGAAGAGCATGTACTCCATCTTTGAATTGTATAGCAAGTATTGTGGGATCACCAACTATATGCCAAGCTTAGTGAATGTGAGTTTTGGCTATGGAAGGTGAAACTTCTGGATCATGAGATTTCCGTAGAAGGCATAGCGGTGGATCCTAGTAAAGTAGAAGCGGTGTTGAATTGGGAAAGGCTGCAGTCAGTGACTGAGATTCACAGCTTTTTGGGATTGACTAGTTACTATTGAAAGTTCATCAAGGGATTCTCTTAGCTTGATATACCATTGACTAGACTCACCCATAAGGATCGATCTTTCATTTAGGATGACAGGTGTGAGAGAGCATTCTAAGATATGAAGGTTTGATTAAATCCACCCCAGTGCTGATTATCTCTAACCCATTTGAGCCATTCACAGTTTATACGGATGCCTCTAAGAAAGGTCTAGGGTGTCAATTGATGCAACAAGGAAGAGTTGTGGAATATGCTTCAAGTTGAAGCCTTATGAGGAGAACCATCCTACTCATGACCTTCAGCTAACGGTTATAGTATTTTCCTTGAAATTATGGAGACATTATCTCTATGGCACTTAGTTCGAGGTATTTAGCGATTATAAAAGTTTGAAGTATATATTTGATCAGAAAAAGTTGAACATGAGGCAAAGATGATGGGCAGAATTCTTGATAGACTAAGAATTTGCTTTGAAGTATCATCTTGGGAAAGCCAATGTAGTTGCGGATGCACTAAATAGAAAGTCAATCCATATAGCCACAGATGATGAGGGAACAACAGTTGCTAGAAAGCCTAAGAGATATAAAGTTACCTATTAATGTCCATCCTAGAGTATTACTATTGGGATCCATCACGCATCAAGTGATTTATTGAGGAATCTTTGCTATGATCAGTTGGAGGATAACTATCTTTTGGGCATTCAGAAACGAATTGAAATGGTGGAAACCTAGGACTTTAATATACTAAAGGAAGGTATCATCCGGTACCATGGTTAGATTTGTGTGCCAAATGTTACGGGGTTGCTAGAAATTATCCTGGAGGAAGCTCATAAGAGTAGGTCTACTATTCACCCAGATACCACTAAGATGTACCAAGATTTGAAGCGAGGTTACTAATGGCTAGGCATAAAAAAGGACATCACAGAGTATGTAACAAAATGTCTAATTTGTCAGAAATTAAATATTGAACACCAACTGCTAGCAGGTACATTACAACTTGTGAAGATCCTGGAGTGGAAATGGGATAACATCTCCATAGATTTTGTGATGGGATTACCAAGGACCTCTTGAAGGTACAATGCAATATGGGTGATTGTGGATAGATTGACAAAGTCGGCCCATTTTCTTCCAATTTAGGAGACTATTACTATGGATAAATTGGCCCAATTATATGTGAATGAGACTGTGGGGCCGCATGGAGTCCCAATGAATATTGTGTCAGATAGAGATCCTAGGTTTACATCTAGATTTTGGAAATCTCTTCAGAAGGCTATGGGGATGAAGTTGAATTTCAGTATTGCTCATCACCCTCAATCTGATGGGTAGACCGAAAAAATGATTAAAACTCTAGAAGACATGCTGCGAGCTTGTGATATGGAGAACATAGTCAATTCGGATCAATATTTACTGTTGGTTGAATTTGTTTACAATAATAGTTGCCACTCAAGTTTGTAAATGGCTTCATGTGAAGCATTGTATGGTAGAAAGTGCAAAACACCATTATGTTGGGTTGAACTTGGTGAACGAAGTCTTTTGGGCCTGGATATTATGGATCAAACCTCTCAACAAATAGAGAGTATTCGACAGAAGCTTCTGACTGCTCAAAGTCGGTAGAAGATTCATGCAGATAAAAGGAGGAGACCATTGAAGTTTGATGCTGGAGATCATGTATTTTTGAAGGTCACTCCTACCACAAGTGTTGGAAGATCAATTCAAGCGAAGAAGCTCACTCTGTGGTATATGGGTCCATATTAAATCTTGGAGTGAATTAGGCCAGTAGTGTATCGAGTGGCGCTATCACCTAATCTCGCAGGATTGCATGATGTTTTCAACATGTCTCAACTTAAGAAGTATCATCCAGATCTATCTCATATAATTGATAATGAAGAAGTTCAAGTACAAGAGGATCTGACTTTTGGGGTCATGCCGTTGCAAATTCTTGATGTAAAGGAGAAGTAGTTAAGAAATGAGACCATTAAATTAGTGAAAGTGTTGTGGAGCAACTTGACAATCAGTGATGCCACATGGGAGATAAAAGAATCCATGCATAAGAGGTAACTAGAGATTTTTGTTTGAGGTAAGAGTAGAAATTTTGAGGACAAAATTTTTATAAGGAGGGGAGAATGTAACAACCCTTATTAATTATTCCTAACTTAGTCTTCAGCTAATATAGTGTAATTGGCATTGTGTGTTGCACCGGAAGGACCAGGACAAAGAAAAGCTCAAGTTGGTGACAAAGGCACACGGCGCCACAGCGAGCTTACTAGCACCACAGTGAGCGTCAAGAATTCTATTTAAATCAGAATTAGTCTGGATGACAAAATAGAAATGAAATGAAGGGAGCAACGAGGAAGCTTTGCTAGGGCTACAAATTTTCAACCTTGGAAGGTGATTTCAGACCCCTTGGAGCTTGCTAAATTGTTGGTAAGTGATCTTTACTACTTCTTCTCCATTTTCTTCGGTTTTGAGTTAGATTTTTGGGGGTGTATCATCAGGTTTTTAGTTTTGCCCAAAATCCAGCAATTGAAATGGATGAAATGGCATTAATGGAGTATGATTTAGTGCTTATGAAGCTTGGGTATGAGTTTTGGTTAGAATATGTTAGGTTTGAGTGGAACCCTAAGCAAAAATCACTTGAGGGGGTAGGAATCCGAGTTGTATGTGATAGGATAAGGTTTGGATGGTTGTTAGGAGCTATTTAGAGCATGATTATGATAATGGGATGATGAGTCAAGTATAATTGGTTGAGTTATGGATTTTGGGTAATTGTACTATATGTTAATTGAGGATTTTAAGGTATTTTAGAGGTTTTTGGTTGTTCGAAATGGGTACGAGTGTGTTGGACAACCCAAAAAGCTCGTGGAATCGCGTGTGTGTAGTATTGACAACTAGAGGTAATAAGGTGTTTGTATTGTTTGATTTCTATATATTATATGTTGATATATATGTGTATATATGCATATTTCTGTTCATAGCATGATACTGATATGTGTTTGTGTATGGTTTTCTATATATTGTGGTATGCACACAGCTAGACAATATAGGATTTGACGATGATTATGATGATGATTAGAGATAATGTGACATTACATGATGCATAGTATGACATTGAGAATATGATGATGATGATGATATAGCAAGAACATCACCACATGACATTATGAGATGTATGGTGATCGGGTGGTGATGATGATATGATATATGATGATATATGATTAGGAAAGATAAGGATAGAATATATATATATGATTAGGGAGGATAAGGATGGGATCCCTACAGTTAAATCTCCTCCTATGGCCAGAAGGGAAAGAATAGTAGTGAACTGCACCTTCCCTAAATCGTCACCAATTCGCGGTGGGAAAAAGGAAGGAGAGCCACAGTCTGAGCACTAGTGTAACCTTTGGCTAGGTTGCATTAATGTAAGGTAAGCATGGTGATGTCTTGGAATCAGTTTTCACCGGCTGTTGAAAGGGAATTACCTATACAAAATATGCTGTTATGATGACAGCTCATGGTTCTAGCTGTCTGTGAGGAAGACATGTATTCCATTTCATGTTGAATTTATGGTATTATTATATGAGATATGTATATATGTTGCTTGTGGTTGTCCTCGGTTACTGAGACTTTGTCTAAAACCCCTTGCCTATGAACTAACATTTCAGCTGAAGGTTTTGGAACTAGCCTGGAGAAGACAAGGGAAGCATAGTCACTCCGGTAATGGGAATATTAAGTCACTGCGGCACATGTGTGTTTTCTCTATGTATGTTATGCTAAGTAGGAAAGTGTGATTGTAATGGATATAAGTATCCTAATGTCTGAAATGATGATGTTGGTACAATATGGATGTGGATTTGTGTTGTATGTGATGTGCATGATATATTGTGATGCTGGTATGGTTGAGGAATCCGTATAATAGTCTTTGGGAGCCCAAAGGCGAAATTGGGCCTTGTTGGTGTGTTTTGGGGTAAACAGCTCATTATGTCAATTTGGGGTTGAGGGGGGTCAAATATCAGGGGAGTAGTTCCTTTGAAGTCAAACCTCTTTGGAGAAGTTGGTTTAGTTGAATGGGACTTGTGTGAATGGTCCTGAATGGTCAAATTGCCTTTAGTGGCAAATGGGAGTTGTAAGTGGTATGTTTCAGTCAAAACTGGCCAAAACGGTGTTGGATGTCCAAAATTTCCAAATGGATATAGATTAAAGTGAAATTGGTTTCCATGAATATATTGAGACAAGATTTACTTGTAGAAACTAGAATTAAGTCAATTGGAAGTCGGAGCATAAAGTTATGTGCATTGGAAGTTCCCCCCTAAAGTTTAATTTTGCTAATATGGCATCAGCAAGGGGGAGCCACGGTACCAAAAAACCATGCTGCAGTGCTAGTGAATCCGAGAGCCCCAAGGTCGCAGTGGTACTGTAGCAACCATGGCCCCATCCTAGTTCTGGTGTCTTTTGGATATTTTTCCGCTTCTCGAATAAATTGGGAGGTGAAAGTGAGGTGTTTTGGTTGTGTTGGTTGGTTTTTGAACTAGTCAAGTTTGGAGACTATGAATTGGTAGGTTGTTACACCACGGTGTGAGAACCTTTTATCCGAAAAAGATTAAAATCGTCTGCTTTCTTACTACCGCAATCCTATCAGTCACCGTGACATGGAGGCTGCTATCTAATTTTCCAGAATTCTTCTCCTATTTTATCCTCCCTCTAGTCCTGGCCCCTTCGACATTGCACAATTTGAAGTGTACACTTCTTATTAGTTCATAACTAAGTTCAGGACAATACTTTGAGGGTCGTTACACTGTTCATTTCAACATAACCCTAACCACACCTAACTCCTTAATATGTGCTGTAGTATATTTTCATCTTGAAAAAAATTACATTAGAAAAATATTCTTTTATTTATAAATATACTGCTTATGAATAGTAGTAGTAAAGTTAAGTAATGAATTTGATATGCTGGTTTGGAACCCAGTTCAAAGTATGAATTTTCTTCTCCCACGTTTTAGTAATCTTTAATATTTAAATTTACATTTTCTTAATTTTCAATTTTTTTTTTCGAAACATACTCCCTTCAGTCTCATATATAAGAAAATTTTAAGAGAGGTATCTTAGTTCAAGTTATAAGAAAAAGTAACCATATATCTAGTGTATTTAAGATTTTTTTTTTCAATTATGCCCTCAATTAATTGCATGCAATAAATAAGTATAACTAAATTAGGAAATAATACTGGAGGTATTTGAGGAAAAAAGAGTTAATTTGAAATACATTTAAGACAACTAACTACTTTAAACTAATTTTTTTAAGAACAATGTAGCAGTTATTCTTCCTTACATTCAAGACCGGATATATCATTATTCAAAGTTTGAATTTAAAAAAGATTTAAAACTGCCCCACATTATCTTTAATTTTTTTTATTTTCTTCATTTCTCTCTCCATGTTTTAATAATCTTTAATACTTAGATAATCTAAGTCTAACACTACTACAAAATTGGAAATTGTTGGCGCATTTATATAGGCGATTATTTGCAAAAACGCAAAGAAATGTAAGAAGGGAGATTTTTGTAGGCGGGTGTTTAAATAACCGTCTACAAATTTGTTAATAATTTAAAAATAAAAAAAATAAATAATATCTGGAATAAGTAATGAAGGCGGTTATTTAAAAAAACCGCCTATGTTTCTTTTTTAAAAAAATATTAAAATACATAGGCGGTTGTTTTAAATAACCGCCTACGTTTATTTTAAATATAATTTTGTTTAATTTTATTTTAAATAAAACGTTCGCGGTTATTTAAATAACCGCCTTTGTTTTATTTAATATTAAAAAAATACAAATATAAACCTAGGCGGTTATTTTAAATAACCGCCTAGGTTTAGTTTTAAAACACAAACGAAGATGGTTATTTTAAATAACCGCCTTCATTTGTCTTAACCTAATTATCTCGAGTGCGGCCACGTTCTTAGATCAGAAACAATCTTTTGGCCGCGAACTTTAGAAACAAATTTTGCTAAAGCCTTTTCCCTTCTCTCGCTTTCGCCTTCCTTCCTCTTGCTATCGCTCGAGAGGCTTTGTAACCAGCAATCTTGTCTTCGCTCCTTTTATCTTATTTATTCGCTCAGTTCGCTCCTGCAACTTGAACGTAGTGAATGAGCGAAGTGAAAGAAGGAATTTTCTCACTTTCCGTCACTCCACAAATCTCTGGCTCCCGTCCAATCACCACCTCCAGCCGGTTGTTCTTCCTACCGGTCTCTACCTTTGGCATCTCTCTAGCTCACACTTCATCCATCCAGTCTCTCTTCACCTCTGCGACATCTCCACCAGCCGAAAAGCAGTAAGCTTCGTTCCTCCCCAATCCAGTGTTGTCTCACTTCTGAAGCAAACATTCCTTCTTCAATCAGATTCAAAGACGCCTAGATTCGGACTACATTTTGCTCTTGTACCCATACTAGAGGTAGGTATAGTTAATTACTTTGTTGTCTTATTGTTATTCAGATATGATAAGTTCAGTGATAATGAAATTAACTGTAGTCGCAATTTATTGAGTTATCTGGGTGAGAAGACACGAGAAGCTTTGGCGGAAGGACAATGAGCCTTTGGTACTCAACGGGAGGGAACCATGAATGTGTATAGGTATGTTCTTCTTTATTTTCATACTTCATATATATATATATTTTAGTATATTATGCGTAGTAGCTTGATGATTTAGGACTTGAAATAATTTACTTATGGATATTTAAAATAAACGTAGGACTTGAAATATTGTCATGTAACTAATTGTACACCTAGTTTTTGTATTTCTTTCTTTCCTTGTTATTTTTAGTTTCCTCCGGACATTTGAAGTCTTCAACATGATAACATTTAAAACTACAAAAGGATTGGTCACCAAATTAAGTAGTGTTTATTAATTTGGATTACATGTTGTCTACATCCAAGACAAAAACAAATACATTTTATAATTAATCTTAATTTGAAGATATGGCCAAATGGGTTTTAATTTCTCATTGCCTTTAATTATAAATTCTCAGTCTACCATATTAAAATCCAAATAATGGTCAAAATGTCAGATTATGACGTGCCTATGACATCTGGCACTTGAAAACATGACACAAGTACGCAATGGAAAAACTTACAAGTAATCTGTGATTATGCAATGGGTGTAGAAAATGCTGGCTAGTTTGATACCAAATCACGCTAAGGCTTAATTTTGTAATTCTATATATGAAATAATTAAATATATCATAAAACACAAATAACATAAGCTTACATGTAACATATATATATAAATGTTCCAAGTTCTGATATATAATGAAAATTAAACAAGAATTTGTGTGTATGAAATGAATATATATATATATATGAAGTGGATACTACATGATTGGAGCAACGAAGATTGCATAAAGATATTGAAGAATTGCAGGAAAGCAATAGGAGAAGAAGGAGGAGGGAAGGTGATAATAGTGGAGTTTGTTCTGAAGTCAGAGGGGAGTAGGATGTTTGATGATATTCTCATATTGTTTACTTAATCATTGTGCATGTTGATTTTACTAGGTTGTTCGCTAGAATTGTTGATTCTTTAGTGTCTCTCCTATCTAGAAAGTGGTGCTGATTGAGATCCAGAGATCAGTGAGTAGGTAAGCTATCATCTTGGGATTTTTTTCATCATGGGGAGAATTATGCAGCTTCTCATTTCAAGACTTTCGTAGTTTTTTTTCTTTTAAACATGCCTTAAACATGTCAATCCATAAATCCAAAAGAAATTACTTAGTTGCGTTTGGTCATATTGTAAAATTATTGGTGTGATGCCTGCAACTAATTTCTTTGAGTGTTTATTAGGCCAAGCCTATATCTTTCAAAGAAATCTGGTGTTTATTGTGCTAAGGAGAATAGATCTGTCATATCTTTAAATTATTCACAGGTATTGATTTTAACTTTTGATCTTTATATCAATTTTATTCACTCAAGAGTTATTATATAGATCAGTACCATGTTATGGTGGGGTCTGCTTGAATTTATTGTGCACAATAGGTTTTGTACATGTGACCATGGTGAACTCTGTTTGAATTTATAACTAGTGGTGTACATGTTAGATATACTGTAAAGAAATCCAATTACTCCCACCTAACCATAGTTACATGAAACTAGCCTATAGCTTAGTTTATTTATCAAACATGTTAGCTCTTTGCTTGTAATGTGTTTATGACTTAGTAATGCTATAAAATTTTGTGAATTATGGATGGCAAGTTAATAATAGAGGAAGCATAACCACAGACAAGATTTCAATAATCAATGAATAGCTCTTTGGTTGTAATGTGTTTGTTTGGTGGATCAAAGTATTCTTCTCCTAGCCTTTTTGTTTCTATAGTTTATTTTGAACTTCATTTATAACATATATCTTGTTGTATTGGTTATGGAAATCTGTAATTTCTAGATGCATTTATATTCTGTCTATGCATTGACTTCCTTTATCTGTAGCTTTTTTTTTTCTATATTAGTCTGGTTATGATTATATAGCTTAGGCTGTTTGGGATTGACTGAAAAATGGTCATACTTATAATTGGGAAGTCTAACTTTCTTGCGAGATGTTGTTGTAGAATTATTGCACCCTCATCTTGTAGAGGAGGCTCTGCCAAAATTGATACACATCTCAGAAGTATGGATCGGTCATGGATGTCTATGAATCATTTGACTCAGGAGTATAGGGATGGAGTGAAGGAGTTCATTAGTTTCACAGTTGAGCATGCAGATGATCCTAATAACATTTTATGCCCTTGCTTAAATTTTTGTTATGGGAAGCTAGTAAGTGCAGAGGACTTGGAAGATCATTTAGTGTGTCATGGAATTGATCGAGGTTACAGACGTTGGACAAAGCATGGTGAAACGAATGATGGGTATAGTAGCTCGGGTTATAGTGGATTGAATGATTTTGACACAACCACATTTGAGGCTGACCGTCTTCAATAGATGGTGAATGTGATTGAGAATGAGCTTCAAGATTGTCCTGAGATGTTTGACAGGTTGAAAAGTGATGTAGAAAAGCCATTATACTATGGTTGTACTAAATTCACAATATTGTCAGCTGTATTAAAGTTGTACAACTTGAAAGCGGGCAATAGATGGAGTGATAAGAGCTTCACAGATTTGCTTGCACTTTTGAAGAATATGCTGCCAGAGGGTAATGACCTTCCTAGCCGAACATATGAGGCTAAACGGATATTATGCTCTATTGGGATGAGCTATGAGAGGATACATGCCTATCCTAATGATTGTGTGTTATTTCGGAAAGAACATGCATTATTAGATAGATGTCCTAAATGTAACGCCCCACGATATAAAAAGAAAGAATCGAGTCCAACGAAGGTCATATGGTATTTTCCTATCATACCTAGATTTAGACACTTATACAAAAGTCCTGAAATTGCAAAGCACTTGATATAGCATGCGGATGAAAGAATTGAAGATGGAAAGTATCGACATCCTGCAGATTCTCCGCAATGGAAAAAAATTGATAGTCAATATGAAGAGTTCTGGGTAGAAGATAGAAACCTACGCCTTGCATTATCTACCGATGGAATGAACCCGCATGGTATGCAGAGTAGTACTCACAGTACGTGGCTCGTGATTTTGGTTATTTATAATCTACCACCTTGGCTATGTATGAAGCAGAAGTTTATGATGTTATCTATCTTAATCTCTGGACCCAAACAACCTGGAAATGATATAGACGTATATTTGGCTCCATTAATTGATGATTTGAAGCTACTGTGGGAGAGGGGTGTGGAGGTGTATGACGGATATAGGGAAGAGACATTCAAATTGAGAGCTATGTTGTTTGGTACAATTAATGATTTTCCTATGTATGGTAATTTGTCAGGCTACAGTATCAAAGGAGAGTTCGGATGCCCTATATGTGACGAAGGCACACATTCGATACAGTTGGAGCATGGTTCAAAATTTGTCTTCCTTGGACATCGTAGATTTTTGCCTGAGGGACATCATTACAGGTGGTGGAGACAAGCATTTAATGGGAATACAAAAGAAGGAAAAGGACCTTTGCCATTAAGTGGTAAGCAATTGTTTGACAAGGTAAAGGATTTGAATGACAACTTCGGGAAGCCTTTGGCGCGATACCTTGGGACTAGTGGATGGAAGAAAAGGGCAATTTTCTTTGAATTGGAATATTGGAAGTCTTTGTATGTGAGGCACTTCCTTGATGTCATGCATATAGAAAAAAATGTGTGTGACAGCATTATCAGTACATTACTTAATGTGCCGGGAAAGACTAAAGATGGCGTGAAGGCAAGGCTGGACTTAGTTGCTATGGGAATAAGAGGAGAGTTGGCACCAGTGAAGGAGAAACGCCATACTTATCTACCTCCGGCGGCATACACACTATCTAGAAAAGAGAAAATTACTTTTTATAAGTCTCTTGATGGGGTTAAAGTTCCAGAGGGGTACTCCTCAAACATTAGGAACCTTGTTTCTATAAAAGACTTGAAGTTAAAGGGTCTGAAGTCTCATGATTTCCATGTTTTGATGGAGAATTTTGTTCCGGTAGCTATTCGATCCATTTTGCCCAAAAAAGTTCGAGGGACAATCACTAAACTATGTTTCTTCTTCAAGTATATTTGTAGCAAAGTGATTGACCCTATGAAGTTACTAGCATTGCAAAGGGACATTATCGTCACTTTGTGTGAGCTTGAGATGTATTTCCCGCCTTCGTTCTTTGATATGATGGTTCATCTAACAGTTCACCTATTTAGGGAGACACAATTATGTGGTCCATCTTATATAAGGTGGATGTACCCAATTGAGCATTACATGAAGATATTAAAAGGTTATGTGAAAAACCGAACTAGACTAGAGGGTTGTATTGTTGAACGGTATATAGCCGAAGAAGCTGTTGAATTTTGCACCGGATACTTATCCAATGTTGATAACATTGGCCTTCCTAAGTATCGTCACATGGGGAGAACATCTGGGGAAGGGATTATGGGAAAGGAAATTGTTAGCATATCCAGGACCCAGTGGGAGCAAGCTCACTTGTATGTTTTACACAATTCTGATGAGGTTCTTCCATATGTGGAAAAGCACAAGGAGAAACTTAGAAGCTTAAACCCCAATAAGAATGAGAGTTGGATATCGAAAGAACACAATCGATTTTTTATAGATTGGTTGAGAGGCCATATTAATGCAGAGTGGGAAAGGAATCCTGATTCAGTTTCAGACAAGTTTAGATAGTTAGCTAATGGTCCATCTATGCATGTCTTCTCTTACACCGGTTACCTCATAAATGGCTACACATTCTATACCAAAGAGCAGGATGATCAGAGCACATTGCAAAATAGTGAGGTAACCCTTATAGCTCAATCAATGCATATTTCTAGTGCCAAAGAAAGAAACCCTATTTTTGCAAATATGTCATACTTTGGGGTAGTTGAGCACATATGGGAGTTGGATTACATCTTGTTTCAAGCACTGATTTTCGGTTGTAAGTGGGTTGACAACAAGAATGGCCTTCAAGTTTATGAGTCAGGGTTCGTTCTGGTTGATCTTCATAAGATAGGGTACAAAGATGAGCTTTTTATTTTAGCATCTCAAGCTCAACAGATGTTTTATGTCCCTGATCCTGCTAATAAGAGGTGGTCGATTGTCATGTTAACCAACAAAATAATCGATCATCACAATCAAGGTGGAGACCAACAGGATGAAGATATTGAGGATGATCCATTTTATGGGGCATCATTTGATGTTGATTCTACTGCAGATGATGCCCTCTATACGAGAGATGATCATGAAGAAGGGATTTGGATCATGAAAAGGAGGGGAGGAATCATTCATGGTAGAACAAGAAAGAGGAAAAGGTTTTATTTAAACATATATGTATTGCCTTCAATTTATTTTCGTTATTTAATATAATGATCTTCTTATTTTGTTATGTCATTTATTTTTCATTATTTAATTAATCATTTTGATATTATCACAGGTAAATATGGCAAAGCGTGTCACATTACAACGAGAGATGATGAAGCACTGATGTGGTTTGACAGTATTGAAAGAGGTTTGCTACGCAAGAGATACTGGAAACAAGATCGATGTGGAATGGAATTACAAAAATCATCCAGTCAATGAAGGTGGAAAGAAGTTAAGTAACTACATCGGAGTGGCTGCAAAGTTGAAGGTGCCCATCAGCCATCTAGAATGGGATGATTGGAGGAAAGTTCCATTTGCTGTGAAGGATTTAGTTTTCCAAGACATAGTGGTAATTATAATTAATTTCAGAACTTAGCTACATTTTTTTATGCATGCAAACCTGTTATAATTAATTTGAGTATTTTGTTTTGTAGTCCGCTTTTGACGTTGATGAAAGCCATAAAGTGTATATATATCAAAAGGCAGGGATTTCGATGCGTAATTTTCGATATATCTTGACGAGGCACTTTATGAAAGATGAAGCTGGCAACATCATTGAGCATCCACCTGAGGAATTTAGAATCTACATAAAACAGGAACACTGGGATGGCTTTATCAATCTGCGGCGTCAGGAGAAGTTTAAGGTGAACAATTTTTCCTGTTTATATTTTAATATTCTAAACCTCTTTGTTTATAATTATTTGATTTTAGTATTGAAATTGTTTTTAGAAATTAGGTGAAGTAAATAGTCAAAGGGCAAAGAGTTAACAGTACCCTTACCGAGCCGGCCGTCTGGGATACTCTGGAGTAGAGAGGAAGTTGGTAAGTGCATGTATATCTTATGTTTGTCAATACTTAAATTTATTCAAATGCACAATTATTATTTCAGTGAATTCGTAGGTACTGAAGGAGGGATCCATGCGGACAAAAGTACCCGTCATAAGTTGTGGTCAGAATCCAGGAAAAACAAAGAAGGGATTATTGAGAATGAGAATGTTCAGAAAGTTGTTGAAAAAATAGTAAGTACTACCTTACAACAATGATTTGAACTCTCATTTTTTAGAAGGACAAAAAATTATTTCTTGTTTTATTTTCACAGATCCAGATTTCAAATCAGACCTCTGAAGGGGAGCAAAGCTCAGGGTTGGATGTACTTAGCCAAGCACTAGAGCTCCCTGAACACCCTAGACGTGTTAGAGGTGCTGGATTTGGTGTCACCAACAGGGCCTATTTCAGGACCAAATGCTGCCACTCTGACGCTACAGCTAGGGTTCTTGAATTGGAGGCAATCATCCAACAACAACATGAAACACAATTTGACAAGAATAGACGAGTAGCCCAGCTTGAGTTGTTGGTCAAACAAGCTGCGTTGCAGGGGAGCCAAGGGGTTGCAGTCAGTCCTAGTGTGAAAGATAGTTGTACTCCTCCATCTGAGCATCTCCCTCCGGTAATTGCTTCTCTTATTAACTAAATTTATAGTTAGTTGTTGATATATAACAATATTTTCTAATGTTATGATTGGTATAGGGTATAGGACACTGTCTATTATGGCTGGATAACCCCCGGCGTGTGGTTGCAAAAGGGCATGTGCATAACATCCTAGGGGACATGCTTCACAATGCACCCTTACCTGCAGAACATGTCAGAGTATCGATTGCACTTCCTGAAGAAGAGACGGCGAGGTTGCTTGTGCCTGTTGAGGGAGCAGAAACAATAGAACAGGCCATGGGTAGATTTGTAGCATGGCCTGTGTATCTCATTACTATTGCTCCACCAAAAAAGGTATATGTTAGTTGACAAGCCACTTAATTACTGAAGATATTTGTATGTATATCAATTAACTACTTGTGTTGCACAGTCCACAGGAAAGAGTCAAGGGAAGAAAGTTGTGTCGGGACAATCGGGGGAGTCAATCATTGCACCAGCGAAGGGACAGCCTCAGTCATCAAACTCACAAAATCGTGAATTGCTTAATGGTATATTAACCATGGGGTTGTGGCAATTGATACACATTCCTTATGATGTAGGGGTTTATGGTAAGGAAGTATCTGAAGTGATAACTGAAGATATGATCTCCTACATCATTGATCATGGATCGCTTGGGGTACAGAATATTAACATATACATCATGTATTGAAATTAACATAAATGAATTGATCTTTCATTTGACTATGTGATACTAATTTATTACTTTTTCCATTTTAGATTTTTGTATGAAAAAATTCTAGTCCCTTCTCAATTGATCGACAGATTTGCCTTCATCCACCCACAAGATATTTCAGCTTATACATCGGGTTTGATGCCACAAAGAAAGATAACAAAACAGACACAGGATGTGGTAGATGCATTAACTGCAAAGGGGGGTGAAGGGGTGTTATTTTTGGCACCATTTATACAGGGGCAAGTTACTTATCACTAAACTTTTAAATAATGGCTTTTTTTCATGTTGGACTGCTTTATTTTAAGTTTCTTTGCTAAAACTAGTAATTTTTTCTCCTAGGAATCATTGGATGTTGATTTGTATTGAACCAATCAAACCAAAAATATATTTTTTGGATCCCAAAGGAAATCCACCAGACTACCACCCACAGATGCTAGAGATGATAAATCAGTAAGAATATGCAATTATATTATGTGTTTTTGTATTTTTCTATTTATTAACCTCAATTTTTTTCTATATTAATTTTCTTTTGTAATGCTTAACAGAGGTGTGAGTATGTTTCGAGTAGCACGTGGGCTAAGCAACAATAGTAAGCCCAACAACCAAAAGACTCCACCAGATCCAGCCTTATTGTATAAATGGACACGTATTCAGGTATTTATAATCTAATACTCAATCAACTATTGAGATTAACATTTATTGTAATTAATCTAATATTCATATAATTTTATTCAGTGTCCGAAACAATCTAATGATAATGATTGTGGATACTATGTGCTGAAATACATGAAAAATATCATTTTACATCGACAAATCTCGATCCCCTCCAAGGTATATACATAATTCATTTTTATGATATTTATATAAAATTTTAATAATATAAATTGCTTCTATAATATGTAATATTTTTATTTTTAGTATTTTCCAGATACATACTCTGAGGGATACTCTGAAACTCAGATAAAAGAACTCATAGAGGAGTGGAACCAATATGTGGTTCAACTTAGGAGGTGGGTATAAGTGAACACATTCTAGTATTATTTGTAGTTGTTTGGTTGTACTTTGTATCTGTTTGGTTTTGGTTCTATCATATAGTTACATCCAATTGGTGGTTCTAATCTGTTTTGGATAGCTTATGAATTTAAAATTGATCATGTTGTAGGCACTACAAGGGAAGAAGCATAGACTAATGACTTCTATAGGCTAGAAGATGCCTGCTTTTTTTGTTCTCTTGGTCATCATATATAGCAGATAATTTGATATGTAGCCTTTGGTCATGTGTATATATTAGTTGTTAGTGTAGAAGCTATAGATTGGCCTAATATATATATGATTTTTTTGAAAATCTAGTTACTGGATAATGTTAATTAGGTCTGTTATATCATTTTTTTGCTCTTGTCAATTGGATATAAATATTGTCTATAACTTTTTATTGAGACATTTTGAATATAATATAACTTTTGCTTTAGATAAATATCATTTAGTTATGGGTATTTGGTTCTGCTGCATATTGACACTGAAGCAGATTCGAGGGATTGCAAAAATAACAAAATGTAGGGAAAAAAAAATAAGAACTTTCGTTGGCGGTTATTAATACAACCGCCAATGTAAATATTTTGGTTGGCGGTTATAAATTAGAACCGCCAACTCATATTAAAATTCAAATATCCAAATTTAAATAAAAAAATTTATAAAATTTAGTTGGCGGTTAATTCAAAACCGCCAACTGAAATTAAAATTACAATTAATTAATTAAAAATTAATATTTTTAATTTAGTTGGCGGTTATATATATAACCGCCAACTAAATTCAAATTTTATTTGCAGTCATTACATATAACCGCAAAGGCATATTAATTTTGTTGGTGGTTATAATATATAACCGCAAATAAATGTCATTTTTTTTTGCGGTTCGTAATCGCCAATAAAAGTTACAATTTTTTTTTGTGCTAACTTACTTGGCTATTTTTAACTGCCAATAAAAATCAAAATAACCGCCAACAAAGACGTATTTTGGTGTAGTGGGGATTGTTAGAGTTTATGTGGGCATGTGTTAAAAAGGAAGTCCTACATTGCTCAAAATAAAGGAGGCCTTAGTGTATATATACTAAGAGGAATTCTAGAGCAAGTAAAAAGGTCAAGAGAAGGAGTGGGTTCACATGCACAACAACGGGCCAATATAGTTGAAAATCTCCGATTCTCCCCCTACATATGAGTGAGACGCAGTACTGGGCATTTTTGTATGAAATATTTTTTGAAAAAAATTTCAAAAAATATTTTAAAATAAGCTTACCAGGAAAACATTATTTTTAGCAGTTTTGAATTTGGGACCTCAAAATTGTATGTTGAAACATTTAATTATCATACTTGATTTCTCATTAACCATTTTGTCTTCCCAATGTTCAGAAATGGTTTTGTTTTGATCACCTTTGTAATATCCCTATTTTTATGGGATATTATAAAATGAATAGAGATGAGAAACGAAGAGAAATGAAAAGGCTGTATATAATCGGGTTTTAGAAGAAATTAATTTCTCATCTAATTTTCAGAAGATGTTATGTTTGATTCTTAATTGGAATTAATTTTCCATAAGGTACTTAGTAGAAATTAATTCCATAACTTACTCTAGAAGGTATTCAATGTACCACTTGAATGGAAGCCCATCTAGAGTGGAGTGCAATGGTATAAGTATTGCGTAGCTGAAAGGTCTAGATTAAGAGATAGACCAATGTGAAAGTTGATGTGAATAGTGAAAAAGAAATAATAAAAAAAGTCTTTCGGTAAAATTACAAGAAAGTACCCGGAAGAATGGGTAATTACTTTTTACCTAGCTTAGGGGTAAAAAGGTCATTTCCATAAGGTCCTTACCAGAAATGTAATATCTCAAAATTCTTACTGGATGTTCAAGGCTCAATATTTCAAAAATTATAAGAAATTTGTAAAAATGAGTATACTCCATTTTATATGAAATAGAACAAAATGGTTAATTATATAGGTTGTAAGGGAAAAAGAGAAAATCATAATTTTGCCCATGAAAAAATAAAAGAAAAAAAAAAGGAAAAGGAAAAAAAAAATAATGGTGGTGGACGTCCGTGGAATTAAAGTAGAATTTATGAGTTTTGGGAAAATTACACTTAACGACCTGAATGTTTTAGAAATTATAAATATGTCCTGGGTTAAGGGCATTTTTATAAATATGAAAAGTTATAGTCAAAATGAAGCTTTCAATGAGTTAAGACCAATAGAATATATTATGAAATTTATTAAGATCAAAATAATATTTATTGGATAATTATGATTTAATATTAATATTTTACCCGATAAAAGTCTGTCTCGATTGCAGGAAGAGATAATATTAATTGAAGAACAATTTATGGGCCTCATATTTGGACCAATTAGGATAAGGACATTATGGTAGTTTTATATTCCAATACAATTGTAATTAGTATCCCAATACTAGTAAAAATATACTACTAAAGTAGCTTTATTTGTCTAGAGTGGTCTAGGAAATATCTGGATAAGTAAATTTCTAAAATTTTTGAACCAAAATGCCCCCCATTTCGTGCTAATCAAGCTGCACATGGGGAGTTCCAATTATTTAATATTTCCCATGAATTATCAAGAAAATTCAAGAAGTTTGGTGGCACAATTTCATTGGTTATACTTTTTCATATGTACTCCCTCTTTTCCCTTGTTTTGACCAACTCATTGAAGCTTAAAGGAGGGAGGAAGAAGTCTGAAAAAACAGAAAAGAAAGAGGGAAACATGTGAAAGAAGGAGGAAGAAAAAGGAGAGGAAAATCAAGCCAAGTTTAGGTAAGTTTCATCTTGTGATTTCTATGGTTTGTGGCTTAGATTTTTTAGTAGTTTGATATAGTTCCTTTGAGTGTTCTTCTCCTCCTCCCTAAGTTTAGATCTTGGCCAAGCATGAGAAGAGAAAAGGAAGGTGCTTTCATGAGTAGAAATTAAGAGAAAGTGATAGAAAGTGCAAGAAAACATAACTTTGGCAAAGTTTGAGTAATTTCATGGAAAAATCATTTTCTCCTCTTTTATACATAGTTTCGACCAGAACTAGAGCATGCAAGGAGTGAGATTTTTATAGTTTGGATGTTAAAAATGGATTTCTTGGGTCCAAATTAATCAAAAACAAGTGCTGGACTCATGAAAAACTCTAAAATAAAGTAAATGAGTTTTTAAGGTTAAAGGATTCTTTAAGAAATTGGCCATGGAATTGGTTGACTTAGCATGGTTATGTGATTATTTCTGGGCTTGGGAAGATATAAGGAAGTGATTGGGAAAGGATCCAAGAAAGAGGATTCAAGTTTAAAGAGAAAATGGTAAAGCTCCAAGATAGTATTCCTGCCTTGCTTTTATATTTTGCATAATTATGTTTTATCCATGTTTTATGAAATGATTATGTTATCATGTTTTAGCTTTGATTGTTTATCGAATTGGCTAGTTGTTTATGTAATGAGGGATTTGCCTAGGATATCCTTTTTTTAAACCGTTATGCTGCCGAAATTTATATAGCCAATATGGTATTTTGATGTATTTTTAATAAATTGTGCAATGCTATGAATGTTTTTATGAAATGTAATGATGTTTAAGAATGTGCAAGCTTACTACTGAGATGCCCAATCTCATTCCCCCAAGTTATTAACCATGCCAGGAAATAGAAATCTATGAAGGAAAGCAAAAGGAAGGAGAAAAATATGAAGCAGCAAGTTAAAGTTTAAAGTTATTAATAATGTTTGACTATGAAGCATGCTTTATGTATTATATTATGATTATGTATAAGTGATGCATTATGATCCTATGTGATGTATGGGTAAGCATGCTAGATATTATTGAGATATGAAATGATATTACAAATTCACGAAAGTATATATAATTCCCTTATATACTATTCTACTATGTTAATATTTGGGAATGCACAAGAATGTTAGGGAATTGAGCCAAGTTATGATTCTTCTAGTTAAAGGATATGATGTGCTTTATGAGGAAGCAGGTTTTATATCATTTAGCCATACAAGAATTAAGTTATGGTTTTAAAGAAAGATAAGGACTAAAACTGGACAATTTTTGGAAATTGTAAATTTACTATGAATACTATTTGAGATTTAAGGGCTATATAAAATTTGTATAGTGCTCCAAAAATTTAGTGGTTATACATATGGAAAGAAATATGTCTTGACTTTAATATGCCACTAGTTTGAATGCTTTTGGAGTTATATAAATCAAGTTATGTATATCTCTCCAAAATTATTCCAGTAGAGAATTATCTTGACCCTAGAGGATTTAAAAAGATGCTTTGCTATTTACACATTGAATAAATGTACAAAGTAAAAATTTATAGAAAGTAGACATACAGGGATTTCAAATGATATAAAGATAGCATGAAATAGCTCTGTGTATATTGATAAATGAATGTTTAAATTAAGGAATAGAAACATGACAGAAACGGGAAACAAAGGAATGAATAGTAAATTAAAGAAATAAATTGTATGAATTTTCTCAATGAAATTCAAGTTTCATATTTTTTCCATGAAATTCAAAATGTTCTCTAATTTTAGAGACTTGAACCATAGTGAAATAATTTTTATACATTTAGTTATGAATTTTCTGAATTTCGCTGCGCAATAGTGTGAATAGTGCATGAAAAGGAAATTTTCAGTTCTAAGATTTTAGTTAGTCCAAGTTCTCAAGAGCCACTTTTCTGTATACAAAAGAGGCAATATTCATGGGAAAAGTGTCCAAAGATGAGGTGTGACAACCTTTAATTTCAACATTAAAAAACTGATTTCATTTATCATGACTAAATTGTCATTAACTGGTTTTATTGCTGCCTAACATTTTTCTCTACGTCTTTTGCCTATAAAAGGCAAAGCCTTCTGCATGTCAGAGCACACCGAGCTCTCAGACATTTTTTGAAGCTCACCTTCTCTTCCTCTCCTGAGTTCTGCTTCTTCCATGCTTCTATTGTTCTATTTCTCTATACATTTCTGCAAGAATGATCCGTTTAATCCTTGGGAGTTGTTGACTTGTGGCAAAATAACTCTTAAGGATAGTGTCCTTGGGCACAACTTGAATTAGTTTTTCTAACAAATTTCTTGTATTGTAGCTAACACTATGTATATATCTTATTATTCTAGGTTCTTTATCTATTCATGAAGTAGGAAGTTACCACCTTTAGTTTTCCAGTTCTAGCCATTGAATGGGTTCCTTCTCTAGCTTTATTCCCAGTATTCCTATTCCCTTCAGGCCCTCCATGTGGTTGGCTTGCATGACCTTTGATTATGGCATTGGCTTTGTTATAATAATGGCTGCTCAACCATTGGCATATCTATCCTAACTCTTGCTTATATATTTACTTGGCTTTTCACTCCCTCTATTATTTATTTTAGATTTAATATATTTACTAGATTTTCTTCATTCATTTGGACCCTTAATAATTAATTAAAGCACTTTGTAGAGGGATCTTATTGTAACACCTTATACTTAGACCTATTTCCCATGTATTTACCTTCAAATATGTCCATTATCACATAATTAGAGACTGGATTACATAAAGATACTCAAACAGAATTTTTGAATAATTGGGTACTGTTTACCTTACAATTTCCATTTTACCTGATGAATTTTGAAAATTCATAACTAAATCCAAAAAAATCATCTTGTAGTCATCCACATCTTTAAACATAGCTAAAACTAGTTTCTACATGAGAAAAATATGAAATAGGGTAATTACTAGGTCAATTTGTACAATAAAGTTGACAAAAATTATTATAACAATGGTCATTTTTAAAATCACTGAAACTGACCATAATTTTGAAATTTACCATCAATCACACATAACTCCAAATTGAGTGATCTTGGTGTTTATGAAAATCTATTCATCTCTAATTTACAACCATATATAGTACTCGTATATTAAACATCAAAAGGTCCATACAGTACTTCGATTTTCCAACAGTGGTCAGTAAAGATCTCATACATCCTTAACTTTGCCAAAATACTCACTAATATGTATGTACATGGATTTAAATTGTCTTAACTTTACATGATACATCACAATCCACTTAAGGGAACATATTAACATAAAAACACATCATGACCATGTTCCATATAATCTTGCATAACATTTCATACATTAGTATCATCCTAAGTATCACTATCTTGAATATTAACTTACTTTTCGTTGCCCTTGATTTTTTGGGTGGTCTTGCCATGGCTTGAACCTAGAATTGGTTAGACAATTGGAAAGGGATGAGATTCAAAAAATTTTAGTAGTAACTACCCTATATGCTCACATATAATCATAAATTGCATCAAACTTTCAAACAAGAACATTTGTGCACAAATATTTCATAAAAATTTTGGCAGCTTTTCCACATGTATTTTGAAAATTTCCAGGGTCAAATGTCTTTCAAACAATATAACTAACCAATTCAATTCATCACAAAACATCATTTCAATCAACAAACACATCAATTAAACATTATGGCAACTATAACAATACATAGGAATAATAAGGCAAGTTAACTACCTTTTTGCTTTCTAATGGTCTCCAAACTTTGCAAACCCTTTCCTTGATCTTCTAACCCTCCTTTAGATCCTATAGCATCATAAAATAATGCCATTAACCACTGATAATACAATTTCCTTTGCAAAATGCTCATTTGAACTAAAATTTTCACTTTGTTGTCCGTAAAACATTTCTTGTACAATACACCTATTCCTACCTTTTTTGAACTCAAGGAATCCATTTTTAGGATTAAAATCATGAAATTTCTTTCCTATCTTGAATCCTAAATAGGGAAAAAATTTCAGAAAGTGGTAGGAAAATATTTACTCCATGAATTTGCAAACCAATCACATATTTATGCTCTCTAGGTCCTTTCTAAGCTTTTCTAAGGGTTGGTTTCTTCATGACTCAACTTTCTCTCTCTACTTTGTCTCTCTAAGAGAAAATTTCAGAGGCAAATAGAAGGAAAATAATCCATAAAAACTCTCCTAAACACAAGAGAACACAAGAGAATGATCATAGAGTATATTACCTTGAAAGTTTGAAAACCAAACTTACTCTTAGTCTTCTCCTTTTTCTCTCTTATTTTCTCGTGTTCTTCCTCTCCTCAAGCTACTATTCTAGACGTGTTTAGGTGCTAAAGATGATGAGTTAACGGCTAACCAAGGTGATTTAAGGAAAGAGATCAAATAAAAATTAAATCATGGTTAATTACTTTAACCTTTAGTTACTTTTTAGTATAGTTTTTCAAGTAATTCCTATGGTGTCTCATGTTCAATATTCAGATGTGGTTTTAATCCAAAATTATTATCTTGACCTAAAATAAATTTTAGCAAAGCCTAATCACTGTCCTTGAATCAGTACTGCCTTTTTTTTATAATCTAAAATAACTTTTATCAGGTAAAACATTAATAATAAAATTTTAATGCCCAGCAAATATTATATTAATCTCATTAAATTCCAAACATTATTCCATTGGGTTTGACTCATCAAGAGCTTCATTTTAACTATAATTTTTCATATTTTCAAAAATGCCCTTGACCCGAGGCAAATTTGTAATTTTTGAAACTTTTACATCATTAGCTATAATGTCCCTCAAAACTTATTTTCACTTCTCTTCCCCACGTGATTTCCTTCTTATAGGGATTAAAATGAAATGAATTTTATTTCTAGGGATAAAATCATATTAATCCATACTTTTTAAGGACCCTTTGCAAAGAATTCTTTCTTCTTGGGGCAAAATTATAGTTTTCTCCTTTTTCAGATATAATATGAAAAATTGTCCTTTTTGCCCTTTCTGTCTATTTCTATGCCTCTCCATTTTCTATAATTCCCAATACATATTCTGTAATCCTTTATTTTTTTCCCTCTAAATTACATTATATCTAGTAAAATTAGGGATATTACACATAGCAAGCCTTATTTTGGTTGCCATTAAGGAGATATATATGTAGATGGAAAAATGAGTATTTGATTTGATATTTGTATCCTATAACTTAATATTTTTTACAAGTCCATTATAGTTCTTCCTCCAACTGATGTACAAATAATTTACTGTGAACTCACAGAAGCTAAAAAGGACTTCTATGATGCGCTATTCAAAAGATCTAAGGAACTTATTAGTGTAAATTGTGTAATGACTATTTTTACTTCTTTTCTCGATATTTAAGATGATGTATATCCAACATGTTGATGTAGGTCAAGTTTGATAAGTTTGTTGAACAAGGGCGTGTTCTTAATAATTATGTTTCCATATTGGAGCTACTCCTAGGTCTTAGACAATGCTATGACCATCCATTTCTTGTATTGAGGTATTGTGCTGTTTTTTTATTTATGTACTTGACAATTGTGATAGACTTCTACTGTTAGTATAAATAAGAGCTAGCATTGGCTTAGTTAAGGGTTTGGCTATATTTATACTTTTGGCAAGTATTTTTTTCCTTGTTGGTCTGACGAATTTGTAGCTCTCCTGTACTTCAGAAAAGATGGTGCTTATTTAATATTTAACTCTATTTAATATGTAGTAATGAGATATTTTGATATTGTGGGTGAATATGATTATATTTGTTTGCTATCAAACAAGCCCTCCATTTTTAACCTTCAATTATTTTTATGGCCACTTCTGATTAACCTAGTTGAGGCGATACTCAAGAATTTTCTTATTTGAACAAACTAGCTAAATGTTTCCTAAAAGGAAGCCATAATGCCTTAAGAAGGGGAAGTAAAAGATGCACCTTCAAAGGCTTATGTTCAAGAAGTTGTGGAAGAGCTACGTTAGGGGGAACAGGGAGAGTATCCAATATGTTGCCTCAAGGGAATATATTGCTATTGAGAATATCGAAAACCAATACTCATAATGCCCTCTAATAACTTTGGTATGTTTCTTCATTAATCACAGAGCAGTATATGAATTTAGAGAGACACAAGTGAGATTCCATTGCTACAGTATGATAACTTCATTGGTAAAGGGGTCTTACATTAGCCATGTATAACACTGATGAGGTTGATTTATAGTGTTCTTTGCTGCTTTGATTGTGTGAGGTTCACTTCATTTCCATTCTTAAGAAATTGAATGGGTATTCAAAGAGTGGTTTCTTTGGATAAATTTCGTAGGGATTCAAGTCATTCTTGCTTTTATAGTTTTCCTTGTGGTTCCTAAGAAAGTTTGCTCTCTATGATTCTAAACTTCAATCTCTCTTTGATGCAGAACCAATAGCTTTTAGGTCCATAGACTCCTTCATTTTGAGCAAGGGTAGCTATCTTTTCTTTAGCTATGGGTATTTGTTTCTCTTGGGTTATGATTCTTGCTGCTGTATATATTGGCATTAAATGTGATTTGCCTTCAATTTGCACTAGGTGATGATTCTTTTGGATGCATATGTTTTGGGAGTAGTTCTCACAAGTGCATATTATTCCTCATATTAGTAAGAAATAAACTTTATTTTTGACAAATAATAAAACTTTATTAGCAAGAAATAAATTATAAAGTTTAATAATAAAATTAGAATCTCATTTTTTGATTTGTGACCAATGAAAAGATGCGAAGCAATAGGAGGGAGACCCATGAGAGAAGAGATGTTAGTATAAATCCTTCCTTTAAAGTACAATTGAATTGATTCCATGTGAAATCTATTTTGATCATGTGTATTTAATTTGATCATTAACTTCATCTGAGCTAATGGTTCACACACAATGTTCAAAATAATTGTCTTTGCATCCCTATTTATCTTATTTATTTTAAGCTCATTGATGCATGAAGCATGATTTAGTCCTGGATTTATCAAAATAATTGTCTTTTTTTACTGATTAATGATGATGATGTTGTTACAAGCCTAAACTGCAATTAAATGGCAAATATATTATTTTCTTAGACACTTAGAAATCAAATATTAAATTGCAGGTTCTACATAAGAGTTGTTGGAGCTAATGCAAAAGTGGAGAAGAGGGTCAAGTTTCTTACAATGGTGGCCCTGTCAACTCAAGAGCATATGTCTTACTGGCCCTCGATAGTTGCTGCTGCACTTGTTATCTTGAGTTCCTCATAAGTCAATGGAAATGCATCCTACAAGATCATTGGGGTAATTATTATCACACTTCATTACAAAACTAAGGCTCTAATTGATTCTTAAATACATTAGTCCACAGTTATACATCTTTTGACACTTTAAGGCTAGTTATATAAATTCTATTAGCAAAGCCTCAACCATTCTAGTTTCCTTATAGATGCAGTGCCTTTTGCACACTATGCTCATCTAACAGCTTATAGAGCCCGATTCTACATGAAACCTGATGTGCATGAGATTGCTAAAGCACTAGGTGGAAGATCAAAGGATGGATTAGTTCAGTCATTGCTAGTTCATGTGTTTGTCGATAGGGAAGGCATTTGCTAATTGTTTTTCGCTCTCTAGGTTGTACCTTTGGTTGTCTATTTGTCTTATTGGTATCTTTACTAATAGGATGTATTCTAAATTTTTTTTTGAATTGGTGTATGTAAACTTCATTTGTTATTAATAAAATTGACTTTTATTAGCAAAAAAACTGTATAATAGGTGGAATAGTTAAGAAAATGAAAAATATTTTTTCAAAAAAAATTAGGCTTTTGTTGGCATTTATAAACGCTAACAAAAACCTATTTTTTTTAAAAAAGGTGAAAAGCTAGCATTTAGTGGACCTTTAGTTAGCATTTGTAGAAAGACCAACTAAAATCCGCTCTTTTTATCAACACTGGAATAGTTGGCATTTATGAAATGCCAATAAAGACAAAGTATAAATGCCAACTATTCCATTTTTTGATGTAGTGTTACATACAATTAAATAAGCAGCATAATTGAAAAAATTTCTTCAATGCACTAGACATATGGCTACTTTTTCTTATAATTTGAACCAAAATACCTCTCTTAAAATTTCCATATCTATGAGACTAGAGGGAGTATACTTTAAAAGAGAAAATTGAAAATTAAAAATTAAAAAATATAATTTAAATATTAAAGATTGCTAAAACGTGGGAGGAGAAAATTCATATTTTGAACTGGGTTCCAAACTAGCATATCAGATTCATTACTTAACTTTACTACTACTATTGATGAGTAGTATAATTATAAATAAAAGAACACTTTTCTAATATAACTGTTTTAAGATGAAAATATATTATAGCACATATTAAGGAGTTAGGTGTGGTTAGGGCAATGTTGAAATGAACATGGAACCTAGTTCGACTTTTAGTTACACGGTTCAACCTGAAAAGACAAAAAGCAACCCTAACCTGAGAAAGAAGTAAGCATTACCAAGCCAGGCTAATCAACCGGGTCAAACTAGGTTCAGGGTTGGCCCTTTCAGATCCTGTAGTCTAGCTCGACTTGATGTAATAGTTCAGTTGGTCAATTGATAACTATCCATTGTTTCTTTAATAGCTAGGCAACACTTATGGCTTCATCCCAAAAACAAACCCAATTAACAATAATGATTATTTAAAGTGCTAGTTCTTACTTTCATCAGGAAAAAAAATTGCTAGTTCTTGCACATTTTTTTCAAGTTGTACATGGTTACCAACAAAATAATATAATCAGCACAGTGCAAGGGACCTGTAATGAGAAAGTCAAATCCCAATGCTTCCATTAAATGGACCATATACTGTCTATTTTACGCAGAGACCAAGATCATATTATGAGAAATTTTCATTTCAGACAAATTTTATCACTTAACGAAAAATAAATATCAACTTCTAACCATTTTTTCCAGTTTAATGCCTAGCTTGTGAGAGAAAAAAAATAACAAAAGAAGGTAGGTACGTTTTAGAAGTTATCATTATTTTATCATAAGAAAGGTGTTGAACTATGAACGTGAACCTAACAGTTCAAAAAAGTACTAGATTAATTTCAGAGTGAATATTTAATTTTCAGAAGCCAAATCAAGGAGCAACTTATGTAGAGACAGAACTAGTTGGCACTACTCAAATATGGGTATTTAATATCTAGCCCATTAGTGGTTATAAAAATACTCATCCCATTAAAGATGCTTATCTGGCCTGCAAACTTAGAGTCTAATTTCATATTCAAGCCGGAGGGACAGACTTGACAATATTTTGAACCCATTAAAATGGCTGAGTTTGGGCTTAGGTTTCACAAAATGGGCATCTCTGACCTGACCATTTTATTATTATATTATATATTACAATTACAGTATATGCAATTCCTCAAATATTATTTATTATACTTTTACAAGAAAATCATAGATGCTAAATCTATAACTCAGAATAAAAAAAAAAGATGCTATAAATAAAATATACCATATTTATGCATATTAATTATTTAATTAAAAATAGAAATTTTACTCAATGTGACTGAACTTCAGCCCAAGTAATTACTGCCTATCAAAGGTTGGCTGGGCCTAGTTTGGTTTTGGGCCGAGCTAGCAATTATGTAGCAAAAAAAGACAAGAAAAGGATGTATCATGTGGCCAACAGAGTGATGAGAAGTAAAGAATATAGTGAGTTTTTCAAGGTAAAAAAATGAGTATAGCTAGTTAGAAGAGTAAAAAAAACATGAAAGTTTATCAATACTCAACTATCGTTTGGTGATATAATTGGAAGAATGCAAGAAAAATAAAGTGAAATTAAGATTTCTAAAACATAAACTATGTGGACAAAGATCGAATAAAAAAAAAAAAGAAAACGGAAAAACACATGCAAATAAGAAACATTCTCAAACACAGCATAATTGAACAGTCGTGCAAGAAATAGGATAGAGAAATCCCAACAAGTACCTGCATTGCAGACCCAAGTCCCAAATAAAAGATATGGCTTGCTGAAAAATAAAAAAAGTGCTCTAATGAATATAATATGTATAATAAAAAGATATGTATATTTGATTTAATTTACATACTATGGTCTGTGTGTTCAACCAATGGTAAAAACTAATCCCAATTGCCTTTGTTCTCTAGAATACATGCCTGGAGCATTTCCTCCAGAGTCTAAATAGTCCTTTCAGTTTGCCCATCAGATTGAGGGTGATAAGCAGTATTGAAACTCAATTTCATATCCATGGCCTTCTGAAGAGGTTTCCAAAATTTGGATGTAAACCTAGGATCACTATCCGACACAATATTCATCGAGACTCCATGCATCCTCACAATCTCATTCACATACAACTAAGCCAACTTCTCCATCAAAATAGTCTCCCGAATTGGAAAAAAATGGGCCAACTTTGTCAACCTGTCCATAATGACCCATATTCCATTGTGTCCTGAAGAGGTACTCAGTAATCCTATCACAAAATCCATGGAAACGTTATCCCATTTCCACTATGGGATCTCCAAAGGTTGCAACATACCTGCAGGCAATTGGTGCTCAATCTTCACCTTCTGACATATCAGACATCTTGCTACATACTTTGTGATGTCCTTTTTCATGCCTGGCCACCAATAACCACGCTTTAGATCTTGGTACATATTTGTGGTTCCTAGGTGAATAGTGTATCTGCTTTTATGAGCTTCATCTAAAATAATTTCTCACAACCCCGCAACATTTGGCACACAAATCCGACCATGGTACCGGATGATACCATCCTTCAGAATATCAAAGTCTTGGGTCTCCGCCATTTTAATCTGTTCCCGGATGCCCAAAAGATAGTCATCCTCCAACTGAGCATAGCAAATGTTCCTCAATAAATCACTTGATACACTGATAGAACTTATTACTAGTACTCCATGATGGACATTAATGGATAACCTCATATCTCTCAGGCTCTCCAACAACTGCTGTTCCCTTATCATCATTGTAGCCATATGGATCGATTTTCTAGCCAACGCATCCGCCACAACGTTGGCTTTCCCAGGATGATACTTCAAAGCAAACTCATAGTCCACCAGAAACTTAACCTAACCCCTTTGCCTCATGTTCAATTCCTTCTGATCAACCAAATACTTCAAACTCTTGTGATCACTGAATAACTCAAACTGAGCACCATAGAGATAATGCCTCCACAATTTCAAAGCAAACACTACAGCTGCTAGCTCAAGGTCGTGAGTAGGATAGTTCTCCTCATGAGGCCTTAACTACCTTGAAGCATACGCCATGACTCTGCCTTGTTGCATCAAAACACAGCCTAGACCCTTCTTAGAGGCATCCGTGTAAACAGTGAATGACTCTGATGGGTTAGGGATAATGAGCACTGGGGTGGACGTTAGACAAACCTTGAACTCTTGGAATGCTCTCTCATACCTGCCATCCCAAATGAAAGACTGATCCTTACTGGTGAGTCAAGTCAATGGCATAACAAGTCGAGAGAATCCCTTAATGAACCTTCGGTAGTATCCAGCCAAACCCAAAAAGCTCCAAATTTCAGTCACTGATTGTGGTCTCTCCTAATTCAACACCGCTTCAATCTTACTAGGGTCTACTACTACTCCTTCTGCATAAATCACATGACCCAGAAATTTCACCTGCCATAGCCAAAACCCACACTTACTGAGCTTAGCATACAGTTGGTGATCTCGCAATTCTTGCAACACAATTCGAAGATGGAGCATATGCTCTTCCTCACTCTTGGAGAAGATCAGAATGTTGTCAATAAAAACCACCACAAATTTATCCAAATATGGCCAAAACACCTTGTTCATATAATCCATGAAGATTGCCGGGGCATTGGTCAACCCAAATGGCATCACGAGAAACTCATAATGCCCATATCAAGTTCGGAAAGCCATTTTAGGCACATCTTCAGCACACACTCGTAATTGATGGTATCCTAACCTCAAATCGATTTTAGAGAAAATGGAGGCACCTGCCAACTGATCAATCAAGTCTTCAATCCTAGGCAAAGGATATTTATTCTTAATCGTCACTCGGTTCATCTGCCTATAATCAATGCACAATCTGAGGCTACCATCCTTCTTCTTGACAAACAACACTAGAGCTCTCCAAGGTGAGACACTAGGTCTAATAAAACTCCTTCTTAACAAATCCTTAATCTACTTCTTGAGCTCTTTCAATTCAGACAGTGCCATTCGATATGGAGCCTTCTATATAGGACATGTCCCGAGCACCAAATCCATGGAAACCTCCAATTCTCGTGATGGTGGCAAACCGGTGATCTCCTCTAGAAATACATCACAACCGGGTATTTTTCGACACCACCTTCCATATCCATGTTCACAGAGAAGAAAACCAAAAACCCTTAACATTGTTTCTTCAGATACCTGTTAACTTGGCCAAAAGACAAAGAAACATTCACATCCCCTTTAATACTAGGGATATTAATAGGCAAAGACACAGTCTTCCGAGCACAGTCGAGAATGTCATTATTTGCCTTTAACCAATCCATCCGAATTATCACGTCAATCTCTTGCAACGGCAAATGGATTAGATCCAGGGTAGTGCTTCGGTGCTCAAAACGAACCACACAATTCAGACAAGCTTGAGTAGTTCTTAATGAAACTCCCGTTGGTGTGGACACTGACAACTCAAAAGGCAACTCCATTGCCAAAATACCCAATCTCTGAGCACAATCAAAAGAAATGAAGGAATGTGATACACCTGAGTCAAACAAAGCATGAATAGAGTAACCATTAAGTTTAAGTTTACCTCTTATCAGATTAGGCGCTACATCCACTTCCTGTCGAGTGATGGCAAAGACTAGTCTGGGCATCGTGGGCCTCCTCATCGTATCATCATGCCTTGGCTCGTGACAACCTCAAGCAATGTGTCCTGGTCTCCCACAATTAAAACAAAACATGCACGGACAATCACCATGACTCAACCAGTATTTTGTGCACAAATTTGATGCACTACCTAAACCGTACTCAGATGGAGCTGAATCTCTTCCTGTATACTCGCTCTAACTAGAACTCCCTTGGTCAAAGCTTCCTCGATAAAAGGGTCCTTTGCCAAACTGACCTCTGTTGGACTGATCTCTACCAAACTTGCCTCTTCCTCTACCATAGCGGCCTCTAATATGGCGACCTCTTCCTCTGCTAGAACCTGTACTACCACCGCTGCTACCACTACCTGAACCACTTCCTTTGATGATTCCTCCTGTAAGTCTTAGATGAGAAAAGGCCCGAATCTTGAATTTCTTCTATGCTCCTCGGCCTCTTTCATTCATCTATATAGGGCACGTATCTTCGCACACAAGTCCTTAAAGGACACAAACTCCACCACAGATAGTCACTCCTTAATCTCTGGATGGGCTTCGTCAAACAACCTTTGAGCCATCAACCAATCATCAGGGTAGTTATTTAGATAAGTGGAATATTTCACCAAGTCCAGAAACTGATCAATGTAGTCATCCACCGACAAATTTCCTTGTTAAAAAGTTAGGAACTCGGCCTCCTTTTGCATCATTAAGGCTGAAAGGACGTAGTATGCAAAGAACCGTTCCTTAAACTGTTCCCAATTCATAGGAGGATTCATCGCTTCAACACTCGAGAGAACACTCCACCACTAACGTTTGACCTTCTTTTCAAGCTTAAATGCCATCAGTTGCACCCTTTGCTCTGAGGTGCAATCCCTCACACTGAAGATATTCTCCAATTGTTCTATCCAATCTTCAGCCTGTGAAACATCCATGGTACCTTCGAAAGCTGGAGGATTGAACTTCCAAAAGTCTTTCAACTGTGAAGAGATACCCCTTCTTCTAACCCTTGGGGCTCTCTCAGGCTCCACCACATTTTCATACTCTCCTGCATTCAGATCCACAAACATGTCGGCCCCTTCATTCACTTCATCCTGCTCTTGCCTATTCATTCACTCTTGCAACTTGTTTAACATTTCCCCTTGAGTATTTACATGATTACTGAGGCCAGTCAACATCTCATGCATCTGCCTCATAAGATCACTGTTACTTGGTTTTCCTCTACAAGACATTCTTCCTACACACAAGCAACAATACATTCAATTATATGGTTCTGGACTAGCATTGCAGTGGGAATTTAGTCTATGTATTTAAAAATTGTGACAAGCAGTACTTCAAGCAAAAACAATGGCCCAAAACCATTGCTCTGATAACAAAATGTAACACCCAACCTCTAAACACCTCCAGACTCAACCAAAAACTTCAAAACAGCGTAAATGAACCAAATAACACCAAAAATTGGGCTAAGGCCGTGGCCGATACAGTACCACTATGGCTCCAAACCTCCCCTGCTTTACATCGCCACTAGGCTCTCTGGCGCCAAGGCTTGCTTCCTGGAGCCACGGCACCCATTGCTGAATTTCTATACCAGTAACTTTTATGCTCCAGGGCGAACTTCCAACACGCAAACTTTATGCTCTGACCTCCTATTGACTTGATTCCAACTCCTACAAGTCAATCTAGTCCTAATCTATCCATAGATACTACTTTCACCTCAATCTAACTCTGTATAGAGATTCTGGACCCCTAATACCGTTTTGGCCACTTATTGACCAAAACTCACCACTAACCACCTCCAATTGCCACCAAAAGCAAATGGTCACTCAAAGACCATTCATACAGGTCCAAAACCCCCAAATCAACTTGTCCAAAGAGGTTTCTCCTCAAAGGAACCACTCCTATAAGATTTGACCCCCTTGAACCCCAACTTGACAAAACTGCCACAGGCCCTAAAACACACCGACCAAGCCTAAAAACACCCTTTATAATACATAACACATACATACAACACATTTCCACCTATCACCATACGTACATCCATCCATAACAATCCTTACAATGTCATACATTCATTACAAAATCTTCTATCCTACTTGGCACAAGATACATTATCCAAATTACACATACAAACTTCATAGACCTAGTATTCCCACCTCCGATATTACTCACATGTCTTCTTCGGACTAGTGCAAAAATCGTCACCTGAAAGGTTAGTTCATGGGAGAGGGGTGTGAGACAATGTCTCAGTAATCGGGAATAATCACATACAATATGTATATATATATACTGACCCACATAGTCTTCCAATGCAATGCTAATAAATCGTATGCATGTTCTCCCTCATACACAACTAGAACCACGAGTTGTCGTCATTACAAGACAATTCAATAGATGATTCTCTTCCAACAGTCGATGAAGACTAATTTCAGGACATCACCAAGCTCACTTTACCCTAATGCAACCCGGCCAATGGTTACACTAGAGCTCAAATTGTGGCTCTCCTTCCCTTAGATCATCATGAATTAATGGTGATTTAGGAAATGTACATCCCCAAATTAACTGCCACCTGGCTCTTCCAAGGAAAGGATTTAGTGACATGGATATTTCATCATATCATATTGTCCTTTGCTACCTGGCCCTCCCATAAAGAGGATTTAGCTACAGGGATCTTGATCATATCATCATCTCATATCATATCATCATCACCTCATCATCAATCTCTCACTATGCAATTATATGGTGATGATGCCAATGTCATGCCAACATGCCTCTACACATATATAGATCATCATCACAAGTATCATATGGACATGCTAGCATGCAATGGTATGGGGATGCTACATATCACAACATATGCAATTATCATAAATCAACTAGCTGTGCATACCATGATATATAGGAAAACCATATACACACACAATTAATATCATGATATGAAAATGAACATGCATATACATACATATACATATCAACATATAATCACATAAAACAAACACCCGGTTACCTCAAGTGTCAAAACCACACACACGAATTCCACAAAATTCTCAAGTTGTCCAACACGCTTGAACCCCTCTCAGTTAACCAAATAACCTTCACAATATCACAATTCCTCAATTAACCACATATACTAATAACCAAACATTACAATTCAACCACTTTAGCCTAACCCAAGGTTTCAACACCCTTTTCATGCATCAATAAGCTCCTGAGAACCATTCAAACACCAAACCATTCCACACACTTTGGATTCCCAAGAGCCCTAACCGAAAACAACATAGGGTTAAGCTCAAATCATACATAAACCCTTCAAAATTCACATCCAAGCAACAAGAACACTAAAACACACTTCCTTAATCCCATTTCACCCATTTCAATCTGTGGATTTCGGCCATAATCGAAGATCCCAACTCAAAACCAAAACACCCCAAATTTCAATCGAAGAAAATGGAGAGGAAGGAGTAGAAATCACTTACCAACTTGAATCCTAGCTTCCAATGTCCGAAAATCACTCTTAGATGCCGGAAATCTCGAACCCTAGCAAAGCTCCCTCATCGCTCCCTCCGTTTTCTTTCTTTCCTTCGTGTTTGACTGACCAAAAGGTTTCTGATTTAAATCAGAAACCCGACTCTCACCACGGCCTTAGCACACCTCGCCGCGGCTCCACTAGTTTTCAGCCAGAAAGAGCCACTGTATACACTCTCGCCGCGGCGTGGATCTTTTTCAGACTCCACTTGAGCCTTCCTCTATCCTGTTTTGCTCCAGTCCTACATACGATGCCAAAACGAAGTCATGAGGGGTGTTACACTCTTCGAATATTCATGTTTATATTTCCTATAGCTGCAATGAAAATTAATTTGTTGTTTGATGTACATTTTCATTTGAGGATTTCTATAAAAGAGATTTTCATCATGCTGATTAATCTCTAAAGAAAGCTGAGATTGTTCCTTTCCCCGCTGATAATATTATGGATATATCATATAAAAAACTCAACCATATATATTGGCTGTGGACACGTCCCTTTTTAGGTTTCACATAAAAAATAAAATAGTAATAAAAACAGTACAATAATTAAAAAATCAAAACAAATTTAAGAAAAACAAAAAGCCAATATTTTGGTATTATCCTCTGAAGAATCCAAAGAAATGTGCAGTTTTTATACAAAATATTCAATGAATTATCTCTAAAGAATTTTCTTTTTGGGAATAAATGTAAGGATTATCTTCTATATATATATAACAGAATAAAAATCAAAAATAAGGAAAATTATATGTATCTAAGAGTTATCCCCCAAAAATCTTGCTAATTAATATCCCTATCCACAAGATTTCCAACTAAATAAATAAAAATAAAGAAATCAATATTATTTTCCAAGTTTTCTCTAAAAGAGAGTGTGAGAATAGGGAAATAATAATAATAATAATAATAATAATAATAATAATAATAATAATAATAATAATATCTCATATCTTTTTGAAATCTTTTTAACTAAGAGATTAGGTAACTAGTCGCCCTACCGATATTAGGATAATATCTAGGGATACAATTATGATTTTTCGAATAAAAATATATGTGGCTAATTTCACTTTAAATAGTATGGGGAAGGCTGAGGCACAAGAACAATAGAGAGTTAGAGGCACAAATAAAAAGTAGAAAGTTAAGTTTGAGCATTAAAGAAAAGTAGTCTCTCAAGGCGTTGGAAAGAAAGAAAAAAACAGTCTGAAGGAGACTTTTGAAGGTAAGTTTGTTCTTTTATGTATAATTTCTTGTATAATATCGATCTTTCGTTTTTATGCTTCTATGGGTTCTTGGTTTCTCGCAAGCATAGCTTTTTACCCTCTACTCTCCCTCGTCTCTTAGTTTATCTTTTACAATGTTCATTCATAAAGATATTGCTTGGTTTGATGAATTGGCTTGATATGTTTGATGAATTGAACTTTATAAGGACGCTATTTTTCCCCTGTGGTTAAATGTTTGCATTGAAAACGTGCTCTCTTGATCACACCTTTTATAAATTAAATAAATACTGAACTTTTTCTTTCTTTTCAAAATCCTACTAAAAAATTTATGCTGTCTAAATTTAAATCCGTTGAAGAAATCTTTGTTTAAATTTAAATCTGTTTGTTGAAATCTTTATGAATATTTCTCTTCTTCTTCAACAATCTTCTCATAATAACCTTCCAGATTAAAGATTATGGATCCTAATCTTCATGTCGAAGCTTTTCGAGGGCACAATTGTTATGTTATCCCATTACCGATTCTTCCTATGGATCCCAATCATATTCCTGATTTGTCAAGTGGTGATCAATATTTCAGCATTTCAGTCATTAAGAAAGACTGGTACCATCAACTTCCGAGCGGGGTCCCAAATACAGCATGGACTGATTCAACTACACGTGTACACCACAATATCCCAAAGAAGTCTCTAGAAGAAAATATAGAGACGATTTTATCTATTTTGAACCTTCCTGAAGGTGAACGCAGCTCCTTCAAAAGAAAGATATTGGATGTCGCAGTACACATGGCTAATAAGTCAAACAAGGATGACAAGATTTTGTACATTCTTGTGATTATTGGGGTTTTCTTTGGTTATCGCAACAACCGCAGTTATGGTCGAACTTTGTAAGCATCTATGGAAGATCAAGGCAGTGTATGTGTGCCTGCAAGTAATTCATCTATTGCAAGATTGGAGAGGGTGGAGATTGAGCCAGAAGAAGAGTTACCTAATTGTATTATTTGTTTAGAAGAATTTAAGGTTGGCACCGAAGCCATTCGTATGCCTTGTTTGCATTCGTTTCATCGAAGCTACATTACTAATTGGCTGAAGCACAGAAGTGTTTGTCTGTTATGTCGTTTTCAGATGCCCACCAAGGATGACTAAACAAAATTACTTGTATTCATTTCTCAATTTTTGTATGTAGCATTTTGTTTCATCCTCTCCAGGGTTGTAATATACAGTATTTTACAAATTGATTAAGGTTAGTCATTATTGTCTGATATGATGCTGATTTAAATTTTTAATATACTTACGGTAACACTTCAAAATATTAATGTATTTTTAAAGTAAAAAATATTAAAATTGACTTGCGATGAAATTTTAAAAATGTTTTATTTGTATTAACTAAAATTTTAAGTATAGTTTTCTCATTGAAGATTATCAAAGGGTTTAATAGAACAAAATTTATTTTTTTCCGAAGCAATAAAATATATATATATATACCCCTGTGACTCCTTTTTTTAATGAAGGAAATCAAAGTTATATAATTTATTAAATAAATTTCTAATTATATTTTGTGATAAAATGTTGGTTCTTTCCTAATAACTAGATTTTCTACCTCTTCGTTACGACTGATTAATGTGCCATCTCTTTATATCATACATATATCCAACCATTAGAAAAACAAAACAATTCGTATCAAATTTTTGAAATTTAAAATTTGAATAGCATATTTTTAAAAAGGAGATTGAAAATTGAAAAATTAAAAAATTTAACGATGAACCAAATTTAGTTTTAGATTTGAAAAATCAAATTTAAAGTTTATTATTAAAGAAATGTATCAACAAAATGGTTGTGGGACTGATGCAAGTTGTACCCTAGAAAACCAATTTAGATTTAGACTATCTAAGTATTAAAGATTATTAAAACATGTAGAGAGAAGTGAAGAAAATAAAAAATTTAAAGATAATGCTGGGCAGTTTTGAAATTTTTTTAAATTCAAACTTTGAATAATGATATATCCGGACTTGAATGTAAGGAAAAATAACTGCTACATCATTCTTAAAAAAATTAGTTTAAAATAGTTAGCCGTCTTAAATATATTTCAAATTAAATCTTTTTTCCTCAAATACCTCCAGGATTATTTTCTAATTTAATGATACTTATTTATTACATATAATTAAATGAGGATACAATTGAAAAAAATTTCTTAAATACACTAGACATATGGTTACTTTTTCTTATAACTTGAACTAAGATATCTCTCTTAAAATTTTCTTATATATGAGAGCGAAGGGAGTATATTTTAAAAGAAAAATTGAAAATTAAAAATAAAAAAATGTAAATTTAAATATTAAAGATTATTAAAACGTGGGAGAAGAAAATTCATACTTTGAATTGGGTTCCAAACCAGCATATCAAATTCATTACTTAACTTTACTTCTACTATTTGTTAGTTCTACTAGCTTCCCAAGAGAGGGGTGAATTGCGAAGTTTGAAAATTTTCTGCAAAATTACAAAAAAGCATTGAAAGCAAAATATGCAAAAAACAGAGTGCAAAATGTGATAAGGTAATAAGCAAAGTATAAGTAGAAAGACACAAGAATTTATCCTGGTTCGGTTACATTCTCTTGACATATATCTAGTTCTCAAGCTACCACTTGAAATTTTTCACTATCTTGCAAGAATTTGGTGGGCTTCTTATAATGCCACAGTACAACTTTATACTCCGTTCCAAGAGCTTACACTTTCACTCTCTACACTCTAACTAAGTGCTTCCCAAATCCCTTATGAAGTCTACTCACTAGAATATCTTTCTTCTAGATAAAGATAAGATTGTTTACAACAAATGAACCCTCTAATTTAGAATATATATGACAGTTGAAGTGCAGTTTTTGAAGTGTGGAAGAGTAGAAAGCTTTGATAGAAGATTTTGATAGAGTTTCAGTATATACAATGTAAGATCATTACCCACACCTTCAAATAAAGTTATATTTATAGATTTATGTCTTAACTATACATTAGAGATAAGATCTAACCGTTAGAGATTTTATCAAATAGTTACTCTGCAAAACTATCCGTTTACCAACTGCATTTAATGCGTCTGACATCCAAAATTCAAATTTTGGAGTGTCAACAGACGAATTTCGCAGAGATCATAAGTTAAAGACTTTAACGTTGAACTTCAACATTCGTCTATTCAAAAGAAAAATTCAAAATTTCATCTTTAACAAATATTTTCATGTTGGAATATATGAATTTTCATGGTTAAAGTTCTTTTGAGAAGTATGAACAGTTGTTCCATATTGCTATAATACATTCAAAATTTGAATTTTTATGCCCAAAATTTATTTGTCAGTGAGCAACTCAATATGGTACAAAAGCTCTTCTTTTCCAAATTCAAATTTTTATAAACCAAAGTTCGCCTGTCAGAGAGACCTCTTATCAAACTTATTTCAACGTTTGAATTTCTGAAGACCAAAGTTCATCTATCAGAGGGACACCTGAATAGACTTACACATTGTCTTTCCAAAGTTCAAATTTTCAAAACTAAAGTTCATCTATCAGAGGGCTGACTTGGAACATTTTTTAAACTTCACTTTCAGATGAACCTTGACATATCTCTAGATGAATCTTTCATTTTTCACAACTTATGTTTTACCTGAAATTCAAATTTTCAAAGTCAAAGTTCGTCTGTCAGATGACTGAATTGGAACTTTTTCTAAACTTTACTTTCAGATGAATTTTGACATAGCTTTAGACGAATTTTTCATTTTTCACAAGTTGTTCTTTGCTCGAAGTTCAAATTTTAATAGTTTAAAATTCATCTATCAGAGGCAACATCTTTGTAAGTTCGAATTTCAACCTTCAAATTTCGAATTTTCAAGGTAACATATGAAGTTTAACAGTTCAAAATTTATCTATTAGTGAGTATTTTTCAAATATATCATAAGTTAACATAGAATTCTTTAAAAAACACATTTTCAAAACATTTAGGTGAAAGATCAAAGCCTTTTACTCATGTGAATATAGTGAGAAATCCTACAACTAATCTTGTACTCATTTTTCTTGGATTTGTTCACTTGAAATCTTTTGTACACCTTTGATATCTTCCTTTCAAGCTCCAGTTTGTTTGGAATCATCAAAAATACTTGATTTAACACTATTCATAAGTAGTATATTTATAAATAAAAGAACATTTTTCTAAAGTAATTTTTTTCAAGATGAAAATATACTATAGCATATATTAAGGATTTAGGTGTGGTTAGGGTTATGTAGAAATGAACATTCTAATAACCCTCAAAGTATTCTCCTGAACCTAGTTATGAACTAATCAGAAGTGTACACTTCAAATTATGCAATGTCCAACGAGCCAAGAATGGAGGGAGGATAAAATGGGAGAAGAATTTAGGAAAATAAGACAGAAGCCTCCATGTCGCGGTGAATGGCAGGACTGCGACAGTAAGAAAGTAGACGATTTTAATCTTTTTTGGACAATTCATAGCATCCAAACTTGACCAGTTTATTTAGAAACTGACTAACACAACCAAAACACCTCATTTTGGCCTCCCAATTCATCCGAGCAGCGAAAAAATATCCAAAAGACACCAGAACTGGGATGGGGACTCAGTTATTATAGTACCACTGGGACCTTGGGGCTCTCAGATTCACTAACACCGCGGCATGGTTTTCTAGCACTGTGGCACCCCCTTGCTGATGCCACATCAGCAAAATTCAACTTCAAGGGTGAACTTCCAACGCGCATAACTTTATGCTCTAACCTCCAATTGACTTGATTCCAATTTCTACAATTCAATTTTATCTCAATCTAAACATGGACACCAATATCACTTTAATCTATCTCCATTTGGAGATTTCGGATATCCAACACCGTTTTGGCCAGTTTTGACCAAAACACACCACTTACAACTCTCATTTACCACCAAAGGTAATTTGACCATTCAGGACCATTCACACAAGTCCCATTCAACTAAACCAACTTCTCTAAAGAGGATTCACATCAGAGGAACCACTCGCCTAATATTTGACCCCCTTCAACCCCAAATTGACATAATGGGCTATTTACCCCAAAACACTCCAACAAGGCCCAATTTCACCTTTGGACTCTCAAACACTACCATACAGATTCCTCAACACCCCAAACCATACCAACATCATAATATATCATACACATCACATTCAACACAAATCCACATCCATATTGTACCAACATCATCATTTCAAACATTAGGATCCTCATATCCATTACAATCATACAATCCTACTTAGCACAACAAACATAGACAAAACACACATGTGCTACAGTGACTTAATATTCCTAATACCAGAGTGGCTATACTTCCCTTGTCTTCTTCGAGCTAGTGCCATAACCTTCAGCTGAAATGTTAGTCCATGGGAAAAGGGTTTGAGAGAAAGTCTAAGTAACCGAGGACAACCACAAGCAACATATATATATATATATCTCATACAATAATACCATGAATGCAACATGAAATGGAATACATGTCTTCCTCACAAATAGTTAGAACCATAAGCTGTTGTCATAACAGGATATTTTGTATAGGTAATTCCCTTCCAACAGTCAGTCAAGACTGATTCCAGGACATCACCAAGCTTACCTTACACTCATGCAACCAAGCCAAATGTTACACTAGTGCTCGGACCATGGCTCTCCTTTCCCTTTCCCACCATGAATTGGTGCCAATTTAGGGAAGGTGCAATCCACTGCCATTCTTTCCTTCCTGGCCATAGGAGGAGATTTAGTTGCAAGGTTCCCATCCTTATCCTCCCTAATCATATATATATATTTCATCCTTATCCTCCCTAATCATATATCAACATATATCATATCATCATCATCAGCCGATCACCATACATTTCACAATGTCATGTTGTGATATTCATGCTATATCATCATCATCATATTCTCAATGTTGTGCTATGCATCATGTAATGTCACATTATCTTTAATCATCATCAAATCCTACATCGTCAAGATATGTGCATACCACGATATATAGAAACCATACACACACATATCAATATCGTGGTATGAATGGAAATATGCATATACACACACATATATATATATCAACATATAATATATACAAATCAAACAATACAAACACCCGATTACCTTTAGTTGTCAATACCACACACACGTGATTCACAAGCTTCTTGGGTTGTCTAACACACTCGCACCCCTTTCAGTTAACCAAAAACCTCTACAATACCATAAAATCCTCAATTAACATATAGTACAATTACCCAAAATCCATAACTCAACCAATTATACTTAACTCATCATCCTATTAGCATAATCATGCTTCAAATAGCCCTTAACAACCATCCAAACCATATCCTATCACATACAACTCGGATTCCTACCCCCTCAAGTGATTTTTGCCTAGGGTTCCGCTCAAAACCAACATATTCCAACCAAAGCTCATACCCAAGCTTCATAAACACTAAATCACACGCCATCAATGCCATTTCATCTATTTCAATTGGTGAATTTTGGGCAAAACTGAAAATGCAACTATACTCCCCCAAAAATCCAACTCAAAACCAAAGAAAATGGAGAGGGAGGAGTAGAGATCACTTACCAATAATTTAGCAAGCTACAAGGGGTCAGAAATCACCTTCCAAGGCTAAAAATTCAAAGCCCTAGTAGAGCATCCTCGTTGCTCCCTCCGTTTTCTTTCTAATTCATCGTCTAAACTGATTCTGATTTAAATAGAATTCTTGACGCTCGCAGCTGCACTAGTACGCTCATCGTGGCACCATGTGCCTTTGTCTTCAACTTGAGCTTTTCTTCGTCCTGGTCCTTCCGGTATTACAGACAATGCCAATTACTCTATATTAGCTGGAGATTAAATTAGGGATAATGTAATAAGAGTTGTTACACATGGCAAGCTAATCGACTGTGGTAGCAGAATTTCTTTAAATCAAAATGCAATTCTGTAGGAGGAAAAGAAGAAATAAAAGAAGAAGAAGTATAGGTCTGCTAAGGTTTGTGATTTTCGGCCTTAAGGAGTGTTTTTTGAACTCAAGAAAGTTTAATCTTTGTTGGTAAGTGGATCTTGCTTCCTCTCCTCTCTTTTCTATCTATTTTTGCCATGAAATCAATAGGAATATGCTAGGTTTCAAGTTTATGGATGATTTTACCAATTAAAATACTTACTTTGGTGTCGGTGAAGGGTTAGTGGGTGTTTCTATGGCATAGGTATGGATTTTGAGATGACTTAAAGGTGTATATGCCAAACCCTAGCTTCGAATTGGTTAGGGAAACTTGGAATCCGAAATTTTTGTGTTTATTCATGGTTGAAATTTGTGTTTGGGGCTCATTTGTGTGAATTTATGCTATTGGAGCAATGAGTCAAGCTTAAATGGTTGAATTGTAGATTTTGCATTACTTTTGCACAATGTTAATCAGAGGTATTATCGCATTATAGTGTTCTATCCTTTGATTGGAAGTATTTAACTCGTGAATTGGTGCTTCGACAGCTTGCTAAACCCCTTTATATAGTGTGTCGACAAGTTGAGGTAACCGAGGTATATGTTGTATGTGTGCGTTGGTTGTTGATTTTATATGTTTAATCCTTTTCATAGCATGGTATTGCAAGTAGTTATGTTTGTTCTTTTCATATCATGGTATGTACACGCTAGCAAGAGTATGGTAAGCTCTATCTTTATCCCTTGCAGTGATGTATGAGAATATGTTATTGGTATGCATATATATGATTTGTAAGCATCCTCATATGATAATATGCTAGCATGGTGACTATAAAGATTATGATGATAATAATGATAGTGTATGGGATTGGCATGTTAGTATATCATTGGATATCATCACCACATTATGTATATTGGGACATTTTTTATTAGGTGATGATGACTTGAGATATGATGATACCACATTGTATACCGATGCACTCATAGAACACACGAGGTCTCTTGTCCAAGTGGTAAAATTGATAATTGTATATCCTTTCTACTAAATCCTCTTCCTTTAGCTAGAAGAGCCAAATAGCAGTAGATTGAGGATATGCCTTCCCTAAATCACCACTAATTCCGGTGGTTCAGGGGGAGGAGAACCACGGTCAAATCATTAGTATGGCCTTTGGCCAGGTCATACTAGTAAGAAATGAATGTAGAGATGTCCCAGAATCAGTCCTCATCAATTGTTAGAACAGAATCACTTCTCAAGTTTACCTTATGATAGTAACTAGCCCTTGGTTCTAGCCAAATACTAGAAGGAATATTTATATCGTTGCATTTATATTGCATCGCATAATATGCATATATTGGTTATATTGTTTATATGTTGTTTAATGTGTGTGTCCTTAATTACTGAGACTTTGTCTTACACCCTCTATGGTTAATATTTCAGAAGAAGATTCCAGCATTAGTTTGGAGAAGACTAAGGAGTCTTAGCTCTCTTTTGCACGAGAATATTCAAGTTTTAGCTGGTAGCTTTATATTATTGCTTTATGTAATGGATTGTGTCAAGTAGTTTAGTGATGTATGTTTTCTCTATTGTTTGTATCTTGGGGATGTTGTAGTGTATGTGGTGGTGTGTATTTGGTAGAACGATGAGGATTAATGTTGATGTTGCGAAAAGCCGAGTTTATAATTGTAATGCTATAATATTGATTCTGGACCCCAGTATGGGTCAATATGTGTTGGTGCAGGTGTGAGTGTCTTCCTTAGGTTTAGTGCATCTCGTTTATCAACCTAACATGGGTTTTGGACCTTGTGTATGCAGAATGGGCATATAGCCTATTGGTTTGATTTGGGGTTTATGGGGGCCAAAACTCAGAGGAATTGGTTCTCTCGGTTAAAACCTTCTTGGACAAGTCTGTCATGTCAAATGTGACCAGTGAAAATCGTCTTGGGCTGCCAATTGGTCATTGGCGGCATTTGAGGTATTGATTTCTCGATTTTGCTTAAAAAGTGACCAAAACGGTCTCTAGCAGCCAAAATCTCCATGCGGAGGTATTTTGACATGTGGTTGATGTCCATAGCTAGGTTGGGAGTAGAGTGACCTGTAAGAAGTGGAATCAGTTCAATCAAAATTTCAAGGGCACAGTTATGAGCATCAGAAGTTTGTCAGAAAAATATGCATTTTGCTTATATGGATACTGATATTGGCGCCACGGCGCCAGGTGCTATACTAACTTCCTCTTTCTTCCATCTAGAGTAGTCTCATGTCGCTACATAATTGTAACAGGTCGTGGCTCCGATCCCTGTTCTTTTTCAGTCTAGACTGTTTTGAGTGTTTTTTTTCTTATGGATTTTTTTGTGTCTTGTTTGTAGGGTGTTATAAACATGGCACCTAGTTTGGCTTGTAGTTAGTCAGCCTAACCCAAAAAGGGAAAATGCATCCCTAACCTCTTAACATGAATATTTAATTTTCAGAAGCCAAATCAAGGAGCAACTTAAGTAGAGACAAAACTAGTTAGCACTACTCAAATATGGGCATTAAATATCCAGCCCCTTAGTGGTTAAAAAAATACCTAGCCCATTAGGTTACCCAACTGGCCTGCAAAGTTAGGGCCTAATTTCATATTCAAGTCCAAGGGCTAAACTTGACAATGTTTTGAACCCATTAAAATTGCTAAGCTTGGGCTTAGGTTTTGCAATATGGGCATCCCTGGCCTGACCATTTTATTATTATATTATACATTAAAATTACAATATATGCAATTTGTCAAATATCATTTATTATATCTTTACAAGAAAATTATAAATGCTAAATCTATAAATCTATAACTCAGAATAAAAATAGATGCTATAAATATAATATACCATATTTATACATGTTAATTATTTAATTAAAAAAAAAGAAATTTTACTCAATATGACGGAGCTTCACCCCAAGTAATTAGTGCCCATTAAAGATGGGCTGGGGCAAGTTTGGTTTTGGGCCGGGCCAGCAATTATGTAGCAAAAAAAGACAAGAAAGGGATGTAATTAATATGTGGCAAAAAGAGTAATTAGTAGTAAGTAAAGAATAAAGTTAGTTTTTCAAGAAAAAAAAAAGAGTATAGTTAGTTAGAAGAGTCAGAAAAACATGAAAAGTCTTTCAATACTAAACTGTCCTTTGGTGATATAAATTGGAAAATTGCAAGAAAAATAAAGTGAAATTAAAATTTCTAAAACATGAACTATGTGGACAGAGGTCAAATAAAAAAAAATAAAAACAGAAAAACACATGCATATAACAAACATTCTCAAACACAGAATAACTAACCATTCGTGCAAAAAATAAAAGATATGGCTTGCTGAAGATTAAAAAAATTGCTCTAATGAATATAATATATAATAACACATATATATTCGATTTAATTTACACACTATGGTCCGTGTGCTCTTCAAATATTCATGTATATATTTGCCATAGCTGCAATGAAAAATTAATTCGTTGTTTCATGTATATTTTGATTGGAGGATTTCTATCACACACTACTACAAAAATGGGTTTTGTTGGCACACAAAAGTAGGCGGTTATTTTAAAAAATGCCTTCAAAAATTGGATGGGAAACTTTAGCATGTGGTTGTGAAATAACTGACTAGAAAGATAGACCTTTGTAGGCGGTTATTTAGATAACGGCCTACAAAGGTGAGATAAAAGAAATAAAAAAAAACAAAAAAGAAAACTAGACGGTTTTAAAAACAACCGCCTTCTTAGTTAAAAAATAATAATTTAATAATAATAATAAACAAAGAAAAAGTATGTGGTTTTAAACACAACTGCCTACTTTTCCTCTATATCAAAATTATTAAACCCCCATTCTTTTCGAAGCTCTCTCTGTTCTGTTGTTCCTCACAATTGAAGCTCCTTCTGTTCGGTCACTTCCTCACATCCGACACTCTTTCCTTCCATTCTCGCTCTCCCCCATCATGCTTCATATTGAATACTATGCTACGCCGTCCTCACTGAGTTCACGTCATCACTCACTCGTCCTCTAAACCCTTGTGCTCCTTCCTTCTCGTTCTTAGCTCTCAAACAAGGTCACTTAACAAGCTCGATTGTGGTCTGCTTCTTCCATCATGCTCCCGCAGTTTGCATTGTTACTCTCTATTTAGGTGGGTTCATCATTCATGGCGTCATTTTCGCTCCCTCAGTTCATGCTCATCATCGCTCAATAAGGTCCCTCCCTGCACTCTCACTTTGTGGGTAGTCCTTTAACTGTGGGCTTCCATCAACTACCAGGTAACCCATTTTAGTTTCCCATAAGTTTCTCCTACCATCTAACCCATTTTAATTTCCCATCAATTTCTCCTACCATCTCCCCATCGCACTCATGATTCATGGTGTGCCTTCCAAGTGTTTGCTAAAATGCCTAGCTATTAGAGCTTTGAAGACACGAGAAGGGAACATATTTTTGCATTTGTTTTTACTACTTTGGTCTATTGGGTGATTGCAAAGTTTAGCAATCATAGGAATTAGAATATAGTGGGATGCTACTGCTTTCAATTCAAAGATTCTTTGTCTATAATTTTTTTTTTGTAAAATTTCTGATATCAATTCTATGATGTATAAATCTTGTGGCAGTTTTTGGTTGTGAAGAAGTATGTGTGAAATATGCAACTTCCATGGTAAAACTCCCCCAATTTTTTAGAACTAGTTTTAATTTATAAAATTAGTCAAATTGATGATTGATGATGATGTCTCACGGCTTCTTGTTATTGAGGCCATGTGCAATGAAAAAACTAGTGGACTGTTACAGTCATGCATTTTTCAATTCATAATTGATGTCAGCAATATTCCTTAGCAAAACTAGTTTGGAAAGATTGCTTTGGAGAAATCTTGGTTTTAAAAGATTGGTTGTCTGTGTATTAATTCTATATCCAGTAATAGCATCGTAAGCATTGAGTTATTGAATTATCTTGGGAACCTTAGTTAGTAGTTAGCTAGTATTATACAATCATCAATCATACATAAGGTATATATAGGAGTATTAATTAAGAGAGTTACATTGGTCTAAAATTGTTTATTTAGACCTCACTTTGGAAATGCATAACTTGAGATATGGATTTTCAAATTACACAAATTATGACATTTTGGAAAGCTCTACTCATGAACTAACCACCGTCAAAGTTTTTTTAACTTGAATAAAAAAGAAATTGTTGGGATATTGAAGGATTGAAGCCTAGGGCAAGGGGATTTTGCAACACCACCAAGTCATTGCAAAGTTCGAGGAAATCTTTGAGGAGAACAAATAGAAGCTAATTGATGAGGATTTTGGAGAAGTCTTCTTATCCACCTAGGTAGTTTTTTGTTCATAGTTTCAAAATTTTTCTTTCCTTCTTTATCTAGAATAATTTTTGTCTTATTATTATTTAACTATTTTTGTCCAAATTTGCCTAGTTCTTAATTTCTTTTGTTGCATTATTGACATTTTTTTTTTCTAACTCTTGCTTTTTCGGAGAAGAGTACTGTGGAAAACAAGAAAAACTTTACTAGTTTCCTATGAATAGCCTTACAATTGGGACAATACAATCCCTGTGTGGGTGGCTTCTCATGTAGACTTTCCAAATTTAGTTCCTTCTCTTTGCATATTCTCTGTTATTATGCCAACTCTCTCACTTTTAGTAGTCATATTGTTAAGAGAAGTAGAATCCACAGAAATTGCAGGATAAGAAGGATGTAAAGTTATATTCTTCTCAGTGTCACTAGAATTCGCTTCTGTTTGAGAGAACTTCAGTCCTCCATTGGTTAGTCCAGAAAAACCATTTGTGTGTTCACTAGCTAAAACCATGGATTAGACTAACATCATTAATTTCAGAGAATAAGGAAATGTAGAAGTTGGTTCTTGAAAAATATGTGTCTCAACTCTCAACTATTTGGTCATAAATGATAGAAATTCTTGACTGAATCCCTGAAAGATACATTTAGGCCTTCAATATTAAAACTATGTTCAGATAATAGCTTTTTGATGGCACATGGCACAAGGAAAAGATATTTTCATTTCATTACGTTGCTTGAATTTTATTTGCATAACCATTTCATATGGTCTCTTTCTTCAGAAGTTAGAACTTACTAAGAAGATTCTTTCATGACCACTTTGTTGAATTTTAGTGGATGATGAATTAGGCTTTAAAATTTCTTTAACTAACTGGACTATTTATTGATATTCTTATAACTAGAAACCAGTTGATAAACAATTCTTTTTGTCACAAGGAATTTGATTTTATTAGCTTCACATTCTATCACAAATGAAATTATATCACTTTCAATATTATTGTTATTGCAGGTTCTTTATAATATTCTTGATTGGCCTATTAAGCCACACTCCAAACTAATTGTGATGGGTAAGACTATGCTTTTGCTGGATCCATATGAATGATTGTTTATGCTACCTCTCATTTTATATTAGATGTGTTGACTTGATTGTTTGCATATGTTATTTGTGGTACTTGTTATCTTAAAATTAAGGAGCAATTTCCCTTGTTTGTATGGAGCTAGATATAGTATTGGTGGCTCATAGTCTGTTAAACTTTTGGGACCATTGTTATTTTATTGCTAAAGTCATGATTATATATGGTACCAGAGCTTATTACTTTTTAAATGTTTAGAACTTCTCTCGATAGTGAAGTAGTAGTCTCTCTAAGAAGTATAGATTAATATATTGTAATATATAATATAAAATTTATATAAGGTTAATAGTTGCTTTACTAGTTTGTATAAGGTAATATATTGTCCACATGGCCTCTTATTGTCTATTTGCTAACATAATTCTTTCTGATTATTATATTTAGGGGAGACTTTCACATTCTGACATTATAAAAAATGTGCATGCTTTGCGCCTCTTTAGTTCTAACTAAACGACTATCACCATTAATTAAGAGACTCATTAATCACAATGAGTCACCTTCAATGGTTAGTCTTAGACCTCTATTTTTTTTTAATGATGGTTTTAAGAAGTCTATGGTGCTTAAAGCCTAAAAATCACTGGAGCATTGTGTATTATTTTAGTTTATCATGCCCATGAACTCTAGTATCCCTCTGAGTTGTCATTTGCTTGGTATTGGCCCCCCAGTCGACTCCTATGTTCAGTTATAGAGAACTAGGACTTACCCAAGCACAATGATTATGAATTAAAAAAAAATATTCACAAATAAAGTCAATCCTTACGCTATCACTCGTTCTTAACAATGGATATAAATGTATCTCTAGCTTTTGTTCATATCAAGCATCCTTTAACTTATCATCATAGTGGCAAACACATCACAGTGATGAATATTATTAAAATGTACACCTATCTATCTTCTCATTATAGTCAGTAAGTAAGATTTATTCTTTTTAAAAAACAGACCCTTTTTTCGAATTTTCGTATGATGCCCTCGTATCTAAGTATGTGTCCTTTTACTATGTTATTTTTGTATGTCTTCTCATTTAATAAAATCTGTCAAAAAGCTTTGGAAAGATTGAGTAAAAATTAAACCAAAGGAAATAAATGGTGATAGAGACCTCAACCTTATGCTAACTATTGGACTTATAGGCATGTGTGAAGGATTGCTTGAGGTAGGAAGAAGTATCTTAATAGACTTGTAGCCATGGATAGTTTTTTTTTTGTGCTACTAAAATGTTGATATAAAACTAAGAATTGTAATACCATAGAACTATGATGGGATGAGTTTGTTGAAACCACTGAAACCACTGCATGTCTTGTATCCTCTATTGTACTTTCTATTGGTAAATGTTGTATACTCAATTCTGGTGTTCTAATGACCCAGGCATTGTCGTACTATAATTTGGTATCTTAAATGATGTCGGGTAAGACCTGTAAATTGATGCAGTCTTATTATGACTATACTCTAAAGTGGAGATTAATTTATAAAATAGTCTTGGTATTTTTAATCTTCAATGCCACTTTCTCATTTATTTCCTTATGATGTGAAAGGTAGCCAAACTTCGTAATCTACTGGCAGCAAAAGATTGGCATTGCAGGGGATGGATTTAAAACTGAGACTAATAATCTCATATTGTTGTTGCTTTTACAAATTGTCCTTTGGACTTAAATACTTCAAACTTTACATTGGCATCTTCTATCTACTCCAAGCAAGCTGAGATGATGCAAGAAAAGTTTACACAAAAGGTAGAAGACGTGCATACTATATGGTATGGGGGTTTTAAAATTAACAATTATGGCTCTTTCATGGATGGAGGGATGGCTGATATGGAGTCCTATGCTATTTGATTTTCCTTTTTAGGTTGTATTTTAGGTTAGTTATGGTTTTTATTTTTTTCTAAGGTTGTATCTTAGGATTTTTTTTCTTTTTTTGCAACAGCTATTGGTGTTTTTAATCTTTCTCTGAATATTAATAAATTTATGCTTTTAGCACAAAAAAAGGTGTATCAATTTATATGTATGAATGGCCTTGTATTGCAGGTGGCTCTAATTGCAAAACAAACCTAATATTAAAAAAAAAAACTAACTCTTATTGGCAGTTATTTGTATAAGCACTAACAAAAGTGGGTTTTTGTAAGCGGTTGTTTAGAAAACCACCTACAAAAGTGGACTTTTGTAGGAGGTTATAACCACATACAAAAGTGGTTCCACTTATGTTGGTGCTCGCATAGAAGGCAGTTTATAACCGCCTACAATAATTAAAAATAACTGCCTACAAAGCTCATTTCTGGTGTAGTGACAGAGAGTTTCATTATGCTAATTAATCTCTAAACAAAGTTATGATTGTGATTCCCTTCCCACTCTAACTGGGCTGTCATTGGAAGAGGGTTAGAGATAATATTTCTGAAGTATCATAAAAAAATTCAACTATATTTCGTCCCTTGATAGAATTTTACGTAAAAATTGAATAATAATTATAAAAACAATGAAATAATTAGAAAATGAAAAATAAAATTAAATATAAGAAAGCAAAAGCCAATAATTTTAGAGGATTATCCCACTATAAAATCCAAAGAAATGAGCAGTTTTTGTACAAAATATTTAAATAATTATCTCTAAATATTTTTTTAATAAATGCTAGGATTATCTTCTTAAAATATATATGATAAAATAAAAACAAAAAATAAGGAAAATATATGTATCTAAGAGTTACCCCAGAAAATCTTGCTAATTAATATCCCTATCCAAAAGATTTTCAAATAAATAAATAAAAATAGACAAATCAAAATTATTTATCGAGTTATCTATATAAGAGAGAGTGTGGGAATAGGGGAATAATAATAATAATAATAATATCTCATATCTTTTTGAAATCTTTTTTTTTCCGATGAAATAAACGCAATACAAATGACGAACAGGAACTTATGCTAAGTTTGGTACACATGAAAGAGGTCTCATGAAAGGGAACATGAGAGAGGAATTTCTGTAAAATTTGTTTGATACACATCATTTAAACTTTCTATAACTATAAAATAGTCCTTTTATATAACTCTTCTCTCCTTTTCCTTCTCCCTTTCCATTTCCCTTAAAATAACCCCTTCCTACTAAACATAGCATTAGATCCTTAAATCATACGCTAAAACATTAGAAAGAAACGTCGGAGGAGAGCTGAAGAAAACTGCATCACCCACAAGACTCGGAGCTTCCTTCTCCAGCTTATCTGCCACAGCATTCACTTCCCTATTGCACCAGTCCACTTTCACTTCCCACTCTCTATTCATCATCAACTGGAGTTCAGAAATAAGCTCACTATCAGGGTGATCTTCATAGCATCCCACGTTTAGTATCTCAATCACCTTCATACAGTCGGTCTCAATGAACACTCTTCGCCAGTTCAGATCCCATGCCCTTTTCAATCCTACAACACCCCCCAAATCTCAGCATACAAGCTACTTCCTCGCCCAATGTGAAACATAAAACTGCCCAACACCTTCCTCGTATGATCACGTGCTATGCCACCACAGGCTGCAACTTCCCCCGGTCCGCCGCATGCACCATCCACATTGAACTTAACTAGCCCCATATTAGGAGCCCTCCACGAGGGGCATCCCCCACCGACTGCTCATTTACGCCGTCTTTTGACGTTGGGCATATCGAAGACCAAGACCACCGTCGGTTTTGTGTTGACAGACATGAGTCCATGACATGAGATGAATTTTCCTGTTAGATCCAAAGCCACCCTAAAGGAATCTACGGCACTTCTTATCCATCTCCTTGCATGTATGCGCTGGCAGGAGTGTGGACTGCATTGAATACGACAGTATATATGCAACCACCTACGACACCAACATGTGTCTAGCAGCAAGAGATAAGGTATTAGCTTTCCAACTCGACAAACGGCTGTCCATCCTATTCAATACTTGTTGGTATGTAGTTTTAGAGACCCTCTTATGGTGCAAAGAGACTGCCAAATATTTCCCCAGATCCGCTGTGGGTGTAAATCCCAGAAACTCACTAACCTCCCTTACCCGATTATGATTCACATTCCTAGAGAAGAAAACTTGTGACTTGGCACTGTTAACTTTCTGCCTGAAATCAACACAAAAGTCATCAACGCAATCCTTGACCAGACCGGCCTGCTCTAAACTCGCTTCCGCAAAAATTAGTAAATCATAGGTGAAGAACAAATGGGAAATCGCTGTGTTATCCTTTTGAAATCGAAAGGAAGCCAATTTTTACTCTCCACTTCGTGTTGAATTAGATAAGCTAGCTTCTCCATCACAAGGACAAATAATCATGGCCATAAGAGATCTCCTTGGCGTAGCCCACGAGATGGATGAAACTGTGCCCCTTTCCAACCATTCCATAACAATTGCATGGTTGCAGAAGATAAGCAGATAGACATTAACTCAATAACCTTATTTGGAATTTGCAACTCCCACAAAGCAGATAAAAAAACCCCATCGCTAGAAAAATTTTTAGAGCCATGAACCCTCTTCTACCTCTGAGATTCCGAAAAGAATGGATTATTTCCTGTGCCAAAATGATATTATTAGTACTCTAATGACCTGGAACAAAACTATATTGGTTAGGGGCAACCACATCGAGCATCAAATTCCTCAACATGTTAGCCAAGATCTTCGTCACAACCTTATAAACCACTTTGCAAATGTAACACCCTACCTCCAATCACCTCCAGACTCGACCACAAACTTCAAAATCCAATCAAATACAACCTAAACATCTCAAGCAACATCCCAAAACTTCAGAGCAGCGGAAACAAGCCAAACAACATCAAAATCTGAGCTGGGACCGTGGCCGCTATAGTACCACCATGGCTCTAGACCTCCCTTATTTTTCACTCGCTACTGGACTCTCCCCTGCTGCTTTTCTACATTAGCAAAAATCCAACACCGGGGCAAACTTCCGACCCGCATAACTTTATGCTTTGACCTCCGATTAACCTGATTCCAACTCCTACAAGTCAATCTAGTTCTAATCTATCCATAGATATCACTTTCACCTCAATCCAACTCCGTATGGAGATTCTAGATACCTGACACTGTTTTGGCCACTTTTTAACCAAAACTCACAACTTATAACTCCCATTTGCCACTAAAGGCAATTCGACCAACCAGGATCATTCACACAGGTCCTAAACCACCAGACTAGCTTATCCAAAGGGGTTTCACCTCAGAGAAACCACTTTTCTGAAATTTGACCCCCCTGATCCCCAATTGACAAATTAGGCTACCTGCCCAAAACACATCACCAAGGCCCAATTCCACTTTTGGGCTTACAAACACTACCACAGTAATTCCTCAACACCCATAATCACACATACACCACAATCCAACATACACAACAGATACAATACAATTCCATGTATATAACCATACATACAACATCCATCTATTACAAACTATACTATCATACTTGTTACAAGATACAAATCCAAATTACACATATACTACATCGATCTAATATTCTCATGTCCGATGCTACTCCCTCGGCTTCTCAGGACTAGTGCCAAAACTGTCACCTGGAAGGTTAGTTCATGGAAGAGAGGTGTGAGACAATATCTCAGTAACCGGGAATAACCACACACACACACATATATATAAATATATGACTCATACAATCTGTGAATGCAAATCCGAAATGAATGGAATGCATGTCTCCCTCGCACACGGCTAGAACTACGGGCTATCGTCATAACAGGACATTTGATATAGGTAATTTCCTTCCAACAGTCGGTGAAGACTGATTTCGGGACATCACCAAGCTCACCTCCCATTAGTGCACCCAGCCAAAGGTAACACTAATGTTCGGACTGTGGCTCTCCTTCCCCTTTCCCACCACAAATTGGCAGCGATTTAGGGAAGGTGCAGTCCACTACGCGTCTTTCTCCTCCTTGCCATAGGAGGCGATTTAGCCACAGGGATCCCATCTTTATCCTCCCTAACATAAATATATCCCATCCTTATCCTCCCTAACATTTATCATCATATATTATATCGTCATCACACCATCACCACCCAATCTGCCATATACCACAATCTCACAATGCCATGTGGTGATGCTCATGTATCATCATATAATAATCATCATGATCTCAATGTCATGCTATGCATCATGTCATATCATATAAATATCATCATCACATATGTCATCATCATCATAATCATAATCATCATCTAGCCGTATGCATATCACGATATGTATAAAACAGTACACACAAACACATCAATATCGTGGTATGAAAGAAACATGCACATATATATACACAATTATACATAATATCATACAATACATACATGACAATACAAACACTAGGTTACCTCAATTGTCATTATCACATGCACACGAGTTCTACAAGCTTTCTTGAACGCCAATCCCACGACAAGTATTCTTCAAGTAGCCAAACAACCTTAACAATACCATAATACCTCAATTAACCACATATATCAATAAACCAAACATCACAATTCAACAACTTTAACCTAACCCAAGGTTCCAACACCCCATTCATGCATCAATAAGGTCTTAGAAATCGTTCAAGCACCAAATAATCCCATACACTTCGGATTCCTAAGGGCCTTAACCAAAAACAACCTCGAATTAAGCTCAAATCATACATACACCCTTCAAAACTCACACCCTAGCTTCAAGAACACCAAAACGCACTTCCTTAATCCCATTTCATCCATTTTAATAGATGGATTTCAGCCTCAACCACAAATCCCGACATATAAATGAAAAGTCCCAAATTTGAACCGAAGAAAACAGAGAAAGAGGAGTAGGGATCACATACTAACATGAATCCAAACTCTTGAGGTCCGAAAATCACTTCCCAAGGCCGAATCTCGTAAGCCCTAGCAAAGCTCTCACGTTCTCCCTCTGTTTTCCTTCTTTTCCTTCGAGTTCGACTGACCGAAATATTTCTAATTTAAACAAAATCCTCAACTCTCACCGCGGCCTTAGATAAGTTCGCCGCGGTGCCACCGTGTTTCAACTGAAATAACACCACTGGACTTGCTCTCACCATGGCGGCCCTGCTTCAAGCCACAGCGTGGAGCTCAATTTTCCTCCACTTGAGCCTTCATCTATCCTATTTCCTCTGGTTCTGCACACAATACCAAAACAAAGTCATGAGGGGTGTTACACTCTTCCCTCTTTATAAAAATTTCGTCCTCAAAATTTCAACTCTTACCTCAAGTAAAAATCTCTGGATACTTCCTTCGCATGGATTCTTCGGTCTCCCATATGACATCATTGGATGTCAAGCTGCTCCATAGGACCTTTATTAACTTAATGGTCTTATTTCTCAACTGCTTTTCTTTTACATCTAGAATTTCCAATAACGTGACTTTAAAAGTCAAATCCTCTCGCACTTGAACTGCCTCATCATAAATTATATGATACTTCTTGAGTTGAGACATGTGGAAAACATCGTGCAATCCAGCAAGATTAGACTATAGCACTACTTGATATGCTACTAGCCCAATTCGTTCTAGAATTTGGTATGGACTCATATACCACAGAGTAAGCTTCTTGGCTTGAATTGATCTTCCAAGACCAGTAGTAGGAGTTACCTTCCAAAACACATGATCTCCTACATCAAACTCCAATGGTGTCTTCCTCTTATTCGTATAACTCTTCTGCCGACTCTGCGCAGTAAGAAGCTTCCAACGAATACTTTCTATTTCTTGAGAGGTTTGATCCACAATATCCGAGCACAAAAGACTCCTTTCTCCAAGTTCAACCCAACACAACGACGATCGACATTTCCAGCCTTCTGAAAAGATTTCCAAAACCTGGATGTAAACCTAAGATCTCTGTCCGATACCATATTCATCGGGACTCCATGCAGCCTTACAATCTCATTCACATACAACTAAGCCAACTTTTCCACAGAAATAGTTTCCCGAATTGGAAAGAAATGGGCCGACTTCGTCAGTCTGTCTACAATGACCCATATTTCATTGTGTCTTGAAGAGGTCCTCGGTAATCCCATCACAAAATCCATGGAAATGCTATCCTATTTCCACTCCGGGGTCTCTAAAGGTTGCAACCTACCTGCAAGCAATTGGTGCTCAATCTTTACCTTTTGACATATTACACATCTTGCTACATACTCTACGATCTTCTTTTTCATACCTGCCCACCAATAACCATGCTTCATATCTTGTTACATCTTTGTGGTACTTGGGTGAATAGTGCACCTGCTCTTGTGAGCTTCTTCCAAAATAATTTCTCACAATCCTGCAACATTTGGCACATAAATCCGACCACAATACCGGATGATACCATCCTCCAGAATATCAAAGTCTTAGGTCTCCGCCATTTCAATTTGTTCCTAAATGCCCAAAAGATAGTTATCCTCCAATTGAGCATAGTAAATGTTCCTCAACAAATCGCTTAATACACTGATGGAACTCATTACTAGTACTCCAGGATGGACATTAATGGATAACTTCATATCTCTCTAGCTTTTTAGTAACTGTTATTCCCTTAACATCATTGTGGCCATATGGATCGACTTTCTACTCAACGCATCTGCCATAACATTGGCTTTCCTAGGATGATACTTCAAAGCAAACTCATAGTCTACCAGGAATTCAACCCAATGTCTTTGCCTCATGTTTAATTCCTTCTGATCAAACAAATACTTCAAACTCTTGTGATCACTGAACACCTCAAACTGAGTGCCATAGAGATAATGTATCCACAATTTCAAAGAAAACACTACAGTCGCTAGCTCAAGGTCGTGAGTAGGATAGTTCTCCTCCTCATGAGGCCTTAACTGCCATGAAGCATACCCCATAACTTTGCCTTGCTGTATCAAAACACACCTAGACCCTTCTTGGAGGCATCCATATAAACAATGAATGGCTCTGATGGGTTAGGGATAATGAGCACTGGGATGGACATTATACAAACCTTCAGCTCTTGGAATGCTCTCTCACACCTGTCATCCTAAATGAAAGATCGATCCTTACGAGTGAGTCTAGGCAATGGCATAACAAGCTGAAAGAATCCCTTAATGAACCTTCAGTAATATCCAGCCAATCCCAAAAAACTCTAAATTTCAGTCACTGATTGCGGTCTCTCCCAATTCAACACTGCTTCCACATTACTAGGGTCTACTGCCACTCCTTCTGCAGAAATCACATGACCCAGAAATTTGACCTCCCACAGCCAAAACTTACAATTACTGAGCTTAGCATACAGTTGGTGATCCCACAATACTTGCAACATAATCCAAAGATGGAGCACATGTTCTTTCTCACTCTTGGAGTAGATCAGAATGTCATCAATAAACACCACCATAAATTTATCCAAATATGGCCAAAACACCCTGTTTATATAATCCATGAAGATTGCCAGGGCATTGGTCAACCTGAATGGCATCACAAGAAACTCATAATGACCGCATCGAGTTCAAAATGTTGTTTCAGGCATAACTTCAGTGTGCACTCACAATTGATGGTATCTTGACCTCAAATCGATTTTAGAGAAAATAGAGGCACCTGCCAACTAATCAATCAAGTCTTCAATCCTTGGCAAAGGATATTTATTCTTGATCGTCACTCAGTTCAACTACCTGTAATCAATGCATAATCTGAGGCTATCATCTTTCTTAACAAACAACACTGAACTCCCCAAGGTGAGACACTAGGTCTGATAAAACCCCTTTTCAACAAATCCTCAATCTGCTTCTTGAGTTCCTTCAATTCAGATGGAACCATTCAATATGGAGCCTTTGAAATAGGACTTGTCCCGAGAACCAAATCAATGCAAAACTCCAGCTCTCGTGGTGGTGGCAAACTGGTAATCTCCTCTAGAAACACATCAGGATATTCATTCACAACCGGGTATCTTTCTATACCTCCTTCCATATCCACATTAACAGAGAGGAAAACCAAACACCCTTGACATCCTTTCCTCAAATACCTGTTAGCTTGGGCAAAGGACAAACAAACATTCTCATCCCCTTCAACACTAGGGATATTCACAAGCAAAGACATAGTCTTCAAAGTACAGTCAAGACTCGTATTATTCGCCTCTAGCCAAACCATCCCAATTATCACATCGATCTCTTGCAATGGCAAACAAATTAGATCCAGAGTAATGCTTCAATGTTCAAAATAAACCACATAATTCAGCCAAGCTTGAATAGTTCTTAATGAAACTCCTGTGGGTGTGGAGACCGACAACTCAAAAGGCAACTCCATTGCCATAATACCTAATCTTCGAGCACAATCAAAAGAAATGAAGGAATGCGATGCACCTGAGTCAAACAAAGCATAAATAGAGTAACCATTGAGTTTAAGTTTACCTCTAATCAAATTAGGCGCTGCATCCGCTTCCTGTTGGGTGATGGTAAAAACTCATCCGGGCATCATGAGCCTTCTCATCGTATCATCACGCCTTAGCTCCTAATAATTCTGTGACATATGACCCGGTCTCCCACAATTATAACAAATCAAGCATGGATGGTCACCATGGCTCAACCTACATTTTATGCACAGATTTGATGTACTACCTAAACTGTACTAAGATGGGGCTAAATCTCTCCCTACATACTCGCTCTGACTGGAATTGCCCTAGTCAAAGCTCCCTCGATAAAAGGGTCCTCTACCAAACCGACCTCTATTGGACTGATCCCAGCCAAACCTACCTCTTCCTTCACTAGAACCTGTGCTGCTACCACTACTACTACTACCTAAACCACTTCCTTTACTGATTCCTCCTGTAGGTCCTAGGTGAGAAAAGGCCCGAATCATGGAATTCCTTCTATGCTCCTCGGCCTCCTTTATCCACCTGGAAAGGGCACATATCTTAGCACATAAGTCCTCAAAGGACACAAACTCCATCACAGATAACCGCTTCTTAATCACTGGATGGGCTCTCTCAAACAACCTCTGAGTCATCCACTTATCATCAGGGTAATTATTCAAATAAGTGGAATACTTGGCTAAAAAGCTAGGAACTCAGCCTCTTTTTGCATCATTAGGGCTGGAGGGACATAGTGTGTAAAGCACCATTCCTTAAACTGATCCCAATTCATAGAAGGATTCATCGCTTTAACACTCGAGAGAACACTCCTCTACCAATACTTGGCCTTCTTCTCAAGCTTAAATGCTACCAATTGTACCCTTTGCTCTAAGGTGCAATCCATTATACTGAAGATGTTCTCCAATTGTTCTATCTAATTCTCAGCCTGTGAAACATCCATGGTACCTTCAAAAGCCGGGGGATTAAACTTTCGAAAGTCCTTCAATTGTGAAGAGATACCCCTTCTTTCAACTCCTGGGGCTCTCTCAGATTCCACCATATGTTCATTCTCATCCTCTCCTGCATTCAAGTCCATAAACATGCTTGCCTCTTCATTTACATCACCCTGTTCTTACCTATTCATCTGCTCTTACAACCTATTCAACGTCTCCCCCTGAGTATTCACTTGAATGCTGAGGCCAGCCAACATCTCATGCATTTACCTTATAAGATTACTGTTACTCGATCTTCCTCTACGAGATATTCTTCCTACACACAAGCAATAATACATTTAGATATATGGTTCTAGACAAGCATTGTAGTGGGAATATAGTCTATGTACTTAAAATTGTGCCAAGTAGTACTTCAAGCAGAAGCAATGGCCAAAAACCATTGCTCTGATACCAAAAATTGTCAGACTATGACGTGCTACCTATAACCACCCACACATGGTGACAATAGGTACCTCAAAAGCTCATTTTACTCCCAGTCTCTCGATTGGGGAAACCACAGTGGTGGCAAGCCGAAATGGCCATAGCAGGGTAAGAGCTAACACTTCGTCACTATCCATCCTCACACTATGAGAACACCCGATCATAGTGGTGAATTCGCCCTCTTGTTAATGAGCTCTGATACAAAAAAATGTAACACCCTACCTCTAATCACCTCCAAACTTGACCACAAACTTCAAAATCCAACCAAATCCAACTTAAACATCTCAAACAACATCCCAAAACTTTAGAGCAGCAGAAACAAGCCAAACAACATCAAAATTTCAGCTGCAGCCGTGGCCACTACAATACCAGCACGGCTCTAGACCTCCCCTATTTTTCACTCGCTACTGGACTTTCAAGTGTTGCGGCTTGCTTCCTAGCGTCACAGCACCCCCTGCTGGTGTTCTACAGGAGCAAAAATCTAACACCAGGGAGAACTTTTGACGCTCATAACTTTATGCTCCGACCTCTGATTGACCTGATTCCAACTCTTACAAGTCAATCTAGTCTCAATCTATCCATAGACACTACTTTCACCTCAATCCAATTGCATATGGAGATTCTAGATACCTGGCACCATTTTGGCCACTTTTTGACTAAAACTCATAACTTACAATTCTCATTTGCCACTAAAGGCAATTTGACCAACAAGGACCATTCACATAGGTCTTAAACCACCAAACCAGCTTATCCAAAGGGGTTTCACCTCAAAGGAACCACTCCTCTGAGATTTGACCCCCTTGAACCCCAATTGACAAATTGGGCTACCTGCCCAAAACACATCACCAAGGCCCAATTCCACCTTTGGGCTTACAAACTCTAGCACACTAATTCCTCAACAGCCCGAATCACACATACACCACCATCTAGCATACACAGCATATACAACACATTCCACGTACATAACCAGACGTACAATATCCATCCATTACAAACCATACTATCCTACTTGTTACAAGATACAAATCCAAATTACACATAAACTACATAGACCAAATATTCCCACGTCCAATGCTACTCCCTCGACTTCTCGGAACTAGTGCCAAAACTGTCACCTGGAAGGTTAGTTCATGGAAGAGAGGTGTGAGACAATGTCTCAGTAATCGGGAATAACTACACATACACACATATATATAAATATATGACTCATGCAATCCGTGAATGCAAATGCAAAATGAATGGAATGCATGTCTCCCTCGCACGCAGCTAGAACCACGGGCTATCGTCATAACATGACATTTGATATAGGTAATTCCCTTCCAATAGTCGGTGAAGACTGATTCCGGGACATCATCAAGCTCACCTCCCATTTGTGCACCCAGCCAAAGGTAACACTAATGTTCGGATTGTGGCTCTTCTTCCCCTTTTCCACCACGAATTGGCAGTGATTTAGGGAAGGTGCAGTCTACTGAGTGTCTTTCCGCTCTTAGCCATAGGAGGTGATTTAGCAGCAGGGATCATATCCTTATCCTCCCTAACATTTATCATCACATATCATATCATCATCACATCATCACCACCCAATCCGTCATATATCATAATCTCACAATGCCATGTGGTAATGCTCATGTATCATCATATAATAATCGTCATGATCTCAATGTCATGCTATGTATCATGTCATATCATATCAATATCATCATCATATATGTCTTTATCATCATAATCATAATTATTATCTAGCTATGTGCATATCATGATATGTAGAAAATAATACACACAAACACATCAATACCGTGGTATGAAAGAAACATGCATATATATATACACAATTATACAAAATATCATACAATACATACAAGATAATACAAATACCAGGTTACCTCAATTGTCATTATCACACGTACATGGGTTCCACAAGCTTCCTTGAACGCTAATCCCATGGCTAGTCTTCTCCAAGTAGCCAAACAACCTTAACAACACCATAATACCTCAATTAACCATATATACCAATAAACCAAATATCACAATTCAACTACTTTAGCCTAACCCAAGGTTCCAACACCCCTTTCATGCATCAATAAGGTCTTAGCAATCGTTCAAGCACCAAACAATCTCATACACTTCAGATTCCCAAGGGCCCTAACCAAAAACAACCTAGGATCAAGCTCAAATCATACATACATCCTTTAAAACTCATACCCAAGCTTCAAGAACATCAAAACACACTTCGTTAATCCCATTTCTTCCATTTCAATCAGTGGATTTCAGCCTAAACCAGAAATCCCAACATATAACTGAAAAGTCCCAAATTTGAACTGAAGAAAATGGAGAAAGAGGAGTAGGGATCACTTACCAACGTGAATCCAAGCTCTTGAGGTCCGAAAATCACTTCCTAAGGCCGAATCTCGTAAGCCCTAGCAGAGCTCTCACATTCTCCCTTTGTTTTCCTTCTTTTCCTTCATGTTCGACTGACCGAAATGTTTCTAAATTAAACAAAATTCTCGAATCTCGCCACAACATCAAATAAGTCTGTCGTGGCGCCACCGTGTTTCAATTGAAATAATGCAACTGGACTTGCTCTCAACATGGTAGCTCTATTTCAAGCTGCAGCATGGAGCTTAATTTTCCTCCACTTGAGCCTTTCTCTATCCTATTTCCTCCAGTTCTATAGACAATACCAAAACAAAGTCATGAGGGGTGTTACAACAAAGGCTTTTGATAGTTTTCGGGGCTCAATTTTGGTAATCAAAACAATATTAGGCTTATTGCGGCCTCGAAAAGCTTCGACATGAAGATTAGGATCCATAATCTTTAATCTGGAAAGAGGGCAAGAAAGACAAAAAGGTTATTATGAGAAGATTGTTGAAGAAGAAGAGAAATATTTATAAAGATTTCAACAAATAGATTTAAATTTAAATAAAGATTTCTTCAACGGATTTAAATTTAAATAGCATAAATTTTTTAGTAGGATTTCAAAACAAAGAAAAAGTTTAGTATTTATTTAATTTATAAAAATGAGATCATGAGAGCATGTTTTCAAAGCAAACATTTAGCCACATGGGAAAAATAGCAACCTTATAATGTTCAATTCATCAAACATATCAAGCCAATTTAAAGGTTGAAAACGAATGTACATAGGTCAAACCAAGCAATATATTTATGAACAAACGTTATAAAAGAAAAACTAGGAGACGAGAGAAAGTAGAGGATAAAAAGCTATGCTAACTTGAGAGAAACCAAGAACCCATAGAAGCAAAAAAATGAAAGATCAATATCAAACAAGAAATTATACATAAAAGAATAAACTTACCTTCAAAGGTCTCTTTCAGACTATTTCTTTGACAAACTAGTTTTCTTAAATGCTCAAATTAGCCACATATACTTTTATTTGAAAAATCTCAATTATATCTCTAGATAATATCCTAATCTCTGTAGGGCAACTACTTACCTAATCCCTTAGTTTAAAAGATTTCAAAAACAACAGTTACTGTTCACATAGACTCATTTTACTATTCTTAATACTATGCTCTCCATTTTTAACTTTGGTTTGCATTGAATTTTTGTTATATTTGAACTTTGGTTTTCATTGAATTTTTGTTATATTTGAATATGGTTTGGTTATTTGGTCATAATGTAACTTATTTTCTATCTCTCTTTGGTTCCACCGTGAGCTGCCTTCTTCTTCAAGGTCAATGTAGTCTTCCTTATGCATAGAGTCTAGGCCAGCCCGAATTGTCAAACGGGTTTGGCACAGGCCCATGGACTGGCCCGTGGACCCATATTTTCTAAAAAATATTTTTCTTTTTTTTATTTTTTTCATATAATTTTTTAAATTAATACAACTAATTATTACTATCATTTACAAAAAATCAACAAAATATTTAAATTTTACAATTTACACATCATTAATTAATAGAATAATATATTTTTTAATATTTTAAACAGAAAAGGGAAAAAGGAAAAACAGGCCAATCGGGCCGAGCATAAATAGACCGAGCCCAAAAGGCCTGTTTTCTCTTCAGGCTCCTAATTTTAAAGCCTAACCCACCCATTTTGTCGAGCTAATCAGGCTGACTCGTTCGGCCTGACCCATATTATCGGCTCTACTTATCCAAAAAAAACTATTTGAAATTTCCACAAGAACTTCATGTAAGTGAAAGACATGATTCTTCAAGGAAATTTCTCAAACAATTTCCCTTTGGCATCCAATTGACCAAGACTTTTCACAACCAATCCTCTCATTGTCATGCATTTACTTAAGTTTGGACTCTTTTTTTTTTTGGTAAATGGACTCCTTTGATACTACGCGCAATAAGAAAAACCTGCTCCTTGGCTTTTGGAAAGCCTTTTTCATTCAAAACTCTCATTGGGTTTGATGGCCTTCATTAAAGTTCTTCCAAATGGACAGCGAGAAAACCAACCATTCTCTCCAGTTGGAACCCTAATGTATCCATTGCTTCATTCCCAAATGTTGGAGTTTCTATTTTGGACCTCCAAACCAAAAACATATATAGGTACCAAAGCTATAGTTAAATAGTGTCCTTGCCTCACAATCGCTTGTCATTAATGAATTGTTTTTGCCGAGATTGATCATGATGAATATCAACTACGGGCTACGACTTGAAGTTGCTTCGAATTCTCCTATTTTATATCTATCTATGGTAATTAAATGAATGAGCTTTATGTGTTAAGGAATGATAATATTATTCCTAATGATAGCAAAAGGCAAGCCTACATGCAGGAGTACTCCAGAACTTAAGCTAAAGCAGAATTAGTTGAGGCAAGGTACTGTATATGGGGAGAAACAAGTACTGCGGTTTAGCTTTAATTAAGCTGGCTACTGTACATTATTTAATATTGTCTCACAATGTAACTTAATTTGCTTCCATACATCATGCATATCATATCATATTGGGCCGAGCTAGCAATTATGTAGCAAAAAATGACAAGAAAAGGATGTAATATGTGGCAAAAAGAGTAATAAGTAGTAAGTAAAGAATATAGTAAGTTTTTCAAGGTAAAAAGAAGAGTATATAATTGGAAGAATGCAAGAAAAATAAAGTGAAATTAAGATTTCTAAAACATAAACTATGTGGACAAAGATCAAATAAAAAAATGAAAATGGAAAAACACATCTATATAACAAACATTCTAAGACACAAAATTGTTGGAGTATGTATGTGTGTGTCAAAAGAGAAAGTTTAAAGTCCCACATTGCTCAAACCAATGAACGCCTTAGTGTATATATATATTAACATATGCTTATCGGAGAGCAAAATGGGTCTAGAGGAAGAAGTAGGCTCGCGCGCACAACAATGAGCCTCTCCAATTGAAATCCATCAATTTCCTCCCCCCTGCATGCGAGATTATACATAGTGTTGGACACTTTTTGCAATTGCCAAAAATTATTTTTTGGAAAATACAAAAATTTAAATAGCCTTCCAGAAAATCCATATTTTTAAGGCTTCGGTTATGAGTTCATGGTTTCTAAACATTGGTCGTCCATTCCCAACTGGTATTAAAATGTTTCTAAGCATTTCTAAATGTTGGTCATCTATTCCTATCTGGTATTATTTTATTTTTATTATTTTAATTAATTCCTTTTGTCAGAAACCGCCTAAAGTTCAGAAACATCCTCATTAACAACACTAAACGAGGTCCAATGTTCAGTTGCTTCTAGCGCCTATAAACAGAGAGGCTCAATTAGAAGCTCAATGCACCGAGCTCACGAACATCTTTAGAGCTTTCCTTTTTCTCTCTGACTTCTTCTGAGTTTATATTTTCTACTTTTCTGCTTTCCTGTGACTCCACAGAAGAATCTGTTCAATCCTGGGGAGTGCTATCTTGTGGCTAAATAACTCTCAAGGACAGTATCCTTGTGCACAACTCAAATTATTTTTATCATAACAATTTTTTAATTTGCAACTTGCAATCTTGAGAGTTAAAAAGTCACAACAAAACAACATTGCTATTTTGATGGTTCTATCGGTGTTGGTATGAGTGTTGCGTCCTTTATTCCACTTGCACTGCCCTCATTACCACTGTCTACGCCACCACCAGAAGTTTCAAAAATTGAAGTCTTTGATGGGAAAAATTTTAGAAGGTGGCAAGAGCGTGTCTACTCTATTCTTGTCATGCATAGAGTTGTCACTTAGTCCAAACCTTCATCAAATGCTGACCAAAGTCAAAGGACTGCTTGGGATTATGCCAATAAAATATGCCGAAATACCATCATTAACACCTTATCTAATTATCTCTTCGATGTGTACAATGTGTACAAGGAAGCTAGTAAAATTTGGGGGTCGCTGATTGCAAAATATACTACTGAAGATGTTAGGAAGAAAAAGTTGGTTGTTGGAAATTACTATAGATGGGAGATGACCGATGACAATGATATAAGCTGCAAATTAATGAGTACCACAAGCTGCTGGAGGAGTTGCATGCTAAAAAAATAAACCTACCTGATGAGTTCATTGCTGGAGTTCTAATAAAAAAACTACCAAAATCATGGAAGGATTACAAGTAATAGCTGAAACATAAACAAAAACAACTATCATTGTCAAACCTAATCACTCACATCATAATTGAGGACACCAACCAAAAGGAGATACAAGATGCAAAAGGCAAGGAGATGACCTCAAAAGCAAATCTAGTGGAGACAAAGCAGCGCACGAGAGGTATGACTCTAAAACAAAATATGACTACAAGCCCAAAAGTTCTAACCCCAAATTCAAAAAGAAAGATAGTTGCTGTGTTTGTGGAAAACCAAGCTACCATGCTACTCAATGTAGGAATAAGGCTAGAAATGACAATCCTCCTAGGGCCAATCTGGTTTAAGAAGATGAAGTAGATCAAATCATTGCGGCAATCATTTCTCAAGCTCTCTTAGTGTCTGATATGAAGTAATGGGTGGTAGACTCTGGGGGCTACTTGGCATATTTATGCAAATCGTGAGATGTTTGCCTCCTATAGTCCTACAAAGGAAGGAGAAGATCATGTTTACCTTGCTAATTCCCGAACTGTAAAAGTTTTGGGAAAAGGAAAGGTTGAACTGAAGCTCACATCTGGAAAAACTTTGTCACTCAATGATATTCTTCATGTGCCTTATGTTAAAGCTAATTTAATTTCTGTAGCTCTATTGAGTAAAGCTAGGCTTAAGGTGTCATTTGAATCTGATAAGATCATAATGACAAAGAATAATGTGTTTGTTGGGAAGGGTTATTATACTCAGGGGCTATTTGTACTCAACATTGCTGATATAAATGAAAATGCGTCATCTTCTACTTACTTGTCTGCTTTTATGATTGATTCTTTTAGTATATGGCATGCTCGATTAGGACACATTAGTAAGTCATATTTGAAGAAAATACAAAAACTTGGTTTAATTTCTGAAATTAACAAAAATTTTATAAATAAATTAGAAATTTGTGTAGAAGCTAAGTTAACCAAAAGGTCTCATTTTTCTATACAAAGAGAAACTGAATTACTTAGCTTAATATATATTGATTTTGGTGATTTGAAACAAACTATGACAAGCAGTGGAAAAAAGTATTTTATAACTTTTATTGATGATTTTTCAAGATATACTAAAGTATATTTATTGAGAAATAAAGATGAAGCTTTTGATAAATTTCTTTTATACAAAGCTGAGGTAGAAAATTAATTAAATAAAAAGATTAAAAGAGTTAGGTCGGATAGAGGAGGAGAACTTGTTTTATTTAATGATTTTTGTGAAAAGGAAGGAATCATTCATGAAGTAACCATTCCATATTCACTTGAGTCAAATGGAGCAGTAGAAAGGAAAAATAGAACTTTAAAAGAAATGATGAATACTATGCTTGTAAGTTCTTCTGCACTAGATAATTTGTGGGGTGAAACTTTGTTATCTGCATGTTTTTTTACAAAATAAAATACCTTATAAGAAAACAAATATGACACCTTATCAATTACGGAAAGGATATACACCAAATTTAAAATATTTCAAAGTGTGGGGGTGTCTTGTACAAGTTTTATTACCTCATCCTAAGAAGAGAAAAATTGGTTCTAAAACTTTTGATTACATGTTTTTTGGATATGTTGAATATAGTGCATCTTATAGATTTCTGGTTTTGAAAAGTGAAGTTCTTCATCAGAATACTATTATTGAAACTAAAGATGCAGAGCTTTTTGAGCATATTTTTCCATTGAAAGTTCAACATATTTCTAAAACTACAGAAAATTTTCCTTCTTCATCTAAACAAAATTAAAGTGAAAATGTTGTTCAAAATTTGAGGAGAACCAAAAGACAAAGGAAAGAAACTTTTTTTGGAAATGATTGTTATACTTATATGTTACAAGATGAGCCATCAAATTTTTCTGAAGCGGTTTCATCTTCCGATACTCATCTTTGAAAAGAAGCAATTAAAGCTAAAATAGATTCACTAAATCAAAACAAAACTTGGGTTTTGGCGGACTTACCTCCAGGAGCAAAACCTATTGGTTGCAAATGGGTTTTTTAAAAGAAATATAATCCTGATGGATCTATTAACAAATATAAAGTGAGGCTAATAGCCAAAGGATTTACTCAAAAACAAAATGTTGATTATTTTGATACCTTTTCTCCAATAACAAGATTTCCTCTATCAGAATTTTAATTGCTTTTGCTTCAGTCTACAAGCTTTTTATTCAACAAATGGATGTTAAAACTGCTTTCTTAAATGGTAATTTGGAAGAGGAAATTTATATGGTACAACCTGAAGGGTGTATTAATCCTGGACAAGAAAACAAAGATTGTAAACTTGTTAAATCATTGTATGGATTGAAACAAGCACCTAAACAATGGCATGAAAAACTTGATCAAGTCTTAAAAAGTGATGGTTTTTCTACTATTGAAGTAGAAAGATGTGTTTACACAAAAATTGTGAATGATGGTTGTGTGATTATCTGTTTATATGTAGATGATATGCTCATTTTTGGTACAAGCATAAATGTTGTGATTAAAACTAAAAGGTTTCTTTCTTCAAAGTTTGATATGAAGGATATAGGTGAAGCAAAAGTGACATTAGGTGTTAAGATCATAAAGAGCGAATATGGCATTTATTTATCTCAAGAACATTATGTTGAAAAAATTCTTAAAAAATTTGAATTCTTTGAAAAAATACCTGTGAGCACTCCTTATGATGCTAGCACCAAATTAGTTAAAAATAAAAGTGATCAAGTAGCTCAATCTATATATGCACAGAATATTGGGAGTCTGTTGCATTTAATGAATTACATCCAATCTGATATAGCATATGCTGTGTGTAGATTGAGTAGATATACTCACTGTCCAAGTAGTGAACATTGGTTAGCTTTGGACAGATTAATGAGTTATCTGAGAGGTACCATGAATTATGGTATATTTTATAGTGGATTTCCCACTGTATTGGAAGGATACAGTGATGCTAACTGGATCTCAGGTTAAGAAGAGACTAAATCCACTAGTGGCTATGTATTCACTCTAGGTGGTGGTGCAGTAACCTAGAAATCAGCTCAACAAAATATTATAGCAAGATCCACTATGGATTCAGAGTTCATTGCTCTAGAACAAGCTAGTAATGAGGCTGAGTGGTTGAAAAACTTCTTGGTAAATATTCCATTAGGTGAAAAACCAACACCATCAGTGTCATTACATTGTGATAGTCAATCGGCAATAGCTGTTGGTAAAAAAAAGACCTACAATGGGAAAAGCAGGCACATTCGTTTGAAACATAATATCATAAGACAGATGTTGAAAAATGAAGTTATATCGATCAACTTTGTAAGGTCAGAATTAAATCTGGCAGACCCCCTAACCAAACCACTACAAAAGAAACAAATTTTGGAAACATCGAGGGGAATGGGACTTAAGCCGATTTGAAAATTAACAGTGATGGTAACCCAACCTCTGTAATTGATGATCCTAGGAAGGAGGTTCATATGGGTAAAAATGCAATGTCCAGTCACTTCTTTGAGATTGATGACTGTCCCCATAAACTAATACAAGACTTTTCGGTGTACTTTGTCCTCACTCACACAACTTCTTTCTTGCACCGGTGATCACTCCCCACCCTTATCAACGCCCGAATGTCACATGCCCACCAGCTTCCATGTGGTTCATCCTCGAACCATACCGTACTGAGAGAGGCCAGACTCTGATACCAAAATTGTAACAACCTACCTTCAAACACCTCCAGACTTGACTAAAACCTTCAAAACCCAACCAAACACAACTCAAACATCTCAAAACAACTTCCCAAAACTTCAGAATAGTCGAAATGAACCAAACAACATTAAAATCCGAGCTGGGGCCAAGGCCGCTATAGAACCGCCGCGACTCTAGAGTTCCCCTACTTTACATCACTAGTGGACTTTATGGCACCGCGGCCTGCTTCCTGGCACTGCGGCGCCTCATGCTAGTTTTCTATACTAATAAACTTCATCCACCGGGATGAACTTCCAATACACATAACTTTATGCTTCAACCTTAGATTGACTTGATTCCAACTCCTACAAGACAATCTAGTCCCAATCTAACCATGGACACCACTTTCATCTCAAACTAACTTAGTATGGAGATCTAGACACCTGACACCGTTTTGACCACTTATTAACCAAAACTCACTACTAGTAACCTCCAATTGCCACCAAAGACAAATGGTCACTCAAAGACCATTCATACAGGTCTAAAGCCCCCAAATCAACTTGTCCAAAGAGGTTTCACCTTAAAGGAACTACTCCTCTGAGATTTGACCCCCTTGAACCCCAATTTGGCAAAACAGGCTACTGGCCCTAAAATGCACCGAGGCCCAAATCCACTTTGGGCTCACAAACACCACCATACTGACTTCTCAACACCTAAAACCATGAAAAACACCACAATACAACACAATTCCACATACATAACCATACATACAACCTCCATCCATACAATCCATTACAAGACATTTTATCCTACTTGGCACAAGTTACAAATCCAAATTACACAAAAACTACATAGACCTAGTATTCCCACGTCAGATGCTACTCCTCATCTTCTCTGGACTAGTGCCAAAACTATCACCTGAAAGGTTAGTCATGGGAGAGAGGTGTGAGACAATGTCTCAGTAATCGGGAACAACCACATACAATATATATGTATACTGACCTACACAGTCGTGCAATGCAATGCTAGTGAATGGTATGCATGTTCTCCCTCATACATGGCTAGAACCACGAGCTGTCGTCATCACAAGACATTTCAATAGATGATTCCCTTCCAATAGTTGGTGAAGACTGGTTTCGGGACATCACCAAGCTCACCTTACCATAATGCAACCCGGCCAATGGTTACACTAGAGCTCGGACCATGGCTCTCCTTCGCCTGGACCATCATGAATTAATGGTGATTTAGGGAAGGTGTATCCCCAAATCCACTGCCACCTAGCTCTCCCAAGGAAAGGATTTAGTGACAGGGATATTTCATTATATCATATTGTCCTATGCCACCTAGCTCTCCCATGGAAAGGATTTAGCGATAGGGATCTTTATCATATCATCATCACCTCATCATCAATCACTCACTATGCAATCATATGGTGATGATGTCAATGTCCTCACTATGATGAGGGCAGGAAGTGATCACCGATACAACAAAGGAGTTGTATGAGTGAGGACAAAGCACGCCGAAAAGGTTTGTGTTAGTTTGTGGGGATAGTCATCAATTCTAAAGAAGCGGCCAGAAGTTACAGTTGATATCAGAGCAATGGTTTTGGGCCATTGTTTCTATTTGAAGTACTACTTGGTACAATTTTAAATACATAGACTATATTCCCACTGCAATACTAGTCCAGAACCATATAACTGAATGTGTTATTGCTTGTGTGTAGGAAAAATGTCTCACAGAGGAAGACCAAGTAACAATGATCTCATGAGGCAGATGCATGAGATGTTGGCTAGCCTCAGCAGTCAAGTAAATACTCAAGGAGAGACATTGAACAGGTTGCAAAAGCAAATGGATAGGTAGGAACAGGGTGATGTGAATGAGGTGGCTGGCATGTTTGTGGACTTGATTGCAGGTAAGGATAAGAATGAGAATACGGTAGAGCCTAAGAGAGCCCCAAGAGTTGGAAGAAAGGGTATCTCTTCACAGTTAAAGGACTTTCGGAAGTTCAATCCTCCGACTTTCAAAGGTACCATGGATGTTTCTCATGCTAAGAATTGGATCGAATAATTGGAGAACATCTTCAGTGTAATAGATTGAACCTCAAAGCAAAGGGTGCAACTGGCGGCATTCAAGCTTGAGAAGAAAGCTAAGCATTGGTGGAGGAATGTTCTCCTGAGTGTTGAAGTGATAAATCCTCCTATGAATTGGGATCAGTATAAGGAACGGTTCTTTGCACACTACGTCCCTCCAGCCTTAATGATGCAAAAGAAGCTCGAGTTCCTAGCTTTTCAGCAAGGGAGTTTGTCGAAGGACAACTATATTGATCAGTTTCTGGACTTAGCCAAGTATTCTACTTATCTAAATAATTTTCTTTATGATAGATGGATGGCTCAGAGGTTGTTTGAGGGAGCGCATCCAAAGATTAAGGAGCGGCCATCTGTGGTGGAGTGTCCTTTAAGGACTTGTATGTGAAGATACGTGCCCAATATAGACGGATAAAAGAGGCTGAGGAGCATAGAAAGAATTCCATGATTCGGGCATTTTCTCACCTAGGACCTACAAGAGGAATCAGTAAAGGAAGTGGTTCAGGTAGTGGTAGCAGCGGTGGTAATACAGGTTTTAGTGGTGGAAGAGGTCGCCATAATAGAGGTCATCATGATAGAGGTAAAGGAAGGTTTGGTCAGGATCAATCCAATAGAGGTCAATTTAGTAGAGGACATTTTTTATCGAGGAGGCTTTGACCAGGAGACTTCCAATCAGGGCGAGTATATAGGGAGAGATTCAGTCTCATATCAGTACTACAACGCCCCTCATGATATCTTTATTGGCTTGTGTTCAGGACAGGAGGAAATAGGGCGGAGTTAAGTTCAAGAGAAGCCAGAAAGGGCTTCACACCGCGGTGAGAAGCAAAGCCGCCGTGGTGAAATGCTTTCCAGTAGTATTGTCTGGCAAATTTATGGTGGCACCGCGGTGAGATATCTGGAGCCACGGTGAGAGTCGAGATTTTTGTTTAAAACCGGATCATTTCAAACATTTGAAAAGAAAGAAATCGGAGAGAGAGACAAGAGAGGTGACGAGGGTTTGACATTTCCGGCATCCAGGAGTGATTTTTGGGCTGAGAAAGCTTGAATTTAAGTTGGTAAGTGTTCTCTACTCCCTCTTCATTTTTCTTCGGTGGAAATTTGGGGTTTTCGGTTTTGAGGTTGGATTTCCAGTTTGTGATGAAATCAACCAATTGAAATAGTGAAAAAGAGGTTAATGATGTGTGTTTTAGTGTTCTTGTTATTTCGATGTGAGTTTTGAAGGGTTTATATTTGATTTAAGCTTAACCCTAGGTTGATTCCTGTTAAGGCTCTTGGGAATCCGAGTTGTATGGTATTGTTTGGTGTGTAAATGTTCCCCAAGAGCTTATTGATGCATGAAAGGGGTGTTGGAACCTTGGGTTAGGCCTAAAGTGGTTGAATTGTGTTGTTTTGGTTATTGGTATATCGTGTTAATGAAAGAATTGTGTTATTATTAAGGTTATTTGGTTAGCTGAGAGGGGTTTAAGCGTGTTGGCGTTCAAGAAAGCGTGTGAAACTTGTGTGAGCGCGGTATTGACAACCTAAGGTAACCAAATGTTTGTTTATGTGATATTGTATAGTTGTGTATATATGCATGTCTCTTTCATATCACGATATTGATGTGTTGTGTGTATCATTTTCTCTATAAATCGTGGTATGCATACGGATCGATGATGATGATGATTGTGATGATGATACAAATGATGTTGACATTGATATGATATGAAATGGTGCATACATGATGATATGCAATGATGATGATTATATGATGATACATTAGCATCACCACATGATATTGTGAGACTGTGTTATATGGTGGATGGAGTAGTGATGGTATGATGATATTATATAACGTATGATGATATATGTATTTGTTAGGGAGGATAAGGATATGATATCTGTATATGTATATGTGTTAGGGAGGATAAGGGTGGATTATATGTGTTAGGGAGGATAAGGGTGGACCGTATATGTTAGGGAGGATAAGGATAGATTGTATATGTTAGGGAGGATAAGGATAGATTGTATATGTTAGGGAGGATAAGGATGAGACCCCTGAGAGGGCGACATGCATATCATTCATTTTACATTGCATTCATGTGTTATATGAGTTATGTATAAGAATATATATATATATGTTTATGTGTGTGGTTGTCCCCGGTTACTGAGACATTGTCTCACCCCACCCTCTCCCATGACTAACCCTTTCAGGTGAAGGTTCTGGTGCTAGTCCTGAGAAGCCCAAAGAGTAGCTACGGACGTGGGAATAGTCTATGTACTATTTGTTTTTGGATAATGCATTATGTGCCAAGCAGGATAGAAGGTTTTGTATTAAGTATATGGTGTTGTAAGAATGGTTGTAAATGTATATTGTGATGTATGGGTAGTTGAATATATTTAGTTGTGTATGGAATGTGTTATTTGTGGTGTTTTGAGAGTATTGGATGTTGGGAAGTCGGTATTGTGGTATTTGTGAGGCCATGGTGGTTTTGGGCCTAGTTGTTGTGTTTAGGGCCTATAGCCCGTCTTGTCATGTTAAGGTTCAAAGGGATCAAAACTCAGAGGAGTGGTTCCTTTGAGGTGAAACCTCTTTAGATAGGTCAGTTTGGGGGTTTTGGACCTGTATGACTGGTCTCTAAGTGACCAGTTGTCTTTGGTGACAATTGGAAGTAGTTAGTGGTGAGTTTTGGTCAATAAGTGGCCAAAATAGTTTTAAGGGTCTAGAATCTCCATACGGAGTTAGTTTGAGGCAAGAAGGGTGTCTATGAATAGCTTAGGACTAGATTGACTTTTAAGAGTTAGAATCAAGTCAATCGGAGGTCGGAGCATAAAGTTATGAGCGTTAGAAATTAGCCCCGGTTTGTAGAAGTTGCTGATATGGGATATCAGCAGGGGGCACTGTGGCTTCAGAGTCTAGGTCGCGGCGCCAATGAGGCCAGAAATGAGGGAGTTTCAGGGGAGGCCGGAGCCACGGTGTTACTGTAGTGGCCACAGCCGCAGCCCAGTTTTGGGTGTTGTTGTTCTGTTTCTGCTATTTTTGAAGGATGAGGTGTGTTTTGGTTGATGATTTTGGTAGTTTTGGTTAAGTCTGAAGGTATTTGGAGGTAGGTTGTTACATTTTTGGTATTAGAGCAATGGTTTTAGGCCATTGTTTCTACTTGAAATACTACTTGGGATAATTGTAAATACATAGACTATGTTCCCATGGCAATGCTAGTCCAAAACCATATAATTGGGTGTGTTGTGGCTTATGTGTAGGAAAATATCTCACAGAGGAAGAGGAAGATAGAGTAACAGTGATTTCATGAGTCAGATGCAAGAAATATTGGCTGGTATCAGTAACCAAGTAAATAGCTAGGGGGAAGTGTTGAATAGGCTAGACATGTATGTGGATTTGAATACAGGAAAGAATGAAAATGTGGTAGAGCCTGAGAGAGCCCCAAGGGTTGAAAGAAGGGGTATCTCTTCACAGTTAAAGGACTTTCAAAAGTTTGATCCCCCGGCTTTCGAAGGTACCATGGATGTTTCCCAGGCTGAGAATTGGATAGAACAGTTGGAGAATATCTTTAGAGTGATGGATTACACCTCAGAGTAGAGGGTACAACTAGCGTCCTTTAAGCTTGAGAAGAAGGCCAAGCGTTGGTGGAGAAGTATTATTCCCAATGCTGAAGCGATGGATCCCCCGATGACATGGGAATAGTTAAAGGGACAGTTCTTTGCACACTACCTCCCTCCAACTTTAATGATGTAGAAGGAGGCAGAGTTCCTAGCTTTTCAGCAAGGGAATTTGTCAGCGGATGAATATACTGATAAGTTTTTGGGCTTAGCCAAGTATTCCACTTATCTGAATAATTATCCTAATGATAGATGGATGGCTCAAAGGTTGTTTGAGGGAGCCCATCTAGAGATCAAGGAGTGGCTATCTGCGGTCGAGTTTGTGTCCTTTGAGGACTTGTGTGCAAAGATTCATGCTCTCTATAAATGGATGAAGGAGGCCAAAGAGTATAGAAGGATTCCATGATTCAGGCCTTTTCTCATCTAGGACCTACAGGAGGAATTAATAAAGCAAGTGGCTCAGGTAGTAGCAGTAGTGGTGGCAGCACAAGTTCTAGTGGAGGAAGAAGTCATCATAATCGAGGGCGCCATGGTAAAGGAAGAGGCAAATTTGGACGGGAACAGTCTAATAGAGGTTGGTTTGGTAGAGGACCCTTCCATTGAGGTGGTTTTGAACAAGGAAGTTCCAGTCAAAGCGAGCATCCAGGAAGGGACTCCATTCCATCTCAATATGGTTCAGGTAGTGCACCAAATCTATGCATGAAATGCCAGTTTAGCCATGGTGATCGTTCGTGCTTGATTTGTTATAATTGTGGAAGACCGGGTCATATGTCACAGAATTGTTGGGATCTAAGGCGTGATGATACGACGAGGAGGCCCACGATGCCCGGACAAGTTTTTACAATCACCCGACAGGAAGCGGATGCAGCACCTAACTTGATTAGAGGTAAACTTAAACTCAATGGTTACTCTATTCATGCTTTGTTTGATTCAGGTGCATCGCATTCCTTTATTTCTTTTGATTGTGCGTGGAGATTGGGTATTGTGGCAACAGAGTTGCCTTTTGAGTTAGCAGTAACGACGCTTACGGGAGTTTCAATAAGGACAGCTCAAGTTTGTTTAAATTGTGTGGTTCGTTTTGAACATCAAAGCACTACTCTGGATCTAATCTGCTTGCCGTTGCAAGAGATTGATGTGATAATTGGGATAGATTGGCTGGAGGCAAATAATGCCATTCTTGACTGTATTCGAAAGATTGTGTCTTTGCCTATGAATATCCCTAGTGTTGAAGAGGATGAGAATGTTTGTTTTTCCTTTGCCCAAGCCGACAGGTATCTGAAGAAAGGTTGCCAAGGGATTCTGGTTTTCTTCTTTGTGAATATAGATATGAAAGGTGGTGTCGAAAGATACCCAGTCGTGAATGAATTTCTGAATGTGTTTCCAGAGGAGATCACCGATTTGCCAACACCATGAAAACTGGGGTTTTCCATCGATTTGGTGCCCAGGACAAGTCCTATTTCGAAGGCTCAATATCGAATGGCCCCATCGAAATTGAAGGAACTGAAGAAGCAAATTGAGGATTTGTTGAAAAGAGGTTTTATTAGACTGAGTGTCTCACCTTGGGGAGCTCCAGTGTTGTTTGTTAAGAAGAAGGATGGTAGCCTCAGATTGTGCATTGACTACAGGCAATTAAACCGAGTGACGATCAAGAACAAATATCCTTTTCCCAGGATTGAAGACTTGATTGATCAGTTGGCAGGTGCTTCCGTATTCTCTAAAATTGATTTGAGATCAGGATACCATCAATTGCGAGTGCGTGCTGAAGATGTACCTAAAATGGAATTTTGAACTCAATATGGTCATTATGAGTTTTTGGTGATGACATTCGGATTGACTAATACCCAGGCAATCTTCATGGATTATATGAATGGAGTGTTTCGGCCGTATCTAGATAAATTTATGGTGGTGTTTATTGATGATATTTTGATCTACTCCAAGAGTGAGGAAGAGCATGCACTTTATCTTTGGATTGTGTTGCAAGTATTGCGGGATCACCAACTGTATGCTAAGCTCAGTAAGTATGAGTTTTGGCTACGGGAGGTGAAATTTCTGGGTCACATGACTTCTGCAGAAGGAGTAGTAGTAGACCCTAGTAAAGTTGAAGCAGTGTTGAATTGGGAGAGACTGCAATCGGTGACTGAAATTCAGAGTTTTCTGGGTTTGGCCGGATATTACTAAAGGTTCATTAAGGGATTCTCTCAGCTTGTTATGCCATTGACTAGACTCACCTGTAAGGATCGATCTTTCATTTGGGATGACAGGTGTGAGAGAGCATTCCAAGAGCTAAAGGTTTTTCTTACGTCTACCCCAGTGCTCATTATCCCTAACCCATCAGAGTCATTCACTGTTTATACGGACGCCTCTAAGAAGGGTCTAGGGTGTGTTTTGATGCAGCAAGGTAGAGTTGTGGCATATGCTTCAAGGTAGTTGAGGCCTCACGAGGAAAACTATCCTACTCACGACCTTGAGCTAACGACTGTAGTGTTTGCCTTGAAATTATGGAGGCATTATCTATATGGCGCTCGGTTCGAGGTGTTCAGTGATCACAAAAGTTTAAAGTATTTGTTTGATCAGAAAGAGCTGAACATGAGGCAAATGCGTTGGATTGAGTTCCTTGTAGATTATGAGTTTGCTTTGAAGTATCATCCTAGGAAAGCCAATGTTGTGGTGGATGTGTTGAGTAGAAAGTCGATTCATATGGCCACAATGATGATAAGGGAGAAGCAATTGCTTGAAAGCCTGAGAGATATGAAATTGTCCATTAATATCCATCCTGGAATATTAGTAATGAGTTCCCTCAGTATATCAAGCAATTTATTGAGGAACATTTGCTATGCTCAGTTGGAGGATGAATATCTTTTAGGCGTTCGGGAACAGATTGAAACGGCAGGGACCCAAGACTTTGATATTTTGGAAGATGGTATCATCAAGTACCGTGGTCGGATTTGTGTGCCTAATGTTGCAAGTTTAAGAGAAATTGTTTTGGAAGAAGCTCATAAGAGTAGGTACACTATTCACCCAAGTACCACCAAGATGTATCAAGATTTAAAGCGTGGTTATTGGTGGCCAGGAATGAAAAAGTGTTGAATCAAGAGTTTTGATGATTCCAAACTAACATCCAAGAGCTTGGATTGAAGATATCAAAGGAGATCAAAGTGTTTCAAGTGAAGAATTTCTGAGTAATAGCTGCTAGATCTTCTGTAGGATCTTTTGTTATGTTTAAGTAAGGGTAAAAGATTTTGATTTTAAGAAAAGATATTTTTAAACCTTGATTTTATGTTAAATCTTGACTTATTTGAAAAATACCCACAAACAGACGAAGTTTGAAAGTTTAAACTGAACTGTCATAGTGGAAATTCGAACTTTGCCTTTGGAAATTCGAATTTCGAGCTAAAACTGAATAAGTCTGAAGAGATGTCTCTCTGTCAGATGAATTTTGATTCTCCAAAATTTGAATTTTCATCTAAGTCTGAAAGGAGCTTCTTTGAAACAGACGAACTTCAAGTCTTCAAAATTCGAATTTCAGACAAAATGCAATTTGTGAAAACCAAAGAAATTTGTCTGAAACAATGTTAAAGTTCATCTAAAAACAAGATTATGTTGAGTCTCAAAATTGCTCTTTGACAGACGAACTTTGAACATTAAAATTCGAATTTCAGAAGCCAAGGTTGTGAGTCTGTTGAAATGAAATATTGACATACGAATAACAAAGTTTTGTAACTTCGAATGTTGAAGTTAGTCTGAAAAGAATCTCTCTGACAGACGAACTTCACTCCTTCAACATTCGAATTTTGAAGAAAGTGAACTACTGTGCCTCCTTGAATGTCCTACAGACAGACAAATTTTAGGCTTCCAAAATTCAAATTTTGAAGGCACTGTAGAAAATTGAAAACACTGTTCACACTTAACCGAAAAACTTTCTTCTTGAAAATTCGTATGTCACATTGTGAAAATGTTTTGTAAGTTTCAAAATTTGAATTTCACTTCATGAACAGACGAACTTCGTGCTGTAACGTTGGAAGCTTTAACCTTCGGTTTCTTCAAAATTCGTCTGTTGGCCAACCAAAATTTGAATTTCAGTATGTCAGAAGCATTAAATACGGTTGGTTAAAGTATAGTTTTTCAGAGTAACCGTTGGATAACTTCCCCAACGGATAGATTTAGTCTCTAACGGATATTTGAGACCTAAATCTATAAATATAACATCATTTGAAGTTGTGGGTAACGAATCAAACTTGTATATACTGAATTTCTGCCAAATCTTCTTCTCAAAAGCTTTTACCCTCTCAACTTCAATATCTGTACTTTAACCTTCATATCTACTCTATTCACGAGAGTTATATCTTTGTAAACAATCTACTCTTCATCTGGAAGATAGATTTACTTGTGAGGGGAAATCACAAAGGGATTGGGAAGCACATTGTAAAAGTGCTTAGAGAGATTAAGAAAGCTCCAGAAACAGAGCATACTCGTTGTACTGTGGCATTAGCAAGAAGCCCGTTGAATTCTTGCTGTATAGTGGAAAAATCTCAAGAGTTGTCTTGGGGACTAGACATAGGTCAAGTGGATAGACCGAACCAGGATAAATTACTGAGTCTTCTTCTCCTTATCTTTATTTTTCAACTTGCTCTGTTTTATACGTTGCTTTCATTCACTGTGCTATCTTCACCCACTTCTCATTGTGCAGAAAAATTTCAATCTTCCGAATTCACCCCCCTCTTAGGAAGTCAGCCTTGCTAACAAAAAGGACATCATAGAGTATGTTGTAAGATGTTTAATCTGTCAGAGGGTCAAGATTGAGCACCAATTGCCTGCAGGTATGTTTTAACCCTTGGAGATTCCAAAGTGGAAATGGGATAGTGTTTCCATGGATTTTGTAATGGGATTACTGAGAACCTCTTTAGGGCACAATGGAATATGGGTCATTGTGGACAGATTAACGAAGTCAGCCCATTTTCTTCCAATTCGGGAAATGATTTTGATGGAAAAGTTGGCCTAGCTTTATGTGAATGAAATTATAAGGCTACATGGAATCCCGATTAATATTGTGTCAGATAGAGATCCCAGGTTCACATCCAAGTTTTGGAAATCTCTGCAGAAAGCCATGGGTACAAAATTGAGTTTCAATATTGCTTATCACCCTCAATCTGATGGGCAGACTAAAAGGACAATTCAAACTCTGGAGGACATGCTGCGAGCATGTGTTCTAGAAAATAAAGGCAATTAGGATCAGTTCTTGCCATTGGTTGAATTTGCCTACAATAACAGTTTCCACTCGAGTTTGCAGATGGCTCTATATGAAGCATTGTATGATAGAAAATGCAGATCACCTTTGTGTTGTGTTAAACTCAGTGAAAGGACTCTTTTGGGCCAAGATATTATTGATCAAACCTCTTGGCAAATAGAGAATATTCGCTAAAAGCTTCTTACCGCTCAGAGTCGGCAAAAGAGTTATGCGGATAGGAGAAGGAGACCATTGGAATTTGATGCTGCAGATCATGTGTTTTTGAAGGTCACTCCTACCACTGGTATTAGAAGGTCAATTCGAGCAAAGAAGCTCACTTCGCGGTATATGGGTCCATATCAGATTCTGGAACAAAATTGGGCCAGTAGTGTATCGAGTGGTGCTACCGCCTAATCTTGCTGGATTGCATGATATATTCCACGTGTCTCAACTTAAGAAGTATCATCCAGATCTGTCTCATGTGATTGATGAGGAGGCAGTTCAAGTGCGAGGGGATCTGACTTTTGAGGTCATGCCGCTACAAATTCTAGATGTTAAAGAAAAGTAATTGAGAAATAATACCGTAAAGTTGATAAAAGTCTTATGGAGTTGTTTGACATCAAATGACATCACGTGGGAGACAGAAGAATCCATGCGAAGGAAATGCCCTGAGATGTTGGAGTAAGGTATGAGTTGAAATTTCGAGAATAAAATTTGTATAAGGAGGGGAGAGTGTAACGGCCCTCATGATATCTTTATTAGCTTATGTTCAGGACTGGAGGAAATAGGGCGGAGTTAGGTTCAAGAGAAGCCAGAAAGGCTTCACGTCGTGATGAGAAGCAGAGTCGCAGCGGCGAGATGCTTTCCAGTAGTGTTGTCTAGCAAATTTATAATGGCGTCGCGGCAAGATATTTGGAGCTGCGGCGAGAGTCAAGATTTTTGTTTAAATCCTGATCATTTTGGACATTCGGAAAGAAAGAAATCAGAGAGAGTGACGAGAGAGGCGATGAGGGTTCGATATTTCCGGCGTTCAGGAGTGATTTTTGTTGGTAAGTGTTCTTGTGGAACTTGTGTGAGCGCGGCATTGACAACCTAAGATAACCGGATGTTTGTTTATGTGATATTGTATAGTTGTGTGTATATGCATGTCTCTTTCATATCACGATATTGATGTGTTGTGTGTATCATTTTCTATATATATCGTGGTATGCATACGGATCGATGATGATGATGATTGTGATGATGATACAAATGATGTTGACATTGATATGATATGAAATGGTGCATACATGATGATATGCAATGATGATGATTATATGATGATACATTAGAATCACCACATGATATTGTGAGACTGTGTTATATGGTGGACAGAGTGGTGATGGTATGATGATATATATATATATATAACATATGATGATATATGTATTTGTTAGGGAGGATAAGGATAGGATATGTGTATGTGTATATATGTTAGGGAGGATAAGGGTGGATTATATGTGTTAGGGAGGATAAGGGTGGACCGTATATGTTAGGGAGGATAAGGATGGATTGTATATGTTAGGGAGGATAAGGATGAGACCCCTGAGAGGGCGACATGCATATCATTCATTTTACATTGCATTCATGTGTTATATGAGTTATGTATAAGAATATATATATGTTTATGTGTGTGGTTGTCCCCGGTTACTGAGACATTGTCTCACCCCACCCTCTCCCATGACTAACCCTTTCAGGTGAAGGTTCTGGTGCTAGTCCTGAGAAGCCCAAAGAGTAGCTGCGGACGTGGGAATAGTCTATGTACTATTTGTTTTTGGATAATGCATTATGTGCCAAGTAGGATAGAAGGTTTTGTATTAAGTATATGGTGTTGTAAGAATGGTTGTAAATGTATATTGTGATGTATGGGTAGTTGAATATTTTAGTTCTGTATGGAATGTGTTATTTGTGGTGTTTTGAGAGTATTGGATGTTGGGAAGTCGGTATTGTGGTATTTGTGAGGCCATGGTGGTTTTGGGCCTAGTTGTTGTGTTTAGGGCCTATAGCCCGTCTTGTCATGTTGAGGTTCAAAGGGATCAAAACTCAGAGGAGTGGTTCCTTTGAGGTGAAACCTCTTTGCACAGGTCAGTTTGGGGGTTTTGGACCTGTATGACTGGTCTCTAAGTGACCAGTTGTCTTTGGTGACAATTGGAAGTGGTTAGTGGTGAGTTTTGGTCAATAAGTGGCCAAAACAGTTTTAAGGGTCTAGAATCTCCATACGGAGTTAGTTTGAGGCAAGAAGGGTGTCTATGAATAGCTTGGGACTAGATTGACTTTTAAGAGTTAGAATCAAGTCAATCGGAGGTCGGAACATAAAGTTATGAGCGTTGGAAATTCGCCCCGGATTGTAGAAGTTGCTGATATGGGATATCAGCAGGGGGCACGGTGGCTTCAGAGTCTAGGTCGCGGCGCCAATGAGGCCAGAAGTGAGGGAGTTTCAGGGGAGGCCGGAGCCACGGTGTTACTGTAGTGGCCACAGCCGCAGCCCAGTTTTGGGTGTTGTTGTTCTGTTTCTGCTATTTTTGAAGGATGAGGTGTGTTTTGGTTGATGATTTTGGTTGTTTTGTTTAGTCAGAAGGTATTTGGAGGTAGGTTGTTACAAGTATGGTTCAGGTAGTGCATCAAATCTATGCACAAAATGTGGGTTAAGTCATGGTTGTTAGAAAGGCTGACTTCCCAAGAGGGGCGGTGAATTGGGAAGTTTGAAATTTTTCTTCACAAAGTGAAGTAAGTGAAGATATCAAAGTGTAATGAAAACAACATGTAAAACAGAGCAAGCTGAAAAGTAAAGATAAGGAGAAGAAGACTCAGTAATTTAGCCTGGTTCGGTCTATCCACTTGACCTACATCCAGTCCCCAAGACAACTCTTGAGATTTTTCCACTATACAGCAAGAATTCAACGGGCTTCTTGCTAATGCCACAGTACATGAGTATGCTCTGTTTCTGGAGCTCTCTCAAACACTCTAAGCACTTTCACAATGTGCTTCCCAATCCCCTTGTGATTTCCCCTCACAAGTAAATCTATCTTCCAGATGAAGAGTAGATTGTTTACAAAGATATAACTCTCTTGAATAGAGTAGATATGAAGGTTAAAGTACAGATATTGAAGTTGAGAGGGTAAAAGCTTCTGAGAAGAAGATTCAGCAGAAATTCGGTATATACACGTTTAATTCGTTACCCACAACTTCAAATGATGTTGTATTTATAGATTTAGGTCTCAACTATTCGTTAGAGACAAAATCTATCCGTTGGGGAAGTTATCCAACGGTTATCCTGAAAAACTATCCGTTAACCAACCGCATTTAATGCTTCTGACATACTGAAATTCGAATTTTGGTTGGTCAACAGACGAATTTCGAAGAAACCGAAGGTTAAAGCTTCCAACGTTACAGCACGAAGTTCATCTGTCCATGAAGTGAAATTCAAATTTTGAAACTTACAAAACATTTTCACAATGTGACATACGAATTTTCAAGAAGAAAGTTTTTCGGTTAAGTGTGAACAGTGTTTTCAATTTTCTACAGTGCCTTCGAAATTTGAATTTTGGAACCCCAAAATTCGTCTGTCCATTGAACGTTCAAAGAGGCACAGCAGATCACTTTCTTCGAAATTCGAATTTTGGAAGAGTGAAATTCGTCTGTCAGAGATACTCTTTTCAGACTAGCTTCAACATTCGAATGTTGCAAGACTTGTCATTCGTATGTCAATGTTTCATTTCAACAGACTCAAAAACATAGCTTCTAAAATTCGAATTTTAGTGTTCAAAGTTTGTCTGTCAGAGAGCAGTTTTGAAACTTAATTGATTCTTGATCTCAGATGAACTTTAACATTGTTTCAGACGAATTTCTTCTGTTTTCTCAAGTTGTGTTTTGTCTGAAATTCAAATTTTGAAGACTCAAAGTTCGTCTGTTTCAAAGAAGCTCCTTTCAGACTTATATGAAAATTCGAATATTGAAAAGCCAAAGTTCGTCTGTCAGAGAGCATTTTTCAAACTCAATTTCTTCTTGATTTCAGATGAACTTTAACATAGTTTCAGACGAATTTCTTTGGTTTTCACAAACTGCATTTTATCTGAAATTCGAATTTTGGAGATGTGAAATTTGTCTGTCCCTAAAGGCTTCTTTCAGACTTTGATGAAAATTCCAATTTTGAAGAACCAAAATTCATCTGACAGAGAGACATCTCTTCAGACTTATTCAGTTTTAGCTCGAAATTTGAATTTCCAAAGGCAAAGTTCGAATTTCCAACATGACAGTTTAGTTTAAACTTTCAAACTTCGTTTGTTTGTGGGTATTTTTCAAATAACCATAAAATAAAGGTTTGAAAACATCTTTTCTTCAAATCAAAATCTTTTACCCAATCATAACTAAAAACAAAAGATTCTACAAAAGATCTAGCAGCAAATACTCTTCAAATTCTTCACTTGAAGCACTTTGATCTCCTTTGATATCTTCAATCCAAGCTCTTGGATGTTGGTTTGGAATCATCAAAACTCTTGATTCAACATTCTCCCCCTTTTTGATGATGACAAAACAACTCACAAACTGGATTAGTACTTGGGTTTGCTTTCACAAGCTCCCCCTCAACATATGCATAAGATATCATATCCAACAGATTAAGTAAAGAGATTCAAGGCACAAAACATTGCAACTAAGAAGTTCATTCATTTAATCAAGAGTTGCTGTACATAAACCAAATTAATCAAAGTTCTAAAATTCAATACAAAATGCAAACAGAAACACAAAGCATAAAGTACTACAAGAGGACTCAAGCCTAATCACTAAGCAAATCTTTAATCATTTCTTCTTGGGCTTGGTCTTCTTGCTGTACGTTTTCCCTTTCCCTTTCCCAGATTGCTCAGCAGCAGGCTTTCCAGTTTGCCCAGACTTCTCCCCCTTTTTCGCATCTTCAGGAAGGCCAACAAAATTAGCCGAAGGAGGGATCTGAGAGACAGGAATAGCACGAAGTGGCACAGGAGCAAAAGGGATTTCAGGTTCAGCTGGGGGCTCAGTGCTTGGCTCCTCGTCAGAGATTTCCAGCAGCTCCTGCATTGCCTGCCTGGAAATAGCTAGTTGAGCTCTTTGTTCCTCTGAAAGCCCATAAGCAGCAAGAGAATGAAAGGCTGGTTGAGCAGGAGGAAACATTTCTTCAAGCCTTCTCCTTTGAGCTTGCACTAGAGCATTGTGAGCAATGCTACAAAATCAATAACAGGCACAATGCTCCTTTCCTCATTGTGTGCAGTTTGCAGAAATGGTGAAGCAGATATGGATGCCACAAGCTGCTCAACTTGCTCAGTTTCTTGGGTGGAAATGATAGAGTCTTGAGCAACTGCTTCACTGGGCTCAGGAGGGCTTGACTCCTCCAGACCCTCTTCCTCTATGCCATAGTCCAGGGGAGGACCAGGACTTGTCTCATTGCTGGAGGCCTTTGGAGTGCTTTCTATGCCAGCTGGTTCAGATTCTTGTGCCTCAACACCAGGAACAAGAGAAGCTATTTCAAACGGACTTGGAGGCACAGGGGATGGAGACAGAGTAGGCTCAGGGACACCAGGCTGAGGTGGAGCTGAAGTGGTAGGAATTGCATTTCTTATCTCTTCATAAGCATCAGCCACCACTTTCATATTCACAGCCAAATGATGGATCTGATCTTGCAGGTGAGCAAATTTGACATTTTGCTCATCCCGAATGCTGAGAATGAGTGTTGACAAACTGTCAAACAACTTAGTGATCTTGGTTGGCTTGGCCCGTAAGGAGGGAGTGGAAGAAGGGTGAGTAAGCCTGGAGGGAGATGGAATTGGCTGAGAAGGCTGAGGTACAGATCTACCAGGGGCCTCAGAAGTGCCTTCTTGTTGGAGGGAAGCATCAGCAACAAAGAACAAATCTTCAGATTTTCCTGCTCCCTTTCCAACCCATCTTCCTTCATCTCTTTCAATACCCATCCTTTGCAGTTCCTCTTCTTTGAATGCCTCTATGAGTTTCCCCTTCCCCTTTTCAATGTGTTAAATCCTAGCATACTGCAGGATTCTTGAAATAATTGCTGCATAGGGGAGTGTGGAATCCTTCCTCTGATCCCTGGCCTTTATCATACGCTGGAGGATGATATGACCCATATTAATTAGCTTCCCATGTATGATAGCTGTCATTACATGAGCCTCTGCCCTGGTTATTAGATTGAAGCTTCCACCTTTGTTGAATATGATCCTGGACACTATGTAGTGCAAGATCCTCACTTGAACACTGAGGTCTGTGGGCTTCAACAGATTTATTGTCGGCCTATTCTCCCTTCTTCTGAATAAGGTGTCCAAGATGGTGCTCTCTTTGTAATTCAGAAAGGAGCCACCTTCTTCATCAGCTGTACTTGCCTCGTCCATATACCCAGAGGCTGTGATGTCAATTTTTAGCCCATCTTGTCCTGGAATTTCCAGCACTTCGTTGAATACTTCATCAGCAAGCCAAATGGTCCTTGATCTCAAGTTGACCTCCCATTTCATTTTCTTGTTGTTGTATTGAAGAGAGGCATACCAAGTCTTTACTACCTCATCGTCATATTTTTCAGCAATTTCCAACAGATTCTTGTATCTTAACAACCATATTCCAGTATCAAAGTTGTTAGATATTAAGAATTGTTCCATATTCACACAGTGAGGCTTGATTACCTTTTTGCTGGCAAACTTGGTAGAATATTCTTCTTGAATCTCAGGAGTGCTCCAGAGTGGTAGTGTGGTTTGTTGGTACTCTCCAGATTCTGTAGAAGAGGAGGAAGCAACAGCAGTAGTATCAGCAGAAACAGGAACCGAAGGTTCTGCAGTTTTCGGTGAGGAGGGTCCTGCTTTCTGTGAATCTGCCTTGGATGATGATTTCTGGCGTTTGGAAGGTGTTGCTTTACTGGGTTCAGCCTTTCTCTTGGATTTCTCTCCTTCCTTGGTAGCATATTGAGATTTTGCTGCTCTTTTTGGCCGAGCTCCAGCTTTCCCTGCTTCAGGATTCTTGACTCTCGCCATTTCTCGGTTGAATGATGCAGAATGTGGCTGAGAATAGGTTTATAGGGTGCGAAAAGAAGTTTAAACGGTGGGAGATGACGGTTTTTGGACAGGATTTAAGAGGATTGAAGAGAGGATCAAAATAGACTCAGAGGAGTTACAAATAGGGTTGCGTCTGTTTTTTGGAAAACTGTCGAATTTAACGTTTGTAACCGTCTGACAGACGAATTTTGAGGGGTCAAAATTTGAACTTCAGGCAGTTACAAGTTAAACCGTTCAGCAAAGCTTACTGACAGACAAATTTTCATCCTGAAAGTTCGTCTGACAGTGGCTTGAATCAAGCAATACAAGCACAACAGACGAATTTTATTCCACCAAAGTTCGAATGTTGAAGAGAAAATAGCAGGCAACAATCAAAACAACAACCAATAGATGAATTAAGCATGCAAAACTTCATCTTTCAAGCTTTCAACATGAAGAACAGGATTCAACAGACGAATTTTGAATTGAAAATTTGAATTTTTCAACTTTTGTAAAGGTTGTCCAACATTCGTATGTTAAGAAGTAATAATTCGTATAACAGTGATGGACAAACATAACTTTGAAATTTCTGTTTTTGAAAATTCAAAATTCCAAGCTTCAACAGACGAATTTCGAGGCATCACCGAGGATTGTTCCAAGGCATAACAGGCCGAAGTTCGCCTGTTGGTCAACTAAAATTTGAATGTTGACCACGTTGACCAGTTCAAAAACACAGTTTATCAATGAAATTCATCTGACGATCAAACAATATACGAATTTCAACCTTAAAAACTTACAGAATGAATCCAGAACTTAGAATATTTGTCATTCACTTCACTTTCTGGTTGTTCCACTCTGGAGTGCTCCAATCTTTCAAACTTTCAACCATTGATTTTCACAAGGAGCACCTACAACTAAAATTAAACATGCTCCGATGCTTAAGTTAGAATTAATTTTACTATTGAAAATTCTAAAGACAGAATTACACAGGAATAACTTACAGTTTATTGGGATTTACCATTCCTAATTCTCTCCTTATTTTGCAGTGCCTGTCTTCTGATAGAGGTTTTGTGAGTATATCAGCAACTTGATCCTCTGTTGGGATGTACTCCAATCTGACTTCTCCTTTCAGAACATGATCTCTTATGAAGTGGTGCCTAACTTCAATATGTTTCATCCTTGAATGCATGACAGGATTCTTGGTGATATTTATGGCACTTTGGTTGTCACACATGATTGGTATCTCTTTCATTTTAACTTCAAGATCTTCAAGCTGCTGCTTCATCCAGATGACTTGGGTACAACAGCTTCCTGCTGCAACATACTCAGCTTCTGCAGTGGATAGTGCCACACTGTTTTGCTTTTTGCTGAACCATGAAACCAGGGATCCTCCAAGAAACTGACAAGTTCCACTTGTGCTTTTTCTGTCAGTTTTGGATCCTGCAAAATCAGTATCAGTGTATCCTTTGAGATCTTCTCCATTGCCTTTAGGATACCAAAGACCCATCTGTGATGTTCCAATAAGATATCTAAAAATTCGTTTCACAGCTGTTGCATGGGTTTCTTTGGGGCATGATTGGAACCTTGCACACATACAGACACTGAACATAATGTCAGGTCTACTGGCAGTTAGGTACAGCAGGGATCCAATCATTCTTCTATACTGAATAATGTCAAACATCTTCCCATTCTCATCCATGTCTAGTTTGGTTGCAGTAGCCATAGGTGTTCCCATTGGCCTGGCATTCTCCATTCCAAACTTCTTTACCAGCTCCTTTAGATACTTGGATTGACTGAGAAAGATACCATTATCAAGCTGTCTGATTTGCAATCCAAGGAAGAAGTTGAGTTCACCCATCATAGACATCTCGAATTCTCCCTGCATTAACTCAGAGAATTTCTTGCAAAGAGTTTCATTAGTAGCACCGAAAATAATATCATCAATATAAATTTGAACAACTAGTAAATCTTTATTTTCTTTCTTAGTGAATAAAGTTGTGTCAACTTTGCCTCTATTGAACCCCTTTTCAGTTAGAAAATTGCTCAATCTCTCATACCATGCTCTAGGGGCTTGTTTTAAACCATAAAGAGCTTTCTTCAGTTTATAAACATGGTTTGGTTTTGCAGAATCCTCAAAACCTGGAGGTTGATCTACATAAACCTCTTCCATGATATATCCATTTAGAAAGGCACTCTTTACATCCATTTGATACAGTAAAATATTTTTCATGCATGCATATGCTAGCAGTATCCTTATAGCTTCTAATCTAGCTACTAGTGCAAAGGTTTCTTCAAAATCAATACCTTCTTCCTGATTATACCCTTTGGCAACCAATCTAGCTTTATTTCTGATTATTGTTCCAGATTCATCAAGTTTATTTCTGAAAACCCATTTGGTACCAATAACAGGATGATTTTTGGGTCTAGGTACTAAATCCCAAACTTGGTTTCTTTCAAATTGATTTAATTCATCTTGTATAGCAAAAATCCAATATTTATCAGTTAAAGCTTCTTCAGCACATTTGGGTTCAATTTGAGAAATGAAAGCGCAGTCGAACATTTTATCCCTTAACTATTTTCTGGTTTTGACTTTCTCTTGAACATTCCCTATTACTTGATCAACAGGATGATTCCTTTGATATCTCCAAGCTCTAGGGAGTTCTTGAGATGTTTCTTCATTATTTTCTTCATCAAACTCTTGCTCCTGGATATCTTCCTCTATGTTAACAGATTCAGATATCTTTGGAGGTTCAGTTTTACTTTTATCAGAAATTTCCAGTTTTTCAAAATTGAAAGTAAGATCATCCTCATTGGTAACATGTTTTGAAACAGTTTCATTTTCAATGAAAACCACATGCACTGATTCTTCTACCACATTTGATCTTTTATTATAAACTCTAAATGCCTTACTCCTACTTGAATAGCGCAGAAATATACCTTCATTAGATTTGGCATCAAACTTACCCAGATTTTCTTTCCCATTGTTGTGAATGAAGCATTTGTACCCAAACATATGGAGGTGTGACAGATTTGGCTTTCTTCCCTTGTACAACTCATATGGAGTCTTCCCAAGGATTGGTCTGATGTAGGCTTTGTTTATGATGTACCTTGCTGTATTCACTGCATCAGCCCAAAACACTTGAGAGAGTTCCTTCTCATTCAGCATGGCCCTAGCCATCTCTCCAATAGTTCTGTTCTTTCTTTCTACCACTCCATTTTGTTGAGGAGTTCTTGGTGCTGAGAAGTTGTGGTCAATCCCATGCTCATTGCAGTACTCCAGGAAGTATACATTTTCAAATTCTCCTCCATGGTCTGACCTGATAGACACAATAGAAATACCTTTCTCATTTTGTACTTTCTTAGCTAAGGTTACAAATGCATCAAAGGTATCACTTTTAGAGGAAAGAAATAGTGTCCAGGTAAATCTAGAATAATCATCTACAATTACAAGCACATACAGATTACCACCAAGACTTTTCACCCTAGATGGTCCAATTAAGTCCATATGCAGCAATTCAAGTGGTCTAGTTATGGTAACTACATTTTTAGATTTGAACGATGATTTAGTTTGTTATCCTTTTAAGCATGCATCACATTCTTTGTCCTTTTCAAAAGATATTTTTGGCAGACCAGTTACTAGCTCATTTTTAACTAGCTTAGACAGTTGATTCATGTTCACATGAGCTAATCTTCTATGCCATAACCAGCTATTATTATCCTGACTAATTAAACATACAGAATCCAAGGGAGGAAGTTCATCAAGATCAATAGTATAACAGTTACCATCCCTTTGAGCTTTGAGGATTACTTTGTGATCACTTTTTCTGATGACCAGGAAAAACTTTGAGTCAAACAGCACCCAATTTCCTTTGTCACAGGTCTGACTCATGCTTAGCAAGTTGTGGTTGAGGCCAATCACAAACAGCACCTCTTCAATGGATGTTTCCAGATTTTTACCCACAATGCCAATACCAACAATCTTGCCATATTGATCACCTCCAAATGTCACCTTTCCTCCTTTCTTGTCTCTAAGGGTGATGAACTTCTCCTTATCACCAGTCATGTGACTTGAGCAGGCACTGTCCATATACCATTTGTTGCTCTTCTTAGCTTTGAGACAGACCTGCAAAACAATGTTTATGTTTTCCTTTTAGGTACCCAAATTTGCTTGGGTCCTTTTCAGTCAGTAGATTTTTCCCTAGATGCAGATGCAACTTTGGGAACCCATTCAACTTTCCTGCCAAGTCCATTTTTCTTCATAGCACAAGAACTGGAAATATGTCCCTTTTTGTTATAGAAATGACAGGTAGTAAAAGGACTGCTAGATTGAGAAGCAGGAAGAAAACAATGCAAATAATACTTTTGTCTAGCATGCCTTGGTTGATCATATGTTTCAATGTGAGGTGATGCATTTTTTTTCTTTTTATTGTTCTCAGCATGCACAAAATGTCTCATATATGCATTCTGGTTTTTCTTCCTAATCTTTTCCTTGACAGCACATGGATCATAGCCAAGACCAGCTTTTCCTTGTGATATTCTTTGGCTCCCCATCAAGACAAACAACATATATTTACCTTTAGTGAGCCTAGACATGCTTTTAACTAAATAATCATTAGTTTGCTTAAGTTTAGTGCATGAAGTGCAGCAAACAGATTCAATAGTGGGTAAAGAGGCAATTTCAGAAACTATGCTTTGAGATTCCAGCTTATTTATCTTTTTCTTTGCCAATTTCAGTTCTTTAGCAACTTTAATGAATTCATCATGAAGCTCATGAAATGCATCCAGTAATTCAGAATAGGAAGGTTCATATTCATATACCTCTTCTTCCTGATCACTGCTGCACGAGGGTGTGGCTTCTTCAGAAGCAAGTGCCATCAGACAAATGTTGGCAATCTCATCCTCATCTTCTTCTTCCTCATCTGAGTTGTTGCCCCATATAGATGAGATGTAGGCTTTCTTCTTCTTCCCTTTGTCAGCAACTTTCTTTTCTTTTTCTTGCTTCTTGATAAATTAGGGGCAGTCCCACTTTATGTGTCCCTGCTTCTTGCACTCATAGCAAGTCACAGGTTCTTTTGCCTCTTTCTTGCTTTCTCCAGCAGCTCCCTTCTTGAAGAATCTCTTGTTCTTCTTCTTGTTGTAGAGTCTTCCAAATTTTCTGACAATCATAGCCAGAGTTTCCTCATCCAGCTCATCTCCTTCATTAGATTCTTCTTCCTTTTCATCAGCAGCTTTGAGAGCAAGGCCTTTCTTCTTTCTGTCCAGCCCAGCTCCCTTGAGTGCTTTGATTTTTCCTTTATACTCCTTAAGGTTGCAGAAGAGAGCTGTGACAGAGGCCATTGATTCTCCTCTGGCTTCTTCTATTGCTGTCACCTTGGGCTGCCATTCCAGAGGGAGAGCTCTGAGTATCTTTCTTACTTTCTCAGACTGAGTGTATTCCTTTCCCAGGCTCTTTAGTTGATTCACAATAAGAGTAAATCTCTTCTGGAGCTCCTTTACAGTTTCTCCTTCAGCCATTCTGAAGCTTTCATACTCCCCAATGCACGTGTTCAGTCTGTTCTCCCTGACTCCAGATGTTCCTTCATGTACAATCTGCAGAGTATCCCACATTCCTTTTGCAGTGGTGCATTGCGAGACTCTGTAGAATTCATCCTGGTTCAGGGCACTGACTAAACAATGCTTTGCTTTGAAATTCAGTAGGACTTTCCTTCTGTCTTCATCATTCCACTCTGCTTCCAGCTTCTCTTTGTGTCTTCCATCTTCAGTTAGAGCCATAGGGACGAAATCTCCTTTTTCAACGACTGACCAGATGTCAAGATCAATTGATTGGAGGTAGATCTGCATCCTCATCTTCCAATACCTATAATGCTCTCCACTGAAGCCTGGTGGTCTGTTACTGTTGTTCTCTTCAGGAAGTATACTCTCTCCAAAGCCAGCCATCTTGATTCCCGGACTGTAAGATCCTTTGAATGGGAATCCGGGCTCTGATACCACTTGTTAGAAAGGCTGACTTCCCAAGAGGGGCGGTGAATTGGGAAGTTTGAAATTTTTCTTCACAAAGTGAAGTAAGTGAAGATATCAAAGTGTAATGAAAACAACGTGTAAAACAGAGCAAGCTGAAAAGTAAAGATAAGGAGAAGAAGACTCAGTAATTTAGCCTGGTTCGGTCTATCCACTTGACCTACATCCAGTCCCCAAGACAACTCTTGAGATTTTTCCACTATACAGCAAGAATTCAACGGGCTTCTTGCTAATGCCACAGTACATGAGTATGCTCTGTTTCTGGAGCTCTCTCAAACACTCTAAGCACTTTCACAATGTGCTTCCCAATCCCCTTGTGATTTCCCCTCACAAGTAAATCTATCTTCCAGATGAAGAGTAGATTGTTTACAAAGATATAACTCTCTTGAATAGAGTAGATATGAAGATTAAAGTACAGATATTGAAGTTGAGAGGGTAAAAGCTTCTGAGAAGAAGATTCAGCAGAAATTCGGTATATACACGTTTAATTCGTTACCCACAACTTCAAATGATGTTGTATTTATAGATTTAGGTCTCAACTATTCGTTAGAGACAAAATCTATCCGTTGGGGAAGTTATCCAACGGTTATCCTGAAAAACTATCCGTTAACCAACCGCATTTAATGCTTCTGACATACTGAAATTCGAATTTTGGTTGGTCAACAGACGAATTTCGAAGAAACCGAAGGTTAAAGCTTCCAACGTTACAGCACGAAGTTCATCTGTCCATGAAGTGAAATTCAAATTTTGAAACTTACAAAACATTTTCACAATGTGACATACGAATTTTCAAGAAGAAAGTTTTTCGGTTAAGTGTGAACAGTGTTTTCAATTTTCTACAGTGCCTTCGAAATTTGAATTTTGGAACCCCAAAATTCGTCTGTCCATTGAACGTTCAAAGAGGCACAGCAAATCACTTTCTTCGAAATTCGAATTTTGGAAGAGTGAAATTCGTCTGTCAGAGATACTCTTTTCAGACTAGCTTCAACATTCGAATGTTGCAAGACTTGTCATTCGTATGTCAATGTTTCATTTCAACAGACTCAAAAACATAGCTTCTGAAATTTGAATTTTAGTGTTCAAAGTTCGTCTGTCAGAGAGCAGTTTTGAAACTTAATTGATTCTTGATCTCAGATGAACTTTAACATTGTTTCAGACGAATTTCTTCTGTTTTCTCAAGTTGTGTTTTGTCTGAAATTCGAATTTTGAAGACTCAAAGTTCGTCTGTTTCAAAGAAGCTCCTTTCAGACTTATATGAAAATTCGAATATTGAAAAGCCAAAGTTCGTCTGTCAGAGAGCATTTTTCAAACTCAATTTCTTCTTGATTTCAGATGAACTTTAACATAGTTTCAGACGAATTTCTTTGGTTTTCACAAACTGCATTTTATCTGAAATTCGAATTTTGGAGATGTGAAATTTGTCTGTCACTAAAGGCTTCTTTCAGACTTTGATGAAAATTTGAATTTTGAAGAACCAAAATTCATCTGACAGAGAGACATCTCTTCAGACTTATTCAGTTTTAGCTCGAAATTCGAATTTCCAAAGGCAAAGTTCGAATTTCCAACATGACAGTTTAGTTTAAACTTTCAAACTTCATTTGTTTGTGGGTATTTTTCAAATAACCATAAAATCAAGGTTTGAAAACATCTTTTCTTCAAATCAAAATCTTTTACCCAATCATAACTAAAAACAAAAGATTCTACAAAAGATCTAGCAGCAAATACTCTTCAAATTCTTCACTTGAAGCACTTTGATCTCCTTTGATATCTTCAATCCAAGCTCTTGGATGTTGGTTTGGAATCATCAAAACTCTTGATTCAACAATGGTGACCATCCATGCGTGATTTGTTTTAATTATGGGAGACCAGGATATATTGCACATGGTTGTCATGAGCCTAGGTGCGATGATTCTATGAGGAGGCCCATAATGCCCAAACAAGTCTTTGCCATCACTCGACAGGAAGCGAATATAGCATCTAATCAGATTAGAGGTAAACTTAAACTCAATGGTTACTCTGTTCATGCTTTGTTTGACTCAGGTGCATTGTATTCCTTCATTTCTTTTGATTGTACTCGAAGAATGGGTATTATGGAAATGGGGCTGCCTTTTGAGTTGTTAGTGTCCATACCCACAAGAGTTTCATTAAGAACTACTCAATCTTGCCTGAATTATATGGTTCATTCTAAACACCGAAGCATTACCCTGGATCTAATCTGTTTGCCATTGCAACAGATTTATGTGATAATTGGGATGGATTGGTTAGAGGCGAATAATGTCATTCTCGACTACGCTCAGAAAACTGTGTCTTTGCCTGTGAATATCCCTAGTGTTGAAGGAGATGAAAATGTCTATTTGTCCTTTGCCCAAACTGACAGGTATCTGAAGAAAGGATGTCAAGGGTTTCTAGTTTTCTTCTCTGTGAACATCGATATGGAAGAAGGTGTAGAAAGATACCCAATTGTAAACCCTGATGTGTTTTTAGAGAAGATTATCTATTTGCCACCACCATGAGAACTGGAGTTTTCCATTAGGTTGGTGCCCGGGACAAGTCCTATTTGGAAGGCTCCATATCGAATGGCACCATCTAAATTGAAGGAACTCAAGAAGTAGATTGAGGATTTGTTAAAAAGGGGTTTCATCTGACCTAGTGTCTCGCCTTGGGGAGCTCCAGTGTTGTTTGTCAAGAAGAAGGATGGTAGCCTCAGATTGTGCATTGATTACAGGCAACTGAACCGAGTAACGATCAAGAATAAATATCCTTTGCCTAGGATTAAGGACTTGATTGATCAGTTGGCAGGTGCCTCCATATTTTCTAAAATTGATTTGAGGTTAGGATACCATCAATTGTGATTGCGTGCTGAAGATGTGCCTAAAATAGCTTTTCGAACTCGATATGGACATTATGAGTTTATGATGCATTCGGGTTGACCAATGCCCCGGCAATCTTCATGGATTATATGAACAGGGTGTTTTAGCCGTATTTGGATGAATTTGTGGTGGTTTTTATTGATGACATTCTGATCAGCTCCAAGAGTGAGGAAGAACATGTACTCCATCTTCAAATTGTGTTGCAAGTAATACGGGATTACCAACTGTATGCTAAGCTCACTAAATGTGAGTTTTGGCTACGGGAGGTGAAATTTATGGGTCATTTGATTTTTGCAAAAGGAGTGGCAGTAGACCCTAGTAAAGTTGAAGCGGTGTTGAATTAGGAGAGAACACGATCAGTGACTGAAATTTAGAGTTTTCTGGGATTGGCTGGATACTACCGAAGGTTCATTAAGGGATTCTCTCAGCTTATTATGCCATTGAATTGACTCACCCATAAGGATCGATCTTTCAATTGGGATGACAGGTGTGAGAGAGCATTCCAAGAGCTGAAGGTTTGTTTGATATTCATCCTAGTGCTCATTATCCCTAACCCATCAGAGCCATTCACAGTTTACACGGACGCCTCTAAGAAGGGTCTAAGATGTGTTTTGATGCAGCAAAGTAGAGTCGTGGCATATGCTTCAAGGTAGTTAAGGCCTCATGAGAAAAATTATCCTACTCATGACCTTGAGCTAGCGGATGTAGTGTTTGCTTTGAAATTGTGGAGGCATTATCTCTATGGTGCTTAGTTTAAGGTGTTCAGTGATCACAAAAGTTTGAAGTATTTGTTTGATCAGAAGGAATTGAACATGAGGCAAAGGTGTTGGGTTGAGTTCCTCGTGGACTATGAGTTTGCTTTGAAGTATCATCCTGGGAAAGCCAACATTGTGGCAGATGCGTTGTGTAGAAAGTCTATCCATATGGCCACAATGGTGATGAGGGAGTAACATTTGCTGGAAAGCCTAAGAGATATGAAGTTACCCATTAATGTCTATCCTAGAGTACTAGTAATAAGTTCCATCAGTGTATCAAGCAATTTGTTGAGGAACATTTGCCATACTCAGTTGGAGGATGACTATATTTTGGGCATTCGGGAACAGATTGAAATGGTGGAGACCCAAGACTTTGATATTTTAGAGGATGATATCATCCGGTATCGTGGTCGAATTTGAGTGCCAAATGTTGTAGCGTTGCGAGAAATTATTTTGGAGGAAGCTCATAAAAGCATATATACTATTCACCCAGGTACCACAAAGATGTACCAAGATCTGAAGCATGGTTATTGGTGGCTAGGTATGAAAAAGGACATCGCAGAGTATGTGGCAAGGTGTCCAATCTATCAGAAGGTAAAGATTGAGCACTAATTGTCTACAGGTACGTTGCAACCTTTGGAGATCCCGGAATGGAAATGGGATAGTGTTTCCATGGATTTTGTGATGGGATTACCGAGAACCTCTTCAGGATACATTGCAATATGGGTCATTGTAGACAGGTTGATGAACTTGGCCCATTTTCTTCTGATTCAGGAGACTATTTCAATGGAGAAGTTAGCCCAATTGTATGTAAATGAGATTGTGAGGCTGCATAGAATCCCAATGAATATTGTGTCAGACAGAGATCCTAGGTTTACATCCGATTTTGGAAATCTCTTCAGAAGGCCATGGGTATGAAATTGAGTTTCAGTACTGCTTATCACCCTCAATCCGATGGGCAGACTGAAAGGACTATTCAGACTCTGGAGGACATGCTTCAGGCGTGTGTTTTGGAGAACAAAGGCAATTGGGATTAGTTTCTACCGTTGGTTGAATTTGCCTACAATAACAGTTTCTACTCGAGAACAAAGGCGTGTATAAAGCGTTGTATGGCAGGAAGTGCAGATCGCCATTGTGTTGGGTTGAACTCAGTGAAAGGACTCTTTTGGGCCCAGATATTGTAGATCAAACCTCTCGTCAAATTGAGAGTTTTCATTAGAAGCTTCTTACTACTCAGAGTCGGCAGAAGAGTTACACGGACAGGAGAAAGAGACCATTGGAGTTTGATGCTAGAGATCATGTGTTTTTGAAAGCCACTCCTACTACTGGTGTTAGAAGATCGATTCAAGCCAAGAAGCTCACTCCACTGTACATGGGTCCATACCAAATTTTGGAACAAATTGGGCCAGTAGCATATCGAGTGGTGCTACCACCTAATCTTGCTAGATTGCACGATGTTTTTCACGTGTCTCAACTTAAGAAGTCTCATCCAGATCTGTCTTGTATAATTGATGATGAGGCAATTCAAGTGCGAGAGGATCTGACTTTTAAGGTCACGCCGTTGCTAATTCTTGATGTAAAGGAAAAGTAATTGAGAAATAAGACCATTAAGTTGATAAAGGTCCTATGGAGCAGCTTGACATCCAATGATGTCACGTACGAGATAGAAGAATCCATGCAGAGAAAGTATCTAGAGATATTTGCTTAAGGTAAGAGTTGAAATTTTAAGGAAGAAATTTTTATAAGCAGAGGAAAGTGTAACACCCCTCATGAGATTATGTGTAGAACCGGAGGAAAATAAGACTGAGGAAGGCTCAAGTGGAGGAAAATTGAGCTCCACGAAGTGGCTTGAGGCAGGGCCGCTGCGGCAAGAGAAGTCCAGTGGCATTGTTTCAGCTGAAACACTGTGGCACCGTGGTAGGCTAATCTGAGGCAGCGGTGAGAGTCAGGTTTCTGGTTTGAATCAGAAACATTTCGGACGAACAGAAAGAAAGAAATAAAGGGGAGCGATGGACAAAAATAGAGGAGTTATGCTAGGGTTCGAGTTTTCTGGCCATTGGGAGTGATTTTTGGACCTTGGAAGCTTGGATTCAAGTTGGTAAGTCATTTCTACTCCTCCCTCACCATTTTCTTTAGTTGAACTTGGGGTTTTTCGATTTTAAGTTGGGATTTCCAGTTTGGGTGGAAATCCACCAATTGAAATGGATGAAATGGGATTAAGGAAGTAGGTTTTGGTGTTCTTGTGGCTTGGATGTGAGTTTTGAAGGGTTTGTACATGATTTGAGCTTAACCCTAGGTTGTTTTTGGTTATGGCTCTTGGGAATCCGAAGTGTATAGGATTGTTTGGTGTTTGAATGGTTCCTAGGAGCTTAATGATGCATGAATGTGGTGTAGGAACCTTGGGTTAGGCTAAAGTAGTTGAATTGTGATGTTTGGTTTATTGGTATATATGGTTAATTGAGGAATTGTGATATTGTGAAGTTTGTTTGGTTAACCGAGAGGGGTTCAAGCATGTTGGACAACTCGAGAAGTTCGTGGAATCCATGTGTGTGGTATTGATACTTGAGGTAACCGGGTGTTTGTTTTATGTGATTATATGTTGATATATATGTATATATACATGTTCCTTTTCATACCACAATATTGATTATGTATGTGTATGGTTTTCCTATATATCATGGTATGCATGGCTACTTGATATGTGATGATTGTGTATGTGGTGTATGTATGATATATAGCATTCCCATACCATTGCATGCTAGCATGTCCATACGATACATGTGATGATAATGATATATATGTGTGTGTATGTGTAAAGGCATGTTGGCATGACATTGGCATCATCACCATATGATTGCATAGTAAGAGATTGATAAGGAGGTGATGATGATATGATATGAAATGATGATATGACCAAGATCCCTTGTCGCTAAATCCTCTCCGTGGGAGAACCAGGCGGCAGAGGACAATATGATATAATAAAATATCCCTGTCACTAAATCCTCTCCTTGGGAGAGCCAAGTGGCAGTGGATTTAGGGATGCACCTTCCCTAAATCACCATTAATTCATGATGGTCCAGAGGAAGGAGAGCCACGGTCCGAGCTCTAGTGTAACCATTGGCCAGGTTGCATTAAGGTAAGGTGAGCTTGGTGATGTCCCAGAATCAGTCTTCACCAACTGTTGGAAGGGAATCATCTATTAAAATGTCTTGTGATGATGACAGCTCGTGGTTCTAGCCATGTATGAGGGAGAACATGCATACCATTCATTAGCATTACATTGCACGACTGTGTGGATCAGTATACATATATATTGTATGTGGTTGTTCCCGGTTACTGAGACATTTTCTCACACCCCTCTCCCATGACAAACCTTTCAGGTGATAGTTTTGGCACTAGTCCGGAGAAGACGTTGGAGTAGCATCTGACGTGGGAATACGAGGTCTATGTAGTTTTTGTGTAATTTGGACTTGTAACTTGTGCCAAGTAGGATAAAATGTCTTGTAATGGATTGTATGGATGGAGGTTGTATGTATGGTTATGTATGTGGAATTGTATTGTATTGTATTGTGGTGTTTTTCATGGTTTTAGATGTTGAGAAGTCAGTATGGTGGTGTTTGTGAGCCCAGAGTAGATTTGGGCCTCGGTGCATTTTAGGGCCAGTAGCCTGTTTTGCCAAATTGGGGTTCAAGGGGGTCAAATCTCAGAGGAGTAGTTCCTTTAAGGTGAAACCTCTTTGGACAAGTTGATATGGGGGTTTTAGACCTGTATGAATGGTCTTTGAGTGACCATTTACCTTTGATGGCAATTGGAGATTGTTAGTGGTGAGTTTTGGTCAATAAGTGGTCAAAATGGTGTCAGGTGTCCAGATCTCCATACAGAGTTGGTTTGAGGTGAAAGTGGTGTCTATGGTTAGATTGGGACTAGATTGACTTGTAGGAGTTGGAATCAAGTCAATCAGAGGTAGGTACATAAAGTTAGGCACGTCGGAAGTTTGCCCCAGTGGATGAAGTTTGCTGGTATAGAAAACCAGCATGGGGCACTGCGGCACCACGAAGTCCAATAACGAAGTAAAGTAAGGGAGATCTAGAGCTGCGGCAGTACTGTAGCGACCGCGGCCCCAACCCAGATTTTGATGTTGTTTGGTTCATTTTTGCTGTTTTGAAGTTTTGGGAAGTTATTTTGAGATGTTTGAGTTGTGTTTGGTTGGGTTTTGAAGGTTTTGGTCAAGTCTGGAGGTGTTTGGAGGTAGGTTGTTACAAAAAACAAGTCATTTGTTAATTCTGTTAGCACTTTATTATTTTTGTCCTTTCCTATGATATGAGTAAAGTGCTAGGATACATTATTGACGAGGTTGGGTGAAAGCTCTTAATGATTTTATATTCCTTATGGATAGTGTATTCATTACAAATACACTTGATGGAATCACCTATATGAATGTGGAGTGGGGCCGCTTCTATGAGATTATGGCAAAATCTTCAGAGCATTCATTAAAACTAGGCACGTGCACGGCCGTTTAAAGCACAAAACTAAGATAATAGTGGAAATTGTGGGGGCTATAAATTGACTATTAAAGCCTCTAGTGTACAATAAAGAATTGTTGGTTCATAGAAGCTATAAGTGTCACTGACAATTTTGTCTACTAAGTTTTATTGGTGTAGGTTTGGTTCATAGTCCGAAAGACACCAGATTCAAAAGGTATATACTCATGATCGTAACTCAGACAAAAGGGATCTTTTCACACACATGTGGGGGATTGTTGGAGTATGTGTGTGTGTATCAAAAGAGAAAGTTTAAAGTCTCACATTGCTCAAACTAATGAAGGCTTTAGTGTATATATATTAACATGTGTTTATTGGAGAGCAAAGCAGGTCTAGAGGAAAAAGTGGGCTCACGCGCACAACAATGAGCCTCCATAGTTGAAATCCATTGATTTCCTCCCCCTGCACACGAGATTATACATGGTGTTAGACACTTTTTGCCGTTGCTAGAAATTATTTTTTGGAAAATACAAAAATTTAAATAGCCTTCCAGAAAATCCATGTTTTTAAGGCTTTGGTTATGAGTTCATGGTTTCTGAACATTGGTCATCTGTTTCCAACTGGTATTAAAATGTTTCTAAGTGTTTCTAAACGTTGGTCGTCCGTTCCTATCTAGTATTATTTTTTTTAATTTAATTAATTCCCTTTGTCAGAAACCACCCAATGTTCAAAAACGTCCTCATTAATGTCATTAAATGAGGTCCAATGTTCAGCTGCTTCTAGCGCTTATAAATAGAGAGGCTCAATCAGAAGCTCAACGCACCGAGCTCACGGATATCTTTGGAGCTTTCCTCTTTCTCTTTGACTTCTTCTGAGTTTATAGTTTTCTGCTGTTCTGCTTGCCTACAATTCCACAGAAGAATCCATTCAATCCTGCGGAGTGCCTTCTTTGTGTACGGCTTGGATTATTTTTATTCTAACGAATTTTAATTTGCAACTTACAAGAATAACTAACTGACGGGTCATGCAAGAAACAGGATAGAGAAATCCCAACAAGTACCTACACTGCAGACCCAAGTCCCAAATAAAAGATATGGCTTGCTGAAAATTAGAAAAAGTGCTCTAATGAATATAATATATACAATAAAAGATATGTATATTTGATTTAATTTACACACTATGGTCTGTGTGCTCTTCGAATATTCATGTATATATTTGCCATAGCTGCAATGAAAAAATAATTTGCTGTTCGATGTATATTTTGATTTGAGGATTTCTATAAAAAGAGTTTCATCATGCTGATTAATCTCTACAGAAAGCTGTGATTGTGATCCTCTCCCCGCTGATCCAACTTGTTTACGTAGGAAAGTGGATAGATAATATTACGAATATATCATATAAAAACCTCAACCATATATGTGGACACGTCCCTTTTTAGGTTTCACATAAAAAAAAATAAAATAGTAATAAAAACGGTACAATAACTAAAAAATCAAAAATCAAAAACAAATTTATGAAAAACAAAAGCCAATATTTTGGTATTATCCTCTGAAGAATTCAAAGAAATGTGCAGTTTTTATATAAAATATTTAATGAATGATCTCTAAAGATTTTTCTTTTTTGGGAATAAATGTAAGGATTATATTTTCAAATTATATATAATAGAATAAAAACGAAAAATAAGGAAAATATATGTATCTAAGAGTTATCCCCCAAAAATCTTGCTAATTAATATCCCTATCCACAAGATTTCCAAATAAATAAATAAAAATAAAGAACTCAAAATTATTTACCAAGTTTTCTTTAAAAGAGAGAGTGTGAGAATAGGGAAATAATAATAATAATAATAATAATAATAATAATAATAATAATAATATCTCATATCTTTTTGAAATCTTTTAAACTAAGAAATTAGGTAAGTAGTCGCCCTATCGAGATTAGGATATTATCTAGAGATGTAATTAAGATTTTTCAAATAAAAGTACATGTGGCTAATTTCCCAATAAATAGCACGGAGAAGGCTGAGGCAGAAGAATAATAGAGAGTGAGAGGCACAAATAAAAAGTAGAAAATTAAGTTTGAGCATTAAAGAAAACTAGTCTGCCAAAGAAATAGTCTGAAGGAGACCTTTGAAGGTAAGTTTATTCTTTTATGTATAATTTCTTGTATAATATCGATCTTTCGTTTTTCTGCTTCCATGGGTTCTTGGTTTCTCACAAGCTAGCATAGCTTTTTACCCTCTACTCTCCCTCGTCTCCTAGTTTGCTTTTTATAATGTTCATTCATAAATATATTGCTTGGTTTGACCTGTGTACGTTCGTTTTCGACCTTTAAATTGGCTTGATATGTTTGATGAATTGAACTTTATAAGGATGCTATTTTTCCCATGTGGTTAAATGTTTGCTTTGAAAACGTGCTCTCTTGATCGCACCTTTTATAAATTAAATAAACACTAAACTTTTTCTTTGTTTTGAAATCCTACAAAAAAATTTATGCTATTTAAATTTAAATCCGTTGAAGAAATCTTTATTTAAATGTAAATCAGTTTGTTGAAATCTTTATGAATATTTCTCTTCTTCTTCAACAATCTTCTCATGTATAATAACCTTTTTGTTTTTTTGCCCTCTTTCCAGATTAAAGATTATGGATCCTAATCTTCATGTCGAAGCTTTTCGAGGGCACAATTGTCATGTTATCCCATTACCGATTCTTCCTATGGATCCCAATCATATTCCTGATTTGTCAAGTGGTGATCAATATTTCGGCATTTCAGTCATTAAGAAAGACTGGTACCATCAACTTCCGAGCGGGGTCCCAAATACAGCATGGACTAATTCAACTACACGTGTACACCACAATATCCCAAAGAAGTCTCTAGAAGAAAATATAGAGACGATTTTATCTACTTTGAACCTTCCTGAAGGTGAACGCAGCTCCTTCAAAAGAAAGATATTGGATGTCGCAGCACACATGGCTAAAACGTCAAACAAGGATGATAAGATTTTGGACATTCTTGTGATTATTGGGGTTTTCATTGGTTATCGCAACAACCGCAGTTATGGTCGAACTTTGCAAGCATCTATGGAAGATCAAGGCAGGGTATGTGTGCCTGCAAGTAATTCATATATTGCAAGATTGGAGAGGGTGGAGATTGAGCCAAAAGAAGAGTTACCTAATTGTGTTATTTGTTTAGAAGATTTTAAGGTTGGCACCGGAGCCATTCGTATGCCTTGTTCACATTTGTTTCATCGAAGCTGCATTACTAATTGGTTGAAGCACGGAAATGTTTGTCCGTTATGTCGTTTTCAGATGCCTACCAAGGATGACTAATCAAAATTACTTGTATTCATTTCTCAATTTTTGTATGTAGCATTTTGTTTCATCCTCTCCAGTGTTGTAATATACAGTATTTTATAAATTGATTAGGTTAGATGCTGATTTAAATTTTTAATAAAATTACAGTAACACTTCAAAATATTAATGTATTTTTAAAGTAAAATATATTAAAATTGACTTGCAATGAAATTTTAAAAATGTTTTATTTTTATTAACTAAAACTTTAAGTATAATTTTCTTCATTATGCCATATATGAAAATAATAAACGCCTAATAGTAGGCGGTTATATAAAAAATGTTAACAAAAATAAGGGCGGGGGATTTGTAGGCGGTTATTTAAATAACCGCCTACAACAGTTAATATTTGTAGGCGGTTATTTAATAAACCGCCTACAAATCCATTATTTAATTTTAAAAAAAATAAAATAACATAGTAGGTGGTTATTTTAATAACCGCCTACTTTTATTTTAATTATAGTATTAAAAATTAAATTAATAATACCAAAAGTATGTGGTTATTTTTATAACCGCCTACTTTGGTTTTACTTTCAGCCCTAAAACATCACTTCTGAGCAATTCCCATCGGCCTCCGCATACACAAGTACTCTTTGCAAGCTCCTTACTGACTCCACAATGGAAGTTCTCTCCCTTTGGCATTCTGCGGCTTGTTCAAGTTCGTGTCAAGTTCTGTGGGTTTTCTAATTTCGTGTCCATATTCGTTCTCTCTCCTTCAACCTCCATCTTCAGGTTCTGTGCTTGCTTGCTCACCGCATTGGTGGCTTATCTAACTTCGTGTTCGTGCTCTCCATCTTCGTGTTCGTGTTCGTGTTCGTGTTTGTGTCCGTGTCCTTGTTCGAGTTTTGTGGCTTGCGTGCTCTATGTCGATGGCCAGTCCAAGTTCGTTCGTGCTTGCAATCTCGGGTTGCCAGAGAACCCAACTATTTTGAATTCCTACAGGTCAGCACCTCACCTCCACTTTTCTGTTTCCCATCAATTTCTCCTTCCATTCGTCATCCCTGCTCATGATTCGACGTATGCCTTCTAGGTGTTTGCTAAAATGCCTATATGAGATGTGTTCCTAAATTTATTGTAACTGCTCTATTCTTCCTAAATCCGAATCATTATTATTGATTAGGATTCGTAGCTACTCTGTTGAAAGGGTTAGATTCTAAGCTTTTTGTGAATATTCCTCTACATTTGCGGAAGCTTCGGTGCAAGGTACATCATATTCGAAATTTGAAAAGCTAGAAATATATAGTGGCAGGAATGTTCTCACTTTTACCAATTTATCAGTTTTGGCATTAGTGACTGTGTTAGATTTTGCTGGTTTATTTGCTAGTCCATTATTTCTTTTGCCATCCAACTTTGAATTTTCCAGCTTTTCAGCCTTCTCCAACACCTCTCCAAGTGACTCAATCACCTTATTTCTCTCTTCTACATCATCTAATTTTTCATTGCCAAATTGCTTAGTAGCTTTGGAGGGATCCCATCCTTCAGAATTTGCACCTAACATTTAGGACAAAACCAGCACTATTATCTCCAGTAACTGTATTCCCTCTATCACCGTTAGAGTCAAGGGACACTGCATTGCCTTGGTCAAATATGAAATCAGTCGTAGTCACTGAATATCTACAAAGGGACAAGCAGACACAATGCCATGTCCTTCTACCCTTAAAGTTTCCTCCAGACAGGGAAACTCTCCTTCCAAACGAGTGGGTCCTTCCAGAGGAACTCGCTCCAACTAGACCTCCCAAACTAACTAGGGAAGCAAGAGAAGCTATTGCTCCTTGAGCGTTGCCCACCATTATAAGCATTGAACTCCCAACAACAACACAATAGGTTCTAAATGTTCTTACACCTAGCAATTCCTCATTCTACACTCTGTATAAGTTTCAGTGAATTGGAACTATAACCCACTAAATAATTTAACCTACCTAGAAACAAAAACCTCATAAAACAGATAAATTAAGAGCAATATATCACTGCCCTTAATAAAATGAGAAGGGTATGATACCTCAACTACAAAGATTGAAAATGTGTCAATTAGAGGCACAACCTGTTCAGGGTACTGCAGAGTGACATCCCAATTATAGAAGCAACGCGTGGGTGTGTAGATGGAAGAGGGGAAGCAAGAAAGGAAGGAAATAAGGATGTTATTTTGAGGCTGAGGTTGTTGGGAGGGAGGGATAATATATGGTGTGGGCCGGAGAAGCTGAGACAATTGGGAATGTGTGGATGGTTCTCTGCCTGTCAAATTTTGTTCATGTGATAAGGATTTCTCTCTTTTTCTTTCTTTATTTTATTTTTAATTAGTGGCTTTTAAAGCACCTTTCTTCTACACCAGATTTAAAACTCCGTGGGCAAAAACATCAAATAAATAAATAAATAAATTGTGCCACTTTTTTTGGCCAACAAATAAACTATTTTTACATATTAAATTATATTATTTATAATTTATAATAAGTGCAAAATTTTTAAAACTTACCCACCCTAATTTTAATTACTGAAATTTAAATTTAAAAAAAGAAAAATAAAAAGTATTTTAATTTATTAATTAACATTAATATAATTATTAATTTATTTAATTACTTAATATTTTAGTTTAGTAAAATATTATAATTATAATTATAAATAAATGTAAGATTTTTATAAATTGATACGATAATGATAATGATAATTGATAATAATAAGCTATAAAACATTGATAATATAAGAAGACATGCATGTATTTGATATATATTAAATATAATATTTATATCATATATAGATTCTTAATATTTTCTTTTAAAAAATTTTAAACTAACTTAACTCTTATAGTAAAACTTATTTTTTTAGTTTTTTTAAATATATTTATATTACTTTTAAAATATTTATTTAAAACTCAATTTTTTATATTTAGTATATTAATTTGTTAAATATATGCATAAATTATATATATCTCCTATATTCGTATCTTATAATTTTAAAATTTATTGTATATAATGTGTCATAAATAATAAGTATTTAAATTTAAAGGATAAAAATGATGTTGGTAGGTCACATCAGAATCAAAATGAAGTTGAAGATAATATATATTAGTCCATCTATTTTTTATTTTAAGTTATACTTACCTACTTCATACATATATATATATATATATATGTAGAAAATTAGTTGAAATTTTTTATATTTTGAAAAAGTAACCTAACTTTTTAAAATTACCATTTTTAAATTATAACTTATCTTAAATTATTATTCTTAATCTTTCTCCACTATAATTTTTTTAAGTATTCTAAAGGATAAAAATGAAAAATAAATAGTAAATGATGCATAAATTTTATAAAATGTCTTATATTTTGAAACCTTAATCCTCTAAAAATATAAAATATACCTTGTAATTAGAAACAGAAGAGGAATAATATATGGTCTATGAATGTATATATGTATGGATCACCTACATAGGAACTCATAGAGTTAACTTTATTTGAAAACAATTCGAAACATGCATAACTTGAGTTGTTGAATTTCAAATTTGGCAAATTAGGACATTTTGGGCAACTCTACTCATGTGATAACTACTGTCAAAATTTTAGACTTCTTGGAATCCATTTGGTATAGGAAAACACTGAAATATTAGATCTGGTGCAGGGGTGCAGAACTGGTTTATCACATGAGTTTTTAGACCAAATTCAAAAATTTATAAAATATTCTGTAGAGCTCCAAAAATTACCATCCTCATCTCAAATAAAACATCTACTTCTCCTCTATACATAAGCCAAATTTCAGAATTAATTTCAACCTCCAAGGCCCTCATGTACAGACATACACTTTACTGTTTATTTATATCCTGTTTTAAATTCTTTAGTGCCCAAACTTGCATTTCATTGAGATTTCTCATCACGGACATATTTCTTCTTATTCATATAGCATATACACCTAGTTTACCAAATATAATATGGTTTAAATCTTAAATTGACTTCTCCACTTATTTAAATCGACATGGGTTCCCTTGGCCATTTTAGGTTTCAATTTACTACTTTACTATATAACTTGAGTTCTTACATTCTCATCATCTTAATGTCATTTCTAAGACATCATCAAGCATTTAAAACCATTATTAACTCATTGAATTCATCATATTCATGTCATGATCTAAACTTCCCTTAGCCCCCTAAATCTTTGTTCAGTCAAATTTTAACACTTTCATATATTAAACTAGTTTAGAAATTTTTCTTAACTTTATACTCTTATGTAATGCAGGTTGAACATGTCATTGTGTTTGTTACATATTAGCTATTTCAATTAGCTTTTTAATTTAGAAGCTTTGAGGCAGCAAAATAAGGGGTTAAACTAAAGGGGATAGTATAGTACAAGGTTATAAGGTACATTAATCTTGCTTTCAAAGTTGTTGAAAATGGTGGTGTTGAATGATTGTTGTACTAATTGACTGACGTTTGATTTGCATGTTAATATCTTCAAAGGAAGACAAAGGGGTGAAGTTTTGATTGGAAATGATTGAATGAAATTTGATAGTCATAGTTTGATTAAATTTCAACAAGCCCAGGAAACTTTCTTTTCCCAGTCGTTATGTTGCTGATTTCCTTTAGAACTATATCATTATAATGCCATGTATTAATATCTTATAGCATGAACTATAATTACTTTATTAATTAGAAGTAATTTGATGATTGGAAATGATTGGGAACATGGTTGCTGCTATGATTGGTTGAAATTTACTACTTTTTGTATGAATAAAGGGCTTAAGGCTTGGGAAACTCTCAATTTTATGTCGTTATGCTACTGAATTTTCTTTAAAAATTAGTTTATGGTTGCCAGAAATAGTCCCTGGTTGAATCATGTATTACTTTAATCTCCTAGAATAAAGACAGTCCTTATGTTTGAAGATAGCTTAGTTTATCTAGGATTGGTTGGAAGATGCTAGTGCTTATAATTGATGAGTCTAACTTTTTGTGAGTTGTTGCTGTAGAATTATTAGAACCCTCAACTTCTAGGGGAGGCTCTGCTGAAATTTGTACTCAACATAATACTATGGAACGGACTTGGATGCATGCAAATCGTTTGAGTAAGGAATATTGGGATAGAGTGAAAGAGTTTGTTAGGTTTGCAGTTGAGCATGCTAATAACCCCGATAAAATTATATGCCCCTGCTTAAAGTGTTGTTTTAGAAGGCTAGTTAGTTCAGAGAAGTTGGAAGAACATTTAGTGTGTAATGGAATCGATCAAAGTTATACACATTGGACAAAACATGGTGAGACAAATGATGGGTATAGTGATTTAGGGACAAGTAGGAGCTGTGGATCTAATGATTTTGATACAAGTACATTTGATGATGACCATCTTCAAGAGATGACAAATGCGATTGAGGATGAGCTTCAGGATTGTCCTGAGATGTTTAAGAGGTTGAAAGCTGATGCAGAAAAACCATTATATCCTGGTTGTACTAAATTCACAATATTATCAGCTGTGTTAAAGTTATACAACTTGAAAGCAGGGAATGGATGGAGTGATAAGAGCTTCACAGAATTACTTGCATTTTTGAAAGATATGCTGCCACAAGATAATGAGCTTCCAAGCCGAACATATGAGGCTAAACGAATGTTATGCTATATTGGAATGAGCTATGAGAGGATACATGCTTGTCCTAATGACTATATTTTATTCCAAAAAGAATATGCATCATTAAATAAGTGTCCTAAATGCAATGCCCCATGATACAAAAAAAAAGAATTGAGTCCAACGAAGGTGGTATGGTATTTTCCCATTATACCTAGATTTAGACGCATGTACAGTAGTGCAGAAATTGCAAAGCTCTTGACATGGCATGCAGATGAAAGAATTCAAGATGGAAAACTTCGACATCCTGCAGATTCTCCACAATGGAAAAGAATTGATCGTGAATATGAAGATTTCGGGGAAGAAGATAGAAACTTGCGCCTTGCTTTATCTACTGATGGAATGAATCCACATGGCATGCAAAGTAGTACCTACAGTACATGGCCCGTTATTTTGTTGATTTATAACCTCCCACCATGGCTATGCATGAAGCGGAAGTTTATGATGTTGTCTATGTTAATTTCTGGACCCAAACAACCTGGAAATGATATAAACGTATATTTGGCTCCATTAATTGAAGATTTGAAACTATTGTGGGAGAAGGGTGTGGAGATGTATGACAAATATAGGGAAGAAACATTTAAGTTGAGAGCCATGCTGTTTGGTACAATTAATGATTTTCCGGCATATGGTAATTTATCAGGCTACAGCATCAAAGGAGAGTTTGGATGACCTATATGCGAAGAAGGCACACATACCATACGGTTGGAACATGGTGGGAAATTTGTCTTCCTAGGACATTGCAGATTTTTGCCTCTACGACATAGTTACAAGTGGTGGAAAAAAGCCTTTAATGGGAATACAGAAGAAGGGAGTAAACCTTTGTCATTAAGTGATGACGATATGTTTGACAAGGTGAAGGATTTGAATAACAATTTTGGGAAGCCTTTTGCAAAACACCTTGGGACTAGTGGGTGGAAGAAAAAGTCAATTTTCTTTGAATTGCCATATTGGAAGTCTTTATATGTGAGACACTTCCTTGATGTCATGTATATAGAGAAAAATGTATGTGATAGCATCATTGGTATGTTGCTTAATGTGCTGGGAAAGACCAAAGATGGTGTGAAGGCAAGGTTGGACTTGGTTGCAATGGGAATAAGAGGAGAATTGGCACCGATGAAGGGGAAACGCCGTACTTATCTACCTCTTACAGTCTATACTCTCTCTAGAAAGGAGAAAATCACTTTTTGTGAGTTTCTTAATGGAGTTAAGGTCCCAGAGGGATACTCCTCAAACATTAGGAACCTTATATCTATGAAAGGCTTGAAGTTGAAGGGCTTAAAGTCTCATGATTGCCATGTTCTATTGGAGAATTTGATGCCGGTGGCTATCCGGTCTATTTTGCCCAAAAAGGTTCGAGGCATAATCACAAAATTATGTTTCTTCTTCAAATCCATTTGTAGCAAAGTGATTGACCCCGTTAAGTTGCCAATGTTGCAAAGACAAATTGTTGTGACTTTGTGCGAACTTGAGATGTATTTCCCGCCTTTGTTTTTTGACATGATGATTCACCTAACAGTTCACTTGGTTAGAGAGACACAATTGTGTGGCCCAGCTTATATGAGATGGATGTACCCTATTGAGTATTACATGAAGGTATTAAAAGGATATGTGAAAAACCGAAGTAGACCAGAGGGTTGTATTGTTGAACGGTACATAGCTGAAGAAGCTGTTGAATTTTGTACTGAATACTTATCCAATGTTGATCATATTGGGCTTCCAAAGTCTCGTCACATTGGGAGAACAGATGGGGAAGGGATTCTTGGAAATGATATAGTTAGCATCTCCAGGACACAATGGGAGCAAGCTCATTTGTATGTTCTGCATAACTCCGATGAGGTTGAGCTATATGTGGAAATGCACAAGGAGAAACCTAGAAGTTTAAACCCCTTCAAGAATGAGAGTTGGATATCAAAGGAACACAATCAGGTTTTTATAAATTGGTTGAGACATCACATTATTTTGGAGGTGGAGAGAAATCCTGGTTCAGTTTCAGAAAGGTTACGATGGTTAGCTAATGGTCCAAGCATGCGTGTCCTATCTTACACCAGTTATCTTATTAACGGCTACACATTCTATACGAAAGAGCAAGATGATCGGAGCATAATGCAAAATAGTGGGGTGACTCTTATAGCTCAATCAATGCATATTTCTAGTGTCAAAGACTAAAACCCTACTTTTTGCAAATATGACATACTTTGGGGTAATTGATCGCATATGGGAATTGGATTATATCTTGTTTCAGGTACTGGTCTTTAGTTGTAAGTGGGTTGACAACAAAAATGGTCTTCGAGTTGATCAATCAGGGTTCATTCAAGTGGATCTTAACAAGGTGGGGTATAGAGATGAACCTTTTATTTTAGCATCCCAAGCTCAGGTGGGGTATAGAGATGAACCTTTTATTTTAGCATCCCAAGCTCACCAGGTGTTTTTCGTCTCTGATCCTGCTAATAAGAAGTTGTCTATTGTTATGTTAACAAACAAAATAATTGACAACCAAAAAGATATTGAAAGTCATCAAGATGCAGATATTGAGGATGATCCTTTTGTAGGGACATCAATTGATACTGATTATACTGGAGATGATGCTTTGTATGTGAGAGATAATCATCAAGAGGGTATTTGGATCATAAAGAGAAGACAAACCAGAAAGAGGAAAAGGTTTGAGTTTGAATTTTGTGTGTTTGAATTTTTACTAGTTGTGTTATTCTTCTTATTTGTGACTTTGAATTTTCTAATAACTTTTGCCTAAATCTTGTTATTTGACTTTCTATGTATTAATGTCTTGTTTGTTTGATTTATATTACAGGTAAATGTCTTCCTCTTCTGATTATGATAGTGATCCGATGAATGTGGATCCCAGTAATGTTAACAAACGGGTTGAGAAAGAGTTAGAGAAGCATCATCGTGGGTTGACCGTCTTGAAAGAGGTTTCACGAGCAAGAGATAGTGGTCAGAAGATCCATGTGGTGTGGAATCGTAGAGGCCACCCAATAAAAGATGGTGGAAAAAAATTAAGCAGCTATATCGAGATAGCTGCGAAGATGAATGTGCCTATAGCATGTAGCCAATGGAAGGATTGGAGGAAAGTCCCTGAGGCTATGAAAGACTTGATTTTCAAGGATATAACGGTAAACAGCTTATTATAATTATCTTATAATGTTTTTTTCCTATGTAGTTATACTTATTATAATTAATCTGGGTACTTTGTTTTACAGTTGGGATTTGACATCAATGAGTGCAATAGAGATTTCATATACAAGAAGGCTGGAGTATCGATGCGAGCTTTTCGATATATCCTTACAAAAAGATTTTTGAGAGATCCAGATGGTAACATCCTTGAGCATCCACCTCCATTATTTGAAGTCTACATAAAGCAAGAAGACTGGGATGTTTTTACGGGTATCCGTCGTGAGCAATCTTTCAAAGTAATCCTTTTTTTACATGTTAGTTGTTAATTCTATTCTAATGCTATATGTGTCTAGCTATTTCATTTCAGATTTTGGTTTTTTATAGATATTAAGCCAGCAAAATAGTGAAAGGGCCAAGTGTCAATAATACCCTTATAGAGCTGGCCGTCTTGGATACTCGGGTATAGAGGATAAGATGGTACGTGTCTATAGATCCTATTTATATGAATATATTTTCCTTATAAATACTTACAAATCAGTTATTTATGTTATTACACAGCATTCTCAAGGGGGATCTGAAGGTGGCTCTTTAACCAAGCGTCATGTGCTATGGGCAGAATCAAGAAAGAACAAGGAAGGGATTATTGACAATGAAAACGTCAAAAAAGTTTGTGATAAAATTGTAAGTCTTACATTATTATTTGCATTTTCAATCATTTCTAATATATTTCTATAAAATAACATATTTGTTATTATTTTTTTGCTTTCACAGGATACCCTTGCAGAGTCCATGCCTGAAGGCATTGAGGAAGACACAGGGCTTGATGTGCTAGGCAAGGCATTAGGGCTCCCTGAGCACCCTGGTCGTGTTAGGGGTGCCGGGTTTGGCATTACTAAGAAAGCATATTTTGGGACTCAACGCCACTCATGGTCATACTCTGCAGCTAAGGTTGCTCAATTAGAGGCAACTCAATTTGAGATGGAGAGAAAATTAGCCATGTTGACAGATTTGGTGCAAACACAAGCTGCAGTACTCAAGCAAATATAGTCGTCACAGGTCGCATCAACAAGCCCTAGTGTCAAGGATAGCTGCCCTCTTCCATTTGAGCATCTCCTTGAGGTAATTGCTTTTCCAATCAAGTTCATAGTTTTTTTCGACGTGTCTAAATTATTTTTTGCTATTGGTATAGGGCGTATCATACTGTCAATTATGGTTGGATCGCCCTATTAGATGTGTGGTTGCAGAGGGGCATGTGGAAAACACAGGAGGCGTCATTCACAATCAAGCCCTACCTGAAGGCCATGTGAGAGTATCGATTGATGTTCCCAAAGAGGAGAATGCCGTATTGCCAATTCCTACCCAAAATGCGGATAAGGTAGGAAAGCAGTGGGTAGTTATGTAGCATGGCCAATGAACCTCATTACCCTTGCTCCATCTGTACAGGTATGTCAATTGACACTTTATTATAATTTGATATTGTGTAATCACTAGTTCATCCCAAATTGACCAACTTTGTTGCATAGGCAAAAGGAAAGCGTGTTCTAGGGTCAAGGCAATCCAAAGAGTCAATCATTGCACCGATGAAGAGACTACCCGGACCTAATGTTAATTTAAGGAAAAACCGCAAATACTTGAAAGGATTAGTGAGCATAGGGCAATGGGAGATTATAGAAATTGAGTATGATATAAGGATCTATAATAAAAGGATAACTGAAATAATCACCGAAGAAGTTATCCTATCCATGGTGGATCATCAATGGCTTGGGGCTGCAAATATTAACATATACATCAGGTACTCAAACTAACATAAATGAACTACTTTCCAACTAACCTTTCATTTGAGTGTGATATTAATACACATGTTTTTTTTTCATTTTAGGTACTTGTATGAAAAATTTTTGGTCCCTACCAATCTTACTAGCAAATTTGTGTTCCTCCACTCCCAAGAAATATCATCTTTTTGTAAAGGTTTGATGCCCCAGAAGAAGATCATAGAACAATCTCAAGAAATTGCATATGTGTTCAAGGCAAGAGCCGATAAGGAAGTATTATTTTTGGCACCTTATCACCAAGGGTGAGTAACTTGTTGCTAAAATATTAAATGATGACTTTAGTTGTTGTGAACTACCCAGTATTAATTTGTTGATGTTAATTATTTTTTCATCAGAGAACATTGGATGTTGATTGTCATTAACTCAGTAAAGCCAAAAATATATTATTTAGACTCTGGAAAACAATCAGGGCCAGAGAACCGCATCCAAATGATAGAAATGTTCAACAAGTAAGAATAAGTTTTTTTTTTTACTTTTGTATATGTCTCCATGGTAATTCAAAGTTATGCTTATATTAATTTTCTTTTCTCATGGTTAATAGTGCTGTGAAGATGTTTCAAGCAGACCGAGGGCTTCATGACAAGAAGCAACAATCATATAAATGGACATCAATAAAGGTATTTATTGAATAATATTTAAGCAATTATATATTGTAATTGACATTAATCTTCATATATAATATGTATGTATATATTTTTGTTTTAGTGTCCGAAGCAAGATAACGGTATCGATTGTGAATATTATGTACTGAAATTCATGAAAGATATCATAATGCATGGCCAAAGCTCTATCCCGGTCACAGTATGTAATTCCATTTTATGCAATTACATTAATGCTTATAACTTTTGACCATTTTTTAGTAATGTCATTTTATTAATTTCTTCATGATATTTAAACTTGTATAGTACTTCCCGGATACCTACTGTAATGTGTACTCCAAAAATCAAATCAATGAAGTCATCGCAGAGTGGAGTGATTATGTGGTTGAAATCTACCTAACTAGAGAGGAGGAGGAGGAGGGATCGGAGTAATTGATTTTATTCTCTTTTCTTAGATTTGACCAGGGAACATAGTTAGTTTAATCAATATCATATTAGGGAATATATATACGTAGCTTCTTTTTATTTTCAACTCAAACTTTGTCATAGTGAATTGGTTCCTTGTAGACATTTTTTATAATATATGTAGTTTTGAAGGGTTTGTTTGATTCTGCCTATTCGAACTTATATCCTCACAAGTGATAGCTATGTGCTCTAACCAACAAGCCACAAGTTCCAAAGGCAATATATATGCAGTTTTTTTAGATCTGTTGTACAAAGTTATAATTTGTCCAAACATATTTCTAGTAGTGCTCTATAATTTCTGCTGTTTTGGGTCATGCAGGCTGTAAAAAATATTGGGGAATACTTAAGAGTAACGAGAGTATGGGGAAAAAAAAAAGAGAAAAAAAAATGTAGGCGGTTATATTAAAAACCGCCTACAAAAGTCACTTTAGTAGGCGGTTGTTAGTATAACCGCCTACAAAATTGTACTTTTGTATGCGGTTGTTGCCATAACCGCCTACAAAAAATAGACTTTTGTAGGCGGTTACACTAATGACCGCCTACTAAAGTATACTTTTGTAGGCGGTTGTAACCGCATACAAAAATCTCCAATATACGTTGGCGCTCAGTTAGTAGGTGGTTATGAACCGCCAACAATAGCTAAAAATAACCGCCAACAAAGCCCTTTTTTGGTGTAGTGCTTGTTGAAGATTGCCAAAGGGTTTAATAGAACAAAATTTATTGTTCCCAAGCAATAAAATATATATGCCCCTGTGACTCGTTTTTTTAATGAAGGAAATCAAAGTTATATGATTTATTAAATAAATTTCTAATTATATTTTATTTTAAAATGTTGCTTTTTCATAATATCTACATTTTCTACCTCTCTGTTACATGAGTGATTAATATTTTTATGTCTTGTGCCATCTCTTTGTTGTACTTTATATCATATATATATGCAAGCATTTGAAAAAACAATTCGTACCAAATTTTTTAAATTCAAAATTTGAATAATATATTTTGAAAAAGGAGATTGAAAATTGGAAAATAAAAAAATTTAAGGATGAACAAATCTTTAAAGATCAACCCAGTTTAGCTAGATTTACATTTAAAAAATCAAAATTTGAAGTTTATTAATAAAAAAACATATCAACAAAACGGTTGTGGACCGATCCAAGTTGTACTCTAGAAAACCCAATGTAGATTTAGATTATTTACATTATAAAAAAAAGATTTAGATTATTTAATTATTAAAGATTATTAAAACGTGGAGAGAGAAGTTAAGAAAATAAAAAATTTTAAAGATAATGGGCGGTAGTTTTAAAAATTTTTTAAATTCAAATTTTGAATAATATATTTTAAAAGAGAAAATTAAAAATTGAAAAATAAAAAATATAAATTTAAATATTAAAGATTATTAAAACGTGGGATTGATGAGTAGTATATTTATAAATAAAAGAGCACTTTTCTAATATAATTTTTTTGAGGATGAAAATATACTTATAGCACGTATCGAGTAGTTTGGAGGGGTTAGGACTCTGTTGAAATGAACATGGAACCCAGTTAGGCTTGAAGTTATCCGTTTCAACCCGAAAAGCAAAAAAGCAGCCCTAAGTAACCATACCAAGCCAAGCTAATCAACCACGTCAGACTTGGTTCAGGGTTGGCCCGTTTCAAATAGTGTGTCTAGCCTGGCCTGATGTAATAGTGCAGTTGACTATTGTTTTTTTGGTGAAAGTGCAGTTGACTAATTGATAACTCTCCATTGACTCTTTAATAGCTGGGCAACACTTTTGATTTCGGCCCAAAAAACAAAGCCTAGTTAACAATAACGATTATTTAAAGTGCTAGTTTTTACTTTCATAAAAAAAAACAAACAAACAAAATAACAAAACAAAAGCGCTAGTTCTTGCACATCGTTTTGGAGTTGTACATGGTTACCAACAAAATAATAAATTTGTACATGGTTAAGCAGAGAAATGTTTGCTCGTTTTTAAATGCGTATAAAGGATGACTAATCAAAATTACTTAGATTCATTTGTCAATTTTTATAAATAGCTTTTTGTTTCATCCTCTCCAATGTTGTAATATAACATTTCTTTTTGCTAAACTGTAATATAACATTTTACGATTAAAGCAAGTTCTTGCAATGTTATTACATGTTTTCTGACATACAAACATATTCATACATGTTAAGATCACGTTCTAAACAAAATTATGGCTTTGATTTAAATATAAACACCTTCATATTACTAAAATTTGCTATGTTTTTCATAATCATAATAACATAAAAATAGACCCAACTAGTTACTTAAAAATAAAATGTAAGAATAGAAAAATATGATACCTTCAAATGCTCCCTAGCTTCCTATCCTTGTTTTTAGAAAGAAGATTTTAGGAAAACTTTTATAATATCATTGTTGTTTTGTTTGAAATATGAAAGAGATATTTTTAAATATTTTTTATTTTAAATTAATCCCAAAAAATATATTAACTAGTATTAATTTTTTACGGTGAAAATTAGTATCACTCATTATTTTTTAAATAATATATTAAATAAACACAAAAATCATTAGTGTCCTTGTGGTAAATTCTAAAAGGTAAAAAAAAAAATTATGAATATTAATTTTAGATTCCTTGAAATTATCTTTTAAAAAAGCATTAGTAGTTATGGCATAAATTAGTATCGCTCATAGTCTTTTAGTTAACATGATAAGTGTCCACGGAGATGATTAATATCTCTCATGATCTAAAGAAAATAGGAATTGAAAAGGGCATAAATGATATATATGTGTGTGTGAAACAAAGAAGTAAATGAATAATACTAAAAGGCGCAAGTTTACCTGTGTGAGTTTCCTTTTAACTTTGCTTTATCTCAGCCTCCGTCCGGAACCTCAATCTCGCATCCCAAAGCTTTCTAGATTTCTAGGTGCCTAGAGCTATCACCCTTCTGACTCTTGAGCCCTCTATATTTATAGAGTAACTTGCTATTCATTTGTTTTTAATTTGAAAAACTTTGAAATTTAAAAATAAAAACCCTATAAAGAGAATATCTTAACCTTATAATCTTTTTAAAAATTATTAAATCTTATTTAAGAGATACTTATTATTATTGATTTAATTTTTTTTTTATATTATTTCTATATTTTTTTAAAATTTTATGAATAGGGAAATTAATAAGATTTTAAAAGAGACACTTTCATATTACTTTTTTTATTTTCTTTTTGTTTTTATATATTTTAATCAAAAGATAATCTTCAAATTTTGTTCTATAATTTTTAAAGATAATTCAAGAATATTTTATATTTGAATCTCTTTCAAATTTTTAAATCTTCTAGGATATTATGGATTTATTTTACTATTTTTCCTATGAATCATAATAGAAACATTTTCTTTTTTGTATTTATTATTTTTACTAAATGGGCTGGACAAATTACGGTGTTTACAGTTGCCCCTATTTACTTATTTTCTTAGGTGAAGGTGAAAAATGTAATTTTCAGATTTTGCCTAAGAAATAAGTAAAAATAAGAACACGTATTTTGTGAGGCCAACCATGCAATGCAAAAGGGGGTGACTCAATCTCTCCTAGTAACATAAGACTAGGTAGTTGACCTGACCTTGAGAGTGTTAAGACTGTTCTAAATGTCATGAAGTCATTAGATTGCCCCTGAACTGATTAGGTTACTATGATTCACCTTGCATGAAATCATTAGACCAAGTCATTCGTCATATACACTTTTGAACAAGAATTCTATGATTATCTGATATGTGGTTGACAGAAATAGTTAACCAAGAAAAATGAAGGTTTTGAAAAAAGTATTTCCATTAGCTATGTATGAATTATACTTTAATTACCATTCTGCAAATCTTCAAGAGTCATGTTATTCATTATTTAAGATTGATTCTATTCCATCAAACCCGATTTAGAATTTCCCATCACTTTACCTAACCCGTGGGTCCTCAATATTACTGAGCAGTTTCTAGTATCTCCAGTGTGCAAAAATAAATTAGGAACTCAGTATCTTATTTATATGTCTTTGATAGTTTTAGAATTAGGTAGTAAGAATAGAATAATGCATACCCATCTAGAGTGACATGTAATTTTAAATTTATCTGGACCCATATTTTTGTGCAATGGAATCATTAGGGAGTCTCTTAGTTTTCCCGTACATTTTGTGCTTCATTGTTATGGGGGACATTTTTACTTTCTTGGGCTGTTATGCGCTTTTTGATATGAAAATCAAACATTGGTGATGCAGACCCCTGGCTACTCAAGCTTACATAACCTACTGCACTAAGATACTTTTAGCACACTCATAGCTCATACAACACCGTTTGATATGATGGACAACACTTTTTGGTGAAACCCCCCGGTTACTGAGCACAGCTTAAGCTAACAGAGTGAATTGTACCTATATTTTTATTTTACCCTTATTTCCCTTTGGGGTTTTTCCAACCTGACTCATTTTCCTCAAGATATATTTTTATGGGTCTGGACCAAAAATTTTATGATAACTCTAATATGGGTATATAAAATCTCATTCTCTTTTCCTAACTCCTATAGACTTTTAAGATGTAGAGATCACCAAAGTGGGCTTTACCTCTCCCAACAAGGTCTTTTCCATTCACATGGTCAGGAATCGAGCCTTAGACAGCATGCTTAAGGGACCCAGCTATCTATCAACTATGCCGATCCTTGTTGGTCCTTTTATAGATTTAATTGTGCTTAAATATATTTTGGACTTCTTGACTTACCTTAATACACTAAAATCAACTAGAATTTTCAATTATATAAAGGATCTCCACTTAATTTGACTAGTAGTGACGGTATATCTTTTTAAGCCATTTATGGGATATGTGTTTTCTTAAAATTTGATTTCAACTCCTCCTGAATCATGTATTATTGTGTCCATGCGATAACCAATGGAATTTTTCTAGAAGTATTATTTTGTTCACTTTGGCTAAAATATTTCTATCTCCCACTAATCAAATATTGAAGTTCAAAATTCATTTTCTCCTATGACTTATGAGTTGACTACCATATCCTTTGAATCTAAGTATATATCCAAGGTGGTGCCCTAGTGGTGAAAATGTCATGATTGGACTTAGTACTAGATAGCATAAAGACCAGAATGACTGCTTTCGTTTTTTGGATATAGTGAATGACTTGACTTCCCAATTTTGTACCAAACGCATAACTCAAACAAACAAATATGGATGGCCAAATGAAATATCATGTTGATGAGTTGCCCCTCTTCACTTGATTACTAAGTGAGAAAACAGTGTTGTGCGATATTCAAAACTTAGAAACAAGTGAAGACAAGAACATGCATTTTGTTTGGACATCAAAGAAAAGAAAAAGATAGGATATACAATGCCAGCCGAAGCTGGACTTTAGCGGTAGAAAAGTGCCTATTGTTGTAGGACTTTAGTAGATGCCTGCCATTACAGGGCTTTAGGTGTCAACCAAAGGTAGGCTTTGGTAATAGTGATGCGCCGATCTATGTAGGACTTTGATGAATGTTTGCCGTTACAGGGCTTTATGTGCCAGCTGTTACTGGGCTTTGATGATGGTAGTGTGCCTATCTTTGTAGGACTTTAGTGGATGCCTGCCATTACAGGGCTTTCTAGAGTGTGCCAGCCATTACTAGGCTTTGAGGGTAATAATGTGCCTATCTTTGTAGGACTTTGGTAGATGCCTACTGTAACAGGGCTTTCTAAAGTGTGCCATTCGTTACTGGGCTTTGAGAGTGCCTGCCATAATAGGGCTTTAATAGAGAAGGTGCCAGTTGTTACTGAGCTTTAAGGGTGCCTGCCATTATAGGGCTTTAATAGAGGGTGCCGGTCATTACTAGGTTTTATGGATGCTTACCATTATGGCTTTAGGTGCCAACTAGAGTTGGGCTTTGGTGGTAGTGATCCGCCTATCTGTGTAGGACTTTGGTAGATACCTGTCGTTACAAGGCTTTATGTGCCAGCTGTTACTGGGCTTTGATGTTAATGATATGTCTATCTTCGTAGGACTTTAGTGAATGCCTGCAATTACAGGGCTTTCATGGTAGCAATATGCATATCTTTGTAGGACTTTGGTGGATACCTACCATTACAGGGCTTTCAGAGGTGTCTACCATCATAGGGCTTTAAAATGGGTGCTTATTGTTACAAGGCTTTAATAAAGGGTACCATCCATTACTAGGCTTTGTGGATGCCTGCCACTATAGGGCTTTTATATAGGATATTAGTCATTACTAGGCTTTGTGGGTGCCTGCTATTATAGGGCTTTCAAGGGTGCATGCCGTCATTGGGCTTTAAGATAGGTGCTTACCATTACAGGGCTTTAATAAAGAAGGTGTTAGTTGTTACTGGGATTTAAGGGTGTCTACCGTTACAGGGCTTTCAAGGATGCTTATCATTACAAGGCTTTAAGTGTTAGTATACCATGCATGTGAAATGTATGTTCATTGATCATTTGAACCTAATTCATTCCAGCCCCAATATGAAGGGATGATTGGAGAGGTAAAAATTCTTGGCATGGTGTTGTGCTTACTATAAGTCACAATTCCTTGTTTGCCAAAATTCAAGTAAAAGCATAAGACTTTATTATTTCTTTGTTTTTTTATTATTTTATCATTTGTATTTGATACTTTTTTAAGAAGTACAAAAAAATATGGTTGCATTTTGCCCCAGTTCATGTATGTGTCAAATGTGTCATTTTTATTCCTAGACTCATTATTCATTACTGCATATGTTAATGTGTGTTTCAAAGAAAGAAAAAGAAAAGAAAAGAAAAGAAAAAAAAAATCATAAAGCATATTAATTAGGGTGACGTTGCGCCATATGAGGAAAGCGCATAACCAAAGACCCCATTGTCTTTTTGTGGAGTGTTACCCAATGTCGTTGATGATATTTTATACTCCTTGTGTGGTATCCTCAAAACCAAATCAGAACAATTAAATGAACCTTGAGAAAGTCAATACAGTAAGGAAGGATTGAAGAAAGAGAGAGAAAAAGAAACCGGATTTTATTCATATGATTTTTTTATGAAAGTGAATTCGAAAAGGAAAAAGATTATTTTAAAGCAACAACTTCAAAGCAAGAAGAAAATATAAGAGGAAGAATAAAGAAAAATCAATTAGAACATCATGATCTAAGCAGCTTGTCTAGAAATGATAAGGGATGAAGGGCATGACTCTTCTTCAACAAAATTTATTTGTTCTTAATGATTGGGGAGAGGGTGATTGGTGATAGTTGAATTCTCATTAGTTTTGAGTTGGATATGATTAGCATCAACCAAGTCCAATACATTTTTCTTGAATGTCACACAATGTTCTATGGAGTGTCCTAGAGCACCCATATGATATTTCACATGTCATATTGGGATTATACTAAGATGGAAATGCTGGTAAAACCATCTTATAAGGTTGTGGTCCAACAATTGAGCTTCTCAAAGTTTATGGTACAACTCTGCATTAGTCATACCAAAATCAGGCCATGGGCGGTTATCCCTAGCCTTCGTGCTTCTCTGTACTCCAACTTGTCCTCATCTATCAGGTACTGGTATTGCTGGTATTTGTCTAGGGCTCCTTCCATTCAATTGGTTAGAGACAGCTTACCCATCAAGAGATGACCTCACCAGCTGTACATAATTCATGTTTCCTTCATTCTTCTTTGTATCATGACCTCTTTGCATGTTACTTTCAACATGAGAAACAAGGATTTTACCCACACAAATATTTGTATCAATCCTTTCCTCAATTGTCAATAAGTCAGAAAAGTCTTTGACATTAGCCCCACCATATATTGATAGTAAGAATTTGGCAATGTGTGGATAAAGTATGAACAAAGTTCATTTGATGACATGGTGGGCTAGGCTTGAGAGGCCACCACTCTCCATCTCTGAGCATAGCTCTAAAATGTCTCATTCATTTTCTTACTCATAGATTTCAGATGTTCCCTTGTCTGGACAATATCAAGATTGAACTTATATTGCTTCATAAATGTATCAGTAAAATAATTCCAACTATGGATCTTAGAATGATCTAGTTGTAAGTACCAAGTCAACGCATGTCCAGTCAAACTTTTGGAAAAGAAATTCATTTGAAACTTTTCTTCTTTGGACCATACTGACATCTTTGTGCAGTAAGACTTCAAATGATGCATTGGATTACTAGTCCCATCATATTTATCAAAGTCAGGCAACTTAAAATTTTTAGGGACCATTATTATTGGAGTTCAGCATAGTCCTTGCAAATCCACAGACCCCCACATATTTTCCCCTTGGAGGGCCTTTAGCTGATCCTTTACTTCACCAAGCTCCTCTTTTAATTCTTGGTCTTGTGTAAGTGTTGGTGAGATTTGGAAGGTATACGTGTGATTCTCTGTTGGCTGTTCATGAGCTTTTGTGGTCTCAATGTTAGAGTTCTCCCTTATCCGAGGAGACTATTCATCCTTCTCGATATCCTCCTGGGGATCTTCTCTCCTGGCCTTACCATTATTCATAACAGCATTCAAAAGCTTCATTATTTCACCTAGCTGATGTTCCATAGAGGATACTCACTCACTCAAAACAGTAGTCTCAGTCTCATCTCTCTGATTTCCATTTGTGCTATCGTTGGCCATCTGCCAGCTTTAGAGGTGAGTATTGAAAGAATGCACAGTGGCTACCTGGTTAGATTGCTTTTCTTTGGGTGCAATATTGTTTGTATTTATAAAATAATTTTAATTATCTTTTAAAGAGTAGTAGTCAAATTTGCACAGTAACCTCTAATCTATTTTAAGAGAGTGATAGAAGAATTGGATCCATCCCATATTGATGTCTTTTCCTTTTTCCTTTTATTAAAAAAAAGCTCTTTTTTTTGCAAGTTTAAAGTGCCCCCATTTTTTGTGTTTAAGTTGCTTTTTCAAAGCTAATTAATTCATTTCATTTTTCGGCTATAGTGAAAAACATATGATTCCTAAGGCAAAAGAGCCTTTAATGTTTTCTAAAGGGGAATCTTAATATGTAGTGGACAATTTGTTTAGCTACTTATTTAGTTTTGATAAGCGTGTTTGTCATTTGAAGCACCTATTTGGAGGGGATTAATTTTTTTTTTTGGTTCTGTCCTTAATTTTCATATTAATTTTCTCTGAGGATTATTGTTTCACTTTTACTCTTCTTTTTCTTGTCTACTTTTTGACATTCAAGGGTGCATGAAGAAATAATTGGACTCTTGACTAGTAGGCGGCATAGGAGAGCTCTAGTTTTTTTTTAGTCTTGATTAAAATATTTCTAGGTAGAACTCTTTTAAATGTTTAATCAAATTTTCTTCAGCCAGATCTTTATTGCAACTTAGAAAAGTTGTACCATGCTAATATATTTATCAATATGATTGAAAAGGAAAATAAAACCATTCTATATGGTACTTCCCGTGTCCTATGATAGATATATATAAAGAGTGAGATCTTTCTTGTTAGGTAAGCCCAAGACTTTTTCTTAAGTGTGGATGGTTTTGGGTAGTTCTAATATTCTTGCAGGTCCCCAGATTGCTCTCATCTCGCGAATGAAAACCCTAGTTATCAAACCTAATCTTATGATGGCTTAACTCTTCGTCGATTAAATTTAATAAGTAGGTAACAATATGAGTGAAATCTTCACAATGATATGAGGGAATATTAATGATCCTCAGGGAAACTATTACAAACTTCCTCTCACCTAAGATGCACACAAACCCAAGTATAGGGCCCAATAAGTGTGTGAGGTTGTGTTAGTGCATAGTGTGTAAGGGGAGCATTCTACTAACTACCCCACTTTTTCCAAAAAAATTAATAATAAATAGGATAAACAAATACATGAGTAAATAGACAAATGATAAAGCATATAAATTAACAAGGACATGCTCGATTAAATCAATAAAAACAAAGGTAAGGCCTAATTATTGACTAAGCACAATAAATTTAATTGGGCTTGACTCTTCACTTGTCCCCAGTGGATTTGCCAAGTTATTGCACCCGATTTTTTAACTGAAAATAAAAATGGACTCGCCACTAAAATTTTGAGAAAAAATTCTGGAAAACCTAAAGATGTAGGAAAGAATGATCTACAAATAAAAGAGTTAGGTTCGGGAGTCAGTTGTGTGTAGGGAAAGTGTTAAGAACCTTACGCCACCTGTTCGAGAGAACGGTTACCCTAAATTCATTGTGCTATGATAATGAGGCCTTAATTATTATTTTAATTATCCTTGTTAATTATATGTGATTATTTAACCAAAAAGAGGAAAAATATTATATTTTTATAAAGGGATCAAAGTCCACGTAGTTCGGGATAAAAAATGTGTCTATTAATTAGTATCTTTTACGTGGAAATTTTGTGATTTGTTAGTGTCTTTTAGTTTTGTAAAAGGAATAATTTAATGTTTGTTATCTTATTTTATTTTGTTTTATTTTGAAGAAAGAGACTTTATTATTATTATTTTTAGAAAGAAGATTTTAGGAAAACTTTTATAATATCATTGTTGTTTTGTTTGAAATATGAAAAAGATATTTTTAAATATTTTCTGTTTTAAATTAACCTCAAAGAATATCTTAACTAGTATTAGTTTTTTACCGTGAAAATTAGTATCACTTATTATTTTTTTAAATAACATATTAAATGCACACAGAGATTATTAGTGTCGCTTGTGACAAACTCTAGAGGGTGAAAAAAAAAAGAAAAAAATTATGAATATTAATTTTAGATTCCTTGAGATTATCCTTTAAAAAAGCATGAATAATTATGACAAAAATTAGTATTGCTTGTAGTCTTTTAGTTAACATTATAAGTGCCCACAGAGATGATTAATATCTCTAATGATCTAAAGAAAATAGGGATTGAAGAGGGACAATCATTGATTAATTATTTAAAGGCCAGACTCATAAGAATTTCATCATAATATATATATATACATACACACACACACATATATATATATGTGTGTGTGTGTGTGTTTAGCTTTGCTTTATCTTAGCCTCCGTCTGGAACCTCAATCTCCATCCCAAAGCTTTCTAGATTTCTAGGTGCCTTAAAAGCTCTCTCCCCTTTGGCTCTTGAGTCCTTTATATTTATAGAGAAGCTTACTATTTATTTTTTAATTTAAAATATTTTAAATTTAAAGATAAAAATTCTATAAGAATATTATCTTAATATCATAATCTTTTTTAAAATTATTGAATTTCATTTAAGAGATACTTATTATTATTGATTTAATTTTTTTTTTGTATTATTTCTATATTTTTTCAAATTCTATAAATAGAGAAGTTAGTAAGATTTTAAAAGAGGACCTCTTAATTTCTTTTTTCCATTCTCTTTTTATTTTTATATTCTTTTTGTTTTTATATATTTTAATCAAAAGATAATCTTCCAATTTTGCTCTATAATCTTTAAAAATAACTCAAGAATATTTTTTGTTTGAATCTCTTTCAAATTTTTGAATCTTCTAGGATATTATGAATTTATTTTACTATTTTTCCTATGAATCATAATAGAAACATTTTCTCTTATTTATTTATTATTTTTACTAAATAGGCCTGATAAAATACGATATTTACAAAAATCCTCCATATATTTCCTTATCAGACTTCATTTCTCCTTATGTGAATTCCTCAAATACAATTATACAACAATCCTCTGTTATAAGATACCTAAAACTACAAACAATTTTGGGGTGTGCACATAACCTGTCAAGAGATCATAGACTTCTAATAGTGTCCGAATTCCCTGAAGATGGCAATGTAAGAGAAAAATGGAAGAATAGTGAGAGGTTTATGAAATTGCACTTATATCTACTTTTCACTCTACATATATAGGACACATATATACCTTGTTCTCAAAATACCAATAATGCTTTTAATACTTTGTTACATTATTTTTCTTCACAGTGCCAAAGGAAAAAAAATTGCTATAATTAGTTGTCATAAACTAACCTCAAAATTCCCCTCTTCATTATGCATGGTACACTGTAATTGAAACGAAAAAAAAAAAGTTAACACAATGATGCAATAATGCCTGCAGGAAGGAAAATGCATTAAAGAAATACAAGAACATAATATTAGGATGACATAAAATATATTAGGATTAATTTTACAATATGTTTCTTTCACATTATTCTTTTAATATGGGAAACAAGTTTTAATTTTTTTTCTTATTTCAGAAAACCATTAAGAAACTTCTAAAACAACTACTTTATTTGAAAATCATTGATGAGAAGAATTTAGACCATCATATCCCTTTCTGTACTTCATTCACATCCTATTCTTCCCAATCCAATACATAAAAAGAGACCACTACAAAATTCCCAAATTAATTCATTTGTAATTGTTCAATTATTCAACAAACACATCACTAAAAACATGGGGCAGAGGTATGAGATCTCTTTCAGAACAAAAAACCGTCATTAATTAAAGAAATGATATTACAATACCAACCATAACGCAATTCCATGAATAATAGTATCTGTTAATAGCTTTAAGAACAGCCAAAAAACCTTTCTTCTTTAACCTTTCTCATTGCTTCTCAAAAACGCTGATACCAATCGAAAGAGTTCAACTGCTCATTTAAACCTCATAGAGCAACTGCTCATTTAAACCTCCTATTCTATGTATACCTAAGAATTAAGACCCACTGAAGATTATAAACAATAATTCAGGTCAAGTGAAGGCGACAACTATATTTTCGATTTACAAATATTCAAAATAATTGAGCTCAAATAATATTGTGTTTACAAATATTCTTCTAGTAAACTGTATTACTGTTCACCATTGTGAAACAACCAACCACTTAGAGAGTAATTAATATAACTAATTTGCTTCTTAAGCACTTTAACAAGTCGTGAGGCTTTATCAGAACCAACCAAGGCATTACTGAATATTTAGATCGACTAGCAGGAGTTATTTAGATCGACTGGCAGGAGTCATTCTAGCTTAACCACGGGTCTTGGGTTCGAGACGTGGAAATGCAGCAGCGTAGAATGATAGGGGCGTCCATCTTTATGGTGCTTGTCAGGCCTCGATCCGGATTAGTCTAGATCACGTTGAAGTCCTCACAGTTCGAGTGAGACAAGTTCCAAGATACTGGGTGCATACCCGAAAAAAAAGAATCAACCAAGGCATTAAAATCTTTTATCTCCATTCACAACTGTGGTAGTAGTGACACTACCCACTGACATGATAATAGGTTTATAGTAGAAATGACTAATAATTTCATTTCAAGGATCATGAATGAAGAAACACCAAGATTATATAGTTTAGGATTAGTAAGGAGATAAGCTCTTGACATGCCCACTATATGTAACAAAAACAAATCTCATTGAAAAGCTGCTCCATTGGATATATGATATACAAATAGAATTAGAAGTCCGATAAATGGAAGATGTGAACTTAAAGGTGTTACTCACACTTTGCAGACTCCAATTTCAAAATTGTTTGGCTGTGCTGCTTATTTTCGATAAAGTACATAGAGATTTCAAAGGTGATTGGCCAAGCTTCTGCAAAATAAGAAGCTACATCTCAGTGATAGGAGAAGAAGTTTTTCGCTGCAAGAAGAAAGCTTTAGATTAGAGCTTCTTTTTAATAGTAGTAGAAGACCAAAAAGGAAAAAAAAATTAAAATTCCAATACAATTGCAAGCCCCTCAAAATCATCATTCATCATTACCACCCTCATCAATCATTTTTTTTTTTCATATCTCTACCATAAAGTCAAAACTATGCATGAATTTTGTCGGTAATTAAATTTTTTAAGGGTAATTTAATAGATAAAATCACCCTTTTTTGAAAGATTTGCTAAACCCCACACTTAGCAGATATTGAAAAAAGCACTTATAAAACGATTTTGCAAAATACAAACTTCTCTCTCACAGGGACTTCTTCTGAAATTCCTCTTATGAAGAAATATTTTTAAAATATGCAGAAATTTGCTGCAATCTGAAATGGGTGCAAAAACCATAGATCTATAATTTCGATAAACTAATATAAGCAACTAAACCATAGTGCCACCAGTTCCAATCCCATCAACTAGTACATCTACATTACCCATGGTATCTTCCCATATCTCTGGCACTGTAGTTTCGCAATGGATATGTAATTTGTACATATAAAACTCAATAATATATATCTTATTTTAATTCCTGTTATAATTACAAATTATTAATCTAGTAACATCAAGATTTAAGTCAGCAACATACTTAGATAGAAACTGCTGCCTGAGAGAGAAAGAAATTGAATTAACCTTTCATTACTCATCTGCACAATCTTGAAAGGTAAATTATTATTCATCCTGAAGCTAATGCCATCTATGAACGTTGACAGTATCAGAAAGCTCAACAAAGTCCACCTCCAAAACAATATTGTACCAAGGAAGATTTTAAAACCAACCTGCATATATATATATATATTTATATAAGCATCAAGATTGAAATTTTATTTTAAATTCTTCTTAAGGATCTGCAGTTTTTTTCGTACACTCAGTGTGTGTGCATAAACTTCCAGACCAAACTTCAAAGTGTAGTCCACTCTCGTAAAGGCTACCACAGTGATCAAAATCTACGACAGTCAACCAGCCGCATCGTTTTGAAACCAGACATAAATAGTCCATCCCAAATGTGTCATGTAACAAAAAGTCAAACAATTATACTTACGTTCAAAGTGGTTGGATTTTGAAAGATTCTGAAAGTGTATTTAAGAGATAAGTGATAATAGATATATACATGAAAGTGTATTTAAGAATGGGCTAATAGATTTATATATACATGAATGGGTTAATAGATTGGGATGATAAGTGTACTTAAAAAGAATCTGAAAGTGGGCTTCCATTAGAAATTGTTGAGGTTTCAAATAGCTTGCAGGACAAGCAACGCATATGTGACCTTGGAAAAGAAAGCACTATCGAATTCCAAGCAAAGAACATGGAAATTAAGTTCAATGTTGACCAGGTGACAACCTCAATAGATGGTAATAAGCACATATAATTTAGATCCAACCTAAATACATTCAAACTGAAGTCAACAGCGGACCACACAGTGTTAGGAACAAAGAATTGTGTCTGCATGAATAGTGATCAGTGCAGTAACTTTTAAAAAGATAAACATAAATAAACATAGTGAATAATTGACTATGCTGACTATTTTAATTAAAATTTATCAAAATTTTAATATCAAATATTATATATCAGCAAAATAAATTTAGTGATGAAATTTTGTTAGTCACAAATTTTGTCACTAATTTTAATTTTTTTAGTAGTGCAAGTTCATTTAACTTATGAATTTAACTACCTTACTCAACCCAATATGTGTAGGTTTATAGTTCAATGTAATAAAAATGAATACAAAATTAATACATGATAATTACAACAAATAAATAATTAATGTGATAGAGTTAACCTAAATATATAGAATAGAAAATTACACTAAATAAATGATGTCAAATCACTCCCAATCAATTATCATGAAATTATATTTAATTACATTAATAAGAATGATAGATTGAAAAGTTAATCTTTGTTTGGAAAGAAAACAATAATTTACAAATATATTTATATATGACATATCTAAATACTTGTATTGAAGGGTGGCCGTTGGCCAAAAAAATCCAAGGGTGGCCATTGATTTTTCCACGTGTGCAACATGTAAATGTCTCGTACCAATCGCGTCAATGCTGTCCTGGGAATGTGGGTCCCGGACATTGATCATGCCACTAGAGGAAGCAATCAGCCACATCCGGACCAAAAGTGATCAAGTTGCAAGTCTGGTTCGGTGGGGTATCTGCAGATGATTCTTCTCCCCTCCCTAACTTCTGTGTCTGTAAAATTGTGAGATGAGAGGTAGCAACGGAAGCCAGAGCAGGGTTGAATTTGAATACAGGCAGTGATGCTAGTAAGCCAGAACTTTAACCGTATTAACCGAATCGACGAAGTGTGATCAGAAGATAAGAGACGAAGAAGAAGGAATAGGATCTGGATTTGACTTCTTAGAAGATCCGTATGTCGGATCCGATCATGGAGTTGCAGGAATCTGGTTGGGAGGAACTGAGAAAGGAAGCGCGGAAGATCGAGGGTGATCTTGACGTCAAGCTCTCTTCTTATGCTAAGTTAGGCTCTAGGTTCACCCAAGCAGGTTTGTTTTCTTCATGATGCTGCTTACTGAATTTTTTCACTCTCGTTCAGTATGATATGGTAGGTTTGTGTTGGATTCTCCCTTCCCCCACAACACCACCCACCACACACCCCGACACCACCCCCACCCACTCACCCACACCCCCCCCACCCCGGGCGAAACTGTGATTGTTTGTTGAATGTCCCTGAGAATTGCAATTACAATCTATCTGCATTGGGGAGAAGATGGCAGACAAAATAACCCCAATTTTAATGACGGAGGATATATATATATATATATATATTTCATTCTCCTTTCTTGATTCATTTCAGTGTGAAGGGAACCTTTTAATATTTTGTTTGCCTAGTTCTTGTGGTTGCTTAGCTGCTTAGCAGATTTAATTCCAAGCAAGACAAGTTTAACTCTATGGCAGAGTTTGGTCGGATCTCTCATTTATTTAGGATTATTTGTTAAACGTACTTGTTCTTGTTTGCTATATTTCATCTTAGGTGTTATGATTAATGATCGCTACTGAATGGGGGAAAACTGGAGTTCAAATGCAATTTATTTGGGTAGATATGTTATAGAAGAAATAAAATATAGTTTCTGTGATTTGGTGTGACCCCTGTTTATAAGCTGAAATTGCTCTATTTAATGAGGTAAGGGGATCTAAAGATCAGACAGAGGAATATGTGGCAATTTTCCTCTGGAAGGTTGATGCCTTGGAAAAATGGTTTTTTCTCTCTTCAGAAGAAAACCTGTGATAAAGACATTCGCAATATTTTTCACCCCTGCGCCCTGGGTGAGGCCTGGGGGTTATATTCCCTTTTCCTCGAGCTTTATCAGCTATTTGTTAGTTGAGTGTTTCTTTGTAGTCTGTCTTGGTGGTACTTTTTCAGTTGATCTGTGTTACAACAGTACAGAGACATGAGTGATTATACACTCTTCTTTTCTGTACCTTTTATATCTCTTCTCTCCTCCCTTATATATACACTTTTAAGCTGTTGCTTCTTATGCTATTTTCTCCCTATTAATCAGTTCCCATACATTATCTTTTCCTTCTGTTTATTATGACTTTTGGTTGTTATTATTGCTTTCTTCCTGCAAGGACCTGTGATAATCTAGTTCTTGCTGAAGGCAGAGACCAATTATCCCAAGCCAAATTCCAGTGAATTTAGGTCATTCAACTTGCTGCTTAAATAGCTCTTTGTGATTAGTAACTGTGTAGTTGTACAATTTATCTCTTATGTTTTATTACTTTTACTAGAGTATTTATTACATATAGCCCATAGTCAGTGCTTATTTTTTATTCATCTATGATTTAGCAGTTTCCACCATTTAGTTAAGGATTACAACTCTTCTGGCACTTGGATTATGGTATTTACTTTTCTAGCTCTGCTACAATCCTATACATGTATACTAATTTAACTTATTATATCAGGTTATGTGGAAGGTGGGTCACCACCTCTTGGGTCCAGCAGGTCGTGGAAGTCCATGGAAATGGAAATCCAATCCTTGCTTGAGAAATTGTTGGACATAAATGATTCGATGAGTAGATGTGCTGCATCTGCTGCACCAGCTACTTCTGTAACTCAAAAGCTAGCCCGGCACAGAGACATTCTTCATGAGTTTACCCAGGTATGATTTGTGTCACTGTTTTTTATTGTTGTATGATATAGTTTCAACTTTCAATTAGTAAAAGGAATGACTCCTATGTATTACTTGCATAGGGAAATTGAATTTTAAGTTGTATAGAAGTCTGTAAGGTTCATTTTACTTTCACAGTTGTTTATTTGATTAAGATGATGAAGGTTGCTTAACTCTTACTTGGCAGTATTTGCAGATTTATAGGAATATGTACATTTTTCTTGCTTCTCATAAGTGATGTTTGCACTAAATTAAGATTGTCACATCATTTGTGAATGTGAATCCTGGCATCTGGCTGTTATTTTCCGTTCAAGATTCAAAAAGTGAGCCTTTTCTTTTTAAAAATGAATTAAAGTTCCATCCAAATGTTTGGCTATAATTCTATGTCACGCTCAGTATTATGTCATTTCAGCCTATATTCTTTGGTCGAGTGTGAATCTGATGGCTGTTGGCTAGTGCTTCTTATGACTTTCCATTGGATGTTATCTATGCTATCATGGTAGCATCAGTGTAAGGGAAGGAAATAACAACTCTGGAAAAAAATGAGCTTGAAGAGAACTAAATAGGGTATAAAAATTATCATTCAAGAGTGGGAAAAAAGTGACATCTTAACATTCTCTTATTGTTTATGTACAACCACTCTTATCTTATTGATGAGAGTAACAAATATGTCCATGATGAGATGAAAAATGGTACATTCTCTTTTTTATTCTATGTCATTTTTCTCCTGCCAAACATGCATATGTTGAATGTTGTAGGTTTATCTCATGCTTGACATTTTTACTAGAGAGCTGACTAATGTTTTTTTTTTCCATGTTAAATGTTGTTATTCTTTTCAGGAATTTAGGCGCATTAAGGGAAACATAAACTCAATGAGAGAACATGCAGAGCTTTTGAGTTCAGTCAGGGATGACATCAGTGAATTTAAGGTGGGCAATGGGCATGATCTGAATGACTGAATCTAATTATATAGTTGACTTTTTCATAGCTGTATTAGATTTTCCTTCTGCTTGCAGGCATCAGGAAGTATGTCACCAAGGATGCAGTTATTACGGGAGAGAGCTGCGATCCATGGAAGTGTATCTCATGTATGTATTCTATTATTAAATATTTCATGGATTGTTCAGATATTTTTCTTGATATATAAAGCAAGAAATGTTTGTTGTATTGGTGGTTCATATTAATTGAAATATATACTGTAAAATAGAAGATTGTGTTTGCCTGAAGCTAAATATGGGATGATCATATGATGGGAAATTGGAAGATACTTTTTAATATAACAGTCTATTTATGCTGAGTGTATGCATTCTTCATGTTGTGTTTTAAGTCTCACTGAAGGTGAATGGTTTAGGTGAAAGGAAGATTCTTGTTGGTTTTTGGTTGTCAGTGAATTCTGCCCCTGATGGAGGGACTTTACTAATTCTGTTTGGATGTAAGGCTTAATTGAATAGAGTAAATAGTTCCATCAAGGGCATCACGTTTTGCTTCATCCATGTTTATCAGTGTTGATGCTGCAACTTTTTATTAATGGCAATTCCCTCTTTGACATTATGAGGACAGTGAATGAAGAAAGAAAATGATGATAAAAATGTAAATCAGAAACATGCAATACAATCCTTACTTTTGGATTTTCCTTACACATTTTTGTACTTTCAAACCCTGAAAACCAACCTCACTGTACTTACTACTATCTCCTAGATGACAATGTTAAATGTACTTTTATATTAATGGGGAACGGAGTAAGGCACCATCTCTCAAACCTGAGGCATTATGGATGTTGACTAAGAACATACCAGAAAGCAATAGGAGAGACTAGTAATGTTAAATGTACTTTGGCGTAATACATTTTCTTCTTTAATCCAACCTTTCTTTTCCAGACAGATTGATTATGTCAGGTGACTGCTGTAAGCTTTGTGCTTTAAGGGCCTATTTGGTGTGCAGAATGTAATGGAATGTAAAGGGGAATTGATAGGTGCTGGGTTTATGGAAGAATTTAAAGAGAAATTTTAATGAAGAAACTAATGCCAGAATTTGAAATCATTAATAACTTCAATAGAACAAAGGAAAATAATAATCTACTAGAAAGGGTTGAGTAAGAATCTCACTCTTCCAATCTAATAGCCAAGGAGAATCTCCCAAAATACAATGAATTACTAAATACTTGACTGCCTCTCCTAACATTTCTAGGGTTGTATTTATAATAATTAGAAAATAAATATTAGATGATAATTAAATAAATTAAACTACCATGACCCCTAACAAATAGGTGAGGTGGACTTAATGGACTTGGTGCATGACTGAATCTGTTTCAACTCCATTCCCACTAACTACTGCACTTGTATAACCCACATCCACCATATTCTGCACATAACTTCCATCCCTAGTGTTACATGGTAGTGTGGTACTCTATCATTACATCCCCCTCGAAATTTTGCCTTGTCCTCCAGGCAAAAATTAGGGAATTGTTCTTTTGGATGCATAGGCAAGCCACTTGGGAATGATGGTAAGATTTTATATCAGGAGGTTTAGGTGATGATGAGAAATAAACAATAAGAAAGTAGTGGTCTCCCTTTCCCATTTGAACAACAGATGCTGGTATATGTTGAAGTGATAATTTGAACTCTTCCACTAAGGTTTCAATGGCAAACGTGCCCATGGCCCCACTGTCCACCAACATTAAAGCCTCCCAATTGGCTAATTTTGCTCTAAGCTTCCTTGTTGGCGTTGAAATTTTTCTGAAGATGGCATGAATAGAAATTTCAGCTGTTGCTGTGATGAATTCCGGGCTGTTTGCAGCTTCTGCAATGTCAAACAGGGACTCTCCTTTCTTTGCCATAACCAATAAAGACAGAAAACTTGTCTAGTAGTGATGAGTTAGGGTGAACTTGTCGCACTGTGTCTGCCACTTGACTTCCCTTTGTGGCTTGCGCATTTGGGAACACTGATAAAGTGGCCAAAGGTTGCAAGAATTAATTGTGCAGTAGGGAAACAATCGTCACGTGATACCCAGCTAGGTGTAGAAGTCGTTTGATTGTGGCTTGGAGAAAATCCTCTTAGTATCCTGCTGATTGGAGCGTTACTTTGGGCTTGAGACCAATTGGGCCCTTTCAACCCACAGTTGGCATGTAATATGTTCTCATATTCCAATGCAAGATCAAAAGCCTTATAAACAATTGGTGGCCTACATATACTAGTTTTGTGAATTCGGGCATTTCTGCTTACTCCCAAATTAAATTGGCTAGCTTTACCAATCTTGCTAGGCCTCTCAGGATGGGAATCACCAACTGGAGTTTCACGACCAACCCATTTAGCATTAATGATGTTGAGATGAGATGTGATATAAGATAGTTATAATCTTATATAACCAGTGGAGGAAGTGTATGATGGGAAGGCGGGTGAAGGTACTGGTGTAGTAGGAATAGGGGCAAATTGTGTGGAACTCATGGTGGATCGTTTTGGCTCTAATACCAAAATGATAGGTGCTAGGTTTATGGAAGAATTTGAAGAGAAATTCTAATGAAGAAACTAATGGCAGAATCTGAAATCATTAATAACTTCAATAGAACAAAGGAAAATAATAATCCACAAGAAAGGGTTGAGTAAGAATCTCACTCTTCCAATCTAATAGTCAAGGAGAATCTCCCAAAATACAATGAATTACTAAATACTTGACTGCCTCTCCTAACATTTCTAGGGTTGTATTTATAATAATTAGAAAATAAATATTAGATGATAAATAAATTAAACTACCATGACCCCTAACAAATAGGTGAGGTGGACTTAATGGACTTGGTGCATAACTGAATCTGTTTCAACTCCATTCCCACTAACTACTGCACGTGTATAACCCACATCCACCATATTCTGCACATAGCTTCCATCCCTAGTGTTACGTGGTAGTGTGGTACTCTATCAGGAATGTAATAGAAAGTGATTTTGTAAATGAGAAATGTTCATTTTGTCCTTGGATAAAAAAGCAATAGAAAGAGATAATTACTATTGAGTAATGATAATAGGGATGTAATAAATAATGTATATATTAATTTTTGTGTGAAGGCAAGGGAACACATCTCTGTCTTTTACCAAATGGGGAATAAATTGGAAATGGACTATAATGTACATCTATTCGAAACCTAAGTTTAATGCTGCAGCTTTACATATTTCAACTTAATGTTTGAGCGAAGGTGCTCTTGTTTCAGACATTGTTGTAAAAACTGGATCGGACCGGCTGGTTCGACCGGTTGGATCGAGAACCGGTACTTGGTCCGGTCCGGTCATGCTATATAACCGGTACTGTTCAGAACTGGTGAGAACTAGTCAAGAACCGGTGAAACCAGCTTTGAACTGGTTCTAAACCGGTTGAACCAGTTCTATGTTTTTTTTATTTTTTTTATTATTATTTTTTTTGTTTTTAAGATAAAATAACATCATTTTTAGTACAAAATATGTTTTTTTTATGTATTATAATATTATATATGCATTATTATGATATATAACTATTAAAAATGATATATTTACTTGATAAATAATATAATAATAGATTATTAATGTATTATTTTGAACTCAAAATATGATCATAGATGAATATTAACTTATTTAAATTTAAATATTGAGTTATGAAACTTATTAATAATTTGTTTGTGGTGAATAATAGATTAATAATTCAAGATTATTTAGTTTGAGACTTTAATTAAGTTATAAAATTTGTTTAAACTTATATTATTTGTTTTAAATATATTATTTTAATTACTATCGGTCCGACCCCGATTTAACCTCGGTTAAACTATTGAACCTTGAACCAGTGTTTTGTCCGGTTCAATATCCAGATCGGTTTTGACAACATTGGTTTTAGACCTGAAACCCAATTTAATGGCATAACGCTCAAAATCTGGGGTCTATGGGATTTGCTTATATATAGTGTCGAGCATTGGTGTATTATTTTGATAGGAAACCAGAAATACAGCAGCAAACCACCCAGAAATAAGCATCACAAACTAGAGAAAACAGGAAACAGGAACAAAGAAACCCGGACCTGGAAATTCAAGTTTGCCGGCATTGCTCTTAAACCTTTCCTGCTGCACATTCAGACCAGCAACACCTTTTATTTACGCTCTAACCATCTGGTAACTTACCACCCCTCCTTGTGTCAAGTGTTGCTCATAGATTCAGCCACACTCTTCCTCAGTCCCTCCTTTACCCCAAATTTAGTTATAACTGTCTTGTTAATTCTCATCTTTCCCCTTTTTTATATGCTTTTTGAGTTGGAGGTCTAACATTTTTGTACTTGCCTTCATTCTATCTTATTCACATTTAATTGGATGAAAGATCTCAGGTTTATTTTGGGAGGGAGGAGCTGGAGTTTAGGAGGGGTACCACATGTTGCAACTGCACCCTCAATTGTTGTTAAAGTAAATAATAGTCAATTCACTCCTTAATTAAATTCTGTGTTCATCGAAATAACTTGCTCTTATCTGCTAGAGGGTAACTTCATTTCCTTTCTATAGAGAGAGTCTCAAGTTTATGCTCCACACGCCGCCAATACTGTCAGAAAAGCACTGAGGCAGCTGATAAGTGCTGGTGTCATGAATGAGAATAACTGATTAGCAAATAGAGCCTCTAAATGATTTTCAATCATGATAAAATCCATTCTGGTGAAGCTTGCTAGTGCATGATCTTGGCTTATGATCTTACATATTTGATAAATCAATATATCTTGGTGATACATGTAACTTACAGTTACTCATAAAATAATGGTAGGCAAGATACATATTTGATACCAGAATGATACTAGATACAGAATGAAGAAAAGGATTTATGCATTGTTACACAATGGATTGTCCGAGGCTTGGATCAGCTTATATCCTATTACAATTCATCCCTACTAACTGACTCTAACTACAGGACCAGTGGACCAGTGCCTCGAACCACTGGGTTGTTCTCCAAGCCTTCCCGGTGCTGGCATTCGAACTCAAATGCAGCCCCCTACTTTGGTGATTTGGTGGGAGTTTATATACCATGGGTTAGTGGGGGTCTACGGGCATTTTCAGGATAGAGGGTATAGTATTAACCTTGCTGCTGTATCCTCTATGCTGCCACATGTCGCCCTTGGAGTGAGTTAGGAGTTGTGCCTTAATCTTGCTAGTGCATGATCTTAGCTTGTGATCTTACATATTTGATTAATCAATATATTTGTTGATACATGTAACTTACAGTAACTTACAAAATAATGGTAGCCCAAGGCTCTGATACCAAGAATGATACTAGATACAGAATGAAGAAAAGGATTTGTGACTCTGCATTATTGCTCAATGGATTGCCCAAGAGTTGGACCAACTTATATCCTGTTACAATTCACCCTCCCTACTAACTGACTCTAACTACCTTAACTAACAGTCGTTTCCCTCCCTCTGTTAAGTTCTACTGCTATTCTGTTAGCTACTGTTAGTTACATGTATCACTTGGAGGTTTATTTGAGTTAGAAATTGGAACTTCAGGATAAGCTTAGAATGTGAAGGGGTTGTTGGTAGAATCAGGACAGAAGAGAGTTTTTGTATATTAAACAAAATAGAAGAGTTCATTAAAGATCAGTAAATTTTTTGAACACGGAGCTAAACATGAAATTGGAGGAAACGTGTGTCAAAATGTTATGTGAATGGATATACTATAAGCGGAACTAAGTCTTCAGTTTTGGAAAAATTGATGTTACCCTTGTGAAAGAAGGTTGGATGTGACTTTTGTTTATATCCTTTTCTATGAAGCCCTGGGTACTGTTTTTGGTGATCTAAAAAGATATTTTGAGCTCGAAATGAACAAAGTTGAAGATAGCATTAAAAACATCCCAAGTTTGTGTTCGGGTCATACATAAAGTAGATATAGAAAAACTAATGAATAAAAGTTTCAAGGCAGTGAAGATAAATCATGGGGGTAAAGTGGTGTTGAAAAATATAATTGCTTGATTTAATGCAGATTATCACTCTAGCTATCGTTGAATATGAAGAAATCTAAAGATAACACGTTGCTTTCTTTAACAATTTCTTTAGCAACCCAACCTATTGGAAGTTATATTTTAACATTGTTGTACTCACATTTGCTAATTTTCGTTGAAATTTGATGGTCTTGGATATTAATGGTAATACTTACTTCGGAGTACCCTCGGCCTCATCACGTCCATTTTCAGTAGTACTAACTAATGGAGTTAGCTGAAGATTTCTTTGAAGGCTTTGTCATCTGGTGTGCTTAAATTATATTTCTAATGCAAAGACAAAGTCAGTTTTCGGATTAAGATCTCTAGAACCCCATTAGTACAAGAAATATTTCCTTTCAGGCAATTGCCCTCTACTTCTCCATTTATTTGGTTCTTTTCAGTAAGTATGCATATTAGATTTGGCAAGCCTTGTCTTTGTGGCTTACTTGCAGTTGAACTTGTGCATCTATGCATGTATAACCAGTTCCGCTATTGGCACTAATAGCATGATACATTTAACTACTCTTGAAGTTAATGCTGCTTTCATAATTTTATTCATCATAATTTTCATATCCGCATTTGTAGCATTCTTGAAGGATATGTTAATGATTAAAATTTTTAGATACATCTGCTTACAGCCTTACATGACAATGGTTTTTACACAAACTTATTTCAATCAGCTGTTACGTAATCTGAGCATTTTTGTATCTCTGTATTTGCCTTTGATGGTACCTAATTCAATTTTCTTCCTACCTCATAGATCGATGATGTGATTAGTCAAGCTCAAGCAACAAGAGCTGTTTTGGGGTCCCAAAGGGCTTTGTTTGGTGATGTTCAAGGAAAAGTGAAGCTTCTTGGCGAGAAGTTCCCTATGATTCGTAGCCTGCTTGGTATGTTGTAAAGCAGTATTTGTCTTTTAACTTTGCCTTTGATATTTTGCTTTTCTTTCTCTCCTTTCAATGTTATTGTGTCTATCTAATTCCTCTGCTCTTAGGTTCAATACAAAGGAAACGCTCCAGGGATACTCTTATATTGTCAGCAGTAATTGCTGCTTGTACGTTGTTTCTCATTGTTTATTGGCTCTCAAAGTAACAAACAAGAAGAAAAGGTGCATTTTGAAACACGGAAGATTATATAGATTATGATATTATGTTGTTTTAATCTATATTGAATTTAGCTGCTGCTTCTTTTTTTCTGTTTTTATTTGATGGATCATTCAGTTTTGTTTCAATTCATGGGTTATCGAGTAGATTATAGTTTTTATCATTCATATGCTGCTTATGTAAAATTTAATTTCTATAATCAAAGCCACTAGCTCTGGTTTAATTTGGAGGCGAGAGATTTGTATAATATATTAACTTGTTCTCTTAACAAATTTGAGCTTTTTATTTTTGGGTTCATCTACTATAAACATTATTGACTTTCTTTGAGATTAATTAAAAGAATGAAAAAAAGAAAAACAGGTGATGCATTTTTTTTTTTTTAAATTTACATCTGACTTTGTTCATTTGGAATCCTAGACCGTTAAGTTATTCTTTGGGTTGTCAAGTGTGGTTATTTTCGTAAGGTTTCTTATTAGCTGTGTTAATTTCTAACAAAATCGATGGTCCTTCTTGAGTAGGTCGAATATGCTATCAGCTGGACTAATTAAACTAGGCACTCTCGTAAAAATTAAAAATGGCATAAAAATGTTTTTATAAAATTTTGGTACAAAATTATATTATACCATTTTAGATAAAAATTTGTAAAATAATTTCTTTAAAAAACTATTTTGTGATCAGGTGGCATTGGTCAAAGCCCAAAAGGATGCTTGACTTCGTGGCTAGGCCAATTCAATCTAATCAATTCTTTTTGCTCAGTCCAACCTTTTGTTTTTGGGTAAAATGCTCAATCCAACTTTAACATCACCCTGGAACTGACTTCTTGGGCCACTTGACGTACAGCCCTGACTCTTGCCCTGTGGAGATGTTTCCACCTTTTTTGGGACCATGGTTAATTGTCTTTGAAATATATATATATTTCCTTGTCATTTCATTCTCATAACCTGTGGGGTATACGGAAAATGAGTTTGAGGAAAGGGGAAAAGGTGAGGGAAAGCACAAAAGTTGCATTGGATAGATGTCACAATGACTTTGCTCAAAAAAGAGCTTCTAATATTTATGGGAAAGAGCTCTACCATTCCCATTCCTTAATACTACATTTACTCTCAAAGTATAAGAAGTAAATAACTAATTTATACAAATCAAGAAAAATAACTAAAAGTAGTAAATATCATTAAATTTGTCACAAATAATTTTTTTTCCAAAAATATTCTTATTTAATATCTAAAACTCATATAATGTAATTAATGTTTCACTACTATATTTTCTGTCATGTGTAATTAATAAGGGGTAGTATAGGAAAATATCATTAAGTGTACCATACAATTGACATATGTACCTTATATTTTGGATCAAGATAAGTCCCTTCAAAATTTCTTATATTCCAGATTAGAGGGAGTGTATTACAATTATGAGAAGCCTAATATGAATGAATAATAATAATGATGATGATGATGATGATGCTATCAAGAATCTTCTCACACAAACAGTTCACTTCTTCCACAACTTTAATGTCGAGTTAGCATCTGGGAAAAACAAGTAGCATCTCAGTGGAAATTTCAATTTTCTATATATATATATATATATATATAAACAAATATATATTTGCCAACGGAACGAATAACCTAAATAACCTAAATCAATATCAGAATACCAAAATAGCAAGCAAAATATAAGGTCATGTTTGGATTTTTTATTCTTAGAATGGAATGAAACAGAGTCAATTGGCTAAAGAGTTTAAATAATCGTTTGGCAGAAATTTTTAGGAGTTGTGGAATGTTTAGAGATGGCCTTCTACGCCATTTTCAGCCAATCCACTTCTATGACTCCCCAAACTAATCAAGGATGGAATAATTTAGACTAAAAACGCAATATAAGAAAACCTATTAAAACAATCTAACCTTACAACCCTATCAATGATCCCAAGTTTTGCCTTTATTTTATATTGGCTTTCCTCTCATTTTCTCTAGCACGTCAACGTATAATTTTCTTTCTCACAAAGTATCTTATACTTCATTATTGTCTTCTTCTCACTCTTCTCTCTCTCTATCCGTTTTTGCTTTGAATTTGTACTCCTCCCTCTTTTTTTTTTTCTGCACTTTGATGGAATTTGGTTAGTCTCTACAGTGTATGCTACTCCTTTGATTTTTATTCCGTGAATTGTTTTTTGGAACTTTTTGTTTGGACAATTTTTGGCTTATTCAGTTATTTGTTTAAATACCATTTGTTATTTTATTTTATCAATGAGATGCATTGAATTTTTCTATTGATCATTTTATTAATTAGCAGTATTAGTGAGAAAAATATATTTGAATAACAAAATTTAAAATGTTGTTAAGAAAACAAGAACCATAAATATTTTTTAAACAGCTTTGTTGGAATAGTAATATGGTTAATATTAATTAAAAAAATTGAAATAGTTTTTATTAAACCAATTTCAAGGTAATTTATTTGGAATCCATATTCATTAGGAAATATATATTTGTAATTATAACTTAAAATAATAAAAAATAGTTAGAATGTCACTTGTTTGTACTTAAAAAAGCCATTTGTTTTAATTTTGAAATGCAACTTATATATATATATATATATATAATACCTTTGATATTAGTTCTTGTCTTCATTAGCAAAGGAGGAACAAACAAATTTCAAAACAGATGTGTATATTAGTCGAATTCATCAACAAAACTGTTTGTTGTTTAAATATTCTAAAGATGGTTGTTGAAGAATGTTTGTCACCGGGCTACACGGCAAGCTCACAAGTTAAGACAAGCAACAACGTAGTTACCAAGGTATTTTTCTCACATGGACTTGTATTAAAAGTGGTCAAGCATTAGACAATGTATTTTTTATTAAATTAAGCAAGGCACAATTGTGGTTAACTATCTAATGGGAAATAAAATGTCAGAGAATGAAATATGAAAATACGATTGATTTAGGACCTTGATAATGTAAAAAAGTGTAGGATTATTTTCCCCCCTTATATTTCTCAAATACCTAATTAACCTCCTCTTGTATTTGTTCTTAATGATGGATCATGCTAGTCAATGGTGCTAATTTACCAATAAATGCTCTCTCAAGTCTCCAAATAGGTATTTAATCTAATTAATTAATTAATCTCTTAACCAATTAATTAAACCCCAAATTTAATTCAAACTGTAGAGTGACTATGTGAGGTTGGCAAGTATATCTCTATATTACCAACAAAAATATTCACTTAACATAGCAAGTTTCAAGTTTTCACATGGTTTAACCCAAGTTTTACAATGAATCTAGCCCTTGCAAGCTTCAATCAAGTGAACCAATCACTCTCATTGGTGGCCAATCAACAAGAAGCATTAGGCATAGAGTTAAACCAACATAATCATACCACTAATTACAAACATAAAGGAGGAATAAACATTCAATCCATACAAGAGGTCCAAATAATCCTAGAAACAAGAGTTTAGCTACCCATGTTCATTACAAAATAACAAAAGCATGAAGAATTTGAATCTGTATAAAACAAGTGAAAGGAAAGGGTTGAGGTGATGAAATAACCAAGAAAATGGGGCTCAGATCTCTTCCAAGCTTCAAATCTTGCTCAATCTCCCTTCAAACACCAAACCCTAGCACACCTAAGCTTCTAAAATAGGTCCCAAGAGTCCAAAATGCCGCTGGAAGACGAGAGAACCCTATTTATCTCAAAGCCCTTAACCATTCTTGCATAGTAGTAACTCTGTGTTTTGTTGATAAAAGCCTAGCACTACGGCAAGCTAGCATAGCACCATGGTGGTCTTCACTTCTAGTGACTATGAATCTTGGTCTTATTAATTAGCACCGTGGCATTCCTTACTTTTGTCTACATGTGTTTTTTTCTTCATTGCCTCTATTTCCTATAGTTCGTGTAACACCCTACCTCCTGACACCTCCAAACTTAACCAAAAACTTCAAAATTTAACTAAACACAACCCCGATACCTCAAAACAACTCTCCAAGGCTTTAAAACAACGGAAACGACTCACAAAACACCAAAACTGGGTTGGGGCCGTGGCCGCTACAGTATTGTAGCGGCTCCGGCCTCCCCTGTTTCTGCATCGCTACTGGACATACTGGTGCCGCGGCCTGCCCTCCTGCACCGCGGCGCCCCCTGCTGATATGCCATATCAGCAAATTCAACATTCCAGGGTGAACTTCCGACGCGCATAACTTTATGTTCCGACCTCCGATCGACTTGATTCCAACTCCTACAAGTCTATCTAACCCCCATCTATCCATAGACACCACTTTTACCTTAATCCAACTCTGTATGGAGATTCTGGACTCTTAACACCATTTTGGCCACTTATTGACCAAACTCACCACTAACAACCTCCAATTGCCACCAAAGGCAAATGGACACTACCAGACCAACCATGCAAGTCCAAAACCCCCAAATTAACTTATCTAAAGAGGCTTTACCTCAAAGAAACCACTCCTATGAGATTTGGTCCCTTGAAACCCAACTTGACCAAATGGGCTACAGGCCCTATAACAAACCAACATGACTCCAAAACATCCAAGATCATGCAACCATACGTATCACATACATAAATATACATACAAAACCAGTCTCAACCATATCATTATCCATTACAAACCATTCTCTATCCTACTTGGCACCTGATACAATATCCAATACACAAATACTACATAGACCTAATATTCCCACGTTCACTGCTACTCACGCGTCTTCTCCGGACTAGTACCAGAACCGTCACCTGAAAGGTTAGTTTATGGGAGAGGGGGTGAGACAATGTCTCAATAACCGGGAACAAACACACACATACACACGTATATATATTCCATACATTTCATGAATGCAATGTGCAATGAATGGTATGCATGTCTCCCTCGCACACAGCTAGAACCACGGGCTATCGTCATGACAGGACATTTCGTATAGGTAACTCCCTTCCAACAGTCGGTGAAGACTGATTCCGAGACATCACCAAGCTCACCTCCCATCAGTGCACCGGGCCAAAGGTAACACTAATATTCGGATCGTGGCTCTCCTTCCCCTGGACCACCTTGAATTGGTGGTGATTTAGAGAAGGTGCAGTCCACTGCCGCCTGGCTCCCCGGGCCATAGGGGAGGATTTAGCGATAGGGATCCCATCCTTATTCTCCTTAAACATATATCATACCATATCATATCAAATCATATCATCATCACCACCCATATCACCATATATCATAACCTCACAATGCCATGTGGTGATGCTCATGTATCGTCATATACTCATCATCATCATGTCACAATCATATGTATGCATCATGTTATGTCATGCCAAAATCATCATCATAAACATAATAATAATCATCATCATCATACACATCATGCATATCATCTAGCTGTGTGCATACCATGATATATATAGAAAATAGTACACGCAATCATATCAATATCGTGGTATGAAAGAAACATGAATATATAATACACATACCAATATACCATACAATAATTAAACAAACACCCAATTACCTCAATTGTCGTTACCATATACACACGAGCCTCACAAGCTGCCTTGCACTATCCAATACGCATGAACCCCTCTTGATTAACCAATAACCTTCATAATATCACAATCCTTCCATTAACACCATATACCAAATAACCAAATATCACAATTCAACCATATTAACTTAACCCAAGGTTCCAACACCCTTTACATGCATCAATAAGCTCTTAGGGATTACTCAAACACTACACAATCTCATACACTTCGGATTCCCAAGAGCCCTAACTAAAAACAACCTGGGGTTAAGCTCTAAACACACATAATCCCTTCAAAACTCACATCCAAGCAACAAGAATACCAAAACGCACTCCATTAACCTCAAAACATCCATTTCAATCGGTGGATTTCGCCCCAACTCAGAAATCCAACCTTACAACCGAAAAACCCAAACCTTAACCGAAGAAAATGGAGAGAGAGGAGTAGAGAACACTTACCAACTTGAATCCAAGCTCTTGAGGCCCAAAAATCACTCCTAGACACCAGAAATCTCGAACCCTAGCACTGCTTCTCGGTTTCCTCCGTTTCTTTCTTTTCCATCCGACTGAACTGATCCGGATTTAAGCAATTTTCCTGACTTTCGCCTCTGCTCTAGCACACCTCGCCGCGGCTCCACCAAATAATTTGGAACAATGCCACTAGAAAGCTCCTCGCCGCGGCGGCCCTGCTCCTCGCCACGGCGTGGAGTTCTTCCAGACTCCACCTGAGCCTTCCTCTGTCCTGTCTCCTCCGGTCCTAAATCACAATACCAAGAAAAATAATATGAGGGGTGTTACAGTACGGTCCTAGATGTCACTTTTTCCACTTCTACTAGCCCTTAAGCTCTCATATAGGGTGCGAGTGGCTTCCATCTTCATCAAAGTGGGTCTACATAAAGGTGGAAATTTATAAACTACCAAGGGGTAAAAAATGTAACAATAGAATGCACAATAGAACAAAAATATGCTATCATGCAACATCAAAATCCAGAATACTCATTTTCCTATTTTGAGTGTTTAATATGTACAAATATATATCAAATGTATGCATAACTTGAGAAAATTATGCTAAAAAGGTATAATTAAGAATGATTAACAAAGAAAACAAAATTGTGAAAGAATTAAATAAGGTTTTGTATATGAAGATCAGTAATAGGGCATTGAGGGAAGTGAAAAGCAATATACTAAAAATCGGACTGGACCAGCTAATTGGACCGGGAACTAGTGCTAGGTTTGGTCCAAAGACGAGTAGGACCTAACGATTATAGAACTAGTCAAATTGGGTTTAAATTGTGAAAACCAGTTGTGAGTTGGTTAGAATTTTTTTTTCAAAATTTTTTTAGTTTTTAAGATAAAATAACATTATTTTTAGTACTAAATGGCATTATTTTTTGTATAATTTTTTAACATTATAATATTGTATAGGTATTATTATGATACATAATTTTAATAATGATAAATTTACTTAACTAATAATATGAAAATCCAATATTATTTAGATTTTAATATTAGTTTATCAAACTTATTAATAATATTTTTTATAATATATAACATATAAAATTAAAAAAATTAATTTTATTACTACCGATTTAGTTATGGATCAACCATGATTGAACCATTAAACTTTGAATCAGTGTCTTGATTGGTTCAATGACCAGTCTAATTTTTAATACCTTGGTCAAAAGACACTTAAGTTTGGAGTTTCACTTTGCTAAAAGAAGATTGTATACATAATCTAAATAAATTTGGTGTGACGATATTATATGAAGTCTTCTCTAATGCTTAATTGGAGGGTTTTAATATTGGCTTTTTGGCTTGTTTGATTTCTTTTGGAAGGGTATTGTAAACTTTGGTTTTTGTAGCTTAACACTAAATGATCATTATGTACGTATTAATATAGGATGATTTGCTATCCTTATCATATTAAAGTAAGATTGTTACAAATTTAAAAATTGCAAATATGGGTATTGTAAACTTTGGTTTTTGTAGCTTAACACTAAATCACCATTATGTATGTATTAATATAGGATGATTTGGTATCCTTATCATATTCAAGTAAGATTGTTGCAAATTTAAAAAATGTAAACATTCAGCTTCATATTTTCCTAATTCATTAAGCATGATAAATGGGTTAAGAGTGTAAGGGTGTTACAAAATTCGATTTGAAAAGAGTTATCACCAAAATTTTGAGGGAAGATTTTGAAAAACCATTTGAAGATGATAGGAATGATATGCAAAAGATGTAGTTGGGTTCAAGAATTGGTTGTGAATGGTAGCTAAAGTGCCTTTGGATAAGCGGTTGAACCTCTGAAAAGTGCTTTTGTGTAGTTATAATCACTTCTTTAACACTGAAAGGCTAATTAGATAAAAGTTTAAAGATCATGGTATACCAACATTTTACAGTTACATTGTTTTTTTGCATGAGCGAAATTTTCTTACTTTTCCATTTGAAAGAATCATTTTTACCAATTTTAAATATTTAATTAAAAGGTTTTCTTTTAAAAAATAATTTAATTCCAAATATTTTAAACCCAAAAGTGATTGTATAAATAATATCCAAATATAATCAATTCTCTCAAAATCATTTTTTAGAAAAAAGTCTTCAAACAAAAATTAAGATAAACTAAACTTACTTTTAATCAAAATCAATTTTCAAAATCAATTTAATCTAAAATCACTTTTATCGAACTTTAATCCAAACAATTACTAAGTTGATTGTGCAATTAATGACTTTAAAATTATTTTAATTCTCCTTTTATCATTCACTTGCAAAAATAAAAAGTGAAAGAAGAAAAATAAGGAAAATAAAATAACATAAAATATTTATTTCTTTATCAGAGTGGACTTGACCTAGATTCAAAATCTAAGCCCTACGTACCCTACGATAAGGATTAAAGCTATTTAACTCCATTATAGGTATGTATATTGGATATGTTATAGTACGATATGAAATATACATTTTTAAAATTTTAAAATATGAGTGTGTGAGGTATTTATACATATATAATATTATTTATTTAATTATTTATATGTATAATTAATACATTTGCACATTAAAAAATGAGTATTAAATATTCTAAAAATTATAATATAAATATTAAAATAAGTCATAAAATATTTATAACAAATTCAAATAGTCTTATTTTTACTGTAAAAAGTCTCTCTCAACTGCAAGAGTCTAGTTTCTCTCTCAATTATAGGAGTTAGGGTTTTCTTTGTCTTTGCTGATTCTTTTTGATAGATCGGGGTTTTCTTGGTTGATTGCATCGTTTATGTTGACTTCAATGGAGGTTGACAAAGGGAATGGAGAGGAGGACAATGGTGTTAGGGAGATTGTGGTAGCTTTGGATTGGGGGAACGGTGGTGGGAGTAGTAGGAAAGGTGGAGCTGGAAAAATTCTGGTGAAAAAGAAGCTGAATAAGATTACAATGATAATAATGATTTAGAAGGGGTGGAACATGGAGGAAGGACTCGAGATCGTGGATATGGGAGACAATACGTTTCTCTTTTGTTTCAAGAGTGTGGTAGGGTATCATAGAATTCTTCGAGGAAGGCCATGGGCAATCCAAAGTCACCTATTCATGGTTCAGCGATGGTCAAAATTTCCAATCCTTAAGGAGATCAATTTTCATCTTTGTTCATTTTGGATTCAATTCCCTGATTTGCCCATGGAAGCTTTGACGTAGGGAAATATTCTGAGAATAGGTGAAAAGCCTGATGAGGTTATAATGGTGGTGAATCTGATGGTGGACGGAAGGTTGCTTCGAGTGTTTGTCTAAGCGAGGGTTGTGGTGGATATTTGGAGGCCATAAATTCTAGGAATTTGGGTGCCGAGACATGGTGGTGATAGGATTTGGGTTTCAATTAGATATGAGAGGCTTCCAAAATTTTGTTTTCGATATGGATTGACAGGCCATGATTAGAGAAGTTGCAATAAACCAAGCAGTTTCAGAGGGGGAGAATACTTGCTGGAAATTAGGGTACCGCCGACGAGGAGCTGGGACATAGTGGTGGTCCGATATATTCCAAACTAGGAGGAAACTCTTGCGAGTGAGATGAAGTTGGCAATTAAGACAGAGCCTTCTCAGGTGTGTGAAGTTCAAGGTGAGAAAGTGCTGTGTTTGATAGAGGCTGTAGTAGTAACAAACTTGGAAATGATCAAGCTAATCCTAATAGAGAAACCAACTGGACAAGGACAGAGGGTAGGGAACATATGAGAGCTGCTATGGATAAGAAGGTGGGATGAGCTACATTGTTGCACATGGCAAGGCCCATTAGAATAGCTAAGGGAATTGTGATAAAAGCATAGTACAAAAAAATTGGATCGAACCATTTGACCGGTCCAACCAGGAAACAGGCCTTGGTCTGGTCCGGTAGCAGATGGGAACCGACGGTTTCAAAACCGATCAAGAACCGGCACAAAAATGGTTTGAACCGGCTCCCCCCTCCCCCCTCTTTTTAATTTTTTAATTTTTTTAAAAAATTTTTAAATATTTTTTTAAAATAAAATAATATTATTTTTAGTACTAAGTAGCATTATTTTTAGTACAAATTTTTTTCTTTCTATATTATAATATGTTATAAGTATTATTATAATACATAATTATTAATAATGATAAATTTACTTAACAAATAAGATAAAAATATAATATCAATTGACTATTTTGAATTCAAAATATAATTATAGATGAATATTAACTTCTTTAGATTTTAATATTAGGTTATAAAATTTATTAATAATATTTTAATTTTCTATATATTATTAAATTTACTTTTTATCCTAGAATAAATATTAATTTTATGATTATGGATAAATATCTTTTATATTTTTTTATCTATATTATAAAAATATATTAATTTATTCACAACCAGTCCAACTCTGATCCGTCCACTGAACCTTGAATCATTACCTCATCCAGTTCAATGGCCAGTCTGATTTTTAGTACCTTGGATAAAAGAGATTGATGAAGCTGCTGAAGAATATTGGGCCAAGGATGCTAAATTAAAGGCCCATGATGGCAACAAGATACTTAATATTATGTCTGGTGTTAATGAAAACGGCACAGTATCATTCAAGTATGATGATAATGGGAATAAAAAAGAGTTTGATGGCTAAGATAAAGCACTAATGGTGATTGAAGGAGGATCTATGTTGGGAAGTTATAAGGTTGAACTGCTTAAAGAGGAAGATATTAACCAGAAAGCCCTGGTTCCTTATCTCTTTCCTCTTTTGGAGGTAGCTTTGAAGATGACCAAGGTAGACCTGAAAGGAGCGCAGGAAGATAATGAGAAAGATTTGGTGGCCAAAAGAAGAAGGTTGGTTTTCAACAATGAAGCAATTAGTGAAGTGATCACAAGAGAGAGCTAAATAGATGCTAGTAAAATCAAAGGTAAGAAGAAGAATGTCCAAAATATTAAGTGTTATGTTCGTCAGAAGAGTGGTTTGGTTGCAGTTGGTAAAAGGGACAGGAGTAGGCTTATCTGAGTATTTCCCTGAAGATTGGTTTTCTTTTGGCAAAAAGCAAACGAATAGTGATGCAGATGGAGGCTTCAGTGGCTGGCTGGAAACAGCCACCGAAAAGCCATAAAGGTAATTTCATGGAACTATTAGGGCCTTAGCGTGGTTCTGATAATTAAAAACATAAGGGAGACATGTAGATCAAAGAAACCTAATATTGTCTTCCTTATGGAAACAAAACAAAAAATGCCTATGGTGCAGAGCTTGTGAAGAAGGTGTAATTTTGAAGGTGACTATTATGTGGAGCCCTTGCATTTCTCAGGTGGACTTGGTATTTGGTGGGATAAAGATACAAAGGTAAAGATAATTTATGCAACTAGAAATTTTAATCCTACTCGTATTGTCAAGGGGTGGATGAGGTTCCAAATTTTATTACTTGTGTTTATGGTCCTCCAAAAGAGAATGATTGTAAAAGAATTTGGAGCCAGTTGGTATGTCTTTCGAGCATTATTTATGGATCTTGGCTTTGTTTAGGTGATTTCAATGATATTATTTCACAAGATAAAAAATATATGGGGTGGTAAAGTTAGAGCTCTTCGGAAGATCTTAAATTTCTAAAAGATGGTAGTAGGTTGTAATTTTGTGAATCTTGGCTTTAAAAGTAATAAGTTTACATGGGAAAATCACAGGCATGGAAAAGCTCATATTAAAGAATGTATTGACAGAGCCTTTGGCAATTTGGAATTTTGAGGAACTTTTCCTCGAGCTTAGGTGATTTACTCTGAACCTCTTGGCTCAGATTATGTTATGCTTTATGTTGATATGAATTTTAGCCTTTTCAAAACTCCTAGAAGTTTTAAATTTGAATCTTTTTGGGTTGATCATCCAGAATACCTGAGTATTGTTAGGACTAGCTAAGGTGGGGTACGAAGAGATTTTGATGATGCTATTAAAGATATTATTTTGCGTTTAGAAGAATGTAGGGAGATTTTTAATAAATGAAGTAGGGAAGCATTTCCTAATAATACGAAATTATTGGATGATTTGTTTAAGAAGATATCTGAGTATAGAGAAAAAGATTTTGACGAGGATACTGAGGAAAGCAGAGGAGATTATTTGTGAAATTGAGAGGGTGTGGAAGAGGGAAAAAGCTTATTAGGGTCAAAGGGCACGGTTAATTGGCTTAGGTTTGTGGACAGAAATTCCCATTTTTTCCATCTTACTACACTTCAAAGAAGACAACAAATAGTATTGCTAAGATAAAAAAAATGAAGAGGTTAGTTTGGGTAGAAGATGAAATGGACATAGTGAATTGTCTTTCTAGCTTTTACAATAATTTGTTTAAGCATTCAGGCAGCAGAAATCTTAAGTAAGCTCTTAGTTATGTCCAGGAAAGAGTTAGCATTGAAATGAATGCTAAGCTAATAGCAGTTGTATCCAAGATGGAAGTAAAAGATGCTCCTTTTCAACTTGGAGATCTTAAGGTGCTTGGTCTTATGGTTATTTAAGTAAATTCTTTCATTCCTCTTGTAGTGTTGTGGGTGATGATATATTTGCTATGGTTGAGGATTTTTTCTTAGGAAGTGGTTTGATTTCAGGGCTAAATGAAACAAATATAGTGCCAATATCGAAAATGCTAAGCTTGAAAATGTGAATCATTTTAGGTCAATTGGATTATGTAATTTTGCATATAAAATCATTTCAAATGTTCTTGCAAATAGACTAAAATTGGTGTAGAATGACTGTATCTCTTGTTACCAAGGTGCTTTTGTCCCTGGTAGATTGATACATGACAATATTATTATTGCACATGAGGTTTATCACTACTTAAAAAAGAAGAGAGGAGGTAAACATGAGTTTGCATTTAAAATTGATATGAACAAGGAATTTGATAGAATTGAGTGGGATTTTTTGAAATTGTGATGGAAAAAAATGGGATTTTGTAATTTGTGGATTGATTGGATCGATTATGTCGTGTTTCATTTGCAAAATTCAACTTGTGCTTGCCTGGGAAAAAAGTTGATGAAATTTATGTGGAAAGGGGATTATGTCAAGGAGATCCTCTATCCTCATATTTTTTTATATTAGTTGTTGAGGTTTTTATCTTTCATGATTGATACTGAGGTATCCAAAGGCTGGTTGAAGGGTGTTAGCTAGACTAGCTAGAAACTATCTTATGTTAACCCATAGTCTATTTGCGGATGACGCCTTGTTTTATATTAATGTTGATTCTCATAACTATTTAAAATTAGCTGAGATATTTGGTATTTATTATCAAGCCTCAGGCCAACTTATTAATTTTTTGAAGTCTAATATTTTTTTCTCAAAAAATTTTCCTCCTGATGTTCTTAATAGGGTTTGTCATATTAAAGATATTGAGAATCTAGGGATTTATTTAGGTTTACATAGTATTTGAGGTAAATCTAAGGCGGAAGCCCTAGCATATATTAGAGAAAGGACGGGTAGGAAAATGTTGAATTGGAAGTCTAATATGCTTTCCTTTGCAAGTAGGCAAACAATTATTAAGGCGGTTGTAAGTGCCATTCCTTGTTATCCAATGCACTATTTCAAATTTCCCAAAAATACTTGTAGGGAATTGGATATGCTTGTGGCTAATTTTTGGTGGGATAGGTCTGGTAATGGTGGGAAAATTCATTGGAAAGCATGGAAAGAAATGACAAACTCTAAGAATGAAGAGGGCATGAGGTTTAGAAACTTTGAGATTTTTAATGATGCTTTACTTGCAAAAACAGCGTGGAGGGTTCTTCAAAGGGTTGAAATTTGTTTATTTTCCTCATTTAGATTTTTTAACATCATAGAAAGGCGATAAAGCTTCTTGGGGATGGAGTAGCATTTTAGAAGGGAGAAGGGCATTGAAGGATGGTTGCAATATGCTAAAAAAAAGGCTTTCTTGGCGATTAAACTGGTGATCCTTTGTGGTCTGCAAATGCAATTGAATGCCAAGGAAAATTCTTTTATGGTCGTTAATGCAAAGAAAAGTGTACTTTGCTTTGCAGTTTTGTGCTACAATGGCAAAGGAAAGTCATTCTTTTTTTTTTTTTTAAAAGTCTTTTGTTGGAAGTTATTGTGTAGAAACACTAACAAAATGTAATTTTTTTATTAAAAGAATGATTGAAAAACCACACCATAGCAAACAAAAAAAAATCGATTATGAAAGAACCATGAAGAAGAAGAAGTAGAAGAAATTTTCTTGTTGCCACTAAGTTAGTATCTATATACTTAAAAGAAAATTCCTCTCATCATTCTTCTTCCTTCCAAATAGTCACCAGCCATCATAGATTAGACATAGCAAAGCCAAAAAAAAAAAGAAAAGAAACAAAAAGGAGCAAATGTCATGTAATAACCCTCTAACTATTGTTCTGGACTTAGCTTTGAGCTAATAAGAAGTTGCCTTGTATTTGTGCAGCACTAGAGGAACTAGGACTAGAGAAAGGATCCAAACGGGATAAAATCCAATAATAGAAATAGAGACGGGTCACATTGCAGTAAGGTATAGGGCTGCCACAGTGAGAGTTACGAAATTTCTTTAAATTGGGCAAGTTTCAGTCAGCTGAAATTGAAGAAATCGAGGAGGAAGGAGATTTCTAGTATTGAGAGGTGATTTTTGGTTTTGAGGAGCTTTAATCTTGTTGATAAGTGATTCCTAACCTCTCCTCCTCTCTTTTCTTTGTGAAACTCAGTTGGAATCTATAGGAGTATGTTGAGTTTCAGTTGCGTTGCATTTTCTACCAATTAAAATAAGTAGAAATGGATTATTAAAGTAGTATTTAGTGTTCTAATGTTTTGGGTATTAGTTTTGGTTGAATTGTGATGGATTTAAGGGGAACCCTAGGTTGAGAATAGCTTGGAATTCTTGAAATTCGAATGGTATGTTGTTGTTTATAGTTTGGATGGTTGTTTGGGGTTTATTGAGACATGATTGTGCTAATGAAATGATGGTTCAAGCTTAAATGATGGAACTATGAGTATTGGTTGAATGTGTTGAAGGCTAATTGAGGATATTGTGACTTTGTGGTGTTTAATTGGCTAAGTGCTTGGTAATCCAGAAGTTTGCTAAACCTCCTGTGTGTGTGCTATTGGCGATTTGAGGTAACCGTGTGTATATATATATGTGTGTTTTTTTATTGATTTTGTGTTTATATATATGCATGTTTCTTTTCATACCATGACGTTGTTTGTGTGTATGTGTGACCTTTTTCACATTGTAATATGTACATAGCTAGGAAAGATATGTGACTTTAATCATTGTCCCTTGTTTGTGATGTTGATAACATGTCATTATATATATGTGTGTGTAAGAATTGTGAACATATCCATGTGATTACATGCTAGCAAGACATTGATGATTATGATAATGATGAGGATTGCATAGTAATATGTTGGCACGACATGGAAACATCATAATCACATTGAGCATAGTGAGATATGGTGGATTGGGTGATGATGATGATATGATATGATGATACATCCTTACCCCTAAGCCTCTCCTATGGCCAGGAGAGCCAGGTGGTAGTGAATTGTACCTTTCCTAAATCATCACTAATTCGAGTGGTCTAGGGGAAGGAGAACCGTGGTCCAAGTATTAGTGTGACATTTGGCCAGGTTGCATTAGTATGAGGCAAGCTTGGTGATGTATCAGAATTAGTTTTTACGAGCTGTTGGAAGGAAATCACCTTTTGGAGATGTCTTGTGATGATGTCAGCCTATGATTTTAGCTGTGTTCGAGGGAGACATGCATACCATGACATTCTGCATTTTCATTGCATCATATGCATGTATGTATAGGTTTGTTGATATCTGTTGTATGTGTATGTTTTTCCCGATTACTAAGACTTTGTCTTACACCCTCCGTGGTTAACATTTCAGGTGAAGACTCTGATACTAATCTAATGAAGACCAAGGAGTCATAGGCCTCTTTGCTTTTGGGAATTACAAGTGTAACGAGTAGTTCTACCATTCGGTTTATGTAACGTATTGTGCCAAGTAGAGTAGTATTTCTATTTTGCCCATTTTTGCCTTGTTTGGTCTTTTTGTCATGTTTGGGGTGATTTTCAAGGTTTTTTTTTTCAATAGGGTGTTATAGGTTAGGTCATAGATCTACACCATCATTCCCAAACTGTCTTGCTTCTCACAGATCCATACTATTATCCTTCAATTTGCAGGAGACATAATTTTTTGTAGACTTTCACCTCACTTCATCTCCCTCTTCATCATGCTCCTCGCCCCTCCCCTTCTTGTATTTTCATCATCACAGATCTGTGTCCTCTTAGCTAATGTACAGTCCCTTACTTCATCTCCCAAGGCAACAACTCCTCCGATATCATCCACAATGAGTCCACCGATTGCAGACCTGGTATGCTGTCATTCAAGGAAGATGAGGAAGATGTGGGGTGAGGGAAATTATGGTGGGGTGAAGGTTTGGACTACTAGAGAAGAGAAGAAGAAAAAAGAAGGTGGGAATCAAAGACATGTGAGGAAGAGAGAGCACATGAATCATAAAATGAGAGAGAGAGTAATCATACATAAACATGTGAGAGAGAGAAAGATGATGAAGTGTGAGATGTATTTAGAAAAGCATGTTAGTCATTGATCTTTTCTTCATCAATGGTTAGGAATGGTTATCTATGTGATGTGTTTCCATATAAAATAAAATATTAAAGTTTCCTTTGTGGTTCTTTAAATAATCACAAATGAAAATTGATACTTTCCTTTGTGGTTCTTCTAATAACCACAAAGGAAATATTGCACAAATTAAAGTTGCCAATGTTTATGCATTAAGAAAAGTCATTTCTGGCATAGTGTTTAATGTGGAATATTGGTAATAGGATGTCGGTTAATGTTTGGAAGGATAGATAGATTCCTGGTCTTGAGTGTGGTTTCTTGGAGCTAAATAGGATTTAATGAAGCAGATAGTGTGTTAATAGTAGCTGATTTAATCTCAAATTATAACTAGGATATGTCTCCTATTTTTGGTAAGGTGAATGATGATCTTTTTGTAAAATCAGGTGTATTCACTTATCTCCATATAATTATGAGGATATACTAGTATAGTCAAAGGCTAAAATGGGGATTATATTGTTAGAAAGGGCTATCATTCTCTTAAGGAAAGCAATAAGGTTTTGCCATTATGTTATTTCTTGTAAGAGCACTTGAAAGGCAGTGTGGAATTTAAAAATTCCTCCAAAGATCTCTCATTTTATTTGGTGTTGTCTTTCAAAGGCTGTTGCAATGAGAGAGATCCTTTTTAGGAAAAGAATTTGTGATTCTAGTAATTGTAAAATTTGTGGGGTGGAGGAGGAGACCTTGGAACATCTTTTATTTCTTTATCCTTGGGCTCAAAGAGTATGCTTTGGTAGCTATGTAACTTATAGATTCAATTCTTATAACATTTCAGGTTTTGTGCACTGGGCTCTGTTGTTCCTAGAAAGTAAGAAAATGGATGATTATCAAAAAGCATAGTTGACTTGGCCCTGTTGGAGCATCTGGAAGGAAAGGAATGATATGTTGTTTAATAATAGGGAACCTAATCCTTTGAAAGTGATTTTTGAAACTCAAAATGGAATTAAGGAATATTGGTTTGTTAATGGTTATTTTGATAAAAGCTCCTAATCTATAGGGAATGCTTGCAGTGAGAATATCAGTTGGTTGGTCCCTCCCATAGATGTAGTCAAAATCAATTGTGATGCATCCTTTAATTTGAACAATGAAATGGCTTGCTTGGGCAGTGTGTAAAGATTATCAGGGTATGTGGCTTTGGGGAAAGTTTTCTGCCTTTTCTGTCCTTTCTGCAGGAGCAACAGCTTTAAGGAAAGCTTTATTGATAGCTATTATCCTATTGTGATATTTGAGTCTGATTGTTTTGATCTTATTAGCTCTGTACAGAAGCATGACTTGTCTAAGTGTGATTGAAGGTGCAAGTTGATGTTATTGGGGATTGTGGAGATTTTAGAGAGCTATTCTAGCTTCTCATTATCTTGGGTTAAACGCCGAGGTAATAAGGCTACTAATGTTATGCCAGTGGGTGTGGAAAAAGGGTTGACTCCTATTGGATGGGTAGAGATACCACCACCCTGTCTTAGTTTCCATTTTGTTTACTGATTCTAACATTTCCTTGTCTAATGGTATTGATGAAGCAGATCATGCTGATGGATATGAAGCTAATGAAAGGCATCTTGATCGAGTTGGAGTTGGATAAAATTGTTGTTTTTCTTTGATTCTTGTTTCTGGACTGGATTGATTTTTCTTTTTTATTTCTGGTCTTTTAACACTAGTCAATGTATTTCAGATGGTTTGTGCTTTTTAATAATATGGACTCTTTGTTGGCCAAAAGAAGTTTTTTTAGTGTAAAAATTTGAAATATAAATGAATATAAAGTGATACGAATGGATACATATGTAAAAGTATAATACATGTATTATATGATATCGTGTATTGGATATGTGTACATATACTTTTTTAAAGTTTCAGGTTTATAGGATTAGAGTCTATCTAGTTTAAGGTAAATTAAAAAGCGTGTCAATTGATTCATATTTTTTTAATTATAAATTTTGTGAAAGAAAAAATCATTTGAAAATAATTTATTTGCAGGCAAACCAAACAATTTTCTAATATCAATTGGTGTGTTTTAATTTGTTAATGATAATTCTGGCCATTGCATTTTGGAAAAATATGATTAATTATTTTTTTATTTTTTAAAAGACCCCGTGTGTGTCTATATATATTTAATCTTATTTTAAAAGATGACATGTAAGGTTTCCCAACTTCTAAATTAGTGTATACTTGAATTAGAAGTCGACTTCCCCCTCCAAAGGTCGATTTATGACCCAGTTTTTCACACTTAGAGCTCTTAGATCCTTGAATCACTTTTAATGTTTGCTAAATATTGAAGCATGTTCTTACAATTCAAACCATTATCCAAGAGTTTCCAAAAATTCAAATTTTCCCTTCATTTTATGCTTTGTCTTGTGAAATAAAAACATGATTTTACCTTAATTGCGTTAAGTTTGGGTGTTTACGTTAAGGGTGTTCATGTCAAGGGATGGCAAAACTTCAACATGTAGTGAACCCCAGGAAAAATAGCAATATATATAAAAATAGGTAATTGGAAAGTGATAAAAGAAAAAAAAAAAAGAAAAGGTAAAGGTGAGAATCATCTATTAAGCTTGTTCTACAAATCCTTGGACATTTTTGCATTTCCTCCTTAAAAACACTAATGCACCTATTGCTAGTAATAAAACTGACAATTTAAGTACTTGAAAATACTTCATCTATTTTCATTGCACACTTTCTTTTTTCTCTTTCCTCTAGCATTATATGCAAGAATTTATTTACTGCAAAAGAATCCAAACTTCGTACATAGTATCATATTACACAAAAGCCAAATACGTTTCCATGAACACCATACTGAGCCAGAGACACAAGAAAAATAAATGAAAACGGATCATGACATGAGTAACTAACAAGCACATCATCAGAAACGATTCGATCACACAACGAAAGTTGCGACGGCAAACACGAACAAGCAAACAAGGAAGGCGGAGATAGTGAACCACCACGTGACACTTGCAGGCAGAAGCATCCCTATTAGTCCCAGGAATCCAAATGTACCAATCAGAAACGCAGCTTTCTGCATCTTCTTCGAAATGGCAAGCCTTTTCTTTTGTAATAAGAGAGCAGTTGATGATATAAGGAACAAAAGTGTAGAACTAGCCACCACAGCATAAATCATAACCTGGTTTTGTTTTGCTCTTGGGGAAACAGCAAGATTAATCAGAGCACCCAGAAGTTCAACGGCAGAAACTGTGAACCCTTGTTTGGTATCTTCATGTGGTGGTGATTCAGAAGGGCTAATTGGCATATTGATGGTGCAATTGTCATCTGGAGGTGTAACAGCATTAACTTGCTGGACAGAGCTTTCGGGTGAGAGTGAGCGTTTCGGAGGAGCAGCAGCATTACTGGAATCGATTGTGATCGATATTGTTGGAATGGCAGCATTAGGATTTTGTGTTTGCTCTCCAAGGACACCACGACTCTTCTGCTCCTTCGAGATTGATCCTGTAAATGCAAGTACTTCCAAGAATAACTCAATGCAAGATGGTTATTTTTATCTTGTAAATTTATTTTTCATATTTATTTATTTCTCTTCCATATATCAAATGAGCCCTTGGAGTAATATAAGAACATCCAGAACACTGGGTGTCAGGGGATGCCTAGGGCTTTGTGTAATAAAAACGTTACCAATATTTCTCATCAAGATAGATAAACTATGAACAGGTACATTACCTTGGGAATAATCAGTAGAAGCAAGAAACCAGATAGTGTATATGAATGCATTGGTTTAGTTTGAGTCAATGATCAAGATCAGAGCTTCCTTGCGGACTTTAGTAAGAGTATTATAGTAGCGAATATCATGAAAGGATCAGTCTGTTTCTGCGCTTCTATTGAGCAGTTTAGACCGGATCTAGGTTGTGTTGTTGCTACTGTTTTGACAGAAGATTTAAATTATCCAAATTTGATTTAAACGGTCTAGATTTCATATATAATTTTTTATTAAAAAAATTAATATTTTTATTTTAAAAGAAACAATATGGAAAATAAAAATAATCTTATAACTACAAGTTAAAAAAAAATTATTTTTTTCATCACTACCGAGAGAAGTACTTCAAAATATATATCTTAACCATGCATTGATGAGTATTACTATCTTAAATTATAAAAAAAATTAATAATTAGCAAACAAAACATACACAATTACAAAAGTGATAGCTATGGTATAAGACTAAGCTAACAATATAAAATTTTCCATACGTAATTACATATATGTATGATAATTGATAAATATGCATGTAGTACAAATGGATGTATATTTGAGAAAGTTAGGGTGCGGTTTTCGGCTGGTCTTTACTTTCATGTCAAGTCTATATAGATATAAATATCTTTTTTTCATTTTTTGAGTTTGACAGACAAACTTCGTATGATTATTTTTCTCTTATAAAATACCAATAATTTGAAAACAAGAAAACGTCTTTTAGATATGTTCTGTTTTAGGTTTCTATTAAATAATATTTAGCTAATAATGTGCTAAAACTAATTTTCGTCATATATATTTTTAATTTTTGATAAAAGAAAATAGAAACAACAAAATCAAACAAACTCTTGATTTCTAATCAGTTTAATAGATTGAATTATGCATGTAGATGCATACGAATGTAGTATATAAGGACGTGGTTGAATATGAGCATTGTGTCATTAAAAATTAATCAGTACAATGAACATCGTTTAGCACTTGATAAATTAAGATTAATTAAGGTCTAATATTTTGAAAATTAGACGAGTCAAGAAATCAAGATTTAAAGAAATAAACGATTTTTTTTATTTATGGGACACCAAATTATATAAGTTGAGGAGAATAACCAATAATACTTAATTCAAGTTGATTGACGCTTGTCTCCCTTTAACAAAATCTCAAGTTCAAGTTCTGTCTGTGGAGAAAATTGCTACTAAGAGTTTTACATCTATATAGTTTAACCCAACTCAAACCAAATTAGTTAGGATCTAATGTAATTTCTTGAATCCAGTTTTCATTGCCCAAGAAAAAAAAGTTTAGTATAATATATTAGATACCAGTTGATATTACCAAAAAAGTTAAGTAGAATATATTAAATACGGGAAATATCTATGCATAATTGGAGAATATCTCTACTTAAAAAAATCAATATTTGAGGACTAATTTTTTTTAGGCTAAACAAACCCAGGGTTAAACTAATCGATCTAGATTTTTTTTTTCATATATTTACAGATTAGAGTAATATTCTATAATCCATGGTATGCATGCATGTCATAAATTAATATTAGAGTACATAAATTCTTATTAAAATTTCGAATCTCTTAAGCATCTAAAACAGAAAAAGCATCTTAAACATTTGCCAAATTAAGAAAACATAGCACAAGAAGATGAATTGATGAAAGTATATGTACCTCTTTCTAGACAATTGATAATGATCAAAAGCTTTACTTTAGATCTTCAGATTAGAACGATTTCAAATGAAGAATATGAAGTGACTTTATGCATTTACGTTGCTATTCTCAGTATTGAAATGAGAATTAGGGGCAGCAGCATCGATTCTCATGCCTCTGTGAGGTGAGTCTGCAGCTTCAAGATCACCCATTTGAACAAATTATGCTTGAATAATCACGCATAATAACTTGAAGAACCTGTTTAATTACATGAACGAAATCAGCAGATCTATCGATATAGATAACAAATCTAAAGTAAAATATGAAAAGAAAACATACCAAGAGGGGTAAAAGTTTTTTTTAATGAGATCTTTAATTTTAAAGTTGAGGAATATTCTGCCCTGAGCCACCATAACTAGAAGCCAAATGATTGATAGCTTGACGGAGTGACTGAAACAATGATGAAGTTGAAGAAAGCGTTGACTCTTCCGGAATAGATATTCCCGGTCTTCCTGAACAAGTCTTAGTGTTTGAGAGACTGAATCTTTGAGATCAAGCTTATGCATTTTCCTCTTCTTGGCTGATGCTTTTCGATGAAGCTCTCAATGAACTTCTGAAAATCCATCGAATCATCAAGAAGATGCTTGTGGTTTTGGTGAGCCATGAATGGTGCTGATGGCAGAACATTGAGGGTTGAACGAATTGGAGACACAAAACGGAGAGCTTGTGAGATGAACTCACTAGCGTGAAGCCTTTAGTGCTTTGTACTGAAAAAGGGCTGATTGGTAAGTGTGTCCATAAATATATTTGAAGAATAATATGAGAAAAAGAAACCACATCAAATCAAACAATCAAATCATATCAATAGATAACACATGTAAAATAAACTGTGAAAAGAAACCATAGGTACCAAGTGATGCTTTTGCAGGCTCCTTCGATGATGCTTCGATGCTCTCTGTGAACTTCTGAGACTCCATCGAATAATGAGTGGTTGAACAAGAAGGGTTGAATGAAATAATGGATATGCGTGAGCTTTTTATAAGGTGTGCTTGTGCTTTGAACAGAACAATGGTTGGCTGGTAGGTCGTAGTTTCTAGAAATCTGAAGAGAGAAAGAAAACAAGAAGGCTCTGAGAAATTTTCACATGCATGACCGCGTCAAATTGAAGCAATCCCCAAAAAAATAAAAAATCTTAAATTACTAATGATGTTGGCACTATGAATTTGAAAGGGAAAATCCTATTTTCAAATTGGAACCCAAAAGTTGAAATCCCTTAGACCTAAATCCTTAAAGGGAATAAAAAAAGTTATTTGGACAAAAATACCCTTTCTCCTTCCATCTCTCTTTTCCTCCTTCCATCATCGATTGTTGGCAACATCTCCGGAGCTCTGGTCATTGGCAATGTTGCCAGAGCTCTGATCACTAGTCACCAATGATATCACTAGAGCTCCGATGAACAAAAATGCCGCTGACATTAGTATAGTCACCAACATGAAATTTGATAAAATTGAGAGTACTAAAATCAATTATATTGAGTTTAAAATTATAAGTTTATCACTTAAAATTTTATTGATCCCACTTGAAAAATTTTTTCAAGTTTGTTTTCTAAAATAAAATTGAGAGTACTGAAATATAACTAAGTTGAAAATTATGAGTCTCTAATTTGAAAATTTTATTGATATCATTTGAAATTTTTTACAAGATTACCTTTTAAAATAAAATTGAGAGTGCTAAAATCAATTATATTGAGTTGAAAATTATGAGTCTTTCACTTGAAAATTTCATTAATTTAACTTGAAAATTTTTTAAGATTTCCTTCTAAAATGAAATTAAGAGCGCTAAAATCAGTTATATTAAGTTAGAAATTATGAGTCTCTCATTTGGAAATTTCATTGATTCTACTTAGAAATTAAGAGTCTCTCACTTGGATTTTTTTTTTCAAGATTGCCTTATAAAATAAAATTGAGAGTGTTGAAATCAGTTTTACTGAGTTAAAAATTACAAGTTTTTCACTTGAATTTCAACACACTATAATTGATTTTAACACTGTCAATCTTATTTCAAAAGGCAATCTTACAAAAACTTTCCAAGTTGAATTAATAAAATTTCTAAGTAAGAGACTCATAATTTCCACTTACTATAACTGATTTTAGCACTCTCAATTTTATTTCAGAATGTGAAATTAATGAAATTTCCAAATAAAAAGCTCATAATTTCCAATTCAATATAACTAATTTTAGCACTCTTAATTTTATTTCAGAAGACAATCTTGAAAAAAATTTTAAGGTGATATTAATGAAATTTTCAAATGAAAGACTCATAATGTTTAACTCAGTATAATTGATTTCAATACTCTTAATTTTATTTCAGAAGACAAGCTTGAAAAAATTTCCAAGTGGGATAAATGAAATTTTCAAGTAAGAGATTCATAATTTCCAACTCGTTATAATTGATTTCTGCACTCTTAATTTTATCAAACTTCATGCCGATGACTATACCGACGCTGGTAGCATTTTCGATCATCGGAGCTCCGGCAACATCGCCGGTGATTGAAGCTCTAGCAACATCACTGGTGACTGGAGCTCCGGTGTTGTTGCCAGCAACCAGTGAGGGAAGAAGGAAAAGAGAGAGGGAGGGAGGAGGGTTGTCCAAGTAACTTTTTATTTTTTTATTCCCTCTAAGGACCTAGGTCCTTTTAAGGGATTTTAACTTTTGGAGTTCCCATAGGAATATTTGTCTTGAGAGGTTCTCATTTGGAATTTTCCCAATTTGAAATTAGAAGTTGTCCCATATATTGCATTATGGAGTATGAGATAAGTTATAAAATGAATAGGGTTGCTTCTTATAAATTTTAATTTAAAATATATATGATAACTAGGTTTTGAATATTGATTATGGTACATAATCATACAATTACTAAGTATAATATGGTAGTTTTTATTTCAATACTTTTAATATTTATAAAATATCATATGTACCAAAAAATAATAAATCAAAGAGTTTGAATGAATTAATAAATAAGACTAGCAGAAAATAATCAAAATACATTTTCAAAATTCTATATTTACTTTTTTTTTATTTTGTAACTAGTAAAAATTTTTACTAGAACAATTTACAGTAAAAATTTGAACAATAAGTTACAAATTCAGAAGTTGCAAAATATGCAAATAAGTTGTAACAAATAATTAATAGTAAAAATTTAGAAAACAAGTTATAAATTCAGGATAAATAAGTTGTAGATTCTAAAAAATAAATTGTAAAACATTAAAACCATTTATAATAAAAACTTGAAAATTAAGTTACAAATTTAGAATAAATAAATTGTAAAATTTGAAAAAGAAATTGTAAAAGCACTGAAACAATTCATAGAAAATGTTTAGAAAATAAATTGTAAAATAAAAATTTTAAAAATTAAATTGTAAATTTAGAATAAGTAAGTTATAAAATCTAGAAATAGAAGTTGTAAGTTATTTTTTCCAATGACCGTTGACTAGCCATTAATAATTGTTGACCAGTGGTAGGTGGAGAGATAACACCTTAGAGTAATTTGATAATTTTATATTTTTTATATTTAATTTTAAAAAATTAATCTATTTTTATAATTAAATAAATAATTAATCTTATTTTATAATTAAATTGAGATATTAGTTATGAATGTTCCTCCTTTAAAATATCCGGAGTGATAGTGGTGGGCTTCACTGAAATCCATATCTTCCTCCAAATCCAATGACAACATTTGCAAGTTGCGTTCGTCTTCACTTTGCGTGGCCTCATTTGAATGGAGACCAGTGTCAAGTCTTCATATCTAAGTACTAAATACCTCAACACGCATCAAATTTCTAAAAATTAGAAATCCAGATTTTTAAAACTTGAACTTTTTACAATTTTCATTAACTATTTAATATTATCATTTCAAGCTTTGATACTAATATTTTCTCATCTTATATTAAGAAATAAAATTTTATTTATTAATTACAACTATAAATTCATGTTATTTAATATTTAACTTAAAAAATTTAATATTTTTATATCTAGATTTTGATACTCGTATTTAATTATTTAATATTATAATTATAGAAAAAATATTTAAGTAATTTAATAATTTAAATTTTGTTAAATTTAGAATCATTAATTTACTTTATCATTTTAGAAGATTAATGATATTAATTTAAAATTTTGATATCCAAAATCATTCTCCCTTCACAATTTAACGTAACTTTGTTGAATATTCAAAGGGGTTATTCTAAAGCTACTTTTAGCTTACGTCCCTTTTACGCGTGATAATAGTGGATGGTTGGGTTTAAAATATCTCAAAATTGTCGGTGGCTTTGGGCCACATCCATGTGCATGCCTCAGGCAATATAATAGACAAAGATCACTAGGACGCGAAACATCACAAATTGCACAGATAGCGTGGCCGTTCGGCATTGGACAACCAATCCATTGTATCTGTATAAATCTTTGTGAGCCGTAACTGTTCAAGAGCCTTATACAGTACCAGCTTCTACATTGGGCTGCACAATTTTTGTATTTTTCTTTTGTCTCGTTGGTTAAAACATGTTTTCTGGTCTTTATTAATTATCAATGTGGGGTCCACATGAACAGTTACAACTTGCAGCTTAGGGCTCCGTGTAGTCGAAGTTTTCCCTTCCTGTATGATGTGGCACACTGGTATTGGCTAGTGGTTTTCAGTGTGGCCCCCCTTTGTGTGTTCATATGAGAAATTCTTACATGCACAAGGAGTTCCACATCATTTTGAATTTGTTTGATAGTGTTTTTTATTTTTTATTTTTAAAAATAGTTTTGTAAAACTATTTTTAAGAATAAGTTTTAAAAATAAGAAAATAAAAAAATTTGTTTGAATAATTATTTTCAAAATCATAACTAGTGAGTAATAGATAAGTTATTCAAAATCTATAACTTTACTATTAATGAGGTGGATATTTCTCATCTTTCCTTGTGTTTTTCAGAATAAAAACTACAAAACACCTAAAAGGTGTTCTGAGCTTTCTGTTCTTTTATTTTCTGTTTTCCAAAATAGTTTTTAGAAAACAGATTTACCAAATAAGTTTTCTGAGTTTTCTATTTTTAAAAATAAAAAAATTATTTTCTAGAACAACATCAATCAGGGCCTTATACTCTAGTTAACACATTATATTTCATGGGCCTCACAATTCTCTCATTTATTTTTGGTTCTCTCTCTAAGTTATTATTTCTTTTGGTTCCAATTTTATCATTTTCAAACTTTCTTTTTTTTTTCGTTGATGCACAGATTGTTACTTTACTTGCACATATATTAAAATTATTAAATATAATATTAGAGAGTATAATTATTAAATTATATTCATGGATGCTGATCCATAAAATTATATTAGTAATGTTCAACTCAATTATTAATTTATACTTATTGGTTTATTCAATGTAGTATTAGAGAGCATAACTAAACAATTTGATGGCAAGTAAAATTATTTTCGTCAAAACTTGATAAAAGAATATACCACATAATTAACCAATATGACTTAGTTCAAAGTATATATAAAATCAAAACTTATCACTCTAAATTATTAAAATATTTTTCTATATACTACATTTTGCTTACTGGTTCCCATCCTCATCAAGAAATTTGGATTTTCAAATAGTGTCTTCTTTAAACATGTGACACAATAAACTTAATTAATTTGGCCTTGACTTTCATTTATTGAGAATTACTTTCTTTTATGTTTGGCTCAAATACAGGAAATTGCCTTCACTACATATAGAGCTGGCAAACTGGCCAACTCACCCTAAAACGGGCTGGCCCGTGGTGGGCTGCTAGAAAATGGGTTAGGGGCGGGCCAGCCCATTTTTTGGCGGGCTGGGATTTGCCCAGCCCAGGACTGCCACGGCGGGTTGGCGGGCCAACCCGCCAAAAATTATATATATATATATATATATAATTTTTTAATTTTTTTATATTTGAATAATAACTTAAATCACTAATATGAATAATAAAAAAATAATATGATTGATTCATAATTAAATAAAAAATACTTATATATTTTTTCTTATGTGCTTTAAGTGTTATTTTTCAATTAAAGATTAATATGTGGATTATTTTTTAATATATTGTAGATTTAGTCATTTATTATATATTAAAATTTTTAACTAAACTTAAAAAAATTTGAAAGGTCTACATGTTAAATTTTAATTGATGAATAGCATGAAAAGTATATAAGGAAAAATATATAAGTCTAGTCCAAATTAAATTAGAAATAGAAACCATATAAACCGTCAATTTATCAAAATATATTAAGACATATTAATCATTATTTATGTAAGTATTATAATCTAACAACATTAAATATGAAATATGAAGAAATTTTAACTCTAAATATAAAACAATTCTAATTTCAAGTTTTAATATTAAACAAAATATATATAAAGAAAAAAAAAGATAATTTGAAGAGAAAAATAAAACAAGCGGACTAAACGGGCTAACTTGCTGGTTTGGCGGGTTAGCCCGTTTAACTCGCGTGTTAAGCGGTCTGGGCTAGAAAAAGACTGCCTCAATATAGGCTCTGTTTTTTTCAGCCCAGGACCGCCATAAAACGGGCCAAAACGGGCCAACCCACAGGTTGAAGCCCGTTTTGCCGGCTCTAACTACATACCAAATGGAAGTCTTGAGTCAATTTGTAATAGTAATTTTCATATAATCAATGTATCTAGAAAAAACAATACGACCTTATTGAAGGTATACATAGTAATTTAATATTATCAAGTGTAATTTTACTTAAATCTATTAACTTCAGCTAATTAGGCAATTTGATGAGTGACAATAATTTTTTGTTGAAGAATGGATATCAGTGAATATATTTAATTGAAATATCTAGAGATTTTTTTAATATAAATATGCAGAGATCTAGGAAAAAATAAAATAAATATGCAGAAATTATTGTCACTATATCACACTTGATAATAAATATGAAGAAATTATTTCAGTATATTTATTTAAAATAATTTTTATGGTGAAAACACGAAGATATAGTTCCAAAACTATTGTTGTGTTGGGATTTATATTATGTCTCAGGTTCCAAAACTATTTATGTGGTGGGATTTCTATTATGTCGCAAAAAACTATTTTTTTAGAAACCAATGCATAATTAATTTTTTTAACCATACCCTCATTTATTAATTTCAATTTTTTCTCTCTTATCTTCTACATACTCTTTTTTAATTTACTTCACTTTCTATCATTTTTAAATAAGAGTATTTTAGTCATTATATAATACTCTCATTTATAAAGAAAAAAAATTACTTCATGAGTATTAAGGAAGGAAATTGAAGTTGGTTAAAAATAATTAATTTTTCTTATATTTTCAATTTTTTTTAAAATTATCTCTACTTAATCAATTTATTTCTCTCAATTTCTTCTAAAAATACATCTTGTGACTTCCAATAATGTTAATGAAGGAGAATAATTTTAGTAAAAAAAATTAATATAACATTAATTTTTTTTTTATAAATAGATCCATTAAAAGAGAAAAATATTCCCTTTTAAATAAAACTGGAGGAACTAGTATTTTATATTAATTATTACTTTCTTTACTTGTGTATCATAACCTTAAACTATAATCAATAGTTTTGGGACAGAGGAAGTGGTTTTACATTAATTACATTATTACAAATTAATGTTGACCCGTTGGCAATAAATTATGAATCCATGGTAAATTGTAAATAATCAGCTTCAAGTTTTTTCCAAAAAAAAAATGCTTGTTGTTGGCTAAAAAATATAAAAAAAATGCTCGATTAATTCCTTTCTTCCCAGCTCTTTATTGATTCAAATTAATGATTATTTAAGTCAAATTTTAATGAATAATTTCAAATGTAATAAAATAATTTTCACGTTATTATTTTACATTTTGAAAATATAATCCGTTATGTTTGAAATTTATCATACTAGTAACTGTTAATCAAAAGATAAATAATACAAAAAATTTACTTTTCGCTAGTTCATCAGCATCAACGTTCTGCCCCATAGGGATAAAGTGCAAAGTTACCTCCAAGTCTCAATAATATTTAAGACTTCCACAGTTTGCTCTTCTTCCCAATGGTTTCAAAATATCCTGCAAGATATCAAAATGGAATCAGTCTTTCATCATAGCTTTTGAACACCACATTCCCATGGAAATTTTAAACCCAATATTGACTAATTAACAAACTGATATACTTTATGTAACATGGATGAATGATAAGTATACTTGCAAGGAATATTTAAAAAAATATTTGATAAGATGGAAACTGTTGAGGAGAAATAAAATTATGGGAATGATTAGTCCTCATTCTTAATTCCCACCAATGTGAGCCGTTATGTCAATTTACAGTTTTTTTGTGATAATTTTTTTTTTTAACTTTCAGTATTTTATGGAACTATATGGATCTTCTACTTTCTTTGATATCGTGTGAAGTGTGGGATTTCATTTAGCAAATGTTTTTTTCTTGCCCTCTTTTTTTTTTTTTGGGTGTTTCAGCTTAAATAAAAATCATAGAAACTGGAGATTCTGATACAATGGCTTTGCCTGGAGGAGATTATGAAGAAGGGTGAGACGATTGACAACACAGGGTTGACGTTTTTGAAGATATGCTAGAGTTAGACTACAGAAAGGTTAGAGTGAGAGAATGAGCAATTACTTCGTGGAGAGAGAAAGGTTGCGAAAATAGTAGAGCTGTGGGCCCATTGGATATGATGTGTTATTCTTATAGTGGTCAGAGTACAAATGACGTGGAACTCCCGGTGTATATTAGAATGTCTCCTTATTCATGTTTTTCTTTTTCACATTTTTCCAACATGAACCCACGTCTTTTTTTTTTTCTCCATTTATAGTGTTTCTCTCAACTTTCTTTTTCAATTTCTTTTTTGCGGCCAGTTTTTTTTTCTAAATTAAATTAAATTACGTTGGGAATGTGTGTTTTCACTATGGATAACACAGTACAATATTTATCATTTAAAGAAATATGTTTGCTTCTCTTCTCATATTTTCCCACCCCGTTTTCTTGATTTGAATTTGTATTTAAATTTTTAGTTTAAATTTTTTTTATTTCAAATTTCAAACTTCTCTTTTTTCCTATTTTTTTAAATACAATTAACATTGTTTTATTTTCAAAATGATGATAGAACTAATAAAGGTATTCATTAGTTCTTTTTTTTTTGTTCTTTCAATAAGCATTTTTGTTCTCTCCGTATCTATTCCCTCTTAGTTTTTTTTCCCTCTCAGATGATCGAGCAGGATTTTTCCCTCTCATAAACCATTCGCAAGACTTTTCTTTCTTCTGAACATTTAATTCAATTTTGCATACAGCCATCCTCCACAAAATCATTCTTCAGATGATCGTCTTTGCTCCCCCGCCCCCTCTCTCTACTGTTCTTCTTCTTCTCGATCTTCCATACTTCCCAATATTCTCGCCATTATCAACCCTAAAAATCTTAAACTCAGCTTCGTTTGTTCCACTCTAAAAGGAGAGCTCCTATGTGTCTACATCTGACTTACACTCCTTTGGCCCCAAAACGCCCTCTTCTTCATCTGACGGGTCATCCATCCACAAGGTTCGAAGTGGCATTGATGATTCATCAACCCCCACCAGCTTCTTGCCCGACTTCTCCTCCGATTGGTCCCATGGTCCTGTGGCATCAGAGTTTTTCCTGTCTTCATCTTCCCTTCGCAATGATTACTTTCAAGTTATGTTTATGATCAACCAAACCTAATTTTCTTTTTGGGGGTTGATTTGATTGTTATTTTGTGGCTCTTGCAGTTTGAATAGCACCGGGTCGTTGAGAGGGCTTTATCCATGGAAGCACATGAACACCTAATGATTTTTTTTTTCTCAAGTTGAAAAGACTCAAAATTTGGTAGTGGTTAATTGATAATTTGGTTGGACAAATTCCCTTTACAATTTTTATTGACAATCTAAACAACCCTGCTTTTTAGAGTCAACTTAATAATGATTGAAGGGGGAGTATTATGAAACAGTATAATAATACTCCCTCTATTTGAGAGAAGTTGTTAAAACTGATATTTTTAATATATAAAAAGCTTGATAATGAACATAACAAAATTACATGTTAAATTTTTAACTAAGTATTTCTACAACCCAATTTCAATTGTTGAAAAAAGCCAATTTCAATTTTTTATGCTTATTTTATATGGCAATTGTTTTTTTTCATTATATAAAATTAAAATACTGACAGAATTAAAATTACTAAATAATCTCATGTGTCAACACGGGAGTTCTATCTAGTTGGGATTAATTAAATTCCAAAATGATATCGTTTGGCATCGATATCAAATCTCCAACAACTATCTCTCCCCTCTTCCAGATTCTTCTTCCTCTGCGTACCCTTCTCTAACCCTCTGGAAGTTTCCACTGATTTAACTAGAATTCTCTTTCCCCTTCTCCAGGAATCATAATGACGGCGGGAGAGCCGTAGCACAATCTGTAAAAGGAAAATTTTTAGCATATAAGAAAAGAAGAAGAGAGTTTGTTGAGAATAATAATTTTTAGTATATAATTAAATCTCTCCATTTTTACCACACCAAAACGATATTCTTATAGACAAAATTTGTAAAAAAAAATGTTCCAAACCTCATGAAAAATGTCTTTTTCACAAATTTTGTTAGAGAAAATTTTTCAACAATGATTTCCAAAAGTAAATTTTTTTCCATAGAAAAATGTTTCTCAAGGAAATAGATCCATGAGAAAATGTCATAATAAAAATGGATAATCGGGTTTTATGACCAAAAAAATAAAGGTACTTAGTTTTTGGGACTAAACATATTTTTTTGGGATATTTTTGAATCTAGAATGAGTTTTTTTTAGAAAAAATTAATTCGGTGCCAAAACCAAATATCTTTTTTTTTTTTCCCAAAACCCAATTTTCCCTAATAGAAAACATAATTTTTAGCATTCTTATGATATTATTTTTTATAGAAACATTTCTCATGGAATCTATTTTATTGAAAAAAATTCTGATCACGAAAATAATTTCATAAAAATATCAAAATTAAAAAGGAAATTCAGCATTCTCACTGACGCTTCCCATAAGAATGCTGGAAATCTCGAAGAATAATATACAAATTGGGCAGAAAAATATACATTTATATGAAAACATAAGTTAATACAAAGAATCTAAACATGCATTATTGATCATATACATATATTTTGCAACCTTTAACTGATTATATGAAGCAACATAAGACATTGTGTATGAGAAAGCTCACACGTGTAATTTTAGCCAATGAAAAATTTCATAAACCTTTCATCAAACACACGATATGCTTTATATCTTCACAATCAGATTCATCTTCAAATCTATTAATGTTCTGTTGGCTACATCAAAAAGTATTAAAACAGCATAAAATGCATCTTGAATCAATAAATGACAACTCCATTATCATTCCTTTTTGATTATTCTCACTACACATCCTTGACCCTATTTCACCTATATTTCAAAACGGAAGACGTACATATATCTCATGCATATCTATTATTATATATTATAAAATAGAGATCAAAAGCATGACATGTCATAATTTCATGCCACCACATCATGCTGACTATAAAAAATTTGGTACTAATAATCTAAATCATAATTTAATTGTATAAATTATGATTTAATTATCTAAAATAATATTTACTGTCAAAAGCATAATGTGTTATAATTTTGTATCTCCACATCATTATGTTGACTATAAAATGTCTAGCCCCATATTTAATTGTGTAAATCACGATTTAATTGTTTAAAATAATATTGATTTCCTAATTATATGTTTTTATTTTAAAAAAAAATTTTGATATGATGATCAATATGGAAATGAAAATCAAATTTGATTGCCCAAAATAATACTTATTTCCAAATTATATATATTTTTATTTTTTTAATAAATTTGATATAAGAATAAATATGAACATGAAAATTAAATATATATATATATATATATTTGCAGAAAAAATCATGATCTAATTGTCTAGGTTATTAGTCATTATTCGGTGATTTCAGGCATTTGTATCATCATGTTAACTATGAAAAATATGGCCCCCAAATTTGATTGTTTAAATCATGATTTGATTGTTTAAATCACGATTTAATTATCTAAATCATATTTATTTCCTGATTATATATTTTTATTTTTTACGAAATTTGATATGATGATCAATATGGAATTAAAAATCAAATTTGATTGTTTAGAATAATATTTATTTCTAAAATATATATTTTCATTTTTTTTAATTTGATTTGATATAACAATAAATATGGAAATGAAAATTAAATATATATTTGTGGAAAAAAATCACAATTTGATTGTATAGTTTATTAGGCATTATTTTTTTATATTAATATGAATCCATATTATACAAGTCTTTTTGCACCATTGTGATATTGTTTTTAGTTTTATAGGTACTTTTAAAGATGAAATTTCATCGTATTGTTTTTTGTAATTTTCTGGTAATAATTTTCATATTTTTCTCATATTTTTTTTCTCCAAATAAAAGATGAAGATAATTAATTTTTCTCTCATTCTTCTCTCATTCTACCATCATCTTCTTCCACTTCTTTATACCTTTTTTTTTCATCTTCTCATTTTGCTTATTTTTTTTTATATTATGATTTACTTATTTTTTCTATTTATGTTAATAGAGATGTAAATCTTGGTGAATATTTCAAAATACTAAACCTCTCTTTTTGGATTTGAAGGTTTGTAAATGTGATTTATTCTTGCAATTTGTTTCTATTACACACCATATATATGTATATTAACAATTTGTTATTATTTTATATCAGGTTGGAGGAATTAGCCCTACTGTGATAATAATTTTTTTCGTTATGATGATCAAATAATTATAAAATGCAACAAGCATATCTTATTCATTTATATAATTTGATTAAATTTACATATCACTCCCCATTTTGAAGTCACTACGCCAAAATACATCTTTCTTTGCAATTATTTTGACTTTTATTGGCGGTTAAAAATGTCAAGTATATGAGTACTGAGAAAACTGAAGCTTTCATTGGTGGTTGCAAACCACCAAAAAAAGTTTATATTCATTTGCAGTTATAGAACATAACCGCAAAAAAATGTCATTTTCTGTTTAAAAAATTATTTATTTTTTAACTTTAATTGGCGGTTATATTATATAGCTGTCAATGAAAATATATTATTTTTTTAACTTAAATTTTTAATTTTAATTGGCAGTTTGTAATTAACTGCCAACTAAAATATTTATAATTTTTTTATTTAGTTTACATTTTAATCTTCGTTGGTAGTTGTAATTTTTAACCACCAACCAAAATAGTTACATTGGCAGTTATATATAATAACGGCAATGAAAGTATTTAATTTTTTTATACTATATTATTTTTACAATCTCATGAACCTACTTCATATCAATATGCAGAACCGAATATCCAAAACTATAAAGAACTAAAAGGCATTTATCTAAGCCAAAAGTTATATTATATCCAAAATATCTTAATCAAAAATTACAAAATACAGTTATATCCAATTGACAAAAGCCAAAAATGATATAATAAGCCTAATTAACATTATCTAGTAACTAGATTTCTGAAAGTATCATATATATTAGGCCAATCTCTAGCTTCTGCACTAACAACTAATATATATATATATACATGACCAAAAGCTATATGTCAAACTATCTACCATATATGATGACCAAGAAGAAAAAAAACATGCATCTTCTAGCCTCTAGAAGTGATCATTCTAAGCTTCTTTCCTTGTATTGCCTGCAATATGACCAATTTTATATTTATAAGCTATCCAAAATATATTAAAATCACCAATTGAATGTAACTATATGATAGAACCAACACCAAATAGTTACAAAATACAACCAAACAACTACAAATAACATTATAGAACATGTTCACTTATACGCACCTCCTGAATCCAACCACATATTGACTCCACTCCTCTATGAGTTCTTCTATTTGAACTTTGGAGTATGCCTTACAGTATATATCTGGGAAATATTGAAAATAAAAATATTACATATTACAGAAGCAGTTTATATTATTAAAATTTTATATAAATATCATAAAAATGAATTATGTACATACCTTAGAGGAGATTAAGATCTGTCAATGTAAAATGATATATTTAATGTATTTAAGCACATAGTATCCACAATCATTATCATTAGATTTTTTTGAACACTGAATAAAATTATATGAATATTAGATTAATTACAATAAATGTTAATATCAATAGTTGATTGAGTATTAAATTATAAATACATAAATATGTGTCCATTTATACAATAAGACCGGATTTGGTGGAGTCCTTTGGTTGTTGGGCTTACTATTGTTGCTTGGCCCGCGTGCTGCTCGAAACATACTCATACCTCTGTTAAGCTTTACAAAATAGAATTAATATAGGAAAAATTGAGGTTAATAGATAGAAAAATATAAAGACACATAATATAATTGCATATTCTTACTGATTTATCATCTCTAGCATCTGCGTGCAGTAGTTTGGCGAATTTCTTTTGGGATCTAAAAAATATATTTTTGGTTTCATTGGTTCAATACAAATCAACATCCAATGATTCCTAGGAGAAAAATTTACTAGTTTTTAGCAAAGAAACTTAAAATAAAGCAGTTTAACATGAAATAAATTAGTATTCAAAAGTTTAGTGATAAATAGCTTACCCTTGCATAAATGGTGCCAAGAATAACACCCCATCACCCCCTTGATAAAATGAAAACCTCATTATGAGTTATTCAGATGATCAATGGCAAGACCCAGAAGCTCCTAGCAGTTACTGAAAGCTCATGCACAATCTATAAAAAAAGGACACAAGGTATAGTTTTCCCATGATAAAATGAAATAGAACCACATCATTCCAAATCCAAGCAAATTCTGTGATTACCTCCAAAAATCCCTCCAAAAATCCTAGCTTTAGGCATTGCTTTCAAAAAAGTTTTTATAGCTCCCAACACATAACTAAAGCCATACAAAACAAAGACAATTAGGAAAGTCTTAATTCTGTTATCATCATGAATCTTGAGACACGCTGCAAGTCACAAAAAGAAAAAAAAATCTCATAATTCACATTTACAAGGCTCCAGTAACTACATTCCCTTGGAAAAAAACATAGACCAATGCTAACTCCAACTTCTAGACCAAAGGCATGACCTATGAGATAGTATGGTCTCCCACCCTACATAAGTGCAATAGCAAGAAGGCCAAAAAAATATATTTCCATCACTGAACAATGTAAACAGCCCTAAACTCTAAAAGCTATCTCCAAACATAAATTGCTACTTCATAGATATGCATATTGAAGAAGCTTAAGCACCAATAACATTCTATATCCCACATTTATCCACACCCAATCAAAATTAATCGCAACTTCCCTTTGAATTAGGGACCAAATAATAAGCACTACAGTTTGTGACTGTCTTAGGTATACAGTTGTGTCGATCCTTAGCATTCTATATCCCAAACCATATATATGCCAACCCAGGGATGAGAATATGAATTCAACTAATTGAAGATCGGCTACAATTATTCCATTATCCCAGGAAGATCAAGCTTATAAAAGAAGCATCCAAGAAGACATTCCAGAGGTCCAGCTCGTGTTTAGAACTCAAAATTATTGATTTAAAGGAAAGAAAATGAAACAGGCCTGCAATTTTTTTTGTTTAACAAAAAGGGAAGAAAAAAAATAGCAACAGAGTGTGCAATTTACATAGCCATTCACTCCTCATATCTATCTCATAAGTTGTGTGGACATACATGTATAGTTAGTCAGAACATCAAATACCATTAGCCACACAAACAAAGCAATCTGAGAACTTTGAAGGAAAATTCATTCAGGATTCCACAAGACATTCAGGCATAAAAACCTCAACATTTTGCTTATCTTTGTGTAGAAACAAAATCCAAAAATTAAAATTCTTAAGGAAATTCGAGAAAAATCTAGTCTTTTTCTATATGAGATGGGTGACACCAAAAAACTTGCCCTTGTAAGTGTAGGGCACACTATCAATGTAGTTGATAGTGTTCTTGACAAGTTAATAAAAGCTGCAAAAAGAACCTTGTTTAGTTTAAAAAAATGCTTAAAAAATGTTATAAAGAAGCAGGGGACTTACATGAATAAAACAGAGTGGAGATTGAACTTGGGGATGCTATGGACTTACTGAAATGATGGAGAGGCAAACATAAACCATGGAGAAGCCGTATGCTCTTAGGAATAGTACGAACTTAGGAAGCCATGGAGAAGCAACATGAAACTGGGGAAGGATGGAGAGCCATAGACTTCAATAATTGATGATCAGAGGTAGAGACCTTTGAACGAGATGAACTAATTTGATAGGAAACAAGATAATTGTGTGAAAAAAAAAAAGAGGAACAAAGGAGTTGGGAAAAGTATGTGCACGGCCACACTTTAGAAAATAACAAATCAAACAAATAGCTAGGTGTAGGAGCGAGGAATTTTTTTTTAATATACTTAGGTGGTTATTTTAAATAATAGCCTATGTTTTATAATATCTTTTTAAAAAAATAAACGTAGACATTTATTTAAAATAACCACCTATGTTTGTATAAAACGTGGGTGGTTATATTGGATATTAAATATAACCACCTACTTTTTTTATTTTTAATATACATAGGTGGTTATTTTAAATAATTGTCTACATATTTTTTTTAAAAAGAAACGTAAGCGGTTATTTAAAATAACGGCTTACATGTTATTCTATTTTTTTGTGCAAAAAAATATATGTAGGAGTTTATTAAATATAACCTCCCATGTTATTGCTATATGTTGTTTGTCTATTTTTTTATTTTTTAATTAATAATAGATTTATAGATGGTTATTTAAACAACTACCTACAAATCATTCCGCCTTACTTTTCTTTGCGTTTTTGCATATAACAACCTATATAAATGCCCTAAGAAATCTCATTTTTGTAGTAATGATTCTGGTCCGATACAATATACATACCATAATTCACTTGCGTATCATATATGTGTAATTAGCTTTTATTTTTAAAAAAAGTCTAAAATGGCTTAAATCATATAGAAAATCTCAATTTTTAGTTTCTTGTATTAGATATTTTTATAATACTTTTAAAATACTTATTTAAAACTCAAATTTTTTAATATTTTCAATCTTTGACACATTAATTTATTGAATATATATATAAATTTTATATGAATATTTCTCATATCCATATCCTAAAATTTTAAAATTTGCCATATCCAACATATTGTATCATATCATATCTGATACATGTATGTGTATCTATGCATCATAGGTCCTTGGACTCTATTTGGTTCATTTATAGGGAATTGGGAGATGTAATGAGAAGGGATATGAAGGGAAGATGTTTACATGTTTGTTGATATGACATTGGGGATATGGGAAATAAAATTAATTTTCATATTAATTAAACATAAATAAATTGGAAAAGACTAAACTCACCTGTAGATTAAAAAACAAACCACTGTGCTCCTCCCTCACTAGCCGCTAGCTACTCCTTGTTGGCCACCCTATCTTTCTTCTTCCCTTCCTGTTGAAACGAGTTCAAATTTGATTCGAGGATGATGAACACCTTTCGTCTTCCCTATTGTCAAGATTGGTTTAGTTCTCATTCATGGACAACAAGTGGGGAAGATGAAACCACTCCCCATCACCCATCCCACCTTTCTTCTTCGTTCCTATTAAATGATGTGAGAACTCAAATGAAGCTGTGGTCTTTGAAGCTAAAATAGTGGTGGACGGAAGAAGAGGGGAAAGATGATGGTTTACTGTCTGAGGATGGATGGTGGAGGATGTCAGAGGTTAACGATGGGAATTGATGAAGGTGGATGGGAGAGAGGATGGAGGATGATGGAGGAAGGAGATAGGTTGTGATTTTTAATTTTAATAATGGTAATAAAATCTTTTTATCTTATTTAAACCCTGTAAATCAGATTACATGGGTTTTTTTTAATGTGAAACTATTTACATGTTAGCTTGTAATTAGTTTCATGCATATAATCTGGATTACATATGTTTTGGAGCACGAGCATATAATCTAAATAACATATGTTTTGGAGAACCAAATACAACAACCCCTATGATGTAAATTACATCCCTTCACATGTCCTATAAATCAACCAAATGGGGTCTTGATATAAGTATGTTGCTAATATTATTTGATGAACAAACACATCAAAACATTAAGTGATATGACGACAATATAAAGTCTTATCCCACTAAGTCGAGTGGGATAAGACTTTATATTAATATATTTTATCAAACACTATCTCTTTAGATAAATCATTTATCAAGAGGTCACGCCTTATAACTTCTCTTAATGCCTTTCTTAGTCTTCCTATAAGCCTTTTAATAGGACTTCAAACCATTTGATCAACTCTTCATACTAGCTCATCTTCTTTGTACATGCTCAAACATCTTTAAATAATTTTCCATCATTTTCTCCTCGATAGGTGCTACTCCGATTTTTCCTCATGTACAATCATTTCATATTTTATCCATTCTTATATGACCGCACATCTATCTCAACATTCTCATCTCTGCTACTCTCATCCTATGCTCTTGTTGCCCCTTTAATGCCCAATATTAACTGCCATATAGTATCGCTGGCCTTATAATAATTCAATAAAATTTTCCTTTAAATTTAGAAGGTGCCTTACGGTCACAAATAACTCATGAAGTTTTTTTTTACTATAACCACCCAGCTTGTATCCTATGCTTAACATTCTCGACAATTTTACTATCACTTTGTAAAATCGACCATAAATATTTGAACTTTAACACTTTTGGGATGGTTTGCTCTCCAATTTTTATCTCAGAATCATTTCTAACTAGTCTCTTGTTAAATTTAAAATACATATATTCCGTTTTACTTCTACTTAAGCAAAAGTCTTCTGATTCCAGAGTGTGTCTCCATAACTCATGTTTAAAATTGACCTCTTCTCTGAAGTCCTTAATTAAGACTGAATCATTCAAGAAATGCATACACCTAGAAATTTTCTCCTGTATATGTTATATTAGAACATCTAAAACCAAATCAAATAAGTATGGACTCAAGAAAGATCCTTGATATAAACCTATCCTTATAGCAAAGTCCTGTGTCTCACCTCCATAAGTTCTCACACTTATTATTGCCCCCTCATATATATTCTTTATGACTCGAATATAAGCCACATAAACATATTTTTCTTTATTGCTTTTCACAACACATCTTTTGATACTCTATCATAGGCTTTTTTTCAAATCAATGAAAACCATATACAAGTTTCTCTCTTTACTTCAATATCTTTCAATCAAACTCCTTAATAAATAAATAGCCTTTCTTGTAAATCGTCCTAGCATGAATCCAAATTAATTTTCTGAAATATAAGACTCTTTTCTTAGTCCATGCTCAATCATTCTTTATATAATTAGAAAAAAATAGAAAAATTAAAAAAAGACACAAATTTCCTTTGATTTTTAATGCAAATTTTCTA